>OU343223.1:170267260-170650358 GCA_910596185.1 Chrysanthemum makinoi
TTGCTGTACCAAAAGAACACAAAAGTGTAATTTTTGATGTACTTCGCTAAGCAGATTCTGCGATAGAATGACACCGCGAACAAAACAAGCTTAAGCGTAAATACAGCGTAAAGTTTGAAACTTTTTGCTAAAAGCCGATATTTTAACACCTCAAAACATTGAAAGTACAAGAATCTTGGATTAAAAATGTAAAAAGCGAGTTTTTAATAGAACCAAAGATAGCGTTATCTTTACGCGTAAGACCTTAAATCAAAAAACTTCAAAAACAAAGTGTGCACCCAACTATTTGGCGATTGATACCCTTTGTTAGGTCACTAGTTTACAAACACAAGTTATATAGAAAGAGGTGAAGCGATTGAACAAGTAAACAAGCACACATACCGCGATAAGAGTAACGGTTAGGCGTAGGAATATGTGTGAAAAAGAAAACTTGAACAACCAATCCTCAGTGAGGGTTATTACATGGTTTATATAGGCAAGGAGCTAGGGCAACACTCCCTCTCCTTCCCTATTCCTTATTGGGCTTGGGCCTAAGCTTATGGGCCTTCTACATAAGCTTGACCTTAAACAAACATAAAGGCCATAATAAAGCTACCTATTACATATGAAATATAAATACTTGAAATACTGTTTAGGAGTGATTCCATTTCTGGAATAGTGCTAAGAGGCTCGTCCCCCATTATGAGAGAGTCTTTGGAAGCAATTATAGGTAAGATAGGTGTGATAGCAATTGACTGAGGGAGTTGAGAAATAAGATCGTTCAATTGAGTAACACTCTCCTCGTCATTCTCATAATATTCCTTCATTTGAATACTATCCTCATCATCATCGCATCATCTCGATTCTTATATTCATCTGCCGAAGCACACACCCATTCTTTTCATTTGCAGTTTCTTTCGAATGCGTATTTCTTCATAACTTTGAGGAAGATTACACTCCTCGTAATCATTGAAATGATGTGAAGGCTCGGAAGTCTGATGACTGATGGAATACTGTGGGGGTTGGAAATTGTCAAAGCCGGGAGAATTGGAATTGTGAAAATTTTGATTCATCGGTTGACAGTCAAAAGTCTCATGAGGACCCCGCAATTCTCACAATGAGATAATGGGAAAATAACTTTCACCAAGTTCGATTGTATGCGGTTCGGCTCATAGACAAGCGGGACCTGTGGTGGACAATCAAAACGGAATGAGAATCATTCCACAATACCATATGAGTAGGATTCGTATTGGGTCGTGGAGGTAGGTATGAAAAATGGGTGTTTCATTTGAAATGGGATCGGGATTACCGAACAAATTCTCCGAAACTCACATTGGTAGACAATTTCCACCGTGAAATGGACCTCCACACCAGGAACATGTCAAATACCATGACATAGAGAATTAAACAGATAAGAGGGATAAGAGATGAAGAATTAAGCGGTTATAGAGGATATGGAGAATTAAACAGTTAGAGGTAAAGGAATGAAGAATTAAACAGATTAGGGGATAAAAGATGGATTTTTTTTTTTTTTTTTTTTATAAATTTACAAAAACTTTTTACAAATGGATATATGTGCAAGAATGGAGTCGAAAAAGGCTAAACACACGCTAAAGCCTCCCAGTGACGGCGTAAAATTTGATCTGCGCTGAACCGTCAAGTCTAATTCATGACCCACTTGTGAATGGCAGGCCGTAACGAACTTAAAAGCACTCAGACACAAATGCAAATGAAGATCAGAGAATACAATGGATTCGGGTCGTTAAGTCCCGGAGATTCAATGGTGTGCAAACACTAGATCAGACGATAGAATGATCACTAAGGATAGTGATCGATAAAAGTTGGATAGGATAATTACACTACTGAAAAAGTTATAAATTAAAGCGACTTAAATACAAATTAAGAAAATTAAAAAGATAAAAGATATTAAATAAACGCTATCACTATATTTAAAGTGATGAACGTTTAAAACCTAAAACTTACGTTTAAATTTAAAAACTACGTAACGTACAAAATAAAAAGTGAGATTTAAGAAATAAAAGTCCTAAAAATATGAAAAATACATTTTTACAAACCTAAATATAAAAGAAAATTATTAGAAAAGGAAAATTATTTTTATAACTATTTAATTAATTATTATTAATTAAAAACTAATTTAAACTATTTAATAATACTCTAAAATAAAAGAAAATATGAAATAAGACTAGAAAAATAAAATTAAGACTTAGAAAAATCTAAAATATGATAAAACTAATTTTAAAACAGAAAATATATTTTTTTGACTTTTTATATATTTATTACTAATTAATTACTATTTAAAACTAATTAAAATTCTAAAAAATACTTTTTAAACTAAGAAAATTATGGAAAAATACTTTTTAGGCTATTTATATTTATCTTAATCTATAAAAATTGAAAACATATTTTTTTAAAGCTTTTCTTAATTTTTTGTATTAAATGCTATTTAAAAATGCTTAAAAACTAAATAAAATCAAGAAAAATAGCAAAACAACTTGGAAAAATCTGAAAATTTCAGGAAAAGTCTAAAATTATATTTGGAATCTAGGAAAATTAGAAAAACAGGGGCTTGTTTGGAGGATTAAGGATCTGATGAGGATGTGCTTATTGAAATAAGCACTTCAATAAGCAATTTGAATCCAAAGGCTACCAAACTGAAAGAGAAGCTATAATAAGCTAAAGTAACAGAAATGCAACAAGAATAAACTATCCTAATCCTCTAAATCACAAGTTGCTAAGATTTGAGACTTGAGATTATAAGCACAACAGTGATGGGGGGGCTAATTTGATCTATGAATAAGCTACCAAATAAGCTAGATACTAAAAACAAATTACGGGGATCTAAAGATGACCTGGGTGACTAGCTAAATCCCAAAACTCAGACTTGGACAAGCTCAAATGAGCCCTGTGCACCAGCTGCAAGAACTGAGAAACTCAATGTCAACTGAATTTCAGTGGAGCAGGGCACTTAAGAGCTTATTGAGAAGCATTTTGTAGCTTATACAAAAATCACAAAATTATAATAAAATAGATATAAGGAAATAGACCAGTAGGGCTTTTAAAAACAACAAGTGTCACTTGAATTGACCAAGAAATGAGTCCATTAAAAATCTTTCCATTTGACCCCAAAACAGGTTTCAACATTTGACTTTTTATCAAAGAAGTTGACTAAACTGAGTTTTGATCTGGATTTAAGAACTGAAAATGGTATATAATGATGAAATTAAACTAAAACAAGCTATACTTATAACTTTTGAACACAAAACAAACTTTGGTTGTTTCAAAATTCCAACAGTGGAACTGTAAGGACAGGAAGTTTGTAGTTTTGACTTTGGCAAATGGCAAGCACAAGATTATGACTAATATGACTGCATATGAGTTAAACAAAACTAGAGCAACAATTATCCACCACTATACTATCCTGTCTGAGATAAATCAGCAATGCCAAACACCCTTTAGGCTTATGTTGCAAACTGAAATGAAGCTAGCTAATAATCCAGCTTGAACTAATGACCAAACTAGGCTTTCATGACCATTTTACAACTAAATAAGCAAGTTAAAACTACAAATGATCGAGATACTAGAGCATGATTTGCAATAAGACTTGAAATGGAAAATGAGAAAGAGAACTCACAGTGTGTCCACTCTCATCATGAGGCTCAAAACCAAACCTAAACCTAATCTAAATAAGCCTATTCCAACCCATTACCAAGTCTGCATCACCCATATTAGCTTCCATTTCAAATTAAGTCCCTGTTTGACTTTTGTTGACTAGGAAGATTAAATGTAAGCTTTTCAAAAGCTATATAGAGAATAAGTTAGCTGATTTGAATGATGAACTAAGATTTTGGAAGCTTAAATGTAGAACAGGTTTGAAAATCTCAACAGTACACACAAGATCAATACTTTTAAACAAACCTTGAAATTAACACTTGAAAACTGATTACAATGATACACTAACTTGAGTTTAGACCATAGAAATACAAAATTACAGATTTAAAACTAAAGTAAGACATGGATAAAAAAACGACATTAAAGGAAATATTAAAACTACTCTCTACTACTCTTCTTATTTCCTTTCTTCTTTCTTTTATACCCAAACAGCTCCCCCTTGACTTCTGAGTTAATCCCACATCAATTTACAACCATTGGATGACTATAGTGGATTTAGGCCGTTTGATCATTTTTGGCGCCAAAGTGGATTATCAACAGGTGGGGTTGATTGAGTGTTAAGGAGTATGAAGCATTTAATGGTTTTGTAGTTAAGGTGAGTGGAGGGACAAGGAGATATGGGTGAGCTGGGGAATGGGGTTGTGTGGAGAGTTGCGAGGCGAGCGGTGAAGGGGAAGAAAAAGTGGCGGGCAGTGGTGGTTTTGGCCATTTGGTTTGACTGGGCAGATATTAATAAGTAAGGGGGGTTCACAATTCATATGACAGTGGTCCAAAATGCTCATGACCAGGCCAAATGGGATAAAGGGTTTAAAATGACAAGGTACTAAAGTGTAAATCTTTGAAATTCAAAGGACCAATGCTGCCATTTCATCAAAGTTTCTTCCATGGACTAAAAGTGACACTCTCAAAAAGTATAAGGACCAAAATTGCCACTTTGCAATTTTCCAGGGGCCATTTCTGCCAATTTTCAAACTTGGAGGACCATTTTTGCAATTTTCTCAAACTTTTAATATTTTTCACCAAAGGACTAAATTTGACAACTTATGATTTTAAAAGGACCTTTGGTGACTTTACTTTTGAAATTATGTGCTCAGGGATTGTTTTTGACAACTTTTGAAACTTGGGGGACTAAAACTGCAATTTTTGCAAATTTGATATGTTTTTCATCGATTTTGATATTTTCATCATTTTGATGCATTTTGAGTGTTTTAGGATGATTTTGCAGTTTATATTATACAAAAATGATGAGTATTTAGACACTCATCAATCCCCCACACTAAGATATTGCTAGTCCTAGCAATGATTTGAAAAACTTGATGGATTTTATCTCTTTGCAAAGCCATCACTTCTGGAGTAGCCAAATGTTTTAGTTCAAGTAAGAACCATGGTACAACGATAACCATGTGATTTTGAGCAAACCACCAGCTTTCAACGGATTTGATTTTGTCTTTACCAGAAGCGTACCCTTACGGACTAGCCAACTCTTAGATAAATTATCGGGATTATCTTTGGTGAGCTGAATACCAATTATGGATTTTCCACTGCCTTTACCACAAGCCATAACCTTGCGGGCTAGCCAACTCTTCACTTTTTAGGATATGGTGAGTGAATACCATACAATTTTGGGCAAATTGCAAGCCATATAAACGGATTTGAGAAATCTTTACCAAGAGCCGTTTGCTCCTGGATTAGCCAATCCTTTGTCTATCAAACATGGCGGACTGATAACCAAGCTGAGTAAGTGTAGAACACTTACTCCAAAAAAAAGCAAAAATGGGGGTTGGGTGGATAATATATGATAAAATTCGCGAGAATTCCCCCCACACTTAGAAATGAATATTGCCCTCAATATTCAAAGTACCGGCGGTTATGCCGAAACAAAATAAAGGGAAATACTACGGCCTTTTATTTAGAAATATTTTTTTTTTTTTTTTTGAAAAACCATGTGCTAGGGTGGTAGAGAATAGAAAGAAGTCAGTAATATGGGTGAAAACCCATATGGCATGCTACTGTTTTTGATTCCCGAGTCGCTAGCTTGACTTCGACCCGAATTAATTTGTCCATGGGGAAGCAAAGTGGAAGAAACAATCTCCATCGGACTTTCATTCAAGATGTTTGGATAAACATTGAAGCGTGAAAGTTCCACAGATGAGATATAGCGAGGCTCAAAAATGATAATTGAAAATGCGGGATCAAAATAGTGTCCTCATGCCCGAAGGAGTGAAGAAGAGAGGAAGACACATCATAAGTGAGGAATGGAAGGAAGACGTTTATAACAATTAGGATCCATTCGTCATCCTCAAATGTAGACATATCTGGAGGAAGGGTGAAGGTAGTATCATCAATAAGCAAACTCTTATGATAGAGCACACCTTCCTCCAAGCTAATATCATCCTCAAGATCAAAATAGAAATGATCATATTCCGGAGGAGATATGTCATGAGAGAGTTCACCGGAGAACTCTTCATGAAAGAATCATTGGAAAAACCTGGCTCGGGCTTGTCCAATGTAGAGTCACTATCCACAACGGGGATAGGAGATGATGCTGGTTTAGCACAAAATGATTCGATCTTAGAAACGAGGAGATTTATATTGGACAATTGTTCACGAAGTACCTCATCCTTAATTTCAAGATCATCAGTCTCTCATCTTCTAAGCTAACTAGCTCAGAAGGTAGCTCCTCGACATAATCGATGTCTCCATAGGATAAAGAATCGTCAAACGAAATACAATCGTTTGATCGGAGAACATCTCGACATGATCATATGGAATGTCAAAAGGAGGAGAAGAATCACCATTAAGAGGCTCATCACACATATTACCGGAGATAACCTCGGACTCACTTGGTATTGGAACAGGGCTCTCAACACTAGACGATTCCATTTATGGAATAGTGCTAAGAGGCTCGTCCCCATTATGAGAGAGTCTTTGGAAGCAATTATAGGTAAGATAGGTGTGATAGCAATTGACTGAGGGAGTTGAGAAATAAGATCGTTCAATTTCTCCTCGTCATTCTCATAATATTCCTTCATTTGAATACTATCCTCATCATCATCGTCATCATATCTGATTCTTATATTCATCTGCTGAAGCTTACACACCATTCTTTTCATTTGCAGTTTCTTTCGAATGCGTATTTCTTCAAAACTTTGAGGAAGATTACACTCCTCGTAATCATTGAAATGATGTGAAGGCTCGGAGTCGATGGTGATGGAGTCTTGTGGGGGTTGGAAATTGTCAAAACCGGGAGAATTGGAATTTTGAAAATTTTGATTCATTGGTTGTGATCAAAAGTCTCATGAGGATCCCCGCAATTCTCACAACAGAGATAATTGGGAAAATAACTTTCACCAAAGTTATGATTGTAACACGGTTCCGGCTCATAGACAAGCGGGACCTGTGGTGGACAATCAAAACCGGAATGAGAATCATTCCCACAATACTCGCATGAGTAGGTTGTGTGGAGGTAGGTATGAAAAATCGGTGTTTCATTTGAAATGGGATCGGGATTCCGACAAATTTGTCTACGAAACTCACATTGGTACATCGCCGACAATTTCCACCGTTAAATGGACCTCCACACCAGGAACATGTCAAATACCATGACATAGAGAATTAAACAGATAAGAGGGATAAGAGATGAAGAATTAAGCGGTTATAGAGGATAAGGAATGGATTAAGCAGTTAGAGGGTAAAGGAATGAAGAATTAAACGATTAGAGGATAAAAGATGGAATTTTTTTATATAAATTTACAAAACTTTTTACAAAGGATGGATATGTGCAAGAATGGGTCGAAAAAGGCTAAACACACGCTAAAGCCTCCCGGCGTAAAATTTGATCTGTGAGCGAGTCAAGTCTAATCACACAAGCCGGCCACTTGTGAATGGCGTAAGTAACAGACTTAAAGCATTTCAGACACAAATGCAAATGAAGATCGAGAATACAATGGATTCAGGGTCGTTAAGTCCCACAGAGACTCAATGGTGTGCAAACACTAGATCAGACGATAGAATGATCACTAATGATAGTGATCGAGAAAAGATTTGGATAGGATAATTACCTCTTGAAAAAGTTATAAGCGACTTAAATACATATTAAGAAAATTAAAAAGATAAAAGATATTAAATAAACGCTATCACTATATTTAAAGTGATGAACGTTTAAAACTTAAAACTTACGTTTAAATAAAAATAACGTAAGCGTGCAAAATAAAAAGTGAGATCTAAGAAATAAAAGTCCTAAAAATATGAAAAATACATTTTACAAACCTAAATATAAAATAAAATTATTAGAAAAGGAAAATTATTTTTATAACTAATTAATTAATTATTATTAATTAAAAACTAATTTAAACTATTTAATAATACTCTAAAATAAAAGAAAATATGAAATAAGACTAGAAAAATAAAATTAAGACTTAGAAAAATCTAAAATATGATAAAACTAATTTTAAAACAGAAAATATATTTTTTTGACTTTTTATATATTTATTACTAATTAATTACTATTTAAAACTAATTAAAATTCTAAAAAATACTTTTTAAACTAAGAAAATTATGGAAAAATACTTTTTAGGCTATTTATATTTATCTTAATCTATAAAAATTGAAAACATATTTTTTAAAGCTTTTCTTAATTTTTTGTATTAAATGCTATTTAAAAATGCTTAAAAACTAAATAAAATCAAGAAAAATAGCAAAACAACTTGGAAAAATCTGAAATTTTCAGGAAAAGTCTAAAATTATATTTGGAATCTAGGAAAATTAGAAAAACAGGGGCTTGTTTGGAGGATTAAGGATCTGATGAGGATGTGCTTATTGAAATAAGCACTTCAATAAGCAATTTGAATCCAAAGGCTACCAAACTGAAAGATAAGCTATAATAAGCTAAAGTAACAGAAATGCAACAGAATAAACTATCTAATCCTCTAAATCACAAGTTGCTAAGATTTGAGACTTGAGATTATAAGCACAACAGTATTGGGGGGCTACTTGCAGCTTATGAATAAGCTACCAAATAAGCTAGATACTAAAACAAATTACGGGGATCTAAAGACGGGTGACTAGCTAAATCCCAAAACTCAGACTTGGACAAGCTCAAATGAGCCTGTGCACCAGTGCAAGGCGAAACTCATGTCAAGCTGAATTTCAGTGGAGCAGGGCACTTAAGAGCTTATTGAGAAGCATTTTGTAGCTTATACAAAAATCACAAAATTATAATAAAATAGATATAAGGAAATAGACCAGTAGGGCTTTTAAAAACAACAAGTGTCACTTGAATTGACCAAGAAATGAGTCCATTAAAAATCTTTCCATTTGACCCCAAAACAGGTTTCAACATTTGACTTTTTATCAAAGCGAGAAGTTGACTAAACTGAGTTTTGATCTGGATTTAGAAGCGAAAATGGTATATAATGATGAAATAAAACAAGCTATACTTATAACTTTTGAACACAAAACAAACTTTGGTTGTTTCAAAATTCCAACAGATGGAACTGTAAGGACGAGGAAGTTTGTAGTTTTGACTTTGGCAAATGGCAAGCACAAGATTATGACTAATATGACTGCATATGAGTTAAACAAAACTAGAGCAACAATTATCCACCACTATACTATCATGTAATACGGATAAATCAGCAATGCCAAACACCCTTTTAGCTTATGTTATGCAAACTGAAATGAAGCTAGCTAATAATCCAGCTTGAACTAATGACCAAACTAGGCTTTCATGACCATTTTACAACTAAATAAGCAAGTTAAAACTACAAATGATCGCAGATACTAGAGGAGCATGAAACTGCAATAAGACTTGAAATTGGAAAATGAGAAAGAGAACTCACAGTGTGTCCACTCATGCAGGCTCAAAACCAAACCTAAACCTAATCTAAATAAGCCTATTCCAACCCATTACCAAGTCTGCATCACCCATATTAGCTTCCATTTCAAATTAAGTCCCTGTTTGACTTTTGTTGACTAGGAGCCAATTTTGCTTGAAGATTAAATGTAAGCTTTTCAAAAGCTATATAGAGAATAAGTTAGCTGATTTGAATGATGAACTAAGATTTTGGAAGCTTAAATGTGAAACATAGTTTGAAAATCTCAACAGTAAACACAAGATCAGTACTTTTAAACAAACCTTGAAATTAACACTTGGCTGATTACAATGATACACTAACTTGAGTTTAGACCATAGAAATACAAAATTACAGATTTAAAACTAAATTAAGACATGGATAAAAAGCGACATTAAAGGAAATATTAAAACTACTCTCTACTACTCTTCTTCTTTCCTTTTCTTCTCTTTTATACCCAACACTCCCCCTTGACTTCTGAGTTAATCCCGCATCAATTTACAACCATTGGATGACTATAGTGGATTTAGGCCGTTTGATCATTTTGGCGCCAAAGTGGATTATCAACAGGTGGGGTTGATTGAGTGTTAAGGAGTATGAAGCATTTAATGGTTTTTGTAGTTAAGGTGAGGTGGAGGGACAAGGAGATGAAGGTGAGCTGGGGAATGGGGTTGTGTGGAGAGTTCAGACAGGCAGTGAAGGGGAAGAAAAAGTGGCGGGCAAGTGGTGGTTTTGGCCATTTGGTTTGACTGGGCAGATATTTATAAGTAAGGGGGGTTCACAATTCATATGACAGGGGTCCAAAATGCTCATGACCAGGCCAAATGGGATAAAGGGTTTAAAATGACAAGGTACTAAAGTGTAAATGCTGAAATTCAAAGGACCAATGCTGCCATTTCATCAAAGTTTCTTCCAAGGACTAAAAGTGACACTCTCAAAAGGTATAAGGACCAAAATTGCCACTTTGCAATTTTCCAGGGGCCATTTCTGCCAATTTTCAAACTTGGAGGACCATTTTTGCAATTTTCTCAAACTTTTAATATTTTTCACCAAAGGACTAAATTTGACAACTTATGATTTTAAAAGGACCTTTGGTGACTTTACTTTTGAAATTATGTGCTCAGGGACTGTTTTTGACAACTTTTGAAACTTGGGGGACTAAAACTGCAATTTTTGCAAATTTGATATGTTTTTCATCTGATTTTGATATTTTCATCATTTTGATGCATTTTTGAGTGTTTTCAGATGATTTTGCAGTTTATATCATACAAAAATGATGAGTATTTAGACACTCATCAATCCCCCACACTAAGATATTGCTAGTCCCTACAATGATTTGAAAAACTTGATGGATTTTATCTCTTTACAAAAGCCATCACTTAGAGTAGCCAAATGTTTTAGTTCAAGTAAGAACCATGGTACCGAGATAACCATGTGATTTTGAGAAACCACCACTTTCAACGGTTTGATTTTGTCTTTACGGAAGCCGTACCCTTCTTGACTAGCCAACTCTTAGATAAATTATCAGGATTATCTTTGGTGAGCTGAATACCAATTATGGATTTTCCACTGCCTTTACCACAAGCCATAACCTTGCGGGCTAGCCAACTCTTCACTTTTTAGGATATGGTGAGTGGAATACCATACAATTTTGGGCAAATTGCAAGCCATATAAGCGGATTTGAGAAATCTTTACCAAGAGCCGTTTGCTCCTGGATTAGCCAATCCTTTTGTCTATCAAACATGGCGGTTGATAACCAAATGAGTAAGTGTAAAACACTTACTCCAAAAAACGGCCAAAAATGGGGGTGGGTGGATAATATGATAAAATTCGCGAGAATTCCCAGCACTTAGAAATGAATATTGCCCTCAATATTCAAAGTACCGGCGTTATGCCGAAAAACAAACGTAAAAGTACTACGGCCTTTTATTTAGAAAGATTTTTTTAAAAAAAAGTGTGGTGAAACAACCCCACTAGGGTGGTAGAATTATAGAAAGAAGTCAGAAATATGGGTGAAAACCCATATGGCATGCTACTGTTTTTGATTACAGAGTCGCTAGCTTGACTCGACCCCGAATTAATTTGTTCATGGGGAAGCAAAGTGGAAGAAACAATCTCCATCGGACTTTCATTCAAGATGTTTGGATAAACATTGAAGCACGTGAAAGTTCCACACCGATGAGATATAGCGAGAACCGGCTCAAAAATGATAATTGAAAATGCCGGGATCAAAAATAGTGTCCTCATTCCCGAAGGAGTGAAGAAGAGAGGAAGACACATCATAAGTGAGGAATGGAAGGAAGACGTTTATAACAATTAGGATCCATTCGTCATCCTCAAATGTAGACATATCTGGAGGAAGGGTGAAGGTAGTATCATCAATAAGCAAACTCTTATGATAGAGCACACCTTCCTCCAAGCCAATCAAAATCAGAAATGATCATATTCGGAGGAGATATGTCATGAGAGTTGCAGAACTCTTCATGAAGAGAATCATTGGAAAAAGCCTCAAGCTCGGGCTTGTCCAATGTAGAGTCACTATCCACAACGGGGATAGGAGATGAAGCTGGTTTAGCACAAAATGATTCGATCTTAGAAACGAGGAGATTTATATTGAACAATTACCTCATCCTTAATTTCAAGATCATCGAATCTCTCATCTTCTAAGCTAATTAGCTCAGAAGGTAGCTCCTCGACATAATCGATGTCTCCATAGGATAAAGAATCGTCAAACGAAATACAATCGTTGTCGAGTCGGAGAACATCTCGACATGATCATATGGAATGTCAAGAGGAGGAGAAGAATCACCATTAAGAGCTCATCACATATTACAGATAACCTCGGACTCACGGGATTGGAACAGGGGCTCTCAACACTAGGCGATTCCATTTAGGAATAGTGCTAAGAGGCTATTATGAGAGAGTCTTTGGAAGCAATTATAGGTAAGATAGGTGTGATAGCAATAGATTGAGGGAGTTGAGAAATAAGATCGTTCAATTGAGTAACACTCTCCTCGTCATTCTCATAATATTCCTTCATTTGAATACTATCCTCATCATCATCGTCATCATATCTTATTCTTATATTCATCTGCCGAAGCTTACACACCATTCTTTTCATTTGCGGTTTCTTTGAGAATATTTCTTGAACTTTGAGGAAGATTACACTCCTCGTAATCATTGAAATGATGTGAAGGCTCGGAAGTCGATGATGATGGATCTTGTGAAATTGTCAAAGAATTGGAATTTTGAAAATTTTTGATTCATCGGTTGATAGTCAAAAGTCTCATGAGGACCCCCGAATTCTCACAGAGATAATTGGGAAAATAACTTTCACCAAAGTTCGATTGTAACACGGTTCGGCTCATAGACAAGCGGGACCGTGGTGGACAATCAAAAGCAGGAATGAAATCATTCCCACATACTCGCATGAGTAGGATTAGTATTAGGTGGAGGTAGGTATGAAAAATGGTGTTTCATTTGAAATGGGATCGGGATTGCAAACAAATTTGTCTCGAAACTCACATTGGTACATGTGAGCAATTTCCACCGTTAAATGGACCTCCATTGAGGAACATGTCAAATACCATGACATAGAAATTAAGCAGAGATAAGAGGATAAGAGATGAAGAATTAAGCGGTTATAGAGGATAAGGAATGGAGAATTAAAGCAGATTAGAGGGTAAAAGGAATGAAGAATTAAATGATTAGAGGATAAAGATGGATTTTTATATAACTTTACAAAAAACTTTTTTACAAGGATGGGATATGTGCAAGAATGGAGTGCGAAAAAGGCTAAACACACGCTAAAAGCCTCCCCGGCATGGGTAGCAACATTTCCTTTTTGTCAAACACCAATCTTGGTACTAAGGATCTTTCATTTCCTTAGAAGCTCGACTTGGGGATTGATGCTGGCGTGGACAAACCAAGCTCTCCCATTGGCTTAGACACCTCATCGAGGAAATGGCTGATTGGTTGTAGTGACATGGGATTGATTGTGTGGCTCAGGATAGCCTCTAGTATCTTCTGAAAAGGATCCAAGACCTCTCATCTGCTATTTAAGGGCCCCTAAGCTCACATTTGTAAATCGTCCAATCTCTTAGGTTTTAGAGAGATTTTGGCCACTTTATTTCTGTCATTTAATCTTTTAATAGTTGTAATTTCATTTTAAAGTCAAGCTTTGTAATCTCATTTGGTTAATGCAAATCTCTTACTTTCCTATTTACTTCTCAAATCTGATTTCAAAGTTTTTTAGTGTTTAAAAATGCTTGATTTCTGTTCTTGGTAGCTCACATAAGCTTTTGCAAGCTTATGTGAGCCTTTGGTGGTTACATTTTAGCTTAATCTCAAGTTTTGGAAAAAGTCAACACTAGTCAAACTTTTGTCAAAATTGTTAGTCAAAGTAATTTGTGGTAATTTCTGGTTTAAATCTGTTTTCTGGTTAAGATTTATGCTTATGAAGGTCAGTTCATTCAGATTTAATAAGGTTTTAAGTTTTAATGCATTTTGGAATTTAGAGTAGTGTTTGGTTTAAGGATTGAAACTGTTTTAGAGGTTTGAATAGTGGATATAATCAGTTGCTTAAGGTGTGATATGGTTATATGCATCCATTTACATCTTGGTTTTTCTTTGCATTTGAGCTCTAAGTCAACTTTTCATAGCAAGCTGTTCTTGTTTCCATTTACATTTGGAATCGGTGGTTAGGAATTTACATATAGGTTTAGAAGTTAATAAGTGAGCTTGCTTTGTTCTGATTTTCATCATATTATATCATCATCGAGTCTGAATTTGATCTCTAATCTCAATAAAGTCAAACCTCATATCTGTTTTAAAAAGTCAAAAGTATGTTAAAACTGGTTTTATGCAGATATGGCAGCAAGTGCACTGTGCTCATTTTGAGTAGATAGGGTCTCATTTTTGGTCTATAAGCAGTCTGCTAGGTGGTCTTCAAGTCCACATTCATGGTTTTTGTTTTAGCTTATTGAATAAGTAGTTACAGTAGCTTAAACTAGGGTACCTGTTTCCTGTTTTTCTGCATCAGCAGTCTCTGTCTATTGAGGCCATTTTACTTTGATCTCTAACTTCTTCATGACTAGTCCTCATAAGCTGAAATTGTGAACAAATGATCTCTGCTAGGTGGTCTTGAGAACCATAGTTTTTGTTTTCTCTTTAGCTTATTAAATAAGCAGTTGCAACAGCTTGAACAGTGGGGGTCAGAGCTTAATTTGCTTTAGTTTCAGTTTGCTTAAATCTTGGTAGATCACTTATTAGGTGTTAGGAGCAGGTGTAATTAGTTCCCTTAGAGTAGTTTTAGAGTTGTCTAGCTTATGTAGTCAGTTGGTGCAGTTTAATGCTTATTTGCTTATTATAAAGTGCTTATTTTAGCTCAAATTACACTGCAGCCTTAATATCTCTCACATAAGCTCATGTTTTTATATTTTTTATAGCTCTAGAATAGCATTTTAGAATTTCTCTGAAGTTTTCATAATTTTTAGTTACTGTTCACTATTTTTCTTTATTAAATATAGTTTTTAATCATTTTAAAATAGCCTTTAATTGCAATTAATTGAGAAAAAGTTCCAAAAAAATAATTTTTTAATTTTCTCAGTTTAAGATAAATACAAAAAGCATAAAAAATATTTTTCCTTATTTTTCTCCTTTTATTTGGTATTTTTAATAATTTAAATTAGATTTAAATAGTATTAAATTCATAGAAAATAGGAAATTAATCAGAAAAATAAAAAAATAGTTTTGAAAATTCTCTTAGGATATTTTAGATTTTATAAAAATAGTTTCATAATTTTCACCTTAATTTTCATAATTTCTAGTATTTTAAATTAGTTTTAAGAGTTAAAAATTAGTTTTTAATTCTAAATAAATCAAGAAAAATCCTAAAAAAATAATTTTAATTCTAAAATAGTTTTCTAATATCATTTTTAGAGTAAAATTAATTTTAGGTTATTTTTAGGATTTAGAATAGGCGTAATTACTTTTTATTAAGTTTAGTTTTAATTAGGTATTTCGCGTTTTATGTAGATTTGCGTAGTTTGCCTTTATTCTTAGGATTTCCCTTAGATTAGATGTTCCATTTGCTTTCCTTATCCCGTAGTTTAGAATATATCATCTTATCCCCTTTTCTTATTCAAATCCGTTATCGTCGTGAGTTGGAAATTCCATTCAACCTGCGTTGGAGCGATCACCGTGCTCAAATTACACGTTTGAGTTACCCGTTTACTACACTTCTTATTATTGGTCAGTGTCCGAGCCGTTTTAAGTTTCTTACGGTTAGTCATTCACAAGTGGCTAGCTTGTGTGAGTAAAGCTTGATGTGTTTTCGACACCTGAATCAAGCACCTTCTGTTCCCTTGAAGAGTGTTGGCTTGCAGTTCATGAACTCTTTGTAGCTACACTTACGAGCTACAGAAGACTCACTTTGATTTTTTGGAGTGTTGGTTTCATTTGAGTTTGCCATTTCAACAATTCGTGTTCTGTGCGACCGCGAATTTCTTCAACAAAACGGCGGCCTAGACTTTTCACGTCTTTGCCAGGCAACAAGCTCGATTTGACTTCTCGGCGATCTCAAACTTCTCGGGCAATCTCAGCTTGTCTTGCAATTTCAGCTTCTCTTGCAATCTCAGCTTCTCTTGCAATTTCGGCTTCTTTTTGTCACACCCCCAAAATATCGCAGCGGAACATAGTGTTTTTGGGGTATGACTTCATAGCACAAAGTATGGATACAGAAAACGACCTCTAAAATGAGACGTTTTGGACAGTTTACCATTCGATTAAATAAAGTTTAAGTTTACACAACATGAGATCCCAAAGTTTGATAATACATAAAGGGTTTACAAAACATGTCGAATGGTAATAGATAAAAACACAAGACTCCAATGTATGTCATGTGACCCAAAAGCTCCATGAAGTGCTATCGCCTTACGACCTGAGATAAACATGCTAAAAGTGTCAACACAATGGTTGGTGAGTTCATAAGTTTGTTGAAAATGATTTGAAAAAGTCTATAAAGAATGTTGATGCAGCAAAGGCATTGTAAATCCATTCAGTTCCGAGTCCCGCCCATACAAAACTCGCAACCTATGTGTTCACAACCCATTGCCCAAAATAGAATTGTCAATCTTGTTTGTAAGTAGGACATATGTGGATACGATATATACATGTACTTAATGCAAAGAATCACAGCCAACTGAACCTCTTGACAAGTCTAAATTGTTTGTTGTGTTTAATTGAATAACAGATTATATTCACCCCAGGTCACGTCATCAAGGACCCAAGGGTGGGGGCGTCGGCCCATAGTACTATCATACCTCTCCCATGGCTCCCTTGCAGAGTTAACCGATTGCTATAGTATGTATGTTGAAGAATAATTGAAAACAAGTTTAGCACATTAAGGCACATATCGCAATAAATCACACATAATGTCCAAGGAGTATAAGAAGTATAGTGTAACACAATTGTATAAATGGTTTGAGTATTCGCAAGAGTATAAACAAGTATTTAAGCATGTATCTCCCCCAAAGAGTTTGTAAGAATTTAAACGAGTAAAAGCGGGTATGAACTCACCTGGTATGATTGATATGCTAACAAAATGAAGTGCACGAAAATGAGGCTCGGAAACTATCAGCGACCTAAAATGAATGATGTGCTCTAATATAAGTCATGAAACAAAGTTGTGCATGCAAATCCATATGTAATCTATACCACTTTTTTGAAAATAGAATTTATCGTCGAAATATAGGTTTATGACATCTCGTCATGTTTATAAAATACTTTACAAGTATATACGTTGAATAAACATCCTACGATAATCGTTTTGTGATTTATTGTGAAATTATAACTTTTCGTCGTAAAATAATGTTACTTGACAATTTCATGAAAGTGACTAAATGGCCTTGAAAAGCTAGTTGTAAAATGGTGCACATCGAATGTTAGTAAACAAACTCAACAGTTTTGGGAAGCTTGCATCATTATCTCAAAGTTTTAGCATTTAAGTTTACATCCTAGAGGTCTCGATCATGGAGAAAAATATAGGTAAAGTATAGTACTTGTGTCCAAAATATTGTTTAAGGGTGGTTTTCCGGCAAAGTTTGAGTGACTATATCTATTTCGTTACAACTCCGCTAAACAAGCGGTTGAACATTTTGGAAAATATATTTGGTAAACTCACTTTTACTAGAAGACATTACTTTATAAAAAGTTCTACATCATTGTTAAAAACGCGTCCTCCAACTTGTTGCCGTAATACTTGCCTATTAGAAATATAATAGTTTTTCCTTATATAATAAAGTTACGACAACTTTTGTAAACGTGTATAATTTGACCATTACAAATCCGTTTTCTACGTTTTCTACATCCTTAGACTCGTATTAAAGTATACTAATATATTTTTGATAAGTCGACACATTTTATAACGCTTAAGACTCATTTTTGACTCGTAAAGAGTGACATTTTCATGCTGAAATTTCTGAATTAATAGTTTTAATCGTGTCAAACTTCAAAAATTCATAACTTCTTTGTTATAGCTCCGTTTTAATCCGTTCAAGCGGCCACGTTTTCGTTTTAAAGTATATTTTTCAAATATCTAGCCCAAAATATTTTACCTACTGACGAATTTTCCCAGATTTAAAAATAAGATCAGACCCTTAATTAAACTTGTCGAAATGAGTTTTTCACGGCAAAAAACCTATTCTAACCAATTAAAAACAACTCCGAAGCAATTCTAATCCTACCATACACCTTCTTAGGGTGTCATGGGTTCCTAGGCATCACCAAAAGTGATATGTTTCAAGGAGTAATTATAGGATGAAATATATATATAACACTTAATAACAATGAAAAAGTGGTATAAACCTCCATAAGACTTGCATGTTTTTCTCCAATATGATGTAATGAACATAAAATAAATATGAAAGATGATGATGAGTATGAGATGCTTACTAGTTAACTTGATGAAGTTTATGAGCAAAGGTTTTATTCCTAATCACCCAAGGTTTTTATTTCAAAACCTTAATCAAGAGTGTGTCTAGAGTGTAAAATACTTGTCTTGAAAATTTTGGTGATCTCCTCTTGGTCCTCCTATGGTGGCCGGTTTTTGTGCAAGAGAAAGAGAGGAAAATTTTGATCTTTACACTATGGATGATTAATTGTATGTGTATGTTATTAGGAATATGATACAATATACATGAAGATATTTTTCAAAGTTAAGTGAGTCATTCACTTGGTCGACAAAGTGAGTTTGATTTAGCTAGTGATATTTTTTTTTTCTTTTATAATGTATTAGTATAAGTAGATGTAAAATTAAGTAAAGGTAAGTAGTAACTTGTATACACATTTGAGTATTTAGGGTAGCGTTAACTAAAAATAAATTTTAACGGGTCAAGATAAAATATATTGAGGTCATAAAAATTATAAAAATACATTTCTCGAAAGATTTGAGTGAAATAATAATTATCGTGTAGTATTTAAGAAAAACCGTCGCAATTATATAAACTTAACAATTTATATATAAAATAAATTTAAAAAACCGGGTAAACTTATAATAATATTTTTATAAACTTAATATGAGTATAAAAATATATTGTGATAAATTTTTGGAAGTATCAGATCAAATGTTCAAAATAATTAATTACGCGATAGCGTTATTTAATTAGAAATTATGCGTTTAATGTGAAATGCAAAACTATGCATGAGCTAGTATGATGAATGTTGAGTTTGAGAAATGACCAAAAATTGAGAATTGTGACATTCTTCCCATGTCAGCGGAATCACGTCCACGTGATTCAATCGATGATACAAAAAGGTCTACCATTAGGTTCGCGAAAACAGGGTGTATGGTCAATGTGCTTATGCCAAAACTTACGCGTCTAGGTTTCTTTTCTAATGAGGCTCATTGAATCTGAATAATATGGTGGATCACTTAATGGTCTAGGAAAAACGTACCAGTTACGCATTGCGGGCTGCCTCGGTCCCTAAATATAATGCTCGATCTCGGGTGGACCTGATATTGAGTACGTGGTTTGGGTTGTTTCCGTCAATTGCTAAAGCTAGGTGTTGGTTACCCTGTGGTTGCCTTTGCGTTCCATTCAACTTAGGACAATTATTCCGAAGTGATTCGGCCATTACATTCAAAGCAAGTCCTTTGGTTATTCCTCATGTTGCCCACGCAACGGTGTTACCTGTGTTTTACATCGCTCCTTAAAATGGCCGTATCGATTGCAATTTGTACACAAGCGGCAGGGCTTGGTCTTCGGATGATGATAAGCACATTTAGCACATTTGGGATGTGTACCGCATACTCTCTTTGTTCAACACTTGCCACAAAAACTCTTGCCCTTTTGTTGTCTCCGCTACCACGTCCCATCTCGCTCTATTCGACCCACTCGCTTCCTTCCTCTTGTCACTGTTCTTCAAAGTACCATTTCTAACCATCTCGTCTATCGGGTTCCTGCCTCAAGATTGCACTTTGTATTGTAGACGGCTCACTCGTTTTCACGCAGTTCCACATTTTAGGCACAAGACCATATATGTACCTCACGATTCTCTTGGATTCAGGGGTAACCATATGAGGAACTAGTCTGGCTAATTCATGGAATCGATCTGTGTAGGCTGCGTGACCAGCTCCTATCATAGAGTGATGATAAAGTTCATGTTCCAGTTTCCGCATTTCATTGTCCGGGCAGTACTCTTCTTGCAATAACGCTTTAAATTCGTCCCCATGTCATACCTATAGTCGCTTCTATGCCCCTAGCTTGTAGCTGTGTGTTCCACCATGTCAATGCCTTCCCTGATAGCAAGCAAGCAAAGATACTTCACCCTCGATGTACGGCACAATTGCTGATGTCGATCACCGACTTTGTCTTCTCTACCCATCGAGTATACGCCAAAGCACCTCCTATACCATCAAAATCCACGGGTTTGCATACTGAAAATTCCTTATACGTGCATCCAATTCTGTTGTTGTTGTTGTTGGTGGTGGTGGTGTTGTTATTGTTGCCACTTCCAACTACATTGTTGGTGTCGCCATTCACGTTCCCGTGGTTTCCCGAGTTATTCATATGGTTTCCAACTTGTGTGACAATAGTGGGAAGCAAGATTTGAAGTTGTTGAGCGATGATGGCGGCAAAGTCAGGGTTTTCTCCAAAGATTGTTGTCATTGTTACCCATGTCGCGACCGTCTTCTCTACCTCCATGCTCACTTGTCCTTCCACCCCTTTGCGCCGCACCACCTCGGTTAGTCTTTGCGTGTTACCCTCTATGGTGCCATGATCTCTGCAAGGAAAGGACAGTTGAGTTCCCAATGTCTATACTTAACATCCTCAAACATAATACCACGCCACAAATTGGTTCCTAAGGTGTCCACACCGATCTACGTATGCGTGGTCGCATATGTCGACGTGGGTTGTGACGCATTTATAATTATGTTGGCCACCATAATTATAATTGCCTCATTTCACACGTGTACATACCACCAAGCATACATGTCTCGGCGATTGTTGTAATGAAATAGTTAGCCATTCTATTATCCGATTCTAAACGATGGAGGAGGAATTTAGGGTAGGTATCTAGGGAGAGTCGCACTAGGTGTATAGGAAATCCCTTTAGGTACTAAAGTCACTATGAGGTTTAGTCGCCAGTAGTTCCCAAAGTATCCTCAAGAGAACTCCCATCCTCGGGCAAAATCATCAAATCTATACAGCCATATAGTAACACTTATTTAGCTCGATCTCGTATCTCATTAAACAAGAAGCTCACGAGATCAAGTTAGATAAGTGCTCATTAATGAGCTCCATATTTTTGATGACTTGACTAGATTTTGGGACTCCCCTATCGGTACAAGGAAACTACGTTATCCAATGAGGTGGTTCTAGAAGAAATATTTAAGAAAACATATGCGCATCTAAAAGTGTGTAAGGCAGTAGGAAAAGAAAGGATCGACGTGAAAGCGGTTATAGTCTAGGAACTAAAATGCAACCTAGTTCTCTATAACCAAGGCTCGATACCAATCATGTCACACCCCCAAAATATCGCAATGGAACGATAGTGTCTTTGGGGTATGACTTCATAGCACAAAGTATGGATACGTAAAACGACCTCTAAAATGAGACGTTTTGGAAAGTTTACCATTCGATTAAATAAAGTTTAAGTTTACACAACATGAGATCCCAAAGTTTGATAATACATAAAGGGTTACAAAACATGTCGAATGGTAATAGATAAAAACACAAGACTCCAATGTATGCCATGTGACCCAAAAGCTCCATGAAGTGCTATCGCCTTTACGACTGAGATAAACATGCTAAACAGTGTCAACACAATGGTTGGTGAGTTCATAAGTTTGTTGAAAATGATTTGAAAAAGTCTATAAAGAATGTTGATGCAGAAAGGCATTGTAAATCCATTCAGCCCGAGTCCCACATACAAAACTCGCAAGCTATGTGTTCACAACCCATTGCCCAAAATAGAATTGTCAATCTTGTTTGTAAGTAGGACATATGTGGATACGATATATACATGTACTTAATGCAAAGAATCACACCAAGCTGAACCTCTTGACAAGTCTAAATTGTTTGTTGTGTTTCATTGAATAACAGATTATATTCACCCAAGGTCACGTCATCAAGGACCCAAGGGTGGGGCGTCCACCGATAGTACTATCAATACCTATCCGCCGGCTCCCGCAGGAGTTAACCAGTTCCTATAGTATGTATGTTGAAGCATAATTGAACACAAGTTTAGCACATTAAGGCACATATCGCAATAAACCACACATAATGTCCAAAGAGTATAAGAAGTATAGTGTAACACAATTGTATAAATGGTTTGAGTATTCGCAAGAGTATAAACAAGTATTTAAGCATGTATCTCCCCCAAAGAGTTTGTAAGAATTTAAACGAGTAAAAACGGGGTATGAACTCACCTGGTATGATTGATATGCTAACAAAATGAAGTGCACGAAAATGAGGCTCGAAACTATCCGACCTAAAATGAATTATGTGCTCTAATATAAGTCATGAAACAATGTTGTGCATGCAAATCCATATGTAATCTATACCACTTGTACGTTTTTGAAAATAGAATTTATCGTCAAAATATATGTTTATGACATCTCGTCATGTTTATAAAATACTTTACAAGTATATACGTTGAATCAACATCCTACGATAATCGTTTTGTGATTTATTGTGAAATTATAACTTTTCGTCGTAAAATAATGTTACTTGACAATTTCATGAAAGTGACTAAATGGCCTTGAAAAGCTAGTTGTAAAATGGTGCACATAAAATGTTAGTAAACAAACTCAACGGTTTTAGGAAGCTTGCATCATTATCACAAAGTTTTAGCATTTAAGTTTACATCCTAGAGGTCTCGATCATGGAGAAAAATATAGGTAAAGTATAGTACTTGTGTCCAAAATATTGTTTAAGGGTGGTTTTCCGGCAAAGTTTGAGTGACTATATCTATTTATTACAACTCCGCTAAACAAACGGTCGAACATTTTGGAAAATAAACTTGGTAAACTCACTTTTACTAGAAGACATTACTTTATAAAAAGTTCTACATCATTGTTAAAAACGTCCTCCAACTTGTTGCCGTAATACTTGCCTATTAGAAATATAATAGTTTTTCCTTATATAATAAAGTTACGACAACTTTTGTAAACGTGTATAATTTGACCATTACAAATCCGTTTTCTACGTTTTCTACATCCTTAGACTCGTATTAAAGTATACTAATATATTTTTGATAAGTCGACACATTTTATAACGCTTAAGACTCATTTTTGACTCGTAAAGAGTGACATTTTCATGCTGAAATTTCTGGAATTAATAGTTTTCGTCGTCAAACTTCAAAAATTCATAACTTCTTTGTTATAGCTCCGTTTTAATCCGTTCAAGCGGCCACGTTTTCATTTTAAAGTATATTTTCCAAATATCTAGCCCAAAATATTTTACCTACTGACGAATTTTCCCAGATTTAAAAATAAGATCAGACCCTTAATTAAACTTGTCGAAATGAGTTTTTCACGCGCAAAACCTATTCTAACCAATTCAAAACAACTCCGAAGCAATTCTAATCCTACCATACACCTTCTTAGGGTGTCATGGGTTCCTAGGCATCACCAAAAGTGATATGTTTCAAGGAGTAATTATAGGATGAAATATATATATAACACTTAATAACAATGAAAAAGTGGTATAAACCTCCATAAGACTTGCATGTTTTTCTCAAATATGATGTAATGAACATAAAATAAATATGAAAGATGATGATGAGTATGAGATGCTTACTAGTTAACTTGATGAGGTTAATGGACAAAGGTTTAATCCTAATCACCCAAGGTTTTTATTTCAAAACCTTAATCAAGAGTGTGTCTAGAGTGTAAAATACTTGTCTTGAAAATTTTGGTGATCTCCTCTTGGTCCTCCTATGGTGGCCGGTTTTTGTGCAAGAGAAAGAGAGGAAAATTTTGATCTTTACACTATGGATGATTAATTGTATGTGTATGTTATTAGGAATATGATACAATATACATGAAGATATTTTTCAAAGTTAAGTGAGTCATTCACTTGGTCGACAAGGGTGAGTTTGATTTAGCTAGTGATATTTTTTTTTCTTTTATAATGTATTAGTATAAGTAGATGTAAAATTAAGTAAAGGTAAGTAGTAACTTGTATACACATTTGAGTATTTAGGGTAGCGTTAACTAAAAATAAATTTTAACGGGTCAAGATAAAATATATTGAGGTCATAAAAATTATAAAAATACATTTCTCGAAAGATTTGAGTGAAATAATAATTATCGTGTAGTATTTAAGAAAAACCGTCGCAATTATATAAACTTAACAATTTATATATAAAATAAATTTAAAAAACCGGGTAAACTTATAATAATATTTTTATAAACTTAATATGAGTATAAAAATATATTGTGATAAATTTTTGGAAGTATCGGATCAAATGTTCAAAATAATTAATTACGCGATAGCGTTATTTAATTAGAAATTATGCGTTTAATGTGAAATGCAAAACTATGCATGAGCTAGTATGATGAATGTTGAGTTTGAGAAATGACCAAAAATTGAGAATTGTGACATTCTTCCCATGTCAGCGGAATCACGTCCACGTGATTCAATCGATGATACAAAAAGGTCTACCATTAGGTTCGCGAAAACAGGGTGTATGGTCAAAGTGCTTATGCCAAAACTTACGCGTCTAGGTTTCTTATCTAATGAGGCTCATTGAATCTGAATAATACAGTGGATCACTTAATGGTCTAGGAAAACGTACAGATTACGCATTGCGGGCTGCCTCAGTCCCTAAATAGAATGCTCGAGCTCGGGGTGGACTGATATTGAGTACAGGGTTTGGGTTGTTTCCATCAATTGCTAAAGCTAGGTGTTGGTTACCCTGTGGTTGCCTTTGCGTTCCATTCAACTTAGGACAATTATTCCGGTGATTCGGCCGTTACATTCAAAGCAAGTCCTTTGGTTATTCCTCATGTTGCCCACGTTAACCGGTGTTACCTGTGTTTTACACTGCTCCTTAAAATGGCCGTATCGATTGCAATTTGTACACAAGCGGCAGGGCTTGGTCTTCGGATGATGATAAGCACATTTAGCACATTTGGGATGTGTACCGCATACTCTCTTTGTTCAGTACCAGTTGCCACAAAAACTCTTGCTCTTTTGTTGTCTGCTACCACGTCCATCTGCCTATTCGACCCACTCGCTTCCTTCCTCTTGTCCCTGCTCTTTAAAGTACCATTTCTAACCATCTCGTCTGTCAGGGTTCCTGCCCTCAGTATTGCACTTTGTATTGTAGACGGCTCAGTCGTTTTCACAGTTCCACGGATTTTAGGCACAAGACCATATATGTACCTCACGATTCTCTTGGATTTAGGGGTAACCATATGAGGAACTAGTCTGGCTAATTCATGGAATCGATCTGTGTAGGCTGCGTGACCAGCTCCTATCATAGAGTGATGATAAAGTTCATGTTCCAGTTTCTGCATTTCATTGTCCGGGCAGTACTATTCTTGCAATAACGCCTTAAATTCGTCCCATGTCATACCTATAGTGCTTCTCTGCCCTAGCCTGTAGAAGTGTGTTCCACTATGTCAATGCCTTCCCGATAGCAAGCAAGCAAGATAATTCACCCTCGATGTACGACACAATTGTCGATGTCGATCACCGACTTTGTCTTCTCTACCCATCGAGTATACGCCAAAGCACCTCCTATACCATCAAAATCCACGGGTTTGCATACTGAAAATTCCTTATACGTGCATCCAATTATGTTGTTGTTGTTGTTGGTGGTGGTGGTGTTGTTATTGTTGCCACCGCCAACTACATTGTTGGTGTCGCCATTCCCGTGGTTTCCCGAGTTATTCATATGGTTTCCAACTTGTGTGACAATAGTGGGAAGCAAGATTTGAAGTTGTTGAGCGATGATGGCGGCAAAGTCGGGTTTTCTCCAAGGCATTGTTGTCATTGTTACCCATGTCGACCGTCCTTCTCTACCTCCATGCTCACTTGTCCTTCCACCTTTGCGCGCACCACCTCGGTTAGTACTGCGTGTTACCCTCTTTGGTGCCATGATCTCTGCAAGGAAAGGACAGTTGAGTTCCCAATGTCTATACTTAACGTCCTCAAACATAATACCACGCCACAAATTGGTTCCTAAGGTGTCCACACCGATCTACGTATGCGTGGTCGCATATGTCCACGTGGGTTGTGACGCATTTATAATTATGTTGGCCACCATAATTATAATTGCCTCATTTCACACGTGTACATACCACCAAGCATACATGTCTCGGCGATTGTTGTTACTGAAATAGTTAGCCATTCTATCATCCGATTCTAAACGATGGAGGAGGAATTTAGGGTAGGTATCTAGGGAGAGTCGCACTTGGTGTATAGGAAATCCCTTTAGGTGCTAAAGTCACTATGAGGTTTAGTCGCCAGTAGTTCCCAAAGTATCCTCAAGAGAACTCCCATCCTCGGGCAAAATCATCAAATCTATACAGCCATATAGTAACACTTATTTAGCTCGATCTCGTATCTCATTAAACAAGAACTGTAACGAGATCAAGTTAGATAAGTGCTCATTAATGAGCTCCATATTTTTGATGACTTGACTAGATTTTGGGACTCCCCTATCGGTACAAGGAAACTACGTTATCCAATGAGGTGGTTCTAGAAGAAATATTTAAGAAAACATATGCGCACGAAAAGTGTGTAAGGCGATAGGAAAAGAAAGGATCGACGTGAAAGCGGTTATAGTCTAGGAACTAAAATGCAACCTAGTTCTCTATAACCAAGGCTCGATACCAATCATGTCACACCCCAAAATATCCTTGCAGGAACGATAGTGTCTTTGGGGTATGACTTCATAGCACAAAGTAATGATACAGAAAACGACCTCTAAAATGAGACGTTTTGGAAAGTTTACCATTCGATTAAATAAAGTTTAAGTTTACACAACATGAGATCCCAAAGTTTGATAATACATAAAGGGTTTACAAAACATGTCGAATGGTAATAGATAAAAATACAAGACTCCAATGTATGCCATGTGACCCAAAAGCTCCGTGAAGTGCTATCGCCTTACGACCTGAGATAAACATGCTAAAAGTGTCAACACAATGGTTGGTGAGTTCATAAGTTTGTTGAAAATGATTTGAAAAAGTCTATAAAGAATGTTGATGCAGCAAAGGCATTGTAAATCCATTCAGCCCGAGTCCCGCCATACAAAACTCGCAAGCTATGTGTTCACAACCCATTGCCCAAAATAGAATTGTCAATCTTGTTTGTAAGTAGGACATATGTGGATACGATATATACATGTACTTAATGCAAAGAATCACAGCCAACTGAACCTCTTGACAAGTCTAAATTGTTTGTTGTGTTTAATTGAATAACATATTATATTCACCCCAGGTCACGTCATCAAGGACCCAAGGGTGGGGGCGTCAGCCCGATAGTACTATCATACCTCTCCGCCAGCTCCCGCAGGAGTTAACCAGTTGCTATAGTATGTATGTTGAAGAATAATTGAAAACAAGTTTAGCACATTAAGGCACATATCGCAATAAATCACACATAATGTCCAAGGAGTATAAGAAGTATAGTGTAACACAATTGTATAAATGGTTTGAGTATTCGCAAGAGTATAAACAAGTATTTAAGCATGTATCTCCCCCAAAGAGTTTGTAAGAATTTAAACGAGTAAAAGCGGGGTATGAACTCACCTGGTATGATTGATATGCTAACAAAATGAAGTGCACGAAAATGAGGCTCGGAAACTATCCGCGACCTAAAATGAATGATGTGCTCTAATATAAGTCATGAAACAAAGTTGTGCATGCAAATCCATATGTAATCTATACCACTTGTACGTTTTTGAAAATAGAATTTATCGTCGAAATATAGGTTTATGACATCTCGTCATGTTTATAAAATACTTTACAAGTATATACGTTGAATAAACATCCTACGATAATCGTTTTGTGATTTATTGTGAAATTATAACTTTTCGTCGTAAAATAATGTTACTTGACAATTTCATGAAAGTGACTAAATGGCCTTGAAAAGCTAGTTGTAAAATGGTGCACATCGAATGTTAGTAAACAAACTCAACGGTTTTGGGAAGCTTGCATCATTATCTCAAAGTTTTAGCATTTAAGTTTACATCCTAGAGGTCTCGATCATGGAGAAAAATATAGGTAAAGTATAGTACTTGTGTCCAAAATATTGTTTAAGGGTGGTTTTCCGGCAAAGTTTGAGTGACTATATCTATTTCGTTACAACTCCGCTAAACAAACGGTCGAACATTTTGGAAAATATACTTGGTAAACTCACTTTTACTAGAAGACACTACTTTATAAAAAGTTCTACATCATTGTTAAAAACGTCCTCCAACTTGTTGCCGTAATACTTGCCTATTAGAAATATAATAGTTTTTCCTTATATAATAAAGTTACGATAACTTTTGTAAACGTGTATAATTTGACCATTACAAATCCGTTTTCTACGTTTTCTACATCCTTAGACTCGTATTAAAGTATACTAATATATTTTTGATAAGTCGACACATTTTATAACGCTTAAGACTCATTTTTGACTCGTAAAGAGTGACATTTTCAAGCTGAAATTTCTGGAATTATTAGTTTTCGTCGTCAAACTTCAAAAATTCATAACTTCTTTGTTATAGCTCCGTTTTAATCCGTTCAAGCGGCCACGTTTTCGTTTTAAAGTATATTTTCCAAATATCTAGCCCAAAATATTTTACCTACTGACGAATTTTCCCAGATTTAAAAATAAGATCAGACCCTTAATTAAACTTGTCGAAATGAGTTTTTCACGCGCAAAACCTATTCTAACCAATTCAAAACAACTCCGAAGCAATTCTAATCCTACCATACACCTTCTTAGGGTGTCATGGGTTCCTAGGCATCACCAAAAGTGATATGTTTCAAGGAGTAATTATAGGATGAAATATATATATATAACACTTAATAACAATGAAAAAGTGGTATAAACCTCCATAAGACTTGCATGTTTTTCTCCAATATGATGTAATGAACATAAAATAAATATGAAAGATGATGATGAGTATGAGATGCTTACTAGTTAACTTGATGAAGTTTATGAGCAAAGGTTTTATTCCTAATCACCCAAGGTTTTTATTTCAAAACCTTAATCAAGAGTGTGTCTAGAGTGTAAAATACTTGTCTTGAAAATTTTGGTGATCTCCTCTTGGTCCTCCTATGGTGGCCGGTTTTTGTGCAAGAGAAAGAGAGGAAAATTTTGATCTTTACACTATGGATGATTAATTGTATGTGTATGTTATTAGGAATATGATACAATATACATGAAGATATTTTTCAAAGTTAAGTGAGTCATTCACTTGGTCGACAAGGGTGAGTTTGATTTAGCTAGTGATTTTTTTTCTTTTATAATGTATTAGTATAAGTAGATGTAAAATTAAGTAAAGGTAAGTAGTAACTTGTATACACATTTGAGTATTTAGGGTAGCGTTAACTAAAAATAAATTTTAACGGGTCAAGATAAAACATATTGAGGTCATAAAAATTATAAAATTACATTTCTCGAAAGATTTGAGTGAAATAATAATTATCGTGTAGTATTTAAGAAAAACCGTCGCAATTATATAAACTTAACAATTTATATATAAAATAAATTTAAAACACCGGGTAAACTTATAATAATATTTTTATAAACTTAATATGAGTATAAAAATATATTGTGATAAATTTTTGGAAGTATCGGATCAAATATTCAAAATAATTAATTACGCGATAGCGTTATTTAATAAGAAATTATGCGTTTAATGTGAAATGCAAAACTATGCATGAGCTAGTATGATGAATGTTGAGTTTGAGAAATGACCAAAAATTGAGAATTGTGACACTTTTGCAGCAACTTTAGCTTCACATGCCTCTTGGGCAATTCGTTCAGCTTCAGCAATGCGTTCAGCTTCGGCTCTAGCAGTGTCAGCAGCATGCTGAGCTATAGCAGTGCTAACACTTTCAGCGACCATTTTTCGAACAGCTGCTGGGGTGATAGTGGATAAGGTAGCTATCTTCTTGACTATTTTTCTATAATTACCAAGAAATAAACACGAAGATTAAGAATCATCGACGATAATAAAAGTGATTACATATTATAAATATCATAATAGTCAAGATCGTCACTTTAAATCAATGATATGATATCGTTATGAACAGTAATAAGTGAATCATGATTTATCTCAACAAAATCATAATATATATAAGGACATAATGATCGGTTCGGCATATATGACCGATGAATAATATCACAACACAAGAATATAAGAAATACAACCATAGAATACATAGAATACATCAATACATAGTAATTGTTCACAACCATAGGTTACAACATCAACATTCTTGTTCTATAGTTACAAACCAAAAGGATACAAGCCATAATGCCTCATATGGTGGCTTTATGATACATACTACAATAAAGATGACTAAAATCTACGCATATCCTGATGCGTCATCATGACGACGATGAATCTCCTCGACCATGGCTGTCAAATCTTGGATCTGCTGCTCACGTGCTCGATCTCTCTCCTCGAGGTCATCAATCCTCTGATCTAGTATAGCAGTGTGAGCATGAGCGGATGCAAGCTCGTGATGAAAGGCTCTCTCTCGACCTAAGGCAGTGTCTCTCAAAGTACTGGCATCTCGAACAGTAGTCTCAAGCTTCTGGGTCAAGTTGACACAACATCTCTCACCTCCACAATCTGGGCGCTCATCATGTCAAATACAATCTCAATGGAGTAGCGACCAATCACGAGGTTTTCGACCTCGTCCTCCAAGCTCTCTATCCTAACTAGCGAAATCGCATCATAATGTGCCATGAGCTCACTCAGCTGGTCCTCGTGTCTAACGAGTCTAGTCACCAACAGAGGAATGGTGTGGTGTACAGGCTCACCAGTAACTGGTTGAACTGGAGCTAGTGTAGTACTTGAGCTCTCTCCAAGCTCGAAAGAACTACGTGCTCCCTCCTCTTCTCTCCAACGACGAACTAGTGGTATCAAGAATGACCATCGTCTAGCATTGGCCTTCTTCCTAGGTATAGGCTGAACATCCACTTGAGTAGGCATGTAAGGACCAGTCGGTGATGGAGAATAGCATCTAATGCCAAGCGGCAAAGGTGGCTCACTGAAAGTGTCCAATGGTGGTGATGCTGTAGGCGGTGATGAAACAGGAACAGTGGTAGTCTGATGGTAGAATACAGTAGGTGGCAGTGGTGGTGAGGTAGTAGTAGGTGGAACAATAGGTGAAACTGGTGATGACTGATCAGGTAGTGACTGAGCTGATGGTGACTGGGCTGATGATATCACATGAGTCATAGTGATGGATCGCACATGCTTCCTAGCTGTGTGTTTGAAGATGGTACCCTTAGGATGCAGTCTATAATGTGCTCCAAATGGCTCAGGCTCATAGGGCTTTAGGACATGGATCCTACGGCGGCGTCGACGGATCGGTAGGGAAGATGATACAGAAGAGTCTGATGAAGCAAAATTAGTGCTCTTGGATGACTTGGATGATCCATCATCCACTGTGACATCTGAAGCAATTAGCCATTGTTGCGACTCATAATACTGATCTAGTGTCATAGTAGCAAAAGCATTATGCTCTTGAGAGCGAGCAATCATAGCTGGAATGGTAGGAGTTTGGGAATCTTCGCCTTCCTCGAAAGGTTCAGTCTCGTCCGAAACAGTGGCTGGTATGACTGGACTGGGATGAACTTGCATATTGACAGTCGTAGAGGACATAGTATCTTCCATCTCAGTGTCTGAGGAAAGAACAACTGGGTGGGAAGCAGACATGGTACTGTAAAAACCCATATGTAATCATGTAAGTAAAATGCCAAATAGTATGATTAACTATATTTTAGTTAGTTGCGCACATCTGCCAAGAAAATCTCCATGCCTAACTAAAATGAATGCAATTTACTTATGATCTAGTGATGCAGCAATCCTAATGCATAGAGCGGTCACGGAAGGGCATAAGGCAGTGGTGTAAAATAGTCCTGTGTTAAAAGTGCGGTTGTAGTCCAAATGTTTTTGAAAAACTCTTTGGTTCTCTATAACCTTGTCTCTGATGCCAATCTGTAACACCCCTGAAATCTTAATGACAACGAAAGACTAATTCGGGTGTTACTTGAATGGAGATCATAGTCAATAATTATAGAAAACGACTCGAAAGAGGCGTTTTATTAAAAGTAGTTATTATTCATCGAAAACTAATAGTTGTTACAAAACATTGTAAATTGTTCAAGCATTTTCCCAAAATAACGATCATCAGTTTGAAAGAAATGACAACTTTATGTTTACACTACCAGAAAAGCCTTGACAAGCCCCACTCCGCGCCTTGGTCATAATCTTCACTGATTGCATGAGATAACATGCTTAAAAAGGTCAACAAAAATGTTGAGTGAAGTTCACAAGTTTAAATAACAGTTGAACACAAGTATATGAGCATGATCATTGTAAACTAACAATATCATAAAGAAAATCACAGATTATTATGCGCTAAGCTCATGCAACCAAGACTCAACTGCATACACCGAATTACTGGTGAACGTAAGTTTTGCCCCAAAGGAGGTAATAGCCAATTACCTAATGCAATTCAAATATGGTGTGCCTCGGTTATTTCTCTATAACCAAGACGGGGTCGTTAATCCCCATAGTACTATTCACGATATCTGCGTTCACTCGTGGTGACTAATGGTTCATGATACAGGGGACTTATAGATAAATACTTAGGCAATTCCAATAATCAAGAAGCGAACATTTATGAAAAACCTTGTGTTCTAGTTTAGAGCATGTATCTCCCTCGCGGGGTTTGCAAATAAAAGTAAAAGCGGGGCTATGAACTCACCTTGGTGATAATGAACAAGCACAAACAAATCAAGCACAATGTAGCGGAGGTTCCAAACCGAAACCTAAAATGATGAGATGGCGAGTCTCAGATATGATAAACATTTTGGTTCACGACCAAAATAATAGAGCATTGAATATTCTTATTCAATATATAATTGAATTGTGCAATTCAATAGTGTGTGCGTGCTTAATGTTTTAAGTTAATTTTACTTGCTACATTGCCTTAATTAATGATCCTCACTTACGCATAAGTGAAATGTTTTCCCCCGTTGTGATCTCGTAAAATGATAGTGTTGTTGAGTAATTTAGTTTGTTTAGATCCCACGTGCGTTTTATCAGATTATATATATATATTCTTATAAATATATATATACGTAATATATTTAACGTTATCCGACAATAAAATACTCATATGATCAAAATACTCGTTTTTACAAAGTTACAATAAATTTATAAGTTTTTCTAAACTTTTCCTGAATTTACACTTTTTACCCTCAAGTTTCAAAGTATACAAGTTTAGTCCTTCAAGTTTGAGCTATTTACACTTTTTAGCCAAAATGTATTTATATCAAAACTTTCAGATATAGAAAATTTTAACCCTTGAGAAAACTATTTTTATGAAACAGCCCTCCAAGATACGTTTTTAACGCGTTTAGATCATAAGTTTCCACATTTACATTTTCCACCCAAAAGTATTATTTTAACTAGTTTCATTAGTTTACATAAATGGTCCTTGTAGTTTTATACGTGTACATGCATGTGTATTCATACCCTTATACTTTCATGCATTCTTATTATACGTATAATATAACCGTTTCACTTTTAAAAAGGTACGGTTTTAGCCCAAAGACAACTCGATTTGCAAATTAGGTCCAAAGTACATTTTTAGTAAACGAAAACTTTGCAAAACGATCACAAGCTTATTCCAAGATTATTTTTAGTGCTTATTTTTAGTGCTTATTGACTTATTCTACACTTATTGGGCCGGGTAAAGATTTATTTGGACTTCGTTTGGGCTTAATGGGCTTATTTGTTGGGCTTTAGGCCCGTTTACCTTTTTCGTTTGAATTAAATGGGTATGAGAGGTCCTAAGGTTTTCAAGAGATTTTATAACTTGTTTTCGGTGTGAATTACGAGTTTTAGCTAGTTAGTACGCCAAGGTAGTGAGCAAGTGAATGTCGTGCGTTGACATTACGAGATATATTACAAGTTTTAGGTTACACTTTAAGGTTTAACGTGTGATATAACATATATACGTGTGTAAAAAAATTGAAAGGAGTTGAAAACGAAATGAGCTTAGATGAAACTTACTAGACTCGTCTAGAGTGGAGATGATACGTGAGATTTGAGTGGCTTGTGAACTATTCGACCCTTGTTCTCCTTATAATGCTACTCGACCAAATATTTACCCAAGTTCTCCTTAAATCTTACTTCTATTCGTTTTCCTTTTCTTCCCTTGGACACCCACTGTGGACGATTTATGATGTAGTGAGAGTATAAGTTTTGAGAGTTTGGTTGTGAGATTTAGTTTAAGTGTGAGTGACTTCTAACTGTTTGAGGATTGTTTATAAAGAGAAAGTAAGCATGGTGATTGCATTTGTTTATTCTTGTCCTCCCACATTTCCAAGGCAAGAAAAAAAATGGTGAAGGTTTCCTTTGAAGCATGCTTGGGTTCGACCAGATTTCTTGGGCCTGGAGTGTTATGTCACATCTAGCTAGACATAAGGACCATTGGTCACAAAGGTCAGAGATAGCCAAATGGGTTTTAGCTTAGTTTTATATTTCCTAGCTTATTTTTAAATATGGTTTAGAGTGGCTAATTGCCATGTGGTGTTTCCCTTTATCACACACACATGCAAATCGTTAAGGACAAGAGGGGGGGATGAACTTGGTCCAATCTTTGTTAACTTGTTGCTTGGTTTTGGTTTGGTTCTCTTTGTTTGGTTCTCGACCGGTTACAAAATACAAATAAAACACAACACAATTTCTATTACTTGAACTTTTGTTTTGGGCTTGGTTTAAATGGCGAGGCCCATTGGGTGAAATAAGAGTTTTCGGTTAGGCTTGGGTGGTGAACGAGGCCAAAAGGAAATTGTTGGGGTGAGTTGGGCTTAAATTAAACGTGAGGCCCAAATTGAAAGTGGGCTGGATCGTGGCCCATTAGTGGTGAAGCATTGTTGGGCTTGACGGGTATACGTGGCCCAATAAATGCTAGGTGGTGAGTAGGGTCCAAGTCGAGGCCCAATAAAGGTTCTAGGCCCAAATCCGATATTTATATATATTATTTCTATTTATTTAGTATTTTATAAATTTTTACATATATATTATGTATTTTAAGAATATCGGGATCGTGGGGAATTTCATTTTGATCACAACGGTATATTTATGAACGCTCAAACTGCGTTGATCATGCATAAGCCAAATGATATGCAAATGTGATGTTTAGAAAATGTCATGATGATATAAATCGTGCTTAATTTCAGATTAAGGTCTTAAGTACAATGAAATTTTCCGGGAGCTTACACAGTTTGATATACTTTCAACAAACTTTATTTCTTCATATTTTTCACTTTTTTTTTATTTTTTTTACGTTTTTCGTCTTTTTCTTCGTTGTTGAAACTTGCATGAGAAATTTCATGTGATTAAACACTAATTTGAATATTTTAATAAAATCACATATGATAGTAATATATAATCTTTGTTTGGGTGACAAACATTGTGAATTATTTCAAAAGATTTCGAAGATTATTTTTCACAGATTATGTTAGGAATTAGAAAATTCAGTCGTTAAATAGTCGGTCACCTCAAGTATATGTATTTGTTAGAAAGCTCGTAGTCGTAGTCAAGTTATGTTATTAAGTAGTTTGTTAAGTAACACCTTGGAGGACGGACGGGTCTTTACCCACTGTATGCCTGATCCACAGCCCGTAGGTGGCGTTTATTGTAAGACACTATAAATACCCTCTACCTCCCAAGGTAGAGGGTTGGAGCTTTAATACAATTTTTCTTTGTTTCACATAGTTCCCAACTCTTCCCTTTCTCTCTCTAACTTTCTCTCTCTAAACATTTGTAAACGCCTCTTATGATTATGGTTTGATGTGTTTGTGAAATCCTATATCTTACAATTGGTATCAGAGCCATGGTTTGATCACTCATATTTCATGCTCTTTGTTTTGGTGGATTTCATAAGGTTTTTGGGGGTTATAAGTGTTTAGAAGAGTTTGAATCATTTGGTCAATTTCTAGTGTTAAAGTTTGAATTTTGATTATACTTTTGTGTTTAGGATCATCATATGTGTTTAGGTTTTGAATTGGAAGGCTTGAATCATCGTGGTTGGGTTGTTTTTGATTGATAAAGTGGTTATTTTTGAAAATTGTACGAAGCGAGTTGAGCCACGGAGTTGAGTTTCAAGGAAGCGAGTTGCTTTGTTATTGGAAGCGAGTTGGTTTATGCGACTTGGCTATTAAGCGAGTTGACTTTTTAAGCGACTTGGGTTTTAAAGCGACTTAGCTATTAAGCGAGTTGACTTAGCTATTAAGCGAGTTGCCTTGGAAGCGAGTTGTTCTTTATGCGAGTTGCTTATTGAAGCGAGTTGTCTTATGCGAGTTGCTTATTGAATGCGAGTTGTCTATTAAGCGAGTTTTCATCAAAGCGAGTTGACTAGGGTGCGAGTTATCTTGGGTACGAGTTGTCTAGGGTGCGTTTTGTTGACTTTTCCCGACAAAACCTCAAACGGCCATAACTTTTGAATCGTAACTCCGTTTTCAGCGTTCTACCCATCAAAACAACCGTGAGAACGAGGAGAATGGCAAGCCAAACAAACTAAAGTTGAATTGGGTCAACCTTCGAGGCCTAAATCCGCTCCGAACAGAAGTTATTGAGGTTTTTATGTTTTTAGACCTAAATTTCTTGGATAAAACGGGCATAAACCAATCCAAATCTCAACCAAACAACATCTCTGCTAATCCTTCAAACAATCATAAGTCCTAACACACAATTGTCTATCATTGTGTCGATCCATCAGTCATCCTAACACGTTCCATTGGTCATTGCTTAACGGTTTGGTCTTGATTTTAGTAAAATCCCGCGAAAGATTCTATTTCTCGGTTTAAATCACAGACTTGTAAAATCCCGTGTACACAGCAACATCATGTCTTACACTCCTGATTCAGTGATTTCGGAAGTACTTAAATTGTATGATGTTGTGGACAACAATGATAATGTAAGCTACACTGAACGGTTAAAGATGATTGAATCAATCAATGAGGATATGAGATCTTCGTATTCACAGTATGAAGAGAGGGAATTGCACCTGTTTAGATTACAGAATGCCATGCAAAAGGAATGTAGCATTGAACCTTATCAATATCTTCACTCACACCTCATGTTACTTACACCGATAGGAGAACGAACATGCAATACCCTTTTCCGTCAAGATTTATCCACATTAACGGGAACATTACTATTAAACTTAGAACAATTGGAACAACATCTTCAAAGAGAAAAGGTTCAAAAGGATAGTTCTAGTGCTGCACTTCAAGTGACCCACAACCAATTTCAGTCATTCATCAGTGGGGAATTTACATCTGATTATGATCAAGACATGACTGAAATGTCTTTCAAGAGACACACTGGAATGGAAATTAGCATGTTCGTAGAGACACTTATCCATCTCATGGATAATGTGGAGAAATATAATAAGGAAGTTACTCTGAAAGATGAAAATGTGGATGAGAGTCTGGTGCAATTGAGAGATAGTTGTGATGAGTCGGGTAATGCATCAGTTGAAAGGTCGAGTGTTGCTGAATGCAGAATATCAGAGACAACAAAGAATGATGTAACCAGCTGCTCAGTAACTCCTGTCACACAAAAAGTGGTTGTTGTGATCAGAAAGGTGAATGAATGTCGGGAACAATCAATAAATTGTAGTATTGAGACTAGTAAGGCATCGGGTGATGGATCAGATGACACTGAATACAAAGGCTCAGAGACAGATAAGCTTGAAACAACCAATAGTTCAGCGAATCTTGTTACACATTATGAAGATGCAAATATCAGACCGACAAATGAACAGGTGTCATGTGATGAGGTACCCTTAACTATTCAACATAGTGAATCTGCTAATGTACCTAAACAACTGATCTTAATACTGAACATGATTCTGATAAATTTTCTTTGGTTGAGGCTGAGACTTATAAATTCAAAAAAAAAGATATGGTTGATAAAAAGGCTTTTGATGAACTTTCAAAACTTGAAAAACATTGCATTTCACTTGAAATTGCAATACAAAGAAAGGAGGAAAGTTTTCAAACTAAGAAACCATGTAAAAGTCCAGAATTTCGTAAATTTTTTGAAATAAATGATTTAAAAGCTCAGCTTCAAGCCAAAAACTCAACTATCAACAATTTGAAGAAACGTATTTCTGATATGCATGTGAAAAGTAAGTTGATTACAAGTAATTCTGATGTTAATGCTATTGATGATATTCAAATGAGAAATGATGAATTAGCGGTTTGTGTAGCAAAATTAATAAAGGAAAATGAGACTTTGAGAAAGGATCACATAGAACTAAGTGACTCTGTCAAAGAAGCTAGTGTCACACCCCCAAATTACCTGTTTTGCAGCGGAATGGAATTCCTGGGGATTGACTGTCATAGCATCACAATCACAGTTATATTGAACGACCTAAAGTGTCGTTTGGAAAATACATCATTTGATTTAATAAAATAATCAGAGTTTACAAAGTAGGTCCCAAATGAAAATCAACTTGTGCGGAAATAAGTTTGTTACAATTCAAACGATGTTTTAAAGTGCGTAAAACCCAAGTGAGACGCGTCGTCACCACGACTCCATGATGTGTCCAAATGCAAACCATGAAGTGAATGCCTTAGATACCTGAGATAAAACATGCTAAAAGTGTCAACACAAAGGTTGAGTGAGTTCATAGAGTTTGTGTTGAAATGTAAAGCCTTCAAAATCGTTTATGCAGCAAAGGCATTGTAAATCGTTGAAATGTAAAGACTATCAAAATCGATTATGTAGCAAAGGCATTGTAAATCCACTCAGTTCCAAGTCCCGCCCATACAAAACTTGCAACCTGTGTGTTCACAACCCACTGCCAGAATATGCATAGTTTATGTTCAAACAGAAATCGTCAAATGAATTCACAATAGTACCTAACTCGACGTAAAACCATAGGTTTAATTAATTCGTTTGAACACAATCATCGTAGTGTGAGTTAAATTGTTTCACACTCATCGTTAAAAACAAAATCGTATTTATTTCACTAAGTTCATGACACCAAAGCGTAACATCGCACCAATAAAAATTGGTAATCATCGTTTCATCGCCGCCCTAATAGGTAACTTGCCAAATTACCTTACTGGTTCAAATATAGTGCGCGATTTCCCTAACTGGGTCAATAGGAGCGGGAGTGTTAATTCCAATAGGCCTATTCACAATATTCGCACTCACTCGCAAGTGACTAATGGTTCATGATGTAGGGACTTCGAACATGGCAAATACTTAGTGACAATAAAACATTCGGATATAGCATGTAGTTCAAAGCATTTGTGTTCGATTAAAAATGTAGCATGTATCTCCCCCAAGAGTTTGTAAAACAGTTAAAAGAGTAAAAGTGGGGCTATGAACTCACGGTAATCCTTAAAAAGTTAGATTACTTATGAAAGTAAATGAAAATAATTGAGCATGTATCTCCCCCAAAACAGTTATGAAAACAAGTAAAAGCAGGGGCTATGAAAACTCACTTGGACAATATTACGATGACAAAACTGGATACACTGAAATATAGCGTGAATCTCGAAAATGACCTATTATGAATGATATGATATGTAATGAGTTGCAATGTAATGTTATGCATGCATTTCGTATGTTATTTATACCATTTACGAGTTTTGAAAAAATATTACTTGTCGTCGAAAAATACTCGTTTGACGTCTTGACCAATCAAAAATCACTTTTCAAATTTTTACGTCAATATGTCATCCTACAATGGTTTAATAATGATTTTTGGTGAAATTTCCACTTTTCGTCGTAAAACAATGTCGTCGGAATTTTCATTAAATTAACAAAAATGGCTTCGGAAAACTAGTCGTAAAACGGTGTACGTCGATCGTTAGAGAATGAACTCGACGGTTTTGGAAAGTTTGTATCGATATTTAGAAGTTTCAGTTCAGGAGTTTTCGTCCAAAAGGTCTCGATCATAAAGATATTAAGGGTTAAATATGGTGATTTTAGTTACCGTAACACTCATCTCGTAAAAATAATATAGTTTTTCTAAAAATAATAGTTACGGCAAGTTTATGAAAACGTGTATATCTTAGTCGTTTCAAATCCGTTTTCTACGTATTATACGTCCTTAGCTTTGTATCAAAGTATACTAATATATTTTTGATAAGTCGAAATAATTTGTAAAGCTTAGGACTCGTTTTTGACTCGTACAAAACTAAAATAGGTTGCTGAAATTTCAGAAAATATATATTTCGTCGTCAAACTTGAAAAATTCATAACTTCTTCGTTATAACTCCGTTTTAATCCGTTCAAGCGGCCACGGATTCGTTTTAAAGTATATTTTCTAAATATCAAGGCCAAAATTTCGTGCCTACTGTCGGATTTTCCAGAAAATCAAAACAAGGACAGAACACTTTTTATACGTATCGAAAATAGTTTTTCTCGTACTAAACCTATTCCAATCCCTTCAAATCAACTCCAAAGCTAATATAATCCTACCATACACCTTCTTAGGGTGTCATGGGTTCCTAAACATCATCAAGACCAAAATATACCAAGGGAATAATTATAGGATGACCTTTATATATATAACTCTAAAAATCATGTAAAAATGGTATAAATCAACATAAGTCTTGCATGCTTGCTCCAAAAATGAAGAGATAAATATGAAATGATAAGGAAAGATGAAAAATGTAAATGATATGCTTACAAGTTACTATGATGAGGTGTAAGTAACAAGGATTATCTTAAATACTCTTGGTTTTTATTTCAAAACCATATAAAGAGTATAAACTAGATTGTTATAACACTTGATCTTAGCAAAAATTTTGATCCCTTTGCCTCTTGATGTGATGACCGGTTTTGAGAAGCCCCAAAGAAGAGAGAAAATGATTTTCTAACACTTGATAATAATGTGGTGTATGAGTGAAATGAAGTAAGTGAAGACTTTTATGTATTGTGTAACAATCTATATAATCAAGAAACCATGCCTCATTTATTAACACCCTCCCCTTGGTCGGCCAAGGGGGAGGGATTTGGTAGATATTTATTTTTTTTTTTTATAAACTTGTGTCAAATATTTACTTGTAACAATCTTTAAGAAAAGTGCAAGTATTGTGTAGGAAATATGTACAAGTAAAGGTAAATGGTAAATTTTTGGTACAAATAAGTTTTTAATAGATCAAAATAGAATGTAATGAGATAATAAAAATTGTAAAAATACATTCCTTGTGAAATTTGAGTGATAAAATAATTATCGAGAAATTTTTAAGAAAAACGTCGTAATAATATAACTTTAACGATTAATATACCAAATAAATTTAAAACACTAGGAAAACTCAAAATATAGTTTTTATGAACTAAATGTAAGTTTAAAAATACATCGGGATCATTTTTGAAAGTAACGGGTTAAATGTTAAAATAATAACTCACGCGATAAAGATTATTAAATATAAAAAAATTACGCGTTGAATGTGAAATGAAATGTCGTGAATGAATTAATGAGATGCAAATGATGTCAATGAAATGTAGACTAATCTTAGTCCATATGAAATGTACGTGATGTTATGATCATGAATTCGCCGCTAAAACATAAAGGTTACGCGAATTTGGAACACGTAAACCAAGTTTACGATCAATGTTGAAATAGTGAAGCATAAATCGTTTCGAGAAATGACCTGAAAGTACGGGTTGTCACATTCGCCCATCCAAAAAGGAATTCAGTCCCTGAATTCAATCGTTGTTAGGTCTAACGGGTTTAGGGTTTGATGAGGCAAGCCTTCCCATTCTCGAGCAAAACCCTCAAAAGACTTTTGGTAACCGATTTTTGCTTAATCCCACAACTCATCAAACAAGAACTGTCATACGATTAGGCTAAATCGGTTTAGGTAACAACTTGTCTCTAGCTCGATCTTTGCAACTCATCAAACAAGAACTGTCACGCGGATCAAACCGGAAACAAGTGGTTTGAAGAAAATCTTTTGAAAATTTGGCTCGATTACGGAATTGCTTACACATATAAGCCTACTACTCCCTTCATTGCATGATTCTTCCTGAATTAGACATAGGTGATCAGGCTATGTATAATTTAGGAGTAACTATGCAATGCTTGGACTAATCGACTCATATGTTGTTTGGTGTTGAGCCAACTGATGTTAAAATTGTGATGAACATCGAGGAGAGAAGACATGGAGAAGTGTCGTTAAAATGATAGTTAAAGTAAAAAGAATTGAAATCCTCGTAAATGATAACAAATCGGAAAGAAAATAAAGTACGATAGATGAGAATATTTTACAACAAGTGGTTTATCAAACGAAAACACATCTTAGGTTATAACGATTCGGATATGATGGAAAACATAAACTTAGTACGACATAGTACATAAGGAGAAATAAGACTGTTAGTTTCCGAACTTCTTCAATCTTCCGCGTCGTTGATACCTTGACGAGCTCCTCCTCCTCCTTCCAACATATATACATTCCCATGAGCACCTTCAACTGGTTGACCTTGGTTTTGAGGACATTGATTCCGATAGTGTCCTTGTTCCCCACATCCGAAGCATGTGACTACGGCTTTACCTTTACAATCCCTGGCTAGATGTCCCGGTGTTTTGCATTTGTGGCACTTGGCAGGGCAAGGACCCGAGTGATGAAAATTACATCGATTACATAGTGGGTGTGTTCCAAAGATACCCTCTACCTCTCCTTGGTGCAGCGACATAAACCATTCCCGCTTCTTGCCTTCTATTTTGTTGTTGATGACGGTTAGTGTTGCGGTTTTGGTTGTTGTTGTTATCATCTCCTTGGTCGTTTTCCCATTTCCTTTTGTTGTTGTTTTGGTTATTGTTGTAGTTGGTGCGGTTGTTGGGGTTGTTGTTGTTTTGGTTGGTGTTGGTGTACTTACCTCTCTTCACTACCTGGGCCATGAGCTTTTGAGTCACCCTAATAGTTTCCTCGATTGTTTGTGGATCAAACGAAGTCACATTTCCTTGAATAACTTCGGGAAGTCCCCCGATAAAAGCCTCTAGCAACTTCTCGTTATCCGGTACCATCGACGGGCATAACGCGGCCAATTCCTGAAATCTCCGAATGTATGTGTCAATATCGTACCCAATCGTTACTAGTTCGTAGAACTCCGTCTCCAACTTTTTCACTTCCGTACGAGGACAAAACTTCTTAGTCACCAAACCCTTAAATTGCTCCCAAGTAAGCTTGAAAGCATTCTCCATTCCAATCGGTTGAGCATATGAATTCCACCACGACAACGCTCCATCGAGTAATGTACTTGTAGCAAATTTGACCTTACTATCATCCGGCAATTACAAAGCAAAAACACGGATTCCAACTTTTTAAACCATCGTACCATGGCGTGGCTCCTTCAAGTCCCCTAAGCTTCGTGGGCTCACCACTTTTGAAATCCTTGTACGAACATCTCTTAACTCCGGATCCTCCGGCATTTCCAGATAGCAGCTAGCCTAGCGGCTTCAGCAGCAGCCGCGGCCTCAGCAGCAGCAGCAGACACTGTTTCCCTTTCGACTCTTAAAGCATCAGCTATGCTATCATTCACTAACTTTTGAATAGCTGCTTGGGTCATTTCAACTGTAGCTTTCTTCGGTGCCATATCTTCTTCAAAACAAGAGGAAATGTGAGACGTAGCAAAAATCCGATGTTAATAATAAACACTCCAAAGAGATGTGATAAGAAATGGTAAGTTTGAGGTTATTTTTCAAAATAATCGACGGGTTCTGAAAAGATGGGTTATGAGGTGTCGTAAGTGCTTCAAGTGTATAATGGTTTAGTGACTTAATGTGTTAGTAACGTGTAACTCGACATGTTAGTGGTGAAACAAAGGAGTGAGAGTGACTTCGCCCTATATAAAGGTTTATCTCGGCATTCGACGTTATCGGCGATGAGTCAATTGATGTAAAAAAATTATGATAGGGAATGACAAGGAATTCTCCACATTAGAGTATGAGGAAATGATAATGGGATGGGAATTTAAAGACATCCATGTGACAATCGATGTGAAATGAAAGTGAATAACTCGAAAAAATGTACGTATAAATCGCACGCAAAGTGAACATGCACTTATGATGAAATGATGAGATGCTATGATAATGTAGTTATAGTCTAGGTTCAATGATGCAACCTAGTTCTCTATAACCGAAGCTCTGATGCCAATCTGTCACACCCCCAAATTACCTGTTTTGCAGCGGAATGGAATTCCTGGGGATTGACTGTCATAGCATCACAATCACATTTATATTGAACGACCTAAAGTGTCGTTTGGAAAATACATCGTTTGATTTAATAAAATAATCAGAGTTTACAAAGTAGGTCCCAAATGAAAATCAACTTGTGCGGAAATAAGTTTGTTACAATTCAAACGATGTTTTAAAGTGCGTAAAACCCAAGTGAGACGCGTCGTCACCACGACTCCATGATGTGTCCAAATGCAAACCATGAAGTGAATGCCTTAGATACCTGAGATAAAACATGCTAAAAGTGTCAACACAAAGGTTGAGTGAGTTCATAGAGTTTGTGTTGAAATGTAAAGCCTTTCGAAATCGTTTATGCAGCAAAGGCATTGTAAATCGTTGAAATGTAAAGACTATCAAAATCGATTATGTAGCAAAGGCATTGTAAATCCACTCAGTTCCAAGTCCCGCCCATACAAAACTTGCAACCTGTGTGTTCACAACCCACTGCCAGAATATGCATAGTTTATGTTCAAACAGAAATCGTCAAATGAATTCACAATAGTACCTAACTCGACGTAAAACCATAGGTTTAATTAATTCGTTTGAACACAATCATCGTAGTGTGAGTTAAATTGTTTCACACTCATCGTTAAAAACAACATCGTATTTATTTCACTAAGTTCATGACACCAAAGCGTAACATCGCACCAATAAAAATTGGTAATCATCGTTTCATCGCCGCCTAATAGGTAACTTGCCAAATTACCTTACTGGTTCAATATAGTCGCTCGATTTCCCCTATCTGGGTCAATAAGAGCGGGAGTGTTAATTCCAATAGGCCTATTCACAATATTCGCGCTCACTCGCAAGTGACTAATGGTTCATGATGTAGGGACTTCGAACATGGCAAATACTTAGTGACAATAAAACATTCGGATATAGCATGTAGTTCAAAGCATTTGTGTTCGATTAAAAATGTAGCATGTATCTCCCCCAAGAGTTTGTAAAACAGTTAAAAGAGTAAAAGTGGGGCTATGAACTCACGGTAATCCTTAAAAAGTTAGATTACTTATGAAAGTAAATGAAAATAATTGAGCATGTATCTCCCCCAAAACAGTTATGAAAACAAGTAAAAGCAGGGGCTATGAAAACTCACCTGTTGCAATGATTACGATGACAAAAGTGGATACACTGAAATATAGCGTGAATCTCGAAAATGACCTATTATGAATGATATGATATGTAATGAGTTGCAATGTAATGTTATGCATGCATTTCGTATGTTATTTATACCATTTACGAGTTTTGAAAAAATATTACTTGTCGTCGAAAAATACTCGTTTGACGTCTTGACCAATCAAAAATCACTTTTCAAATTTTTACGTCAATATGTCATCCTACAATGGTTTAATAATGATTTTTGGTGAAATTTCCACTTTTCGTCGTAAAACAATGTCGTCGGAATTTTCATTAAATTAACAAAAATGGATTCGGAAAACTAGTCGTAAAACGGTGTACGTCGATCGTTAGAGAATGAACTCGACGGTTTTGGAAAGTTTGTATCGATATTTAGAAGTTTCAGTTCAGAAGTTTTCGTCCAAAAGGTCTCGATCATAAAGATATTAAGGGTTAAATATGGTGATTTTAGTTACCGTAACACTTATCTCGTAAAAATAATATAGTTTTTCTAAAAATAATAGTTACGGCAAGTTTATGAAAACGTGTATATCTTAGTCGTTTCAAATCCGTTTTCTACGTATTATACGTCCTTAGCTTCGTATCAAAGTATACTAATATATTTTTGATAAGTCGAAATAATTTGTAAAGCTTAGGACTCGTTTTTGACTCGTACAAAACTAAAATAGGTTGCTGAAATTTCAGAAAATATATATTTCGTCGTCAAACTTGAAAAATTCATAACTTCTTCGTTATAACTCCGTTTTAATCCGTTCAAGCGGCCACGGATTCGTTTTAAAGTATATTTTCTAAATATCAAGGCCAAAATTTCGTGCCTACTGTCGGATTTTCCAGAAAATCAAAACAAGGACAGAACACTTTTATATACTTATCGAAAATAGTTTTTCTCGTACTAAACCTATTCCAATCCCTTCAAATCAACTCCAAAGCTAATCTAATCCTACCATACACCTTCTTAGGGTGTCATGGGTTCCTAAACATCATCAAGACCAAAATATACCAAGGGAATAATTATAGGATGACCTTTATATATATAACTCTAAAAATCATGTAAAAATGGTATAAATCAACATAAGTCTTGCATGCTTGCTCCAAAAATGAAGAGATAAATATGAAATGATAAGGAAAGATGAAAAATGTAAATGATATGCTTACAAGTTACTATGATGAGGTGTAAGTAACAAGGATTATCTTAGATACTCTTGGTTTTTATTTCAAAACCATATAAAGAGTATAAACTAGATTGTTATAACACTTGATCTTAGCAAAAATTTTGATCCCTTTGCCTCTTGATGTGATGACCGGTTTTGAGAAGCCCCAAAGAAGAGAGAAAATGATTTTCTAACACTTGATAATAATGTGGTGTATGAGTGAAATGAAGTAAGTGAAGACTTTTATGTATTGTGTAACAATCTATATAATCAAGAAACCATGCCTCATTTATTAACACCCTCCCCTTGGTCGGCCAAGGGGGAGGGATTTGGTAGATATTTTTTTTTTTTATAAACTTGTGTCAAATATTTACTTGTAACAATCTTTAAGAAAAGTGCAAGTATTGTGTAGGAAATATGTACAAGTAAAGGTAAATGGTAAATTTTTGGTACAAATAAGTTTTTAATAGATCAAAATAGAATGTAATGAGATAATAAAAATTGTAAAAATACATTCCTTGTGAAATTTGAGTGATAAAATAATTATCGAGAAATTTTTAAGAAAAACGTCGTAATAATATAACTTTAACGATTAATATACCAAATAAATTTAAAACACTAGGAAAACTCAAAATATAGTTTTTATGAACTAAATGTAAGTTTAAAAATACATCGGGATCATTTTTGAAAGTAACGGGTTAAATGTTAAAATAATAACTCACGCGATAAAGATTATTAAATATAAAAAAATTACGCGTTGAATGTGAAATGAAATGTCGTGAATGAATTAATGAGATGCAAATGATGTCAATGAAATGTAGACTAATCTTAGTCCATATGAAATGTACGTGATGTTATGATCATGAATTCGCCGCTAAACCATAAAGGTTACGCGAATTTGGAACACGTAAACCAAGTTTACGATCAATGTTGAAATAGTGAAGCATAAATCGTTTCGAGAAATGACCTGAAAGTACGGGTTGTCACAGCTAGAACTAAGTTTGTGGAACAAACAAAATCTTTGATAGCAAAAATTGATGAACTCAAAGCTCAAATTCAGGATAAGAGTTTTGCAATAGTTGCTTTAAAGAATGAGCTCAGAAGAACAACAGGGAATAGTGTGAACACTAAGTTTGCAAAACCATCAATCTTGGGGAAACCAGTTATTAGACAACCGAATGCGTTTAGATCTGAACGACCAAAATTTTCAAAAACGCGGTTTGCCTCCCAAGTTGATGCGAAACAAGTTTTGACAAAACCAGTCACTTCACCTTACTTGCCTAGGAAACATGATATAAATGACTTGTTCAAGAACTATGATCTAGAAGAAGCTAGAAAAAAGGCACAGATTCAAAAAGATGGAATTTTATGTGTTAGACCTAGGGTGATGAATTCTACGAGATTTCAAGGCACTGCTAGTAGTTTTAAACCATTACCTAGGAACACTCAACTAAATACTAGGGATTGGCTTGGATCTAAGAGTAGTTACGTTTCGAATAAAGCTATTCCCATAGCAGATCACTCTAAGAACTCTAGATAATTTTCTGAATCCAAACAAGATGTTTGCTCGAACTGTCTTAAATGCATCTTTAGGGCAAATCATGATAATTGTTTTACAAAATCCCTGAAGAAAGTAAATGCTCATGCAAAGGTTCAACCTGTTATGTCTAGGATTTACACTAAGTCATCTATAGTGCATATGAAGCAAGAAAAATTGAAAACTTTGCCTAGATGGATACCAACTGGTAAATCTTTGGAAACTAGGAATAAGGATAAGTCTTCCACTATGCATAAGAAGCCTAACAATCCTAGACCTTGCCATAAGTGGATACCGTCTGGTAGAATGTTTAAGGATGCTGGACTTAGGTAGATACCTACCGGAAAGCTGTTTACCGATGGCAAACTCAAGGTTGACCGTGAAACTACAAAGGTTTTGGATACTAATGTCATTAACCAATATATATGCAATCAATCTTGTAATGTTAGTGCAGGTAATCCTTACTCAGTTGCAGATACTTCAATCCTTCACTACATGGACTGGCTAAAAGTATGGATAACTAATGGATTGATATCTCATAACTCACGGGTTCAAGTAACTCAACCTTGATATTCAACACTATGACGTCTGTTCACATCAGTTCTGGCCTCGTACTTCATCATAATGGCATCTGCAGATAAAACTTCAGGCCCCGTTCCTCAAAGAAAAGAAAGGTGTACGCTTCAGTGCGCTTTATCTTCAAAAGAATAGAAATCTTCATGTTTATGACCATTCTCATCGAAATTCTTCATCAACAAGCTTCATGTTTTTCCACGCTCTTTCAACCATCAAGTGGATCTACGTTCATTGGTGTATATTCTTATTCACTTGTTCAAATGAAAAATGGCAACTTCGGATGCAATTTTTGAGGGGGAGAAGAGTGCATATACTACATGTTGATGGATGCTTGATTTATGGTCATATGACTCTCCTTCAACGCCTAATGCTTCACTTACTAAGGATAACTGGGATTCATTGTTTCAAGATATGTTTAATGAGTACTTCCAACCTCCAACGAATTTTGATCATCCAGTTTCTAAAGTTCATGCTCCAGTTCCTACTGACTCAACTGGTTCACCATCTATTAAGAAAACCTAATCTCCAGTTATTTCACAAGGCGTTGATAATGACTATCATGATATTGTAGTTGCACTATTGAATAATGATCCTCTCTTTGGTATTCCTTTGCCAAATCTTCATGGATTATTGTTCGTCTCATTGTGCACGCTATAAATCAACCTCATGAAGATTAAGGAAAGTGACTACCTTATCCGCTCAAAGACATTATTGGTGAATCTTCCATATCAGTCTCTACATGTATACCTTTAGGAAGAATGCATTGATGTTGAGGAATCATTTGTTCCGGTTCATTCAGTGGGTCAATATACATCCGATTGTATGTTTATTCACATGTTGGACATTTGACACAAGTTGATTTCTTCAGAGTTAATCATTTATCACTTATTTGAGATTGAAGTTGACTTTCACAAAGGCGTGTTCTTATTTGATAACTTGCTCGGGCTTAAGAATTTGAGTTGAAGACTTGGTTTATCTAGTTACTAGTAGTCGGGGTAGATGGTTGAAGACCTGGTTAACTATCACTATTAGGAGTTACTTTGTTTTACTCAGTGTCACACGCAGATGACAGTGTGAATAATCGCAAGAGGTGTTAATGTCTCATACTTTGTTTGAGTAGTGAGTACTTAGAGACTTGCTTGAAGCATAAATTCTCGACACCGTTCTTCCATCATCAAGTGCAAGCTTAAGATACAAATGTGGGGAATTCGGCTTTAGTATCAAGTTTGGTATATCGGGTTTTTCTTCTTTAAGTGGTTAATTCAAATTGTGTACATTATGGGCTGATTGGTTATATGGAAAATAACTGGAATGCACTTGGTGAAATGAAGATGTTGATATATTGTTCTCCCGAACAGACAACTGCTCAAACTCGAACAGTAATGTGTACATCGGGGACGCACAACAGGATCATGTGATCGGGCTTAATCATTTATTTTGGGTTTGATAACCGCAGAGATAATCCGTGTTATCTTGTTACTTCGGTGGTCTCTTCTACTTCGGGGTTTTGAGCTTCATGCAATGAGACTGTTTGCTTCACTTCTTCTTCTTGGGGGAAATGGTCTTTTTACGAAGATTGTCGGTTTGGGGGGAAGCTGCCAAAGATTCACTCTTAGAAAGCTCAAGTTCTTGTGACGATTCATGAGCCTCAAATGCTTTGGTGGTGAAAGTGATAGGTCACTAGATTTACAACACAAGCTTAATAGAAAGATAGAAAGGCGATTGAACAATAAACCAAACCCATACACACGTTAAGACTATGACCGGTTATGCGTAAGTATGTGAAAGAAAGATAAATTAAACAACCAACCTTCAAATGAAGGTTTACAAGAGTATTTATAGGAGGGAAGCTAGGGCAACACTCCTAGTCCCTTCCTTTCTCCTATGGGCTTGGGCCTAAGCTCATGGGCCTTCTACATAAGCTTAAGGCTAATAACAAACATAAAGGCCATAATTAAGCTACCTATTACATATGAGTAACTAACACTTGAATAAAGGTTTAGGAGTGATTCCAACAATCTCCCCCTCAAGTGTTGGTGATGAAAAACGGTGAAGGCGTTGATGTAATAGTAACTTTGACGTCTTCTGACATTCTTCTTTCTTGTGAGAAGAATTGCCTTGATTTGAACCATCTCCCAGTGTAGCGAGATAGTTTTCTTTGAACAGTTATGCTTTGACGCCATCTTTAACTTTGTTCTTTGATCATTGTTCTTTGTGATGAAAGTGATAGTATGTTGTTATCGCTTCAAGTCTGCCTCAGTTCTGCTCGCTGCTTCGCCGCTTCACGCTTCAGTGTCTCCACGCTTTCTCCAACATGCTCACACACTTTAACCTTGGATTACGGTATCGATGAAGTTCTTTAATTCATTAACTTTGTAGATTCTTTGGTTTGACGAAGAATCATTCTGACTTTGTGTTGCTTTAAGATAGAACTTCTTTGATGATGTTGTTGGTGTGAACAAGTGGAGAATCAGCACGATCATTCCGCTCCAGAGCTTCCATAAGAAGTAAACATTAAAACGTTTAGTAATAAGCGGATTCCGGCACTTACAAGTTTGAACTTCGAGAGTGTTGACAGATAGTTGAAAACACAATTCTAATTCTACAGGCCGTTCTGAATCGGAGTCCCACAAGTGAGATAACACGATGTACACCTACGATTCAGATGAGTCGCTGAGGTACACCGAAGCATCACCTCACGATTGTAGACCGCTTGAGACCACTAAGTGCAATCCACGGGGAGTTGCCAAAGCGACCTGCTGTCAGGTCTGTTTGATGTTGACCCTGGAAGGAGTTTCCATTCAATCACTGAGGATCACAAATGTGAACCTCTCATAAATGTTCTCGACAGATTGCTAAGATCTGTGAAGGACTCGATAATGTACCACTGAAATTCTTATTGTTGAATATCAAGTGATGAAATGTCAAGTGTACCTAAGAGATCTTTTGATGAATCTCGTGGCTCTAGACTTAATAGTGCATTTTGGTTTTCATAAGCGGAGACTAGGGAGATGGTCTCCTTCTTCAATACCAGCAATCTCTAAGAGAAAGCCGATAGTTTACGTAGGGTTCCCTGTGAGAATGAAACAAGCTTCTGTTGAGAGAAACTTGAGTGGTTAAGAAGGTTTAGTGCATGCGTCACTGGGTCCATGACAACTTTTAGTCTTCAATACCGGTGTCATCAAGTGACAACCAGTAGCATATGAATTGAACCCGGTGTCCGCCCTAAGTTGAATAATCTGGAGGGCTATTTCTTTTCACCCTTTTCTTTGCATTTCTTTTTAATTCTTCAACTCCTTCTTTCTCCGATTCTCATTTTCTCCTTTTTATAATCATACCTAAGGACTTCTAAATGCTAACTATTTGTGGTGTCCTTGGGTAGATCCCTCCGGCTCTGGCGGATCATAGGACGGTTATTCCTAACCTTAGTCACCTTATAACTCCATGACTAACCTATGTTGCCATAAAACCATTTACTTGAAAAATATCGCTCAGTGTTTATGAATAAAAACATGATGAGATTTTGCATAAATACTCCCCCTCCACATGTGCTTAAGAGATTTAACGGTTAAATGCACAGTGAGGAAAGAGCGCGCACATTTTGAATTGATCAACTCAAGATAGACATTCCCCGCGAGACACGGTTACGTGGCATAGTTAAAGAGTTGCATTGTCAGCTTTTAGGTGACAACTAGCTCTAATAACTACCTTGAAGGTGTAGACAATCCTCGAAAGGTTGTCAAACCCGCCAGAGTTCATGTCTACCAAGAGTTTCTCGAATGGTACATTCTACTCAGACAAGTCCTTTGCGAGACACGCTTACATCACTAGCGAACTAGCTTGAAATTATTACCCGTCCGGGACAAGTCTTTTCGAGTTACTAGCAGCTAAGAGCTCGTCAATTCATGGGTTAAAGTCTTTTTACACGAGAGTTCATATAGCAAAACACAACATATTTCTTATCACGTATTTTTCTCCCCCTTAAAAATGGCATATAAAATGTTATTTTTGAAAAGTTGAGAATAAATAGGACCATTTCGAGTGTTGCGGGAAGAATGACCACTGTGAACAATTTGTGAACAAAGTTTTAAGTCAAGTACTCCCCCTCAACAAGTGATATAAACGGTTGAGGTTTTGAAAATCATAAGGGAAAGTACTTGTTCTTTTGAGCAAAACCTTGAAAAATGAAAGGTTTGATAGGTTTTACTCAAAAGTAAGAAGCTTTCGCTCCTTTTATATAGATTGTGGCACTGAAGCGTACCACAGGGTCCTTTATTTACAAGTACGGGTTGTACACTGTAATGTGTGCACAAGCCATTGTCAGATAATCAAACAAACAAAATCACAATCAAGAGAGTACCCAATGATTACAGACGATCAGCTACTTCCTGAGGATGTTGGAAAGTCAGAATCAGAAAGTTTGGTCATCCTCCTACATAGCTCTCCAACCGTTGCATCTGATCTCGATGAATCAAACATTCATAAATCCTAGTGAGAAATCAACGAACATCCTTACGATCCTTTGAATTCCTTCTCTTCGTTTGAATTATACCCAACTCAATGTCCTTCAATCGATATAACAATCCATCTCAAACCATCTCCAGGGTGGCGTCATAGAACTTAGTGAATTTCATCGAAAGCCATGAAGCAAGTATGATGATTTTCACTTTGGTAGACAAACCCAAACTTTTGTTTATGAACGATTTTGTACTGAGGTTCTTGATTGATTCCGATGAAGTGTAGAATTTAGGTAATATTCGACCCCGAGGTGGAGAACTTTCAACACGCTCTTTGAGTTGATGTGTATGAAAACAAGGAGTGCAGTAATGTACTTGAGGTAAATTTCGGTTGAGGTTCTGGTTGGGGCTCAGGTATGTCGTGATCCTCACCATCAGTGTATGTAAAGTGATCAACGGTTTTCTCCATTGGTGGTGTGGTTTCTGAATCCCTTGGTTGATCAGATGGTGGTGGCTGTGTAGCTTGTTGTGTAGGGGTGATAACCTGCTTAACCATTTGTCGAATCATTGGATGGAGTTGCCTTCTTAACAGATTTTGTTGTTGACATAGGTGTTTCTTATGTTGATGGAGGTGGTGATTGAGATGATGATTTGGGTTTGGTGGAAGTGTCAAAAGGTGTTACAGAAGACTGTTGAGGTTTGTGTATAGGATTTTCAACTATGTAGTTGTCTGATTCCTTCTTTAACTTGTCCTCCTCAGCTCTAGCAGCTTCTTTTGCCTCTTTTCGAATCATTTCCTCTTCAGCCACCAAATTATCATCAGTGAATCTTTCATCCTTATCATGATCGCAATCTCCTTCGTCATATATTTCCACATCTTCACCATGCTTTTCTTCTTGCGGTTGTATAAGTTGTTGTTGTGGTTGCTTCATTTCAACAGTTGTAGAGACAGTGACACACGATCCTTACCGGTTGATTAACCGGATAGGATGGGGTAAGAAATGTTTACAATGGATCTTCCATAAGTGGAGGACTACTGCTTGACCCTCCTGCCCACCGGGTTGATTAACCGGAAAGGTTGAAGCATGGAATTCCATCCATTTCTGCTTTAATGTCTTACGAAATTGTATTACTTCATCTATTGAATCATACTCATCATCAGGATGACTTTGTGAACATGAATTTGAATGGATGTAGCAAAAGGATGTCCACAGCAAATCTGCAAGATGATTATGAGCATATGAAGTAGTTGAAGAGGACACGGAGATAGTTCTTGCCAATTGTTTTGTCGTATCTAGCTTGGAATGTGTTTGCCATCGAGAGCTCCGCTGGGGCATTGATGTTTGCTTGATTTACAGCCATTTCATGATCTGAAAGTCATTAGACAAAGAGAAAGACATATGGAAACACAATGTGTTTGTATTAGTCTGATTTATTATCTAATTACTTGTATGATGGTAACATGTTTATGTTAGTTACAAGTCCTAAGCCACATTAGTCCAAATGTATGAAGTTGATGTGATAAGTTACGTGAACATGTTAGTTTTGAAATTTCAAAGAGCAATAATTCACTTAACACACAACATATTAACTTTTGTAAGCTTATATGAAACATCAGATATTTGTGACCTATGCGTAACATTTAACAAGTAACATATGCGTAACGGGCCAAAAAGTAGTGAACAATGGGTTATGAGTAACAAGGATCCTTATGCATAAGAAAGGAGCTTATGCGTAGGAGTAAGCTAAAGCGTAAGACCAAGCTTAGGCGTAAGAGTTTCTTACGGGTAAGACCAAAGGCTTTAAGCTTACGCGTAGGGAAAAGCTAGATGTTACGCGTACAGTTTACTCGTAAAAGCAAAGCTTATGCGTAACAAGCCTTGTTTACGAATATCTTTCCAAGATACACGTAATCCACTGTAGACCCCTTATGCGTAAGAGCTACGCGTAAGATTACTCTTAGGCGTGACCTTTACGCATAAATTATTCCTTAAGTGTAACGGTTTGAACACCTAAAGATTCTGACATTACGAATAATTAACCTGTTAAATATAAACATGAAAACTTGATTGCAGTTAACTCCAAACATCTTTTAGATCACAAAACAAGCATAAGAACATATCGATACACACAGTAAAGACTTAGGAGTAAAAGTACTTAAACCCTAAACCCTTAATCTACGTGTAAGGGATATAGCTACACAAATCAAACAAGAATGTTTCTGAAGTGTCCTAGATGTCATATGAGTGCAATGGAACAAGATTTAACACATTTCCACCACAGAATCAAAAGATTTATGGGAGATGAACCCTAAAAAACCTAAAACTTAAGTTCATACAGTTTAGATGTTTCTAGGCTAATTTAAAGGTTCAAAAACATGCATATAAACTTATTCTAACACTTTCTTGACTACCTAATAACATATCACAGAAAAGAAAAACCCTAAATGAGCGCAAGAACCCTAGAATTCAACTTAATGAAATTTAAGATTCTGGATGGTATTGGATGATTGAAATCAAGTTAAATAGACGCTAAGAAAGGTTTTAACATAACTCATTTCAATCCAAACACTTTTAAGCATAAATACCCAATTCGTTCGAGTGAACAATTTTCCAAAATCAGTTTAAAGAGTTTTAACAGTTGGATTTGGAAGATTTTTTGAAATCTTTGTTTAGAATCTTGATCAAAACAAATTTGAACTTACAGATTATGAACAGCTTGAACGGATTTTGAAGATTTGATTTGGGCCGTTTGATCTTGGTTAGACAAAACACTTGTAAGGTAAGAAACTTAACGATACTCCCCCTCGACTATTGAAATAATGAATTTTGAATAACATTTGAGTCCGAGGAGAGTATTTGACAAGAAACGTATCCACCATTTCAGAAGAAACAAACGTATTTTAGGAAACATGCAAGTACAAGGTTTTATGAAACCGAAAAATATTTACTTTCTCCCCCTCAACACTTGTTCGGGAAAATTAGTGAAAGATTTGATAAAACAAAGTGTTGACTGAAGATTTGTACTTGCGATGTTTGAAAGAATTTAGATAGAAGAATATTTTTGAGATTTTCTGATTTTATAATTTTGTATTTTGTTTTTAAAAAATATTTACAAAAGAGGTTTTGGTGTTTGACAGGTTTTTAAGACTGTTTTAGGAGTTCATCCAATTCCTCTTGAGTCAAAACACCTCATACCAATCCGGTGGACCAACTCATTAAACCTAGCGGAGGCAAGGCTTTGGTGAGAAGATCTGCCAATTGGTATTCTGTACCCACAAAATATAATTCAACAGTACCCTGTTCCACGTGATCCTTGATGAAATGATATCGAAGATCGATGTGCTTTGATTTCGAGTGCTGAACTGAGTTACACGAGATCGCAATGGCACTCTGATTGTCGCAGTACATCGGGATTCTGTCAAATACGTAACCATAGTCTTTGAGTTGTGTTCTCATCCAAATGACTTGAGCACAACACGCCGACATGGCTACATATTCTGCTTCGGTTGAGGACAGCGATGTACAATCCTGCTTCTTCGATTTCCATGACACCAGTTTATCACCAAGAAATTGTAAAGCTCCTGAAGTACTTTTCCGTGAGTCTAAGCATCCTCGCGTGGTCAGCTGAAAAATCGATTAGTTCAAAACCAGAATCCTTCGGATACCAGATCCCCAAGTTAATGGTTCCCTTTATGTATCGAAGGATTCTTTTAGCCTCAGAGAGGTGGGTTTCAGTTGGTCGCGACTGATAACGAGAGCAAAGATATACGCCGAAGACAATATCAGGTCTGGCTAGTGTTAGATACATGAGAAACCTAATAATACTACGGTATTTTGTAGGGTCCACCAATTTCCCATGTAAATCAGCGTCTAGCTTCTTGGTATGAGCCATTGGTGTGGCATAGGTGTCACAGGTTTGCATTCCAAATTTTTGTAGTAATTCAAGGGCATATTTGGACTGACTCAAGAAAATACCACGGGGTGATTGATGAACTTGTAGTCCTAGAAAGAACGTAAGTTCACCCATCATGGACATTTCAAAATGTTTTTTTATTAGTTTTGCCAAAGCGGTTAAGTACTTTTTATGAGTTGACCCAAAAATGATGTCATCCACATAAATTTGAACAATTAAAATATGTTCCCCGTGATATTGTATGAAAAGAGTTGGGTCGACCGAACCTTTGGTAAAGTTATTGGTAATGGGGAAAGATGATAGCGTATCATACCATGCCCGAGGGGCTTGTTTGAGACCGTAGAGAGCTTTCTTCAGTTTATAGACATGATTAGGGAACTCTGGATCAATGAATCCTTCCGGCTGACTGACATAAACCGTTTCTTTCAGTTGTCCATTGAGAAAAGCAGTTTTGACATCCATCCGAAAGACCGTGATGTTCATGTGAGCCGCAAATGCCAGAAAAATCCGAACTGCCTCAAGACGAGCAACCGGAGCAAAAGATTCTTCAAAGTCAATACCCTCTTCCCGACGATAACCCTTAGCCACCAGACGTGGACTTGTTTCGATAATGTTTCCTTCAGCATCCAATTTGTTTTTCCAAATCCATTTGAGACCAATGACGAAGACCCCCCTCAAGTGGTCTTTCAACTAGTTCCCATACTTCAAGACGTTTAAATTGGTTGAGTTCTTCCTGCATGGATTCAATCCAGTTGTCCTTTGTCATTGCGGCTTTGATGTTTTTAGGTTCAGATTGGCAAACAGTGAGTGCATAAATGCAATGTTCACCGTCTGTGTGAAGACATTGTCTCGAACGATCTGGTTGATTCGGATTGCCAAAAATATTTTCAAGAGGATGGTCTTTTGTCCATCTATGTGTGGAGGGTTGATGTTGGTATACATTGTGCAGATTTTGAGAATTCAAATGGCTTGTTGAAGATTCTGCGACATCGTGCGCAGCCTCATTAGCAAACGGGTTGAAGAACGCATTTGGATCAAAATCTGCAGGTGGGGGTACTTCATTCGTAACATCATCGCCGGTTCATCATTGTTGGAAGCGGTTTGTTCAAATGTTGTGTTGGAGTCAACTGGTGGTGCTTCTTCAACCGTAGTTGTTGTAGCAGTGTATCGTATAAGAGTATTATCGTTGAGCGCAGAAACAACGGATACACCGAGCACGCTCATCAATATCGCCACTAAACAGAGCAAATAACCTTTCCATTTGTTGATGAGTAAGTCGGGGCTTTGTTCACCGATGATGGGGTTTGGGGAAGTTTAAGCGGTTGTGTCCGGTTCCAAGTCGTTATACTCGTAAGCCATTTCCGTAAGTTCATCAAAATGAGCATGAATCGTTTCCATAACCTCTTTTGTTCGACGATTCCAGATTCGGAAACCTTTAGAATTATCACAATATCCTATAAAGACTCCAATGTCACTTTGGCTTTGATCTTTCCAAAGTCATCACGATCATTATTCGGATAGCAAAGAGATCCAAATACATGAAAGTGTTTGAGATTCGGTTTTCTGTTGTGGACAAGCTCAAAAGGTGTTTTGTTGTGGCGCTTTGTAATCATAGAACGGTTTTGAGTATAGCATGCATAGATACAAATTCCGCCCATAAGTAATCTGAAAGTTTAGCATTGATTAACATTGTTCTTGCAGCTTCCACTAACGCTCGGTTTCGTCATTTCAACAACTCCGCTTTGTTCTCGTGTAATGCAATAGATGTCCGATGCTGAATTCCCACTTTCTCATAAAATTCACGAAGAGTTTGGTTAACAAATTCAGTTGCCTCCTGTCTGTTCTGATTTGTCGAACGGTGTTTCGTGAGTGAACTTGTATTTTCATAAGAAAGGTGATGATCATCTGTGGAGCTTGATCTTTGCTTCAAAGAAAGTAGACCCAAGTCCAGCGGGAATAGTCATCAACAATTACTAAGATGTAGCGTTTGCCATTGATCGTTTGGACGCGCATCGGGCCACACAAATCCATGTGAAGAAGATTAAGCACATGCTGAGAGCTGTGTTCCACCTTTGAAGGAAAATGAGCACGAGTGATTTTGCCTTGTTCACAAGCTGAGCAAAGGTGATCTTTAGAATACCGAAATCGTAGGAGTCCTTCAACTAGTTTGTGTCAAGCAAGGTTGGTGATGGTTTGAAAGTTTAGATGTGAAAGACGACGGTGCCATAGCCAGGATTTTGTTGATGTTGCCTTTGAAAGTAAGCAGATGGGAGAAGAAGCAACCATGTCTTGCATAGAGATAGTGTAAAGACTGGAATTACGCGAGCCAGACATAAGGTCGGTTCCTTGTAGATCACGAATGAAACAAGTTTTCTCCATGAAAGCAACCTCCAAATCTCCATCACAGAACTGACCTACTGAAAACAGATTGTGACCGAGGCCTTCCACATAATAAACCCCGCTAATTTCGATGTTCCCATTGATATAGTCTCCGTAGCCCATGATAGCCGCGAAGTGATCATTCCCGAACCTGACAGTGCCAATGAACTTTGCAATAAAGTTTGATAACAGCTTAAGGTTGCCTGTCATGTGTCGGGAACATCCGCTATCAACAATCCAGAGGATGATCAGATCACCTGCATTACTGCACTCGACACGATGGAATAGAAGTAGATGTGGAACCCGAAATGTTAGAGGGTTCCGGAGCAGCTATAGTAGACATACACACATCAATAGCTTTAGGTATCCATTTAAATCGTAGTATGTTATATATCCATTTCTGCCATCTCCAACTAGTATTTGCTTTAGTCTTAGTGAATGCACTAGGTGGTACTACATTCCTAGGAGTGGAAACTGGAGCTACAGGACTTCAAAGCGCTTCTTAGAATCTAAAGAGGGCGGTCTACCAAGCACAGACTTAGAAAGATTAGTGGGCCTATAGGTATTCCTGTTCTTAGGATTCCTTAAACGAGAGATGATAGCTTTAGCAACACATTTATCATGACAATCGAATTCATATTTTTACGACAAATAACACAAGGTGCATCGATCAATATCAAAAGTGCTTAAAGGTTTACCATTCGTTACATCACTATTTCTATTACATGTGCCAGACGCAATATCTATAGTGGAAGCAACGTGAGTCTTATTCATAGTCCTAGGGTGTTTTTCTACTTTAGCATTCTTTATTGATCTTTTCTTAGGTCGCAACTTCCTATTTTTCGATGTAGTGCTCTTAGGCTGTGAAGTGCGGACTTTAAAGACGCAAATTCCCTGCTTCAAAGAGAATGAAGCACGCTAGCAACTTGTGATTTGGCAAGAGTGATTCTAGGTTCACGATTAATAAGTGTTACTAGGGCTATTCCCTTAATCACGGTAGGCGGAAGTTGTTTATACTTTCCTAACATTTCTCTTAACTTGAAGATAGTGTGAATCGATCTTGATTTTCGTGACCGAATAATATTTCCAAAGAAAATGCATAACTTCCTTAGTGTGTGCAAGATAATGATCAAGTTCATTTGATGCTTCATCACGAGTCTTTTGAGTAAATCAAATATGACACCATATTCCTTTTAACTTTTACAAGTTCTTGTTCATATTTTGAGATTTGACACTTAAAAGACACGCTTTGATCATCCAGTTGCTCAATTTTTGGATCGTAAGATTTGTCACGCGAATCGGGTGATTTTGTGTTGAAAAGAAAGTTGTTGATCGTGAATATCTTTTTGACACCAATTAAGACGACATATTTTATTTGAAAGTTCGTTTGACAATCGTTTATTTTCAATGTTTAAGGACGCGACCAAGCACATTATCGTTCTCAACATTTACCACAGAATGAACAGTATCAGCAGAGATATAATCAAATGCATATGACAAAGAATTCAATAGCACAACATTATGGACATCAGAATAGATGACATCTTCCAAGAGTCGATCAACATCTTTTCTCAACAATTTCTTTTACGCTTAGTATTAGAAATAGATGTTTCGCTTTTCTAAAACGACCTTCATCAATCCAAGTTCCTTATGAAAGTCCTTTCCCAAGACAATGCACAACTTTTCAAATTTTAACATTTGGTAAAAGATTTTTCTGAAAAATGTCTCTTTGTTCTCGCCAGAGGCGCATTGAACAATAAACCAAACCCAAACACACGTTAAGACTATGACCGGTTATGCGTAAGTATGTGAAAGAAAGATAAGTTGAACAACCAACCTTCAAATGAAGGTTTACAAGAGTATTTATAGGAGGGATACCACTGATAGGTCACTAGATTTACAACACAAGCTTAATAGAAAGATAGAAAGGAGATTGAACAATAAACCAAACCCACACACACGTTAAGACTATGACCGGTTATGCGTAAGTATGTGAAAGAAAGATAAATTGAACAATCAACCTTCAAATGAAGGTTTACAAGAGTATTTATAGGAGGGAAGCTAGGGCAACACTCCTAGTCCCTTCCTTTCTCCATGGGCTTGTGCCTAAGCTCATGGGCCTTCTACATAAGCTTAAGGCTAATAACAAACATAAAGGCCATAATTAAGCTACCTATTACATATGAGTAACTAACACTTGAATAAAGGTTTAGGAGTGATTCCAACAGAAAGTTTAAGAGATGATGACTTCTATATTCTACAAAGTGCTGAACGATTTCCTTATCTCGATCTCAATGGCTGACACCACATCCTCGAATATGCTTGCGCCTACACCAACTGTCACTCTAACTGACGAAGAATTACTTCCACGTGCGGAATGGGTTTCAATTGCTAAGAGCAACTGCTATTTAGTGTGGACATGAAAGTGTTGGAATCAGTCATCAAAGAAGTGTTCCACGAACTCCTCAATAGAACAGTGTAGTTGAAAGACTAAATCGAACTCTTGTGGAAGCCGCAAGAACAATGCTGATTTACTCAAAGGTTTATATGTTTCTCAGGTGAAGCCATTGCCATGCATGCTACACTCAAAATCGATCCCTAATTTACACATCTCATGGAAAAACTCCATATGAACTTGTCCACAATCGAAAACCTAATTCATTCCTTCAAGGTGTTTGGTGCATTGTGTTATCTAACTAATGAGGGTTAAGACTTAGGCAAACTTAAAGCTAAAGCGGACATTGGAGTATTTGTAGGATATGCACCAAGTCGAAGGATAACGAATCTACAACAAAAGAACCCGAAATATCATGGAAACAATTCACGTTACGCTCGATGAGGACCATCAAATGGCTCCAGGACAACCCGCCTGACCCGATCACAACCTTCATCAAGTAGTCCCATCAGTTCTATTCTTGTACACGATTCTTCGCCAGCAACTCCTTATGTACCTCCTTCAGAAGATGATTGATGAAATTGTTTGATCCAATGTTTGATGAACACTATGAGCCAATTGCTAATGATCTGTCAAATCCATCAACAAAGGCTGCTCCTATCCCTGTCAATGAAGTTAACCCTTCAATTTCTATGTCATTAAGTCAAGAAGCTCGCCGCACATGATCACTGCTCTCATCAACAAATCATCAATCATCAAGTGTACATCATGGAATTATTTCTAGCACCGATGATGAAGATAATCCCTTTGCTACTCCCGAAGATGCCCCCTTTGAGAACATATTTGCTCGAACCATCATCGAACCATCTTCATCGAGAAAATGACTCTGCTACTTCAGTTCCTCAACAACAACCACACAAACACCTTAGAAAATGGACACATGATCATCCATTAGACAACATCATTGGAAACCCCTCTCGTCCAGTATCCACACGTAAACAACTTGCAACTGATGCCTTATGGTGCTTCTACAACTATGTACTATCCAAGGTCAATCCAAAAGACGTTAAAACTGCAATGAATAAAGACAGCTGGTTCAACGCCATGCAAGAAGAAATTCATGAGTTTGATCGACTAGATGTATGGGAATTAGTACCTGCTCCTGACTGTGCTATGATCATTGCTCTAAAGTGGATCTTCAAAGTAAAACTTGATGAACATGGTGATGTATTAAAGAACAAGGCTCGATTGGTTGCAACAGGATACCGTCAAGAGGAGGGTAATGAATTTGAAGAATCATTTGCTCCAGTTGCTCGTATCAAGGCAATCATAATCTTCTTGGCTAATGCAGCAAGTAAGAACATGGTAGTCTATCAGATGAATGTAAAAAAGGCTTTTCTTAACGGAGATCTTAAAGAAGTCATATACGCCACCAACCAAGGTTTTGTGAATCCAGAGCATCCTACTCATGTCTATCGCGAAGAAGCTCTTTACGGTTCAAAGCAAGCTCCAAGGGCATGGTATGATACGCTATCAAAGTTTCTTCTATCTAATCGGATTCAGAAGGAGCGTTGATCCGACATTGTTCACCGAAAGTCAGCAAACATTTAATTCACGTGTTGTTGATGATATTATCTTTGCCTCGCCTGACCCCAATGAATGTGACCGTTTTTCTAAGGAGATGGGCTCCAAATTTCAAATGTCAATGATGAGACAAATGTCATTTTTCTTAGGATTACAAATTTCACAAAGTCCCAGAGGCATTTTTATTAATCAATCTAAATATGCAAATGAAATTTTAAAGAAATTTGGATTTGACACTTGTGACACCGTTGACACTCCCATGGTGGAGCGTACCAAGCGATGAGGACCACTGGGATCATGGTAGATCAAACGAAATATCGAGTATGATTGGATCCATGATGTACCTCACAGCAAGAGACCCGATAGGCGATATTCTGTTCGTTTGTATGCATGTGTGCTAGATACCGGGCTAAGCCTACCAAAAATCTTGAAGCGGTTAAACGGGTCTTTCGGTATCTCCAAGGAACCATCAACATGGGACTTTGGTACCCAAAGGACACCGGTATGTCACTAACAGCCTATGCAGATGCCGAATCATGCAGGGATGTCAAGATACCGCCGGCCGGGGAGGTGCTCGCTTTTGGGTGATAAGCTTGTGAGCTGGTCTTCAAAAAAACAAATGAGTACTTCTATATCCTCTAAGAGGTGATACATAGCCATGTCATCTTGTTGTGCTCAAATCCTATGGATGAGATCCCAATTATCGAACTATGGCTTTGAATTCAACAAAATCCCTCAGTATTGTGATAACAAAAGTGCCATTGCTCTCTCTTGCAACAACGTTCAACATTCAAGAGCAAAGCACATTGACATTCGACATCATTTCATTCGGGAACAAGTGGAAAAGGTGTGGTAGAACTCTATTTTGTGAGGATGAATACCGTTAGCGTAGACATCTTCACCAAAGTTCTTCCTAGAGAACGTTTTGAGTTTATCCTTCCACGACTTGGTCTAAAGAGCCTACAACCGGAAACACTCAAACGTCTTCAAGAGGAAGGCGAGGAGTAAATGGTTTTTTCTTCATCTATCTCTTGTATATATTTATTCAAAAAGCAAAATACAAAATTTCAAAACCCACAAAAGAAAATAGAAAAATATAAAATTTTTAAAATCCATAAAAATCATAAAATCTTGAAAAATCCCAAAAATATTGTCATTTTGTTAAGTTTTACTTAATTCGATATCATCTACGGACTTTGTGTTGACATTCAAAGAATGTCACGGGTTTTTAGATGTTCTTCGAATGTACATAAATTGTTAAAAAAAAAAAAAAAATGAGACGGAGAAAAATGGTGGTTTATTGTCATTTCAGGCAGTAACCTGTTTTTAAAAGAAAAGAACAGAGCCATGCTTAATCTTATTTTTCAAATCTCATGCTCTGATTCTTAAAACAAATGTTTTCTTTCCAAATATTTTTCCATCTAATGATTCTTTTGAAAAATATTTGTCATCTAATGAAAACAAAATTGCTTTGAAAATACCTCGTACTCTATTCTTGAAAATCATCCGGGCTTATCTTTGTCAAACTCTCTAACACTCAATCAACAACTCATGTCATTGATTGAGGGGGAGAATGATTTCAATTCATTCAAAAAGGTTATTTTTCAAACAATTGCCACGTAAATGAGCAAGGTTTACTTTTGAAAAATCAAAGAGAACAATGTTTTATACAATTGATTCAAGACCTTAACTAATGTTATGTTTTCAAAAGATTTTTATGCATAATTTAATCCGTGGAGTTTAAAGTCTCAGATTTGATCCTTATCGGTTAAATGTTTTCATAAGCAAGTCACAATTCTTCTCAAAAGCTTTCAAAAACATTTTAAATCTATAAAGATCACAAATCTCAAATGATTTGAAAATTGTGATCAGAGGAGAATTTGTGATTTAAGTTGGATTTAAACTGATAATTCGATAATTGGTTTTATAAATGTTGAGCAAACTCTCCTCCATTCATGTGCCAAACGATTTCAAATTTTCCATGCACATGTAAAGGGGGAGCATCTATTTTAAACCAAAAAGGATTGAAACGTGATTAATTTGTTCCAAAGTGCAGGTTTTCCCAAATATGTGCAAAACTCTTTCAAATCTCGATGCACATATTGAGGGAGCAATTTTTGAGAACCACATCCTTTCCTAAAATATTCTTAACAAAGTATGAAAACTACTAATCTTGATCGGGAAAGTGATGTTGATATCTTTTAGAAATTGTTGATCAAAGAATCGAATCTTTCATTCTTTTAATCTGAGATTTTCAAGTCCTCTTGCCTCCATGTGCCAAAACTATATAAAATTATGATGCACATGTGGAGGGGGAGCCATTTTCTAAAATATCAAAAACGATTCAGGTACAAAATGTTTTGATCATGTATCACAAGTACTTGGATTGATTTTCAAATGGTTTTCAATTGGTTGCAATGGCTGATGAACAATACCAAAAAGACCGACCAAATTTACTTTATGTATGGTGATATAAGGATGGTTAGGTTAGGTATTTGTTCCCGATCCCGCCAGAGAGGAGGGGGATCTATCCAGGGGACAATCCACTAGATAGTGTAGAGTCCTTAGGTATAATGAAAAAAGGAGAAAAGTGAGATATGGGAAGAGTGCGGACTGAGATAGAGCTAGAACTGAAATAAACCCAACAAGGTTCTAGTAATGAAGTCTCGTTAAGCACTGAAGGGGTTGAAGAATGAAAATGAAATGAATGATAAAAGGGTGAAAAGAAATAGCCCTCCATTATTTCAACCTTTGGGCAGAAACCAGGTTCAATACATATGCTACTGGTGGTTACTAAGGTAACACTGGTATTGAAGACAAGACGTCATGGACCCAGTGACGCACTGCACTAAACTTCCCAAGCTACTCAAGTTCCTCTTAAAAGGGCTTGTTTCATTCTCACGGAGAACCTACATAATCTATCGACTTTCTCTTAAAGATAGTTGATATTGAAGAAGGAGACCCTCTCCCTAGTCTCCGGCATAGGAACCAAATGTGCACATTTGAGTCTAGAGCCACGAGATCATCAATAAATCTCATTAAGGACACGATCAATGAAGACTCTCTGTTTCACACAATGTGGAAAGAGAGAATATATTTGAAGAGTCCTACGCATTATCCTTGTGGTATTGCCAGAACATCTGAGTGATATGAAAACATATTCACAATGAAGATGGAAAGCCTTCTAGAGCCAACATCAAACAAGCTCTTGGTAGGTGGCATGTAAGATCTATCCTATAGATCAACCATGTGACAACTGAACAGAAACAATGGGGCGATTAAAATTTTTGAATCAATCCTGGTTCAGGTTATGGATTGACGGATACCTTGAAAAACCGGTCGTTGTGCTTAAAACTCTTTTCTCTAGCACATTTGATGTGTATCAATATTTCAAAATAAAAGGTGTTTATGATTGATAATTGATTTTTCTTTAAAACCTTCGTGGTATTGCAAAAAAAATTTATATTGAGCAGTACATGATTGTTTTTCAAATCTCTTTTCATCAATCAGGTGAATCTCAAATTGTTGGTTCACTCACCGTGTTGTCTTCTTTGAGGTTCGCTCCTTGAGAACAACTAGAGCAAAAACCCTGCAAGGAGATTCTTGAGAATTATACCCGATCACAGTAAAGACTTGTATTGCGATCAACGGGGAACCGTAGACCGTGTACCTCAATTCAACGAAAGTGATCAAAGACACTTTTGTGCGCTTTATTTCTAACTGTTTTATGCAGGTATGCCTGACGTTTGTAGCTGATCAGAATGGAGAGGTCAATACATAGCCGCATGCTCACACAACACATTCATTTCAAAAGAAATCATGATTAGTGCATCAATGACTCTGATATTCTCACTACATGCTTTTGCTACGCTGCTGCAAATATCATGAATCAACTAAAGCTTCCGCTACTCTGATGAAAAGAATTCATGATCCAGTATGTGAGCATGTCGGTCCACTATCACAACATCACACAAAGTCAACACCACAATGAAAGAGTCAGATATTTATGCAAGCTGATGATCTCAAAGCTGGCTAAAAACTCATCATCACGTGGATTAGTTAAAGACCTCCACTAGAATTATCCAAACGTGGAAAACATGAAGAATCAAAGACTACATGCTTCAGAGCAATGAACTTAAACAAGAATCCAAGAGCAATCTTAATGTAATATCTGTTTGTATTCTGTGTAATTTGAGGTGACCTCCCTTAGGGGGAGATTGTTAGGAATTAGAAAATTCAGTCGTTAAAGAGTCGGTCACCTCAAGTATATGTATTCGTTAAAGCTCGAGTAAGTAGTCAAGTTATGTTATTAAGTAGTTTGTTAAGTAACATCGTGGAGGACGGACGAGTCTTTACCCACTGTATGCCTGATCCACAGCCCGTAGGTGGCGTTTATTGTAAGACACTATAAATACCCTCTACCTCCCAAGGTAGAGGGTTGGAGCTTCAATACCATTTTTATTTGTTTCACATAGTTCCCAACCCTCTTCCCTTTCTCTCTCTAAACATTTGTAAATGCCTCTTATGATTATGGTTTGATGTGTTTGTGAAATCCTATATCTTACAAATTATGTCATTTCACACTTTTAATCTAAAAGTATAGCTAGTTTGCCAAACATCACTACAAAAAAAGCTACAATTTTTAATCTTTTTCAGCACTAGCATCAGCAACAACACCAACACCAGTAACAACAACATCTATCTTTTCCAAACATACACTAAATCACATATGATATGTAATAAAATCATGTGTGATTTAACAAACATATCATATGTGATTTTATTAGCATATTCAAATTATTGTTTAATCACATGTGATTTTTTCATGCAAGCTTTAACAACAAAAAGAACGTGAAAAAAAATTATCGAAAGTATATCAAAGTGCCCATCAATAAAAAGATAATTAAATGCTCGTCGTGATGATTTATTTTTTTACTTAACGATTAACGGTTTAAGAGATATTAATATAAAAAAAAACTGATGAAAGTTAGTTTTTTAAATGTTGGGCTTAATCTCATTTATATCAAATGGAGATGGAGGAGGGGATTGGTCCCTTGGTATCTATAGCAACTAATATTTTTTAGGTGATTACTTACCCATACGCTCAAAACTATATGCTTTGAAAAATGACTCCACACGTAAACAAGAATTAGACTAAGTTATGTCTACACTAAACACGTGTCATATGACTTATTTAAACAAGTTATATAAGTTTACATATTTAATTTTACAAGTTTTACGTGAAACGCTCATATTTTTCATTTGCGCTCACGCATGCATGCATAACACTTGTGGTGTTGAGAAATTTGATTTAAGTTAGGATTTGTAAAAACAATTTACGACCCAATTTTACACCAGTATGTTTCAACCTAAAAATCCATATTATACATTTTTCTGGACCTTTCCAATTTTTTTGAACTTTTATACTTGTCTTAAGTTTTTCGTTGGATTTTTTCACAATTTTTGTGTAACATATTGGATTTCATAAACATATCAAACCATGATACTAGGTGGCGTATACTATAGGTTTTAGAGAGATAAAGGTTAGAGGTTTAGGGAACTTAGTGAGAGAAAGTAAAATCTTATTATGAGCTCCAACCCTCTACCTTGGGAGGTAGAGGGTATTTATAGTATCATACATAAAACGCCACCAACGGGCTGTGGATCAGGCATACAGTGGGTAAAGACCCATCCGTCCTCCACGGTGTTACTAAACTAAATACTAACTAACATTAAATAACTACGACTACGAGCTTTCTAACGATTACATATAGTTGAGGTGATCGACACTTTACTAACTGGATTTACTAAATCCTAACAATCTCCCCCTAAGGGAGGTCACCTCAAATTACATTGAATACAAACAGATATTACATTGAGATTGTTTTTGGATTCTTGTTAAAGTTCTTTGCTCCGTAGCCCGTAGTCTTTGATTCTTCATGTTTTGCATGTTTGGTTAATCCGAGTGGAGGTCTTTAACTGATCCACGTGATAATGAGTTTTGAGCCAACTTTGAAATCATCAGCTACCATAAATGAGTTTTGACTCTTCCTTTGTAGTGTTGACATTATGTGAAATTGTGACATTGGACCGACGTGCTTACATTCTGGATCATGATTTCTTCTCATCAGAGTAGCGGAAGCCTTTTAGTTGATTCATGATATTTGCAGCAGCGTAGCAGAAGCATGGAGTGAAAATATCAGAGTCTTTGATGCACTTATCATGATTTATTTTAGAAACGAATGTGTTGTGTGAGCATGCGGCTATGGATTGACCTCTCCATTCTGATCAGCTACAAACGTTGGGTGCACCTGCACAGCATTAACAATAAAAGCGCGCGAAAGTGTCTTTGATCACTTTCGTTGAATTGAGTGTACACGGCCCACATTCCCGTTGATCAAGTACAAGTAATGCTGTGATCATGTATAATTCGAAGAATCTCCTTGACAGGTTTCGCAAATGCTGCTCTAGCGTTCTCAAACCGGAACGTCTCAAAGAAGACAACACGGAGTGAGTGAACCAGGCGAATTGAGATTCATCGATTGATGAAAAGAGATTTGAAAAACAATCGTGTATTGCACAATATGAAGTGTTTTTTTTTTGCAATACAACGAACGTTTTAAGAAAAATCAGTTATCAATCGTAAACACCTTTTATTTTGAAATAATAGTACATTGTCAATGTGCTAGAGAAAAGAATTTTAAGCACAACGACCGGTTTTTCAAAGGTATCCGTCAATCCATTTCCTGGACCAAGGTTGATTCAATAATGAATCGCCCTATTGTTTCAATCCAGTTGTCACATGTTTGATCTATTGGATAGATCTCACATGCCACCTACCAAGAGCTTGTTTGATGTTGGCTCTAGAAGGGTCTCCATCTTCATTGTGAATATGTTTGCATATCACTCAGATGTTCTGGCAATACCATAAGGATAATGCGTAGGACTCTTAAAATATAATCTCTTTCCACACATGTGTGAAATGAGAGAGTCTTCATTGAAAAGTGTCCTAATGAGATTTATTGATGATCTCATGGCTCTAGACTCAATTGTGCACATTTGGTTCCTATGCCGGAGACTAGGGAGAGGGTCTCCTCCTTCAATATCAACAATCTCAATGATAAAGTCGATAGATAATGTAGGTTCAACGTGAGAATGAAACAAGTCCTTTTAAGAGACACTTGAGTAGCTTGGGAAGATGTAGTGCAGTGCGTCACTGGGTCCATGACGTCTTGTCGTCAATGCCAGTGTTACCTTAGTAGACACTAGTAGCATATGTATTGAACCCGGTTTTTGCCCTACGGTTGAATTAATGGAGGGCTATATCTTTTCACCCTTTTCACGTTCAATTCTTTTTCATTCTTCAACCCCTTCAGTGCTTACCGAGACTTCATAACTAGAACCTTGTTGGGTTTATTCCCGTACTAGCTCAGTCTCAGTCCGCACTCTTCCCGTTTCTCACTTTTCTCCTTTTTTCATCATACCTAAGGACTTCTACACTATCTAGTGGATTGTCCCTGGGTAGATCCCTCCGGTTCTGGCGGGATCGTGGGAACGAATACCTAACCTAACCATCCTTATATCACCATACATAAAGTAAATTTGGTCGATCCTTTTGGTATTGTTCTACTTCCATTGGAACCAATTGAAAACCATTTGAAAATCAATCCAGATACTTGTGATATATTATCAAAACATTTTGTACCTGAAATATTTTTGATATTTTAGAAAAAGAGCTCCCCCTCAACATGTGCATCATATATTTGAAATTGTTTTGGCACATGGAGGCAAGAGGAAAAATTCAATTAATTGATTAATCATTTTCTAAAAATATCGACATCACCTTCCCGATCAAGATTAGTATTTTTCATACTTGGTTAAAGATATTTTTGGGAAAGGATGTTGTTTTCAAAAAGTTGCTCCCCCTCAATATGTGCATCGAGATTCGAAAGTATCTTGCACATATTAGAAACACACATTGAAACAAATTAATCACGTTTCAACTTTTTTGGTTTGATATAGATGCTCGCCCTTAACATGTGCATGGAAAACTTGAAATCGTTTGGCACATGTAGGGAGGAGAGCTTGCTAATTACTTATAAAACTATTTATCGAATTATCAGTTTAAATCCAATTTAAATCACAAATTCTCCCCATCACATTTTCAAGTCATTTAAAATTTGTGATCTCTATAGATTTAAATTGATTTTGAAAGCTTTTGAGGAGAATTGTGACTTGCTTATGAAAACATTTAACCGATAAGGATCAAATCTGAGACCTTAAACTCCAATGATTAAACATGCTTGAGTATCTTTTGAAAACATGACATAAGCCTTGGTCTGAACCAATTTTATGATAAATAACCTTTTGATTTAATTGAAATCATTCTCCCCCTCAATCAATGACATAAGTTGTTGATTGAGAGATAGAGATTTTGACAAATTTCAAGTCCATATGATTTTCAAAAATTGAGTCCGAGTTATTTTTATTAGTGTTCATTTAGATAACAAATATTTTTCAGAAGAATTTATAGAAGAAAAAATATTTGTGAAGGAAACATTTGTCTTTTTGGTGACAAACATTTTTTTTTTTTTTAGAATCAGAGTATGAGATTTGAAAAATAAGATAAAGTATGGCTCTGTTCTTTCTTTTAAAAACGGGGTATAGTCTGAAATGACTATAAACATTTTGTTTATCTTTCTCTCACTTTTTTTTTTATTTTTTTAATAAAATATGTACATTTGAACTTCATCTAAAGACCCGTGTCACTCTTTGAATGACGACACAAAGACCGTAGATGAAATCAAATAAAAGAAAAGATGGGAAAAATATTTTTAGCTTTTTCAAAGATTTTCTGATTTTTTATGGATTTTTTGAAATTTTATATTTTTCTATTTTCTTTTGTGGGATTTATAATTTTGTATTTTGATTTTAGAATAAATATTTACAAGAGATGGATGAAGAAAAACTTTTACTCCTCGTCTTCCTCTTGAAGACGTTTGAGTGTTTCCGGTTGTAGACTCTTTAGACCAAGTCGTGGAAGTATAAACTCAAAACGTTCTCTAGGAAGAGCTTTGGTGAAGATGTCTGCTAACTGGTATTCAGTCCTCACAAATTAAAGTTCTACCACACCGTTCTCCACTTGCTCCCTGATGAAATGATGTCGAATGTCGATATGCTTTGCTCTTGAATGTTGAAAGTTGTTGCACGAGAGAGCAATGACACTTTTGTTATCACAATACAGAGGAATTTTGTTGAATTCAAAGCCATAGTCAGATAATTGGGATCTCATCCATAGGATTTGAGCACAATAAGATGACATGGCTATGTATTCTGCCTCTGTAGAGGATATAGAAGTACTCATTTGTTTCTTTGAAGACCAGACCACAAGCTTATCACCCAAAAACTGAGCACCTCCTGACATGTATCTTGACATCCTGCATGGTCGCGACTCTGCATAGGTCGTTAGTGACATACCGGTGTCCTTCGGGTACCAAAATCCCATGTTGATGGTTCCTTGGAGATACCGAAAGACCCGTTTAACCGCTTCAAGGTGCTTTTGGTAGGCTTAGCCGGTATCTAGCACACATGCATACAACAGAATGTCTGGTCTCCGGCAGTAGGTACATCGGGACCCAATCATACTGCGATATTTAGTCTGGTCAACCATGATCCTTGAGAGGTCCTCATCCAGTTTAGTACGCTCCACCATGGGAGTGTCAACAAGGTCACAAGAATCAAATCCAAATTTCTTTAAAATCTCATTTGCATATTTAGATTGATTGATAAAAATGCCTCGGGGACTTTGTGAAATTTGTAATCCCAAGAAAAATGATATTTGTCCCATCATTGACATTTGAAATTTGGAGCCCATCTCCTTAGAAAAACGGTTACATTCATTGGGGTTAGTCGAGGCAAAAATAATATCATCAACATAGATTTGAACGTGAATTAAGTGTTTGCCTCAGTTTCTGGTGAACAATGTCGGATCAACTGCTCCTTTGCTGAATCCAGCAGATAGAAGAAACTTTGATAGCGTATCGTACCATGCCCTTGGAGCTTGCTTCAACCTTAAAGAGCCTTCTTCAAGCGATAGACATGAGTAGGATGCTCTAGGTTCACAAAACCTTCAGGTTGGCTGACGTATACGACTTCTTTAAGATCTCCGTTAAGAAAAGCCGTCTTTACATCCATCTGATAGACTACCATGTTCTTACTTGCAGCATTAGCCAGGAAGATTCTGATTTCCTCGATACGTGCAACTGGAGCAAATGATTCTTCAAAGTCAATACCCTCCTCTTGACGGTATCCTTTTGCAACTAATCAAGCCTTGTTCTTTAACACATCACCATGCTCATCAAGTTTTACTTTGAAGATCCACTTTAGAGTAATGATCATAGCACAGTCAGGAGCAAGTACTAATTCCCATACATCTAGTCGATCGAACTCATGAATTTCTTCTTGCATGGCATTGAACCAGTTGTCTTCATTCATGACAGTTTTAACGTCTTTTGGTTCGATCTTAGATAGTACGGAGTTGAAGAAGCATCATAAAGCATCAGTAGCAAGTTGTTTACGAGTGGATACTGGACCGGGGGGGGGGGGGATTTCCAATGATGTTGTGCAATGGATGTTCAAGTGTCCATTTTCTAAGGTGTTCGTGTGGTTGTTGTTGAGGAACTGAAGTAGAGTCGTTTTCCCCTGATGAAGATGGTACTGATGATGGTTCAGGAGCAAATATGTTCTCAAATGGAGCATCTTCGGGAGTAGCAAAGGGTTTATCTCCATCATAGGAGCCAGAAACAATTCCATGATGTACACTCGATGATTGAGGATTTGATGATGAGACTGAGTGATCAGCAGTAGGCGCTTCTTGACTCAATGACATAAAAACTGATGGGTTATCTACGTTGACGGGGATAGGACAGCCTCTTGATGGATTTGACTCATTAGCAAGGCTCATAGTGTTCATCAATCATTGGATAAAACAATTCTTCAAATCATCTTCTAGGGGTACATATGGGCTATGGTGAGGGATTTTTGTACAAGAGAAGAACTAATGGGACAACTTGATGAAGGTTGTGATGCGGGTCCCGAACTTGATTGTCCTGGCCATTTGCCCAGCTCATCAACGATGACGTGAATAGTTTCCATGATATCTCGAGTTCTTTTGTTGTAGATTCGGTAACCTTCTTGTTTGATGCATAACCACAAAAAATCCAATGTCCGCCTTAGCTCTTAATTTACCTAAATCTTGACCGTCATTCGTTGGATAGCACAAAGCACCAAATACACGAAGGTAGGAGAGATCAGGTTTTCGTTTATGGACAAGTTCGTATGGATTTTTTCCCAATTAGTGTGTATGAGGAACGATTTTGGGTGTAGCAAGCAGTGGCAATGGATTCAGCCCAAAGAAACATTGGAACCTTTGAATAAATTAGCATAGTTCTTGCAGCTTCAACAAGGGTCTGATTTCGTCTTTCAACTACACCATTCGTTTGAGGCGTGTATGGAACACTTATTTGATGACTGATTCCAATGCTTTCATAAAATTGACTTAGGTCTTTGTTAACAAACTCAGTGCCATTGTCTGTTCGAATAATTCTAACATTCTTGTTAAGTCGAACCTGCAGCTGCTTGATAAGTTTGATGATGACATTTGGAGTTTCATCCTTTGTCCTCAAAAACTTAACCCAAGTAAATCGAGAGTAGTCATCAACAACGACTAAAACATATTTCTTCCCATTTATTGTTTGCACTCTCATTGGTCCGCACAAATCCATATGAAGAGTATGAAGAACTTCCATAACTGATTTTTGCGAGTTTGGGTTTGTGGGCTATTTCTTGCTTTTTCCCAATTGGCATGCTGAACAAAGATGATCTTTTTCATACTTTAATCTGGTATGCCTCTTACAAGCCTTCGGAAAGATCACTAATGGTGCCGAAGTTTAAGTGATTGAGACGACGATGCCATAACCATGACTTTGTTTTCGAATCCTTTGACAACAAGCAGATTGGAGAAGACCTCATCATGTCTTCGATAGAGATGGTGTATAGGTTTGAACCACGTCTTCCTCTTAATAGTTCCACACCATCAAGTTCTCTAACAAAACAAGTATGTTTTCTAAGAGCCACCTCTAGATCGGAATCACAGAATTGACCAACAAAGAACAAGTTATGACCAAGACCTTCAACATAATATACCCTGGAGATTACACTGTCACCAACAACATAATCTCCATAACCCATAATTGCACCAAAATGGTCGTTCCCGAATCTAACAGTCCCGATGAATTTACTAACAAAGTTCATGAGCCGCGAGCGATCTCCAGTCATATGCTTGGAACAGCCTGAGTCCAAGTACCACAGAACGATTTGAACGACCTCTGAAATGATTGAGTCTTTGGATGGACTATCCTGTTGTGGTGATGAGACCTTTGGAGAGACCATTGGTGAAATGCTAGCCATGAAGATTGTCTGGGCAGCAGGTTCATCATCGACATCAGAGTCAAATTCATCACAGTCAGCAACTTGAAAGGCATTTTGATGATTGTGACCTATTTCGTGAATTGGCTCTCATCCACATCGGCATCATAGGTTTGGCATTTCCCTTAGCAAGAAACAACAAGTCTTCTTCATCCAAAACCGCTCACATCCTGAGCTTGCACCAGCAACATCTTGTCTCGAAATACTCTGCGCATTTTGAGGGCGTTTGGAGACGTGAGTTCCTTGCAATATGTCCTTCACCTCCACAGTTGTAGCACTTGATTGGCTTTCCTTGTCCTTGATTTGCATTCCTTCCACGATTCTGATTAGCCACATACCCTCCACCTGCTCCGTATACCATAACTGCTCCAATCATCCCTTGTTCATACCGTCTTCCTTGCACATTCTGCACCACTTCCTTTCCATCTCTGACATTAGCTTGATTGTGTGGATTGGATGCTATTATGAGGTTATTGTTGGTATGTGGAGTGGAATTCAGATTTTGACTAACCATGAGAGATAGTTGATTGATGAAGTTTTCCATGAGTGTGTTTGGATCCGGAGGCTTATATGCTGGATCTGGAATGAGCTTGTGGTTACCATTACCCGTTGGTATGACTTGAGAAGCTTTAGTGGTTATTCCTACATTGGTGTAAAAACTTTGAATCATTTGACGAACTTGCATTACCAGAATCTGAATTGAATTTTTCCAAGATCATTCGTTCAAGCATGTCTCTCATTCCGAAGCAAATACGCAACTGCTCATAGTTAGTGTGCCTCAAACCTTTTGTTAGCTTGACTGAAGTGACAAATTTGTGCCATTCGGGATTCATGTTGTTCACAAAATTTGAATTTAGCTGAATATTTGGCATAGTCATTTTGATATTTCTCATGTCATTCACAAGCTTGTGGAACCTCACATAATATTCAGTGACACTTTCCCCGGGTTTCATCTTTAAACTCGCCAAAGTCATCATACATTGAGATTCTCTCGCTCTTTTTAGTTAATTGAACCAGAGAGAAGCATCTTAACATTGTCCCAAACAGCCTTGGCTTCAGTGTTGTGATTGATTAGCTTGTAGATGTCTTTTGGAAGACCCTAGAGTATAATGTTTGAAGCCGATATCGATCGTATCTCTTTTTCTTCCTTATCACCGGAGCTCATCATATGTCTTTGGTCTGCCCAAACCTAAGATCACAGTACCATCCGCAGTGTGTCTCTTGAAGTCTCAATCTGATAAGGTCCTTCATCAATTGATTTGAGAATGTTAACCCATTTTCCTTTTCCCAAAACATACCTAATTCGTTGAGCCCATGAGTCATAGTCGGCTGTCAAGCATAGGTGGACGAGTATCCGATCGGTTGCTTGAACGCCTTAGCTACAAAGAGATGATTGTAGGAACGTTGGTAGACATGATTACAGATTTCATGGGATTTTATAACTCTATGATTAAACCGGGAAATAGATTCTTTCACGGGATTTTACTAAATCAAGAGAAAACCTTATCAGAACAATAATTAACCAAGTCGCTTCTAACCTTGAAGACAAGTCGCTAAGTCACCAAGTCGCTAGGTATACAAGTCGCTTCAATGGACAAGTCGCTAGGCTCACAAGTTGCTAGAGTGACAACTCGCTAGAAGAACAAGTCGCTAGTGACACAAGTTGCTATGAAGACAAATCGCTAGTGACAAATCGCTAGACACAGAAGTTGCTTAGAGTAACAAGTCGCTAGATGAACAACTCGCTAGGGACAAATCGCTAGACAAAACAGTACGACCACTACTTTGTACTATTTGTCGCTTTGTCTCAAAAGACAAATCGCTAGAGCACAAGCCGCTTCCCACAACAAAGTCAAGTCGCTGAAGAACGTAGAGACAAGTCGCTACGATGACAAGTCGCTAGCCAAAACAGTACGACCACTACTTTGTACTATTTGTCGCTTTTTCTCAAAAGACAAATCGCTAGTACTCAAGTCGCTTCCACAACAAAAACAAGTCGCTGAATAACGTAGAGACAAGTCGCTACGAAGAATACAAGTCCGAGACACAAGTCGATAGTTAGAAAAATTCAAAAACACCACTTTTCAATCCAAAACTAGACCAACCACACTGATTCAAGGCTACCAAATCAAAACCTAAGCACTTATGATGATTCTAAACACAAAATTACAATCAAAGTTCAAAATTTAACACTAGAAATGGTCCAAATGATGCAAATACCACTAAACTTTTTCAAACCCAAAAACCATATAAAACCACTAGAAATCCAAGAACATGTAAGAGAGATGATCAAACCTTGGCTCTTGATACCATTTGTAACATATTGGATTTCATAAACATATCAAACCATGATACTAAGTGGCATATACTATAGGTTTTAGAGAGAGAAAGGTTAGAGGTTTAAGGAACTTAGCGAGAGAAAGTAAAATCTTATTATGAGCTCCAACCCTCTACCTTGGGAGGTAGAGGGTATTTATAGTATCATACATAAAACGCCACCAACGGGCTGTGGATCACGCATACAGTGGGTAAAGACCCGTCCGTCCTCCACGGTGTTACTAAACAAAATACTAACTAACATTAAATAACTACGACTACTAGCTTTCTAACGATTACATATAGTTGAGGTGACTGACACTTTACTAACTGGATTTACTAAATCCTAACATTTTGGAGTTGATTTTGTATTTTAATAAATAATACGAAAATGTTAGTTAATAGCTACACGAAACTGAGTACCATTTGTAATTTGAGAAAACGACCACCTTAAGTCCTAGTTGAGTAAAAATGATGTGAATAACTACTTTAGGAGACACTTAGAGCTAACCATAGAGAGTTGAATCGAGCCGTGACGATAAATATCGAAGGAGATACGGCCCCAAAAAGATAGGTCAACAATTCTAAATCCAAATAACTTTGATACACTTGTACGTTTATGTATTTATAAAATTATTGGTCAGAAACCGAGATGAGTGACTTATATTTTTGGAAAGTAGACTCAAAAACAATGAACGTATGCTTTTGAGACAAGTATCTTTTTAGAAAAACGAGTGAGAAATAACACGATTAAGACGAAGTTTTTAAATTGAGTAACATAGTTTACAAAATGTTTGAAAGTAAACATGTACACCTACGTTTAGAGAGTTTAACGAAGAAAAACAGGCTAAAAACGAATTAGATACACTCAAATGAAGTCGGGATTAAAGCTAAAAGTTTGCAAGTTTATTTCTAGGGTTTTTAAAATGTTAAACACAAAAGCGCTAGTGACCACTTTCTAGCCTATTTACGAGGACATTAGGCTTAGATTCATTAAGAGTGGTAGTTGAACTTTTCAGCTCATGACATAATTGACATTGGAATTCAAACACTCAAACTAATAAGACACGAAGAAGATATGACCCGCTAAACTTGAGAAAAACTCGTTTTTGTACACTAATTGAAAACTTAACATTAAAAAGTGAAACTTCGTTTTACTACGTTTTGAGTCGTAAAACCTCATTACAAGTATATAAGGGTGATAAAACTTCATAAAACTTATACGCTTATAGTACATGTTGCATATTCCCTAAGACAGCTTATATATTTAGGTCTCGTTGAGGATTCCCGGTTGTTATTCTACGATTTACTATTCTGAATACTTTTATTTCTTGAGGTGAGTTTCATAGCCCCATTTTACATGTTTATACTTATTTTGAAATGATTGGGGTGAGAATATATTGCTTTTTTTACTTAAGGGCACAAGAACTTTAAACAATTATACACATATCACCGAATGTAACTGATGAGTGTCTAAATACTCATCATTTTTATACCTTTTAGTCTGCCAAAAACATCTGAAAACACTCAGAAATGCATCAAAATGATAAAAATACTCATCATTTTTATACCTTTTAGTAAGCCTTGGTCTGAACCAATTTTATGATAAATAACCTTTTGATTTAATTGAAATCATTCTCCCCCTCAATCAATGACATAAGTTGTTGATTGAGAGATAGAGATTTTGACAAATTTCAAGTCCATATGATTTTCAAAAATTGAGTCTGAGTTATTTTTATTAGTGTTCATTTAGATAACAAATATTTTTCAGAAGAATTTATAGAAGAAAAAATATTTGTGAAGGAAACATTTGTCTTTTTGGTGACAAACATTTCTTTTTTTTTTAGAATCAGAGCATGAGATTTGAAAAATAAGATAAAGTTTGGCTCTGTTCTTTCTTTTAAAAACGGGGTATAGTCTGAAATGACTATAAACATTTTGTTTATCTTTCTCTCAATTTTTTTTTATTTTTTTAATAAAATATGTACATTTGAACTTCATCTAAAGACCCGTGTCACTCTTTGAATGACGACACAAAGACCGTAGATGAAATCAAATAAAAGAAAAGATGGGAAAATATTTTTAGCTTTTTCAAAGATTTTCTGATTTTTTATGGATTTTTTGAAATTTTATATTTTTCTATTTTCTTTTGTGGGATTTATAATTTTGTATTTTGATTTTAGAATAAATATTTACAAGAGATGGATGAAGAAAAACTTTTACTCCTCGTCTTCCTCTTGAAGACGTTTGAGTGTTTCCGGTTGTAGACTCTTTAGACCAAGTCGTGGAAGTATAAACTCAAAACGTTCTCTAGGAAGAGCTTTGGTGAAGATGTCTCGCTAACGGTATTCACCTCACAAATTAAAGTTCCACCACACCGTTCTCCACTTGCTCCCTGATGAAATGATGTCGAATGTCGATATGCTTTGCTCTTGAATGTTGAAAGTTGTTGCACGAGAGAGCAATGACACTTTTGTTATCACAATACAGAGGAATTTTGTTGAATTCAAAGCCATAGTCAGATAATTGGGATCTCATCCATAGGATTTGAGCACAATAAGATGACATGGCTATGTATTCTGCCTCTGTAGAGGATATAGAAGTACTCATTTGTTTCTTTGAAGACCAACCCACAAGCTTATCACCCAAAAACTGAGCACCTCCTGACATGTATCTTGACATCCTGCATGGTCAGCATCTGCATAGGCTGTTAGTGACATACCGGTGTCCTTTGGGTACCAAAGTCCCATGTTGATAGTTCCTTGGAGATACCGAAAGACCCGTTTTACCGCTTCAAGGTGCTTTTTGGTAGGCTTAGCCTATCTCACACAGCACACACGCATACAGCCGTAACGTAATGTCCGGTTCTGGCAAGTAAGGTACATCAGGGATCCAATCATACTACGATATTTAGTCTGGTCAACCATGATCCTTGAGAGGTCCTCATCCAGTTTAGTACGCTCCACCATGGGAGTGTCAACAGGGTCACAAGAATCAAATCCAAATTTCTTTAAAATCTCATTTGCATATTTAGATTGATTGATAAAAATGCCTCCGGGGCTTTGTGAAATTTGTAATCCCAAGAAAAATGATATTTGTCCCATCATTGACATTTGAAATTTGGAGCCCATCTCCTTAGAAAAACGGTTACATTCATTGGGGTTAGTCGAGGCAAAAATAATATCATCAACATAGATTTGAACGTGAATTAAGTGTTTGCCTCGTTTCGTGAACAATGTCGGATCAATCTCCTTTGTTGAATCCAACAGATAGAAGAAACTTTGATAGCGATCGCACCATGCCCTCTGGAGCTTGCTTCAACCTTAAAGAGCCTTCTTCAAGCGATAGACATGAGTAGGATGCTCTAGGTTCACAAAACCTTCAGGTTGGCTGACGTATACGACTTCTTTAAGATCTCCGTTAAGAAAAGCCGTCTTTACATCCATCCGATAGACTACCATGTTCTTACTTGCAGATTAGCCAGAAGATTCGATTTCCTCGACACGGCAACTGGAGCAAATGATTCTTCAAAGTCAATACCCTTCTCTTGACGGTATCCTTTTGCAACTAATCAAGCCTTGTTCTTTAACACATCACCATGCTCATCAAGTTTTACTTTGAAGATCCACTTTAGAGTAATGATCATAGCAGTACAGAGCAGTACTAATTCCCATATATCAAGTCGATCGAACTCATGAATTTCTTCTTGCATGGCATTGAACCAGTTGTCTTCATTCATGACAGTTTTAACGTCTTTTGGTTCGATCTTAGATAGTACGGAGTTGAAGAAGCATCATAAAGCATCAGTAGCAAGTTGTTTACGAGTGGATACTGGACCGGGGGGGGGGATTTCCAATGATGTTGTGCAATGGATGTTCAAGTGTCCATTTTCTAAGGTGTTCGTGTGGTTGTTGTTGAGGAACTGAAGTAGCAGAGTCGTTTTCCCCTGATGAAGATGGTAACATGATGGTTCGGAGCAAATATGTTTTCAAATGGAGCATCTTCGGGAGTAGCAAAGGGATTATCTCCATCATAGGAGCCAGAAACAATTCCATGATGTACACTCGATGATTGAGGATTTGATGATGAGATGAAAGTGATCGCAGTAGAGCGCTTCTTGACTCAATGACATAAAAACTGATGGGTTATCTACGTTGACGGGGATAGGAGCAGCCTCTGTTGATGGATTTGACTGATCATTAGCAATAGGCTTATAGTGTTCATCAATCATTGGATAAAACAATTTCTTCAAATCATCTTCTAAAGGGGGTACATATGGAGTTGCTGGCGAGGGATTTTGTACAAGAGAAGAACTAATGGGACAACTTGATGAAGGTTGTGATGCGGGTCCCGAACTTGATTGTCCTGGAGCCATTTGCCCAAGCAGCTCATCGAACGTGACGTGAATAGTTTCCATGATATCTCGAGTTCTTTTGTTGTAGATTCGGTAACCCTTCTTTTTTGATGCATAACCCACAAAAACTCCAATGTCCGCCTTAGCTCTTAATTTACCTAAATCTTGACCGCCATTCGTTGGATAGCACAAAGCACCAAATACACGAAGGTAGGAGAGATCGGGTTTTCGTTTATGGACAAGTTCGTATGGATTTTTTCCATGAGTGGTGTGTATGAGGGAACGATTTTGGGTGTAGCAAGCAGTGGCAATGGCTTCAGCCCAAAGAAACATTGGAACCTTTGAATAAATTAGCATAGTTCTTGCAGCTTCAACAAGGGTCTGATTTCGTCTTTCAACTACACCATTCTGTTGAGGCGTGTATGGAACACTTATTTGATGACTGATTCCAATGCTTTCATAAAATTGACTTAGGTCTTTGTTAAAAACTCGCCATTGTCTGTTCGAATTATTCTAACAGTCTTGTTAAGTCGAACCTGCAGCTGCTTGATAAGTTTGATGATGACATTTGGAGTTTCATCCTTTGTCCTCAAAAACTTAACCCAAGTAAATCGAGAGTAGTCATCAACAACGACTAAAACATATTTCTTCCCATTTATTGTTTGCACTCTCATTGGTCCGCACAAATCCATATGAAGAGTATGAAGAACTTCCATAACTGATTTTGCAGGTTTGGGTTTGTGGGTATATTTCTTGCTTTTTCCCAATTGGCATGCTGAACAAAGATGATCTTTTTCATACTTTAATCTGGGTATGCCTCTTACAAGGTCCTTTCTGGAAAGATCACTAATGGTGCCGAAGTTTAAGTGATTGAGACGACGATGCCATAACCATGACTTTGTTTTCGAATCCTTTGACAACAAGCAGATTGGAGAAGACTTCATCATGTCTTCGATAGAGATGGTGTATAGGTTTGAACCACGTCTTCCTCTTAATAGTTCCACACCATCAAGTTCTCTAACGAAACAAGTATGTTTTCTAAGAGCCACCTCTAGATCGGAATCACAGAATTGACCAACAAAGAACAAGTTATGACCAAGACCTTCAACATAATATACCCTGGAGATTACACTGTCACCAACAACATAATCTCCATAACCCATAATTGCACCAAAATGGTCGTTCCCGAATCTAACAGTCCCGATGAATTTACTAACAAAGTTCATGAGCCGCGAGCGATCTCCAGTCATATGCTTGGAACAGCCTGAGTCCAAGTACCACAGAACGATTTGAACGACCTCTGAAATGATTGAGTCTTTGGATGGACTAGCCTGTTGTGGTGATGAGACCTTTGGAGAGACCATTGGTGAAATGCTAGCCATGAAGATTGTCTGGGCAGCAGGTTCATCATCGACATCAGAGTCAAATTCATCACAGTCAGCAACTTGAAAGGCATTTTGATGATTGTGACCTATTTCGTGAATTGGCTACTCATCCACATCAGCATCATAGGTTTTGGCATTTCCCTTAGCAAGAAACAACAACTCTTCTTCATCCAAAACCGCTCCACTGTCCTGAGCTTGCACCAGCAACATCTTGTCTCTGAAATACTCTGCATTTTGAGGGCGTTTTGGAGACGTGCAGTTCCTTGCAATATGTCCTTCACCTCCACAGTTGTAGCACTTGATTGGCTTTCCTTGTCCTTGATTTGCATTCCTTCCACGATTCTGATTAGCCACATACCTCCACTGCTCGGTATACCATAACCTGCTCCAATCATCCCTTGTTCATACCGTCTTCCTTGCATATTCTGCACCACTTCCTTTCCATCTCTGACATTAGCTTGATTGTGTGGATTGGATGCTATTCTGAGGTTATTGTTGGTATGTGGAGTGGAATTCAGATTTTGACTAACCATGAGAGATAGTTGATTGATGAAGTTTTCCATGAGTGTGTTTGGATCTGGAGGCTTATATGCTGGATCTGGAATGAGCTTGTGGTTACCATTACCCGTTGGTATGACTTGAGAAGCTTTAGTGGTTATTCCTACATTGGTGTAAAAGGCTGTTGAATCATTTGACGAACTTGCATTACTAGAATTTGAATTGAATTTTTCCAAGATCATTCGTTCAAACGTAGCATGTCTCTCATTCGAAAAGTACGCATACAATGCTCATAGTTAGTGTGCCTCAAACCTTTTGTTAGCTTGACTGAAGTGACAAATTTGTGCCATTCGGGATTCATGTTGTTCACAAACTTTGAATTTAGCTGAATATTTGGCATAGTCATTTTGATATTTCTCATGTCATTCACAAGCTTGTGGAACCTCACATAATATTCAGTGACACTTTCCCCTGGTTTCATCTTAAACTGCTCAAAGTCATCATACAGTTGAGATTCTCTGTCTTCTTTAGTTAATTCAGAACCAGGGAGAAGCATCTTAACATTGTCCCAAACTGCCTTGGCTTCAGTGTTGTGATTGATTAGCTTGTAGATGTCTTTTGGAAGACCCTAGAGTATAATGTTTGAAGCCCTGATATCAGCATCGTATCTCTTTTTCTCCTTATCACTGAGCTCATCATATGTCTTTGGTCTGTCCAAACCTAAGATCACAGTACCATCCGCAGCAGTTTCAAGTGTGTCTCTTGAAGTCTCTATCTGATAAGGTCCTTCATCAATTGATTTGAGAATGTTAACCCCATTTTCCTTTCCCAAACAATACAACCTAATTCGTTGAGCCCATGAGTCATAGTCAGTTCTGTCAAGCATAGGTGGACGAGTATCTGATCCAGTTGCTTGAACGTCCTTAGCTACAAAAGAGATGATTGTAGGCACGTTGGTAGACATGATTACAGATTTCACGGGATTTTATAACTCTATGATTAAACCGGGAAATAGATTCTTTCACGGGATTTTACTAAATCAAGAGAAAACCTTATCAGAACAATAATTAACCAAGTCGCTTCAAACCTTGAAGACAAGTCGCTAAGTCACCAAGTCGCTAGGTATACAAGTCGCTTCAATGGACAAGTCGCTAGGCTCACAAGTTGCTAGAGTGACAACTCGCTAGAAGAACAAGTCGCTAGTGACACAAGTTGCTATGAAGACAAATCGCTAGTGACAAATCGCTAGACACAGAAGTTGCTTAGAGTAACAAGTCGCTAGACAAATCGCTAGACAAAACAGTACGACCACTACTTTGTACTATTTGTCGCTTTGTCTCAAAAGACAAATCGCTAGAGCACAAGCCGCTTCCCACAACAAAGTCAAGTCGCTGAAGAACGTAGAGACAAGTCGCTACGATGACAAGTCGCTAGCCAAAACAGTACGACCACTACTTTGTACTATTTGTCGCTTTTTCTCAAAAGACAAATCGCTAGTACTCAAGTCGCTTCCACAACAAAAACAAGTCACTGAATAACGTAGAGACAAGTCGCTACGAAGAATACAAGTCCGAGACACAAGTCGATAGTTAGAAAAATTCAAAAACACCACTTTTCAATCCAAAACTAGACCAACCACACTGATTCAAGGCTACCAAATCAAAACCTAAGCACTTATGATGATTCTAAACACAAAATTACAATCAAAGTTCAAAATTTGACACTAGAAATGGTCCAAATGATGCAAATACCACTAAAATTTTTCAAACCCAAAAACCATATAAAACCACTAGAAATCCAAGAACATGTAAGAGAGATGATCAAACCTTGGCTCTTGATACCATTTGTAACATATTGGATTTCATAAACATATCAAACCATGATACTAAGTGGCATATACTATAGGTTTTAGAGAGAGAAAGGTTAGAGGTTTAAGGAACTTAGTGAGAGAAAGTAAAATCTTATTATGAGCTCCAACCCTCTACTTTGGGAGGTAGAGGGTATTTATAGTATCATACATAAAACGCCACCAACGGGCTGTGGATCACGCATACAGTGGGTAAAGACCCGTCCGTCCTCCACGGTGTTACTAAACAAAATACTAACTAACATTAAATAACTACGACTACGAGCTTTCTAACGATTACATATAGTTGAGGTGACTGACACTTTACTAACTGGATTTACTAAATCCTAACATTTTGGAGTTGATTTTGTATTTTAATAAATAATACGAAAATGTTAGTTAATAGCTACACGAAACTGAGTACCATTTGTAATTTGAGAAAACGACCACCTTAAGTCCTAGTTGAGTAAAAATGATGTGAATAACTACTTTAGGAGACACTTAGAGCTAACCATAGAGAGTTGAATCGAGCCGTGACGATAAATATCGAAGGAGATACGGCCCCAAAAAGATAGGTCAACAATTCTAAATCCAAATAACTTTGATACACTTGTACGTTTATGTATTTATAAAATTATTGGTCAGAAACCGAGATGAGTGACTTATATTTTTGGAAAGTAGACTCAAAAACAATGAACGTATGCTTTTGAGACAAGTATCTTTTTTAGAAAACGAGTGAGAAATAACACGATTAAGACGAAAGTTTTCTGAAATTGAGTAACAGCAGTTTACAAAATGTTTGAAAGTAAACATGTACACCTACGTTTAGAGAGTTTAACGAAGAAAAACAGGCTAAAAACGAATTAGATACACTCAAATGAAGTCGGGATTAAAGCTAAAAGTTTGCAAGTTTATTTCTAGGGTTTTTAAAATGTTAAACACAAAAGCGCTAGTGACCACTTTCTAGCCTATTTACGAGGACATTAGGCTTAGATTCATTAAGAGTGGTAGTTGAACTTTTTACAGCAGTCATGACATAATTAACATTGGAATTCGAAACAGCTCAAACTAATAAGACACGAAGAAGATATGACCCGCTAAACTTGAGAAAAACTCGTTTTTGTACACTAATTGAAAACTTAACATTAAAAAGTGAAACTTCGTTTTACTACGTTTTGAGTCGTAAAACCTCATTACAAGTATATAAGGGTGATAAAACTTCATAAAACTTATACGCTTATTGTACATGTTGCATATTCCCTAAGACAGCTTATATATTTAGGTCTCGTTGAGGATTCCCGGTTGTTATTCTACGATTTACTATTCTGAATACTTTTATTTCTTGGGGTGAGTTTCATAGCCCCATTTTACATGTTTATACTTATTTTGAAATGATTGGGGTGAGAATATATTGCTTTTTTTACTTAAGGGCACAAGAACTTTAAACAATTATACACATATCACCGAATGTAACTGATGAGTGTCTAAATACTCATCATTTCTATACCTTTTAGTCTGCCAAAAACATCTGAAAACACTCAGAAATGCATCAAAATGATAAAAATATCACAAATAAGTGTTTTATGTGTTTCAAATGCAAAAATACCAAAATCAGGTGAAAAACGTATCAAGTTTGCATAATTGGCGTTTTAGTCCCCCAAAAAAGTTGTCAAAAATAGTCCCTGGAAAATCAAAATAAAGTAAAAAATCATTTAAGGTCCAATGGATTCAAAAGTTGTCAAAACAAACCCTTCAAAGTTTAAAATTGCAAAATGACAACTTTAGTCCCTAAAGTTTGAAAAATGTCAAAAATAGTCCTTGGTGAATTTAAAAAGTGAAAATAATCAACAATAAACCTTGTACTATTCATACTTGGCAATATAGGTCCTTGTGATAACTTTGGAAAATTGGAAATTTCAGTCCTTCATTTGCAAAGAAATTACAAGTTTGGTCCTTTGTGTTATTAATACCAAACCCAAAACACAACCCACCCAGCTGGCCCAATATCCAAGCCCAAACCTACGGTTTAAATAAATAAAAACCGCCAGTCACTGTTCATCCCTCTCACTCTCGCCTGCAAACTCAAAACCACCATGGTTTCCACCTTTCCACCTCACTACCACCTTTCCACCTTATCCCCCCACCTGTTAACCTAATCCCTAACACCTCCACAAACACCAAGAAGCATTAAATGCTAAAAACCTGCTTTAAGACTTTTCCCACCAAAAATGCCAAGTGTATGGTTGTGATGAATTCGAGGATCCAAGAGCCGGAATGAAGTGGGAATTAATCAGAGGTCGACAAGGATTCTAAAGAGGTCAATAAACAAGAACAAGAAGCAGAGAAGAACAACTAACTAGTGTAATTTTAATTTGTCATGTCGTTTTAATAAATTTAAGATTTCCAGTCTATGTTTAAGCTTCCAAGTACTTTTTTATGTAATCTCAGTGTAATATAAAACTTTTTAAGTAATCAATTTCAATTTCCAAGTTCGAATTTATGTTATGCAATTTACAAGTTCATATATATGTGATTATAAGTTGATAAGGGATAATAAGCTTGTATAAGTTCTTATATTAGCTTTAATAACCTCACTTTAGCTTGTTATTTACTCAGAAACTCATTTACTCAAATTTTACTCTCAAAAATACCTTGGTCAATGAAAGTCAATCTACTTTGAAGCTAATTTGGGTTTGAACATGAAATTGGGTGATGCAGAGCCGGAACTGGTTATATTTGGGTTGCTTAGCTATAATTTGGGGATGAGAACAGTTTAGACTAGTGGTTATTGGTTATTCAGTGGCAAGTCATTAAAGCTAGACCTCTTGTAAGCTCTTATTTTAATCCCAAGTTCATACAGTAGTATAGATCAGCTATCTGTGTTTCAATTTTGATTTTATTATCTTAATGTTGCTAGTTTGATTAGTATTTGATTTGTTTAAGCTTGTTTATATCTTCTACACACATTTCTGTCTTAACTTGATTTGATAATCTCATTTTAAGAATTAATGGTTTGAGATTGTTTTGTGGTTTCACTTTGCATTAAATAGATCTAAGTTGATTATAATAAGTAGTATTAAGGTTATTCATGGTTTAGAATTAAGTTTTGATTAGTAATATAACCAAATTAGTATCATAACTAGTGTTTGGATAAAGTCTTATTTCTGTGTTAGAAGGCATCTGTGTCATTGCTTGTTGTTGTTTCATATCACTTTAGTATTAAATAGCTCAGTTCAAGCAAGAAAACTAGTGCTTGATTTATAAAAAGTCAAAATCAGTTTCAATCTCACCATAATAGTTAACTGTTAAGAATTTGGAGTGCAAATCTCATCAAAGTAGCTTGTAACTTTGTACTTTAGCTTAAATCATTCTTATTACAGCTTAATATAACATAGTTAATAAGTAGAATCAATTATTAGTTCATAAAAGTCAAAGTTTTAGTGTAACTTAAAAAGTCCAATTTTTCCTTGGTCAGTTTTTGAATTAAATTAAGAATTTTATTGTGTGTTTAATATTGAGATTTAGCCTATAACCTTTTGGGATATTAAAGTTTAGCTGCTTATCTTAATTAGAAAAATATTAGTTTATCTCTACTTAGCTTATAAACTGCTTATTTTCAATCTTCTTTTGAGTCCTTTTCCAAAAATCATGCCCTGTGCACAGTTGAGTAAACTATTTTCATAAGCTCACACAGAACTTATTAATTAGCCTAAGCTTGTGTATTTTGGCTTTTTGGAAAGCTAACCTAGCTATCTTATAGTCACAAGCTTAATTTTTCAATTCCTAGCTTATTTGGTAGGTCTGCTTATTGCTATTTGTTTTGTCCAACTCATCTAGTACACTGAGTAATCAGTGTTTGCCAGATTTTTCATAAGCTCATTATAAGCTCTCTAGTGAACCCCACAGTGAGAACTTTAGCTTTTTGGAAAGCTTAGTTGGTAAAATTTCTAGTTCCATTGTTCTTTTTCATTTCCAAGCTGATTTCAGTGCTTAAAAATAAGTTAGAAAGTGCCTAGTAACCTATAAAAGTGTCCTGTGTAAACAGTTAACCTTGTGCTTATTCGGATTTTGTTAAGTGCTTATTTCTAATTAATTGTGCTTTCTCAGTTTTCATATTAGCTTATTATCATTAGTGTAGCTTATTTTCAGTTTACTTTAGCTTATTTTTAGCTTATTAGCTACTTAGCTTAATCCTTGTGCTTTTTCCATTTCTTGTTCACTGTTAAGTATCATAAGCTTATTCTGAGCTTATTAGTGAATTTCATAAAAAGTTGTAGTTTTGAAATTTGCTTATCTTAGTGTGCTTAATCAGTTTTAAAAAGAAAAATCCAAAAAGAAAATAAAAAACAAAAAGCAAGTTGATTCAACCGCCACCCAAATTACCACACCACACACATACCATCTGCCTTGGGTCTTTAATGGTTATGGTTTGCACAATTTAATACATAAGTCTTGTTTTCCATTTTAGCTTATTCGAACTCTTTAGCTTATTTACAGCTTATTCAAATAAGTTGTTACCTCTTTTGTATTTTTCCTAGCCTTGTATTGATATAAAGTATTTTCTAAAAAAGTTTCAGAATTTTCTAAATAGTTTTAGTATTTTTAATCATTTAATTAGTCTAAAATAGTATTTAATTCATAATAAAAATATAAAAGTAAAAAAAATATAAATCTTTTTTCTAAAATTTTCTTTTGTTATATAGTAAGTAAGAAAATTGTTTTTACACTCGTAGGATTTTTATTTCACAAATTTTACGTTTTTCCTTGCGCACTCGCGTAATTTTTATATATAACGCACGTTTTCATTCTAGGTCACGTTTTTAGATAATTTAGGTTTACGTTTTAATTAAAATAGTTTATTTAAGTTATTTTGTTTTATAAATCAAGAAAATTCAATTTTAAAAATAGTGATAGCGTTTATTTAATATAATTTAGCTTATTAAATTTTCTTTAATTTGCATTTAAGCCCCTGTAATTTACAAAACTTTTTCTTTAGGTATAAATATTCCAAATCCTTACTGATCACTATCCTTAGTGATTATTCGATATCTGAAAGTGTTAAACACCATTAATCCTCCGTGGGACTTAACGACCCGGGAATCCACTATATTCCAAGGGAAATTGCATTGGTTTTAGACTGTTTTAATTTTATTACGGTTGACCATTCACAAGTGGTTGACTTGTGTGATAAAACCTGACTGACTGGACCCGATCAGTAACGGTTAAACAATTATGTGCACACATGACCGAATAATCAAATGTATACTTTTCAAACAACTCATGTAGAGGTCATTGTTATAACTGGTGACTTTGTGCTATGAATTCATGCCCCCGGTTACCTTTTCGCTGCGACATTTTGAGGGTGTGACAAATTGGTATAAGAGCTCAGACTATAGAGAACTAGGTTGCATCATTATGCCTAGATAGGGGTGGAAACGAGCCGAGCCGAGCTCTAGCTCGTCAGAACTCGAGCTTGGCTCGTTTGTATATATAAGGCTCGAGCTGGGGCTGCTCGACCTCGGCTCGTGAAAATTTTCACAAGCTCAAGCTCGGCTCGGGCTCGACTAATTTTATGATGTGTTAAAGAAAATAAAGTTCAAATGGAGCTCGTCTCATTAATTACATAAGGCTCGAGCTCGTTTATTACTTTTAAGCTCGTTTATACATATATATTTCTATGGCTCGTTTAGGCTCGCAAACCTACTCGAGATTTTTGTACAGAGCTTGGGCTTGAGCTCGATTATTAAATGAGCCCAAAATTAGGCTCGAGCTCGGGCTCGAGCTCGTTTAAGCTCTGCTCGCTCAAGCTTTTTACCGATCCGATCCCGAGCTTTTTACGAGCGGCTTGGCTCGTTTCCACCCCTATGCCTAGACTATAGCCACTACATCAAAAACATTCTGCAGCGAGTCCACGCATTAAGTCACAAAACTGTCATACATATTCATACATTTTAATGGTCCTTAAAAATTTTCCAAGACATTGTGAGGGATAAAATGGTCTCATTTATATTCAAGATATTGTGAGTGAGGCAATGATCTCAAAACTTTTCATGACAGTGTATAAAATCATTTTACATGACACTAACACAGTCTACTGATTCCCCCGATTACCTTACTAACTATCTCTGAAGACTAGTTTGAATAATCGTCCTATACTCTAGAACACCTACGTCACCTCGTAACCCATCGCCTAGAAACACGTTGATTAATTTAAACATAAATTTAACGGATCAAATTATAACATGCCACCTTAGAGCATATACTTTTAGAACACGTCTTTACTACGTCTAACTCTTCTTTTCTTATTTTGAAGAAAATGCTGCCAAAGAGACAGACCACGAGTTCAGCTACTATTGAACAACTCGTTGCTCCGTGAGTTACTGATGCCATTGAGGAGTATGAAGCAAACCGCAACAACGGTAATGGTGGAATCAGTAAATCCAGTGGTAGTTCTGGAAGAATAGAGCCCATGACTCGTAGTTACTCCAACAAGGAGTTCATGAATTGCAATCATCGAAATTTCAGTGGACAGAAGGAGCTGTTAGTTTGACCCGATGGTTCGAGAGACTTGAATCAGTATTCCTCATCTGCAACTGTGTAGAGGATTGTAAGGTGAAGTATGATATGTGTACCCTTCTTGATGTTGCACTAACCTGGTGGAATGCATATGCCCGGTCTATTGGGCTTGTTGAGACTACTTGGACTGAGTTGAAAAAGATGATGACAGTAGAGTACAATCCAAGGAAAGAAGTGCAAAAAATGGATGTGGAATTTTGGAATTTTGGAATTTGTCTGTCAAAGGGACTGACATCACAGCCTATACAAACAACTTTCAGGAACTGGCAGTAGTCTTCCCAGCCATGGTCACACCTAGCTACAAAATGATTGAGTGGTACATCCAGGGACTCCCACCAAGAATTCAGGGGAATGTTACCTCGTCAAAGCTTAGCAAACTAGAGGAGGCAATCCGGATGTATCATAACTTAAGGTATCAGGTTGTGCGAACTAAGGCTGTGTCACACCCGCTAAAGCGAAAACACGAGATGTAACAAGTAAAGGCACAAGCACAAGATAATAGAACATGCCATCATTAATTAAATCAAAAAGTAAAACATTACACCATTGTTTTGGCCGACATCGGCGAATAAAAATAAGTTTGAATTCTTGAAAGATATTGTCTTGACAACTTAATGAAAACAAAGATGACATGTGAAGACCCCTTTATGCAAATGCCTTCATAAAAATTTCTTGCTGACAATCACCTGAAATGCATGAGAAAACGGGTCAACTATGAAAATAGTTGGTGAGTACACATGTTTTATATAATATGGAAATCCTTTTTTAGAGAAATTCTATATGGCAAATGTTCTGTCAATCCATCTTATTACAAGTCCTGCCCATACAATACTTGTAACATATAAGTTCACATACATTTACATAATAAAAGTAAGTACACTTGGTTGTCAGAACGCACCTGATCATAATAGATCACAATAAGAACATCACACACACACACACTCACACACACACACACACACACACATATATATATATATATATATATATATATATATATATATATATATATATATATATAAAATAAAGTTATGCAACATAAGCCCCTAAAATAAATAATATGCATTCCGTTGAACAGGGGAACGAGAGTTTGACCGACCTCTAATAGCGCTATACATATTATCTACTGCTCCGTTGAACATGGGAGACTTACAATGGACATTAAAGTGCAAACGACAAACCAACCGGGGATTAACAATGTGAACGTACAAACATAACAACTACTATATACAATCCCAATAAGAAGCACATCAAGTTCAAAAGTACGCCTGATCATAAGTTCAACACAAGTCATAAGTTCAAAATGTACCAAAGGGTTCAAACAAGTCCTGATAGTTCAAAATATAACATAAGGTTCAAAACCAGTTTCAAAGAGTTCAAGTAAAACACAAAGGACACTTAAACATATAACTTGATATAGTATGGGTGATGTGATATTTCATCATGCCTTTAATATTTATAAAACGGAGATATACTAGGATAAACACATGCTAACAGGCAGAGAACCTGATCAGATGAAGTAAAGCCTTAGGTAAATTCGAGTGTAGTCCCAAAAGAGCTATGAACTTGAAAGAACTAAGACACTAAGAGATAAATAAGATAAGTTGATAATGGTATGATAAAATGGATATAATTATTCTAATTATACAAGAGTAGAATTTAGGATAAAGTAATAAAAGAGTGAAGCTTTTACCAAGATTTTAGATATGGTTTGATTCTCAATATTAAGGCTCAATATAGTGGGTAAATATCGCTAGACTCCTTTGGTCAATTCGTCTAAGCCTATGATTCTTAGACCCCTCACCAAGGTGATCAGGTCACCCAGGATCATTCAGTAATCTAATAGCAGTCATTAAGAACCAAATCTACTAGACCTAGTATGGAACCCTGGCCATTAGGAACTTAGATTTCCCCTAGCTTCTTAAATACCTCTGCTTGATAGGTGATCATTTGGTCAATTCGCACACAAAGGATGGTTGTACTATGGCCAATTCCTTCCATACTTTGCAACCTAGGGAGTTGAGGTCAGTTGGTCAATTCTCCCAACCCTCTAGATACTAACAAGCTTATAATATTACCGAAACTAGCGATCTATGATAAGACTAAGTAGATGTCTATAAAGAGAGATAAAGAGGATAAATAACATAAATATAAACTTGAGTTAATAACATGAATCCATAGTATGATTTCTAGAAAAACATAAAAGAATTCAAACTCGAATACAAAGGAAATCGTAGATGAGAACTTCGTTCTTCATGCTCCTAAGCCATGATTCTTCTTCTGTGGTTGCTCTCCCCAAACCCTGGAAAGGTTTGGGAAAGGGGAGATGATATTCAAATGCAGAAATCGTCATGTATTTATAGGCATGAAACCCTAATTTGAGCTACAGCGTAACGCTATGAAATAGTTACGTCGTAGTTCTTCATAAGCAGAAATACTGATGCCAATCCAGGATTATGGCGTAACCTGAGCTGATGGTTACGCCGTAGTCTTCATAAAATCTCTGTTACATCGTAACTTGAATGATAGTTATGGCGTAGTCTCATTACGGCGTAACTCCATTAGCTTGTTTCGTCGTAGTCTTCATAAATATAATTACGGCGTAACTTCATCAATTAGTTACGCTGTAGTCTTTGTGAATGTAAGAATAATCCGATCTTGAGCCTAGAATTGTACAATTACCGCTTCATCATAGTAAAGTACTCCTGAAACAAAATAAGAAGGAAAAAGGACGATTCTAATAACATTTTAAGCATAATATGTCAATAAAGGGGGAAATTAACACTTAGAATATCAGGATTATTTGATGTTATCAAATATCCTCCTACTTAAACTCTACTTGCCCTCAAGTAGACTTTTTAGATTATAAGAGAAATAATACATTCCTCGAGTAGATCGAGGAACATGCAGTAAAGAGCTCCCGTGATAGAATAGTTTTTAGAGCCGAACACCTCACGAAACGGCTAACGAAACACTCTCACACTTATCCTAATCTAAGTGTTTAATTTCGGGGTGATCACTCAATTTATACGGACATAGTAAGTGTTCTATCATAGGCTTGGCGAATACACACATCTCCACCACTAGATCTAAGGTCAAGACAATCTTTAGAAGGCAATGTTGGGTTCAAAGGTTTAGGGTGTTGTGCCATTACTAATGTGTCACAGCAAAGTGGACAAAATCAATGATACATGACCAAATCCATGGCCAAGATACCTAGGATTGCTCGCTTCATCACCTAGACATGCTTCATGACAAAAAAGGGTAAGGTAAGACATGGGATGATTTAATGGGTGAAAAGAAAAAGAAAACAAATATTCTTAGCTCATAACCAGGTCGTCACCGTTGTGACAACTCGTAAATTCCTCGATGTGTTGTAATTGGAGAAACATCGATTAGAGCGATAGTTTTAATTAATTTGAGATACGAGTCGTATTATATATCATTTTTATTCGAAATAATATTTTAAAAACAACGGCGTAACTCTCGGGTCATGAATCCTTCGTTTACTAAGTTAAATGAGTCCCGAACCTAATATATCAAAAGTTTGGTAAAGTTTCATCTATAATCCTTGTGATACTTTCATAAACACCCCCTATACTTTCAATCTTACAAGAGTAGTCCTTGCTGGTAGTATTTAAGCCCCACACATCACACCTTCTCTCATTTTCTCCTCTACTTTCTCTCACTACAAAACACACACACTAATACTCCCCTTTCTCTCTCCAAAAATCCGGCCACCACCCTTCTAGGGTTCCGGCGCCGTCATCTTTTCCGGCCAACTTTCGGCGCCGTCATATTTTACCGATTGTGCTTGTGATATAGTTTTCGTGGGTTAACAAATGAAAATGTCTTGAAACTAATTAAGTGTCGCGTGGTAAGGACGAGTAATGAATGGTTTAACCGACTCGATATGGACCTGGGTTGTTGGTTTGATCGGAATGTAAATACGGTTCAGTCACGGATTGTTGTTATAGTCATGATTGTGAATTAATTTTCGGGTCTAGTTGGTACAAATCAAAGGGTAATATTAAATTAGTGATAAAGGTTATGTTTGATTGTTGTTATTTTGAGTCAAGATGACTCGGTGAGTCAAGTGACTAAATGGGTCGGGTACATCAGTCACGGGTCGGGCCAAGGACCCAGTCAAGGGTGCTCATTTGATTTCGTTTGTTTTGGCGAATTTTTGTTGGGTCTTGATGGGTTATTTGATCATGATATAAGTCGATATGGGTTACGAGTATCACTTGAATAGGACTTGATAAATGGTGAGTCGTAAACGGTTATTAATATAGAATTTCGGAATGGATACTAATGGACTAATTGAAATTATGTAACGAGTTAAATGTACATGAATTATCGGTTACCAAGGATGCGGAAAATAATATATGTCACGGGTAAAACTTGTAATAGAATACGGGTTAACTATATACATATATATATGTGCTTAACGACATGATCTGGTAACAAATCACTTATACAACGATATAAAACTTGAGTTAACGATGAATAAATTTGTAAAACAATGCGATAAACATTGGGAACTAAGTAGGCACTTTGTGTGTAATATTGAATATTGTGTATACGTTATAACATTTAATACGGTTTATAAACTTGAAGTAACATTTAATATACGGTTATATTGATTATGAGTTAAACTTTATTAAACTTTTTGGCTTAAACGAGTGTAGCATGTTAAGACTCGTAAATGAGTTTGATATGTTTATTTCGCAATATGCCCAAGTATTATATTTTCACATTTTAACTAATGACGAGATATTCAGATATATATTGTCAATAAATATGGTTTTAATTATTAAAAACCCTTATGAACTACGATAATAAATCATATCTTATAAATATAAAATACCTTTTATAAACTTGTTGATAACATTTATATTAATTAGTGTGTTGTACTCTATTAAACGTTTTGGTTTAAATGAGTTTAGTATAATTGTTTTTGCGATAAAGCTAAATATTCCGTTTTCACATCTAAGCTGCTATTGAATTATATAACTATATATATTATGGACGGATATGGTTTAATCTATTATAAACCCTTATTAAATACGATGGTAACTCGTGTTTTATAACACATGTTAGCTTTTATAAACTTGTTGGAAATATTATTTTGATAATATAACTTATTGAAGTCGTATTGATTTGGAAACGTTGGAATAAACAAACGTGTCATTTATAGTACACTACTTAATATACTTTATATGAAGTACTTTCTTGTAAACTTGTATAATTATGAATAACAATTGAGAAACTTTTACTAATTAAGCGATAAATGAAAACTTATCTTGTATAATAAACATGGACTTTGGGATTATGGGGAAATTATCGAAAGTTAACCTATTTATGTGTCTTGAATAGATGTCATCATTTCCTAGTCTTTGATTAGCTTGAGTATTTTCAATATTTCTTGATTTTGTCGTTATCTTTTCCTTTTTGGCGTGCGTACTAGTTAGTGTGTCTCGACTGTGTCTATGTTTTCCCTTCTTTCGCGTGAGTTATGCGTCGGCGTTATGTTTCTTGCCACCACACGAAACGTTTAAAACTAAACTTTTGAGATAATAATTATAAACTTTTGGGAACGATCATGGACTTTTGAAAGTAATGACATGAATGATCCACGAAAACTACGACACATTACTTTTATTGACTTCTTTATCATTTGAGAGGTATTTTAAGAGTAATCGTATACGCATTAGGTTGCGTCACTTCTACTTTATAGTACTCGTCGTACATTCTTATGGATGCCATGGAGATTAGCTTTAGATGCAAGTCGTGTCAATAGTGAATAGTGCATTGTTGTGGCTAAGGTGAGTTTCATAGCCCCATTTTTATCTACGTTTTTAACTAAATTGGGGTGAGAATCATGCTAGTGTTTTTGGACCTTTAAAACTATTTGGATTTGCTTATGTGCTTGACTGTTTAGATAGATGTGCGGTAGTCGTTGACTTAGACTAGGGTAGCAATCCCACTACTATAACTGCTGCTAGCTAAGAATAGACTTCTACCTCGACCTAGTCCAGGGTTGGCAATTGTTCTAGACTTTGCCACGACAGTGCTGGACTAGAGTCGCTGGGCCCGAGTGATCCCTGGATGCGGGATATGGATTGTGATTTCCGGATAGGAAATGGTTTGTTAACGATGTGTATCTATCTTAATTCTCGCATAGCAAATCAACTCCTACAGGTCCACTATGTTTTTATTGAATGTAAACCTATGAACTCACCAGCGTAAGCCTTTTTAGCATGTGTTCTCAGGTTTAAGGTGATAGCTCATTATTGGAAGACACTTGGCAAGGGGGCATGGTCATAGGCGACTCTGATGAATAAGCGGGACCGCTTTAATTATCCTTTGGGCCTATTTTCGCACTACTTTCATTAATGTAAATTTTATGTTTTCAATTAATGAATCTTATTCTAAATAAATGCGATAAAAACCATTCTTTGTACCTTATGTTGTGATACCAAGATTGTGGCACCCAAAAGCTCGTATGCTTCCGCTAGACTGTATTTTCGGAGTGTTACAGATTAGTATCAGAGCCAAGGTTGTAGAGAACTGGGTATATTTTCAAAACCTAGACTATAACCACTTTTTCAAAAACTTAGTCCTATGACCGCCATGTGCCTGCCTGCCAAGTTGAAGCCTCGCGTATGACTAGTTTAAGGATGTAGATGATTGAGAACACATTAAACGAATAGATCGATGAGATGTTTATGGCTTATTTGATGAATTGTTCGATGGGGCACTTGTTGAATGTATGCCCTGATAATGGACGATTTAAGTCTGCCTACCTTAGTAGTTCACTATAAGCATTCCACATGCTTATACACACACAGTAAGCATGTCCTCATGCTTACGCATACCCCATAAGAATTTCCATATGCTTATGTACGCCCTATAAGCATGTCCTCATGCTTATACATACATAGAAAGCATGTCCTCATGTTTTCGCACGCACTATACCTTTCACAGAGTGTGGAGTCCCAAACCTTATATCTATAACACTTAGCTTGTATTAAGTAGTTGCCTTGGATAGTTCCAAAAACAACAAAGAAAAAAAAACTTTGTACGAATATACACAAATACGTGGAATCTATTGGAATATACTTAGAAGATGAAAGTAAACAAATGAACACAAACTGTGATAACCAATATTTCAACATTATTAATCACTAATACGGATACTCTCAAAGTATCAGAGTTACACAATTTCCTTGCGTAATCTCACCACTCGATTTAAAACTTGCACCTTAGTAGTGACCATGGGAATAATTTGGGAATGGAAAGGAAATGGTGCTATTATAACTAAGTCAGGGAATCACGAACGAGAATTTTGTCTCGTGAACGTGAGTTCCACAGTTAAGTTTTAATGAACACAAGTCTAAAACGCGTTAAAGCTAATAAAACATGTAAACTGGTGTGTTGGTATCGTGTGTTGTGTCATGTTCATGTGTTTTTGCATCTTATCATGTTTATGCGTCCTTGGTCATAACTAGTTGATGGACTATAATGGTTTGATAATGTCGAAGGGTGTATAGTCTCGTGTCACGATTTTGAGTCGAAACTTTCATAAACCGTTTTTTATTCTTTAGTATTGTCAAACAAGCGGTAATCGGTTTTAATTATTAATAATGAATTCATGTCCGTTCATGTTATAATGATATGTGAAACCAGTAAGTGTTTTCAGATAATAAATTGGACTAACGTGTGATTATTTGGTTAACGTTGAATCACTGGTATGAATCAGATTTTTGGAATCGGACGACATTTCAATTAATAAACTTGATTGAATAACAAATTCATTGTGGTGTTTTGGGTAATTGGTAAGTTATTGACAAACATTAGATTTGATACCCGTTAATCGGTTGTGTTTGGGAAATTGAAAGAGTCAACTGGAAGTGTTTAATGGTGTTGGGTATGTTTGATTGTCTGTTTAGATGGCGAGATTGGTATGAGATTGTATGGAGGATTAATTAGAATTGTGAAAATTGTTTATTTTGGACTTAATGTTATATATGTCAACCTTGCGCTACGTCAGGTGTTATCGTGACTTTCTAGTCTCGACTGACCTCGACAAAGCCGTATCTTGGTCTTTAGTATCTATTGAACAATATAAGGTGTAAAAGCCGAGAGTCATGACTCGGACTTGGGAACTTGAAACGAATAATGACTCGAACTTTATATTGAAATTTATATTGAGATGAATAAATTTATATTGAAATTTATATATATAAATATGATATATATATATATATATATCTACTAGTAAATAGTACTAGAAAATATAGATGATAAATGGTTTTGTACTAAGCATTTGATAACAAGGATCGCCTTGTTATTCGACATTTTAAAAAGGGAACCAACATTTAAAAATAGAAATGTTTTGTAATAAATGAGTCATTAAATGTTTCGAGGGCACGTTTATCGAAGGGTGTCATTTATTAATATTTAATGTCATTTATGTGTTGTGCGTGGGTTACGGATGACCTAACATTAATAGCATCGATCCACGTGGATAACGGACTTATTAGGTTGACGAACCTAATGCGCTATGTACGTAGGATAATGTTATTAATGGGTGAATTATCCTTATGACTCGTTAGGATGTGACTGGTTTGTGGATAATAAGCGACATGAATAAATGGTTGAGTTTATCGAGTTGACGAATTCGATAAGATCTAACTATTCATTCTGAAACTTATTAAACTATAGAGTTTATCATTTAGACGTCTCATTGTGTCATTATGAGTCGCATTATGGTTATTTGAGTGCATTTATGGTGTCTTGTCGAGTCGATACCACACACACACACACGATGATACCTAACGCTAATAACTAAATGGAGCAACGAGATATTTTTGAGATAAGAAAATGAATACATTTTGGGCATATAACATTGAAGTTGGGAATATATATTAAGAATTGGTTATAATAATTGGTTGTGCCTTGCTTAATAAAAATTCATCGAACCTCGAATGAATATAGACTGATCACCTATATTCAGCCAGAAGACAAGCAGGACATGGACTGATCACCTATGTCCGTCTCAGAGGTGAATTTTGCAAATACGGAGTTGTTATAACAAAATTTTGTTCGGGTTTAAGATTGGTTTTAAGAACGATAAACTTTAGGTGGACTCGCACACTCACAATCACCAAACATCACGAAAGCCCGCACTCACACACGACACACTGACATCGTAACACTTCTTGAATCGTGACACTTCTGGCATCGTTATACGTCTCCGTTTATGTGAAATTATTGTTTGTAACACTTGAGCGTAGTTCGCCATAAGTCGGGTGAGACCCGATTGGCACTGTTTTCATCCGAATTATTTTTCGACATAAGCCTCGCTGATGTTATTCGAGCATTTGAAATTGTTTTGAGTTGTTTTGGATTTGGTCTTAACTATTTTGGATTCGGTTTTGGGTTTTAGTCCTTGGGTTTTTTATTTTGTGATTTTGATCTCGTTCCGATTTTTAACTCATCATTTGACTTCGAATCATCATTTGGCCTCGAATTATTATTCGGCTCCGTTTCGTTGATAACTTTGTTAAAATCATCCTTCGACCTTTAATCGACATTCGATTTTGAAACGTCGTCCGGTCACATTGCGATAATAACCGTATTGGAATTATCATTCCACCGTATTTCGATAGTACTCTTGGTGGAATTATCATTCCACGTCGTTTCAGTAGTAACACCATGGATTTGTCATCTAGCCTCGTTTCGTTGGTAACCCTGTTACCGACACTTATACCTCAAGCCTAGTCTTGAACCGATTGTTGACAAAATTTCCGAAACCTTACCATTCACTCGATGTTGATTTAAGCGACGCCATCTAGTCTACGTTGTTCATTTCCTAAACCGATAACGTTGAGGTCGACGTTGCTTCGCCAACAACCTTCAGTTAAGGTAGTACCTTACGTGCTGTTGATGTCGTACCTTATCCTCTATTTAGGTACCCCTATCGATAACGTTCTAAGTACCTGTTTTAGTAAAGTTGTTCACCGAGGGTAACCTTAGATATTATTCTATTGATGATAGTCTGCTATGTCAAACCGCCAATTGCGGTACTACCTACGCTAACCTAATGATGTACCTTACACACCATAGATGAGAAATTCTCTAGCATACCTAATTAGAGCCGTTGACGTTCACTCGTATTTAGGAAATGATTTGGATATCGATTGGTAGTCGAGCTTCTTTTGGAAATTATGACTTTGGAGTTGAATTTAGAACCTTTCTGCGTTAAATATTTAGTGCACCAATGGGTCAATCGACTGACTGTGGTTAGTAACCAAAGATCTCTTTAGGAGTCTTACTCTCCGCCTCTAACCTAGATATCATGCTAAGTCAACCGACCGATTGCTGGTAGTAATCAACACTTTCTAACAGAGACATACTCTGAACTTCCTAGACTTTTCGTCCAGTAGAAATTCCGTACTCAACAGAAATCTTGAAATCCTAAGGAGAAACCTGAACCGCGTTCCCTAGGACAACCACCTAATCGTTCTCTCATCATTCGAGAAATGTCTACTATACTTTTGGATCTCTTATCGAACAATAAGCTACACCATAGGCGAAACCTTGGAAGTGGAATTCCGCACCTTTACCTGAGTAGTTACTGGTAGTCCTACCTAACCTGTTCACCTCCCGCTAATCAGAAAGACGGAAAGTATGGACGACGTTGCTCGACGATAGTACTAGAGAATCCACCAATCTTCTTTTAAGGAGGTGAGAGAGTACTCATTCCTCTCCCACTGGTAAAGTGGTTACACTCCTATGAGCTAGTCCTCACTTCGAACTTTAGCTCTTTACCTTCTTTCCACTATGGAACTCCAATTGAAAAGGGGAATTCCCCCTTGATCCGTTTCTCTATCTGAAATTCATTTGGTTAAGTGCATACCTGATTCTCCTTCCTCAACCTCCAACTCCCTCCGATACTCTTTAAGTAAAAAGTGCAATCGAAAAACCTGAGTTACACAAATAGACTTCTCCACACGTAAAGGAAACCGTGTACTTTAGGAAATGCTGATTTCTATCCTTTCTGGATTGTGGCAATAGCCACACACCCATTTTCATCTATCACCTCCTAGAGCCGAGAGAATAGATCTGGATATGCTTATAGTGTATCACCTCCAGGACGATAGCTGAAGTAAAGAAACCATTCGAACCTTAGTAGAACACATCGCGTGTCTATCAAGTTTGGTAGTGGTTGGGATGGACACCTCTCGTTGGCCAAACTCTCTTATAGGCATCTTTCGAGTCTGACAATGGTTGGGACAGACACCTTCCATTGGCCAACTTCTCCTATAACCATATCGATCACTCTAGTAACTCAGAGGCACCGTAAGAGATCCTCTATAGTCGTAAGTGCCGATTCCAATTGTGGGATAGAAATAGAAATACTCAACCTACCAACCCTGAACCTATTTAAGAAACTACCAAGAAAACCGTTCTAAGTTAAGATGGATATGTAAGTCGCTCACAAACCATTAGAGACATAGACAACGTAAATCTCTTGAAACCTCCAAGATAACCTAGAATTAAGCTTACGGACCCACCATGAAATTATGTGAGGCGAGTAGTAAATGTGAAAACTTAATCCCCCACTATATCGATCCTTCTGAAAACCATTGCTAGATTGAGACCAGTAGCTCAGAGCCTTGAGCTACCACCAAGACTCAGTAGAGTTCCCAACATTTCGTGCGTAATAGGAAGAAAAGAGTCGTCGATAAGGAAATTGTTATCCATTTAGGAAATCCTAATCTTTGAACGTTCAAAACTTTGTTGACCTATCAAAACCATAGATTATGAAACCAAGCGTCCATAGTAAAGTCGCATCTCTATCTTCAAAGCTCGTAGAAACTCACAGAAAGATCCTAGATTCACATAGGGAACATGAAGAAAAACCCTCGTGCTTTTGCACTCACCCCCTTCTAGACTTTAACGGATAACTTGAATTGAATCGCGGACGCCATTCCTTTTAAGGAGGTGAGGTCAGACAACTCGTAAATTCCTCGATGCGTTGTAATTGGAGAAACATCGATTAGAGCGATCGTTTTAATTAATTTGAGATACGAGTCTTATTATATATCGTTTTTATTGGAAATAATATTTTAAAAACAACGGCATAACTCTCGGGTCATGAATCCTTCGTTTACTAAGTTAAATGAGTCCCGAACCTAATATAGCAAAAGTTTGGAGAAGTTTTATCTATAGTCCTTGTGATAGTTTCATAAACGCCCCCTATACTTTCAATCTTACAAGAGTAGTCCTTGCTGGTAGTATTTAAGCCCCACACATCACACCTTCTCTCATTTTCTCCTCCACTTTCTCTCACTACAAAACACACACACTAATACTCTCCTTTCTCTCTCTAAAAATCCGGCCACCACCCTTCTAGGGTTCTGGCGCCGTCATCTTTTCTGGCCCAGTGACCTCCTCTAATTACACCACCACTTCTAATCAATAGATTGAGACCTTGTGATTCCATTTTCATACAACACGCGCTACAAACCCATGTAACACGCCCTAGATATAAATTAGTTGTTAGGATTTAGCAAATCCAGTTATTAAAGTGTCGGTCACCTCAAGTATATGTAATCGTTAGAAAGCTCGTAGTCGTAGTTATTAAAAGTTAAGTAGTATTTAGTTAAGTAACACCGTGGAGGACGGACGGGTCTTTACCCACTGTATGCCTAATCCACAGCCCGTAGGTGGCGATTTGTGTAAGACTATAAATACTCTCTACCTCCCAAGGTAGAGAGTTGGTGCTCATAATAAGATTTTCACTTTCTCTCACTAAGTTCCCAAATCTCTAATTATTTCTCTCTCTAAAGCATCATTGTGTACGCCTATTATGATCATGGTTTGATGTGTTTGAGAAATCCAATGTGTTACAAATGGTATCAAGAGCCATGGTTTGATCATCTCTCTTACATATCCTTGGATTTCTAGTGGTTTTAGATGGTTTTGAGTTTGAAATAGTTTAGTGGTTTTGCATCATTTGGATCATTTCTTGTGTTAAAGTTTAAATTTTAAGTGTACTTTAGTGTTTAGAATCATTGTAAGTGCTTGGGTTTTGATTTGGAAAGCTTGAATCAATGTGGTTGGGCTTGTTTTGGATTGAAAAGTGTGTTTTTGAAGTTTTTCAAGGTAGCGACTTGAGTCTCAAGTAGAATTTCTTCAGAAATACTTGCTTTAGTAATTTCTAGTGAGTTGTAGTGTTAGTCATAGCCTTGTCTATTGAGACAAGCCACAAACAATACAAGTTAGTGGATTCTCCACTACGGCTAGCGACTTGGTGGGGTTAGCGACTTGCTTTCATTTATTCTAGCGACTTGTAGTTATTGTTCTCACGAATTTGACATTAGCTTAACTTGGATACTTAGCTTAGTTGCTCTTTAGCTTAATTTGACTGCTTAGCGATTTGGTGCTTTAGCCATTTGTGTCCAGACTTGGGTCTTAGCTTACTTGGGCTTAGCGACTTGATTCATAGCAACTTGAGGTTTAGCGGGTTGCTATTTAGCAACTTGGTTCAAGGATTCTTAGCTTACTTGGTTGAAATTTTGTTTGTAATACGGTTTTCTTGATTTAGTAAAACTCGTGAAAGAATCTATTTCCTGTTTAATCATAGAGTTATAAAATCCGTGAAATCTGTAAACATGTCTACCAACTAACCTACAATCATCTCCATGCCGAGGATGTTCAAGCTGTACTGTTCGATACTCGCCCACCCATGCTTACTCTTGGGCTCAACGAATCAGATTGTACTGCCTTGGAAAGGAAAATGGGGTCAACATTCTCAAATCCATTGATGAAGGACCTTATGAGATTGAGACTACAAGAGACATAATTGATACTGCTGCAGATGGAACAATGATCTATGGATTGGACAGACCAAAGACGTATGATGAGCTCAATGATAAGGAGAAAAAGAGATTCGATGCTGATATTAGGGCTTCAAACATTATACTTTAGGGTCTTCCAAAAGATATCTACAAGCTTATCAATCACAACACCGAAGCCAAGGCAGTTTGGGATAATGTCAAGATGCTTCTCGTGTTCCAATTAACTAAGGAAGACAGAGAATCACAATCAGATGATGAATTTGAGCACTTCAAGATGAAACCAGATGAGAGTGTCTATGAGTATTACGTGAGATTCCACAAGCTTGTGAATGATATGAGGAATATCAAAATGACCATACCAAACATTCATTAACTCAAAGTTTGTGAACAACATTAATCCCTAATGGCACAAATTTGTCACCTCTGTGAAGCTAACCAAAGGATTAAAGAATACAAATTATGAGCAAATCAGATGCCTTCCTTCTTAGAATGAGAGACATGCTATATTTGAAAAAGGATTCTTGAACAACTCAAAGCCAAACAGGAGAAACAAGTTCCTAAATGATTCAACAACTTTTACACAAATGTTGGAATTACCACCAAAGCTTCTCAAGTCATACCCATAGGTAATGGTAATTACAAACTCATCCTGATCCAAAGATATAAGCCTCCGCACTCCAAACACATTCATGGAAAACTTCATCAATCAACTGTCTTTCATGGTCAATAAAACATGAATTCCACTCCACACACCAACAATAACTCGAATCGCATCCAATCCGCATAATCAAGCTACTGTCAGAGATGGAAAGGTTATGGTGCAACCAATTCAAGGAAGGCAATATGAACTGGGTAGAGGTGGTGTAGGTGGAGGGTATGTGGCAAATCAAAATAGGGGAAGGAATGGAAATCAAGGACAAGCAAAGCCGATCAAGTGCTACAATTGTGGTGGTGATGGACATATAGCTAGAAAATGCACATCTCCAAAATGCCCTCAAAATGCTGAGTACTTCAGAGATAAGATGTTACTTGTGCAAGCTCAGGATAATGGAGCTGTGTTGGATGAAGAGGAGCTGTTATTTCTTGCTGAGGGCAATGCCAAGACATATGATGCGATGTGGATGAGCAAAATTCAGAGATAGGTCATAATCATCGAATGCCTTCCAAGTCACGAATCCGTGATGCATACGACTCGACATCGATGATGAACCTAATGCACGCATAATTTTCATGGCTAGCATTTCTCCAATGGTCTCCAAAAGTCCCCTCACCACAAAGAATCGTCCATCCAAAGAATCAATCATCTCGAGGTATTAAAACTATATGATAATGTTGATCAAAGAAAAGATACATGATAAAGTTCAATCGCAGAAACTTGTGTCTCGATATTGCTAATATGGGCAATGATAATATTGTCCCATATGATCAATATGTGACCCAATATGAGAGTGCGATTGAACCAAGTGATGTATCTAATGCTGTTAATGATGACTATATTTTTGATGAATACACTGCTAGTGTTCCTAATGATTCCCCATCTCTCAACTTAATGCCTATAAAGAACGAGTTGCCATTTATGAACAACGTGCTAAGTTTGAGTTAACTACCCGGAGCGTGAGATGGATGACCAAATGCGTGCAATTATTAGAAAAAGTAATTTTAGGGAAGAAGTACTTAAACAAGAGCTAGATTCCTTAAAAGAATAGCTTAACAAAATGGCTAAGCAAAAACAAGAACTTCAAGAAAATGTGAAAGTACTTAAACAGGAATTTAATGTTAAGGAATCAAAACTCTTAAATGAATTTTACAACCTAAAAACTTTATAAAACAAAATTGAAAACAAATTGTACGTACAAGGAAACACCATTCAGACTACTCACATGATCACTAAGCATAGAGTTCTAAGTCACAAACATAGTGTGGCATTAGTTGATGAGCCAAACCCTAAGGCGTGTCTGAAAGATAGAGAAGCACATAAGGTAATCTATGATGGCAATGAAATCCTTAAGCCTAGATAGAAACCTAGTTGCTACCGAGAATATCGAGGAAGATAAAGTTAGAAGAAGTGACTAGAAAGAAATTGGATGAAAAGCTTAAGAGCCCTTTATGCATAGAAAGAAAATCAGCTTATAAAACACCAACTATGCTAAGGAAAACTGATTGCCTTTAACAAGTTTAGACCTCAAACACACTGACCCCTAACAAGTGTTTTGGAAAAGGATATGGACATCAAAAAGCCGATGAGTTTGTTGAAAAGAATCCCCATGTAGGAGAATGCTTCCCGCCATCGCTTATCCCCCAATACCCCAATGCATTTAGTTCCTAGATCTATTCCCACTAAGAGCAAGACCTTAATCACTCAATATGTAATTTTTCAATTATTTGTTGATTTTGAGAAAACTTGTAAGAAAAGGATCACACCCATCGGGAAATCGAACCGGAAAGGGGTTTTGAGCAAACTAAAGAATGCTATTTAACCGAGGTCATGCCTTTCTTTAAACAATTAAAAGGTCAATTTGAGAGTCTTAAAAAGGGATGGATTCAGATATTAAAGAAATGGAAAAGGAATTTGATGCAATGATAGTTGAGGTTAGTGACTATGAGCGAATTAAAATATAATGAAATTGAGAGGAAGAACTTGCATACTTTGAATGAGAATCTTATTTCTGAATGTATTACTCAAGATGTGTTTTACATTGCTACGAATTGTTCCATTAATGCTTCTCAATTTCATGAATTATTCTGTTGCTCAAAGTCTCCCATGATCGTGTCATTGAGCTTGATAAAACTAATTCTAAATTGCATGAGAAAATTGAACAGATGATCATGATAACTGTAAAACATTACTCTAAATTGGAAGTTGAATATCTTGATTTGCATTTAAAATATCAACATCTAAAGGAAAATGTTAAAACCTCAAATATCAAGACATCCTTGATGCTCCTAACTTTGATGCGCTTTTGAAATAAACAAACGCGATGAACAAATTCGAGCTCATTGCAACACGATCAGAAAAATGAAAGCACAAATCTCACAATTGAAGGGAGAAAGAAACAATGCAAATGGCTTCCAAATGTTGAGTTTATGATAAATAAAATACAATAAAACATAAAGACATCAAGAGTACACAGCGGAAGACTTAAGATCATAACAAATAAATTAATTAACTGAAAGTATGCGTAATGTACCTCTTAAGTAATGTCGATCCCTTGAGCAAAACAAAAGAAGTACTAATTTGTGTAAGAATAATGTCTTACAACCACGCTCTTGTACAATACCTAATTAACCAATCTAATCAAGCTTATTGCTAGATCTAACACAAGTCCTCGCTAAGAAAACTAAACCAAACTCCCTTACTATTGGGGTGTTCGCCAAAACGGACAAGAGAGAGAGAAGAGATCTAGGGTTAATTCAATGCACAAGTGTATGAAACCCTAGAACCTAACCCTCTTTATATACTAGTAGGAAACTTTGGGAACAAGTTATGAATTAGGCCTTGAAAGGCCCCTATGGCCGCCACTATGCAAAGCCCAAAAGGAATCCATAACTTTTCCAAGTTTTCCATTTCTAGTCCTTTCTCTTTTCATTTAACGGTTGTTAGTCATTTTTCCGTTAAATACTTAACGATCGTTAACCGACTTAATGTGCAATAATTAATCGTAAACATAAACATTAATTATTAACTTTAATTCTCATTCGCTAATGTGTGCAATCCCGGGTCACGAAGTTCAATCCGACATTTACGTATTGTAAATATATACATTTCCAAACAGCCCCACTTGAATATGTTTACAAAACGTGTAATGACATTGGTTAGCGTCTAGCAACACGCCAATGCCCCCGTACAACTCTCGTGTATAGTTTTCTGGAGAAAACCAAGTTTGATGATTCATCATCATATTCATCCTTTTGTTTCTAATACCATGTTAATAAGAATATGGATCTCACTCATTTCTTAATTAACTATTCGCTTTCTTGCTTTATGTGATTGATTAAGATTACCAATTCTTCCGAACATATTCCGTAAGACCTTGGGCATGGCCATGCAAACATCTTAACAACCCTACGAGGCCCAAGAGTATTATACTTCAAATATATTTGAAGGAAACAAATCCCATTTTGACTACAAGCAGGATTCATAAATTTCAAGAACACTTCAAAACAACCCTTATAACTACCGCCACGTGTAGCGCTGGATTGCTTCACAAAATGCACTACATCCATGACATATCTCTTGTATCTCAAGTCAGAGGATAAATATTCATGATATACTTAATGACAAAGATCCATAAAGTATTATCATGCGGTGGGATAAGTCCTATACTCAATACATTGAATATCATCTGAATTAGTCATGCTACGCATCAATATACTTTCAAGTATATTCTAACTAATACTGAGATTTGTCTTAATTCAATATCATTCCCATGTTATTGATCGACAACGGACTATTTAGAATAACTTAAGTTATTCAAGGATTTAAACATGCAAGTACAGGACACAATATTATAAATGAAATTAAACGTATACCGTACTTTAATTCATTATAAATAATAATCGTTTAACATCCTTTATCCAAATACTAAATAGATCAATGCATGATAATTCTTAGTTAATGAATTTTCCCTCAAGTCATGATAATCATACTTGTTGACAAGACATAATTTCAACTAACTTTGATCTATAGAAATTTTGAGAATACTTATTTCAAAAATTCAATAAGTGAATTTCTTGTATGTGTTAACACATATCTTGATATTGTCATATCATTCCATAAGGTGCGTGACAACCTGAACCACCTTTATATGACAATCATCTTTCAAAACTTTTAAAGTTTAAAGTATTCTTTATTCTTTAATGTATAATGCAACTATGCTCTTAGTTGAGCATAACTAGTCAACATGGTCATCCTCAAGGATACCGTGACTAGAATTGAGTGTCATCTCAAGTATACTAGCATCATTGTGTACAACAATATGCTCTTTAAATATCCGTAAACTTTTGAACAGTTATAGTGTAATTTTGGTGCCTACTAAAACTCAAGTTTGTTGGCAATGACAATTATGAAACAATTGTCATATAATCATCCATAGAATCTAGAAGCATCTCCGCATTGTGGAATGTGATTCTAAATCCAAACATATTCCTTTAAAATATTTATTACACTAATAACTTTCAATGTTGTCAAATCATCTTGTAATCAAGCATGACACAACAACTTTATACACAACATGATGTTTATGATGAATCTTCAAGTTAAACTTTAAGATCTCATCTATCTTGTCAAAGATATGTATTCATCATGTTCTATTTGACTCATTTATTTACCGCATATATTCCAAGGTTATATATCTTATTTCCAAATCTTACAAATGAAGTTCATTCCCAACTAAACTTAATTTAGGTGGAATGTAGTTGCCCATACAACATATAAGATTTTAAAAATAAAAATAATACTCCCACTAGCTTTTAGGAATACTTATGAGCTATCTTATTTTAATTATTAAATCAAACATGGATTTAATATTAAACGTAAGAAACATCTCTTAGATGCTTGCATATATCCATTCATGGATTCTTGCAGTTTGTACATATCCAAGGATTATTTGAATTCATAAAACTTCTTTGTATTACTCATCGTCCTCGCAAAAGTAATTCCACAACAAAGAGTTTTGACATCCATTGTCAAAATTTCATAATCTTTATACTTCTATTTAATGTATCTAGAAAGAATATTCAATCATAGTTAATTTCTTAAATATGATTAATATTATTATCACTAGACATGCATTAAATATGTGTACAATATTGTCCATATGATTTCTACACAAAGATTTAAACCACTAGGGTTTCCACCCTTTGAAGAAACTCATTTTCATTATTAAGATAAATCAAGTATCTAAAGTTGATTATCTTTATGGACAGCATCTCTACATTCATAGTATGATTGATTTACCACAATTCAACATTTGGTAAATTCATCATTATGATTAACAGGCTTACCATGATCCTGTAACTCATATTCCTCAACATATTAAATATCCGAGATATCCTTACGGATCTATGAATGACAATTCCATCATATTGAGGTCTATCATATACATGTTTAGCCTCATCATGATATTTGCTAGTGCATTTTAGAAGATTATGTATTTTGTAATTCAATCTTTCAAGATCTAAACAAAACTCCCACTTGCCTTTAACAATTTTAAAGATTACCTTTAAATAGTTTAGCAAGTAGAGCAACAATACATTGTTCTCTTTTGGGATATTACAAAAAACATTGACAGTTCCTGACATTAGTTTGTTACAACTCACTCTATAAGTAGTTTAACAAATTTAGAACTTCATTTATAAGACTTAATGTGATTCATCACATTCCATAAACAAATGGTGTCTTATCAATCTTCTAGGTTGGAGTCTTATTGAGTATATTTAATCTATACTCAATCTACTAACCTTGATAATTTTGGAAGAAACTATAGTTATCTTGAATCAAACAAATGCCAATAGACTTTGATTCTTCTAACTGAACATACCATAAAACTATGGTATTTCCTTAGAATTTAATATTGTAAGATTAATCTAACAATATTTAAGATAACCATCTATTATTTGGTTTATCATATTTACCAACAAAGTAAAACTTAATGGTACAATAGAATTACCAAGTCAATTGCATGCATTATAACACAAGTATTTTGACCAAGTCAAAAGACATATCGCTTATAATCCCACTATAATGCTATAAGTCATTTGATCAACTCATTGACTTCATGCATATGTCTTAAAACATAGCAAGTTAACGCCTTACTTTATATTGTAAGTCTTTAAAAGACTTCATGTTTGTGACTTTACCAAATCATAAACATTTATAATTAAAGTAATTATGAACACCACCTCGGTTTCAATTAATATTTCAAGTTAATATTTACTACATATATTTAAGTCATTCAATGAATACTTAAATTCAAATTAGTATTAGATTACTTCATTTAATTATGTCATTCCATGAAATGTTCAACGTAAGAAACTGCAAAATCATCCATGCTCGTTCCACTACACGCGATATTTTACCTTGGGCTAAAATCTAGTTCATATTCTCACGTAACATAAATTGTAACTTCAAGTGTTTCTTAAACATTTAATGACATAAATATTTAAAATAAAGTAGTCTTTGTTATCATCTTGACACATGTTCTTAATAGGGCAATCATACATATATAAATGTATACTTCCTATTAGAACTTATTCTTCTCTTTACGTCAAGAGAATCCTTTAAATCATATTAATATGTGTTGTACCTTGCACACAATAAGATTTCTCCCACTTGTGCATGGAACAACATCATGTAGCATATAAACAACACGCATACACGCTCGTTTATTTGATTAATATGATTTGTGTCATAGATATAACAAGTAGATGTAGAACTATATTGTTTAGTAAGGAAACGCACACGACTATCCTTAAAAACATAAGTGTCTACAATTTGAAAGTAATTATCTTTGATGATAATGGGTTACTACACAAGAAATAAGGCTTGTAGCTCCCACCTAATTAGAAATCATTAAAACAACTTCTTATTCAAGTAATGCAACACAAATGCTCCCACGAATCGACAACATTGTAAGTGTTGCATAACCAGTGAAAACAACTTGCTTGCTTTTACTTTCCTACACCTTTAAAGAACCATACGTAATCATTACTAGGTACTAAAAGGTGTATTCTACTCTATGAATAATGGAATATCCATCAATGTTATTAACTCCTCAAAAATTTGGTATGCAATTTCTTCCTTAACATGCCTACCATCCCCATACTGGTATGTAGTACCTTTAAAGGCTAAAGCAAAACAACTAGATAAAAATATGCTAGTTTGTTTTTACCAATTTTTATGTAATTAGTCTAGCTTATAATCTAGTAACTCATATACATGTTTTCCAGTTAACCAACATTCATGTTGTTACAAAGGATTCATTCACCAAATGAGGGTAATGAAATCTTTATGGAAAATAAGATGTGCAATTCATTGCTAAGAGTTACATTAGAATTTAGACAATTCAAATGTTCCTATTATACCTTCCTCATTCATGAAAAGGAATAGGATTGAGTCTCATGCTTCTCCCATGGAAAAGAGACTTCGTTTGTCTTATCGGTAAATTATTCTCGATCAAACATTTGTTTGAAAGCGAGTAGATCAATTTATCGATCAAAGACTAAACCTCATTTATGGTTAAATGTTGCATTTATACATTCAAAAGAATTACAAAATTCAATTTTAGTATTTTCGATAATTAACCTTTTCAAGAAAATTAAATACCCATGGTTCATAAACATATAACCATTTAATTTTCATTGAAAACTAGGATCCAAATTGTCATAATCTCATCACGTAAGTTGATCTGCTAGTAATGAACCTTATACAAAGTGGTAGAGCTTTTGCTCAATTGCCAATTTCAATTGCAATTCCTAGATTTATGGGATTTACATATAGCCAATTTCAATTTGCCATGTAAACATGTTTTATCCCATCTTATGCCTTGAGTTGCCGCTTCACTACAAAACTCAATTAAGTTGTCCAACTTAAGAAACAGAAAATCGCCCATGCCCGATCTCACGACACGTGGACATTTTACCCTTTGATTACGATCTAAGTCACGATCTCACGCAAATAAAAAGTAATCTTAGGTGTTTTCGTTTCGTTGGATGGCATATAACTTAAATTAAAGGGTAATAATTTTGATGTCAAATCAAATATGTACAAAGATGTCATGCATTCATATTGGCATAATTTTTATTAAAACATTTATATCTTGTTTTAATGTATAAGCTTTTCATCATCAAACTTTAATTGAGGTATTGGGTTCACCAATCAAGGAATTTAGTGTTAATTATCATCCATTATACCGTACTTTTTCATAAGTGTAAACACTTAGTGTTTCGGATAATTACCACCAAAGTGGCGCATGGAATTAAAACTAATTCGCCCTTAAGATGAGCTTGCACATTTAATGGCTTACTAAGTAGCTCCACTGAACTTACAGAGGCGAGGGACTGTGTATGCGCTAAAGCACAACCTTAGACATCCTTTCAGGTGACTGCAAGCACTTCTTTAAACCCCTTTATTAGTTCATTCTCATGGGTGAGCCTTTCGCCACTTGTACCAAAGTCATCAATCAATTAAACGATTATGATTACTATTCTTAAAAAATACATGTTTCAATTATTGTTTAGTCAGTTTATTTTTTCTAGTAAAAATACCCTTGTTACACATAACAAACAAGCAAGTATTTATAAAAATAAACAAATAAACAATGAATGCATAACAAATAAAAGTCATGCATATCAAATAGCCACATGCAAACGTTTTGATAAATCCAATTAATAACCAATTCAAGATTTGACAATATGCATATATTTAATTAAGATTTTCACCCGTTTTCATCAATGTACAAGGTGAACCACATGCATCGATTTATCGATTGCGCAAGTCAAAATTAAATACATACCACATAGCACATAATTGATTAAATTAATAATTATTGAGGTCTTCCCCAATTTTAGATCTATCAAAATTTAGTGTATATCACTTAAACAAGAAAGACATACAATAAAAGCAGATCGATGATAAAACATGCGTATAATTATCATGGACATTAAATTACACTTAACAATTAATGCAATTAAATCAAAGTTACGCATATACACATAAAGTTGCATGCATCTTAGGTTTCTAATCCAATTAAAACAATAGTTTACAAACCCCACTATTGGGCACCAAAACAAACGCCCCCCCCCCCCTAAAATTAGGGTTTAGGTTTTGCAAACCCTAGATCTAAGCATACAAATAATAACACATTCATGTTTATTTTAATTATGTGTTTCAATAATTAATTACTTGTTATACAAGGCTCGTGATGCCACTGTTGAGTTTATGATATATAAAATACAATAAAACATAAAGACATCAAGAGTACACAATGGAAGACTTAAGATCATAACAAATAAATTAATTAACTGAAAGTATGCGTAACGCATCCTCTTTTGCTAATGTCGATCCCTTGAGCAAAACAAAGAAGTACTATTTGTGTAAGAATAATGTCTTACAACCACGTACTTGTACACACGAATTAACCAACGAATCAAGCGATTGCTAGATCTAACACAAGTCCTCGCTTAAGAAAAACGAAACCAAACTCCCTTACTATTGGGTGTTCGGCCGAAAACGGACAAGAGAGAGAGAGAAGAGATCTAGGGTTAATTCAATGCACAAGTGTATGAAACCCTAGAACCTAACCCTCTTTATATACTAGTAGGAAACTTTGGGAACAAGTTTATGAATTAGGCCTTGGAAAGGCCCCTATGGCCGGCCACTATGCAAAGCCCAAAGGGAATCCATAACTTTTCCAAGTTTCCATTCTAGTCCTTTTCTTTTCATTTAACGTCGTAGTTAGTCATTCCTCTAAATACTTAACGATTTTTAACCGGACTTAATGTGCAATAATTAATCGTAAACATAAACATTAATTATTAACTTTAATTCTCATTCGCTAATGTGTGCAATCCCGCGGGTCACGAAGTTCGAATCCGACATTTACGTATTGTAAATATATACATTTCCAACACCAAATGCCTCACCTTTAGATTCAATAGCCTTTCAAACTTTTCATCTTCAAAACTTGGTTAATGTTTTACAAAAGGAAAACGAGAGTTTTCTAGAAGAAAATGAAAAGTTAAACTACACTTTAAAGAGTTATATGATTCAATGAAAGTCACTCGTGACAAGAACAACGTAAAAATAACGTCTTTACAAAAGGAAATTGAGAATCAAGAGTCGAAAAAGGGAAAATGCCACTTGTCTTCAATGAGAATGTTGCATCAAGTCATCTATAGACCTGCAAATATACCGTGGATCATAAATACATTCCTCCTCATCTTAGAAAATAACTTAACGGCGCTTTCATGACTATTTCGCTTACCTTAAGGATAGTATAGAATGTCTCCGAGAGATTGTAGAAGAGGATTTCATAAATAAGCCACTTGATAGTGAAATTAGGTTTGCGTTGCATTCAGCCAAACCATCTCATGAGTGCTAGAATGTTTAAGAGCAACGGTCCTAAATCTTTTGTGAGAGGTAAAGTTATGATGCCTTGCTCGATGCCTAGTGATAAGTATGCAACTCATTCAATGCCCAATATTAAGAATGTGTCCTCAAGTAGTTCAGATCCCTGCACTTCTAGTTTAGGAATGCAAAAAGTAGCAAAACCAACTAATGTTCCACTCCCTATAGGAGTAAGGAAGAAGTGACACCAAAGCAAGTGGCCAAAGCCTTAAGGCAACACAAAGAATGATAGGACCTTGCATGCTAGGAATGTTCAGTGGAAGAGAGTAGAAGATCACCTTAGGGAGAATTTGAATAAAACAATTGGTTTGATTCTAGTGTTAGCTCTAAGCTTATTGTAATTAATGCGTAATTCGCTAATACTTTTGGCAAAACGTGTAATGATGATTACGTGTTTCTCGTATAATCTTGAATGTGGTGTGAATGATTTGATTAATGTGCCGTAAATGCCCCTGTTAAGGTTGTTAATGAAAATAATCAAGCTAAAAGGCTAGAAAGCAATGGCGGAGGAAGGTTAGGAAACATTGGAAACCCACATGAAGGAAATTTAGTAACATAGGTTATCAATGGATACCTACCGCCGTAAATTTCAATCTTAATGAGTTATGCCCTAAATTATCTAGATCAATGCCCATTAGAAAATGGATGCCTACTGGTAGAACTATTCCTTTAAGAAATGAACATACTTTGAATAGGTCAAATACGCATACTAAAATCGTGATCTATCCCTGATGATTCTATTGTTTACCTCGATGTGGAGTTCCAATCAATGTTACTAACCAAATGGAACCCATTCTGCATGGGGATCCCAATTATCCGCCATTCATTCTTGTCTCTGTTCAATCTGCAGGTCGCTCAAATCATTTCAGGGTACTTGGACTCAGTTTCCAAGCATATGACCGGAGACCGGTCGTGGCTCATGAACTTCGAGTAAATTCATCGAATGTGGATTCAAAATGATCATTTTGGTGCTATTATGGGTTATGGAGATTACGTGTTGGAGATAGTGTGATTTCCGTGGTATATTATGTTGAAGGTCTTGGACATAATCCATTTTCTGTTGGACAATTTTGTGACTATGACTTAGAAGTGGCCTTCAGAAAACATACTTGCTTTGTTAGAGAACTTGATGGTGTGGAACTTCTCCGAGGAACTCGTGGTTCAAACCTATACACCATCTCTATCGAAGATATGATGAAATCTTCACCCATCTCGCCGTCAGTTCTTAAAACTAAGTCATGGCTATGGTACCGTCGTCTCAATCACTTGAACTTTGGTACCATAAACAATCTTTCCGTAAAGGACTTAGTAAGAGGACTACCTAGACTTAAGTATGAAAAGGATCATCTTTTGTTCAAAGATGTCAATTGGGAAAAAGCAAGAAGTATGCCCATAAACACAAACCTACAAATTCAGTTATGGAAGTTCTACATACTATTTACATGGATTTATGTGGACCCATGAGAGTGCAAACTATTAATGGTAAGAGATATGTGTTAGTTGAGGTTGATGACTACTCCCGATTCACTTGGGTTAAGTTTTTGAGAACAAAGGATGAAATCCGTGATGTCATCATTAAACTTATTAAACAACTGCAGTCCCACTTAACAAAACGTTAGAATCGTCCGATAAGACAATGGAACTGAGTTTGTTAATAAAGAACTCAATGAATTTTATGAAAGTGTTGGAATCAGCCCTCAAAGAAGTGTTCCACCTAACTCCTCAACGTAACGGTGTAGTTGAAAGATCTAAATCGAACCTTGTGGAAGCCGCAAGAACAATGCTGATTTACCAAAGGTTCCAATGTTTTTATGGGTGAAGTTATTGCCACCGCATGCTACACTCAAAATGATCCCCATTCACACAACTCATGGAAAGACTCTGTATGAACTTGTCCACAATCTAAAACCCGACTATCATACTCATGTTTGGTGCTTTACGCACCCAACTAATGACGGTCAAGATTAGGTAAACTAAAAGCTAAAGCGATATTGGAGTATTTGTAGGATATGCACCAAACGTAAAAAGGATATCGAATCTACAACAAGAGAACCCGAATATCATGGAAACAATTCACGCTACGCCGAGCCGCCGGTCAAATGGCTCCGTGACAATCCGCCTGACCAAGATCTCAACCTTCATCAAGTGTCCTATCGCTTCTACTTGTTTCAAATCCCTCACCATCAACTCCTTATGTACCTCCTTCAGAAGATGATTTGAAGAAATTATTTGATCCAATGTTTGATGAACACTATAGCAAGTGCTAATGATCTGTCAATTCCATCAACAGAGGTCGCCCTATCCTCGCCAATGAAGTTAACCCTTCAGTTTCAATGTCATTAAGTGTAATCTCGACGACAAGGGTAAAGGAATCAAAAATAATGGTGTCATATCAAAGAAAACATAAATATCCAAAAGAAGTCTTAGCATAAATGCGGAATAATTCAAGTCAACATGACTTCAATACATAGGTCCCAGCGGAAAATAAACTCCAACAAAATATCTGAAATAATGATTCTTAAATGGCATCATAAGATCAAAGCTAAATATCTCTAAGGTAAGTCCACTCATGCACTCATCCCAAAGCAAAACCCAGCCCAATGCTTAGATACCGCCATGAAGAAAAAGAAATGCGGCCGAGCTTCAAAAGCCCAAAGGAACGATATGAAAGCAAAGTTTAATACTAAACGATATCTAATATTAATATAATAAACGAAATATTGAAAATCATAATCATTTTCAAAGTATAAATCGAATTATCAATAAAGATTATAGTTAACTACCAACGAGCCTTAAACAAATATCGATCATAATCATATTCTCATAAGGCAACATTAAGGCAACATTGAAGGCAACATTTGTAGGGGAGACCTATGAAGGACGCAGCACGCAAAGATCAATCATCGATAACATATAATAGATAAATGATAACGTATAACGTGATAACGATAACGCATCTAGATGCATCCATACCTCTTCCTACATATATACAAAATATGCTCATCCAGAACGCGTAACATCACTCTAATGCCTCTAGAGTCATATCGAGGTGCATCATCGATACGGACATGGAACCCCATGACTAGTGAAATATTTGGCTCGTGGTGTCAAACTCTTAGGTCAAATCGTAATGTCATAACCTGATAATGCATCATATTTTATCGTAAGGTTCATATTTTCAGTTTTCATATCATATAGTTCAAAATCGATGTTTCATAATTCGAAATCAAAGTTCAGATAAGCACCAAACAAAACGAATGGGTTCATAGCAAAGGCTTAGGAAACCTTAATATAAAAGCTAACGAAAGAAAACGTTATAAGGAACCTTTACTGAAAAGGTCAGAATATCTGTACCTTATTCCAAAGCAAATGATCAAAAAGTAGAAATACGGAAAGCAAAGGATTACTCCTTCTTCACAGAACCTATACACATTAATGGTCGTCCATGTTATTTATGATTCCATAATCGTCAAAATGATCTTTTAACATTTGGTGTTTATACTTAGTGTATTCAGTGATCTTCATATTTTAGAGATTTATGATTAAATGAGACTTAAGTGTTTTATAACCAATATTGTAGATTAAGGTTCAATATGTCATTTATTAAAGTTTAGGGTTAAATGTGAAAATAGTTTAAAAGTCATAACTCACACATGAAATAACAAATTAATATAATTAGCTTCAAACCCTAATCGACTCTCATTTATGTTCTAGGGTTTTCATTCTTTAATATCATATTAATGCGCTAATTTACTTTATATGTTACGCCATTTAATGACTCATTACTCTTGTTTATTTACGAACACATTCATGACTTAACCATAATGCTACTTATACACATATTATACGTCAACTTTTATTTCCATGCACGCTATGATTTCATGTGACCCCAAAGTTACTTATTATCCGATTAGACACATCGCCACACATATGCACAATAGTTTAGACTAGATATGACCACGCATCACGTTTACATATCGACAAATTCACTTGACTTATAATAACGACGATGGTACATGGTTCACCAACCATTTAGGTTCGCATACATTATTCGTTCACACATCAAACTAGGGTTTAGGTTTACATGATCCCTTACTCATTTAATACATGTTCAAAACTTTTATATGGTTCGTTCAAACCTAGGTTTCGCTACAACACTTTACACAACCCTAGCTCATCTACGCATTTTACATATTCAAGTTCTCATGTTTACCTTAGCCTAATTATTTACATGGTTTGGTTCACATGTTCAACATATATCTATGATCCGATTCAAATATTACGTATTACATAACAAGCTCTTTAATAATTTAAGGTTCAAGTCATCACGGTTTGCCTTGTTTGGTTTCATATGGTTCGGCCACAAAAAGAAAAACACAACTCGACTAGAACAAAACAAATCGCAACATATTAACGTAAGGTGTAATGAAAGAAGACGAGAAAAACATTGTTATACCTTAGCTTGCTTGAACACAAGGTCTCGACACCAAAGGCTTAGGTTCGGCCGAATGGAGCAAAGAAAAGAAAGAGGCAAACAAAAACTAGGGTTCCAAATTAGAGTTAATGAGTTATATTTATAGGTGGTAACATTTTTGTTTTAGGTCAGTTGCTCGCTGGTCCAACCGAACACACAAAACCCACGCCCATATGGGCCTTCGGCTCTGATCCACACCTAAACAAAACAAACTCTATGGCTCTCTTTGGACTCTCGGCTTAGCAAAGAAAACGAGCCCATCGGATCAAAGTCAAACATTGGCGAGGCTCAAACTCTTACGTAGACGCTTAAATCTTTCGCCGCATAAAATCGACGCATAAATATATTAGTTAAGTTTTTATTATTCATAAGTTAAGTTTTAATTGCTAAATGATTATAAACGTATTTTACAAATTTTGATTTCAAGGGTATTTTAGTCATTATTCATGTTTTAGATTTTCGTGTTTTACAACTCTTCCCCTTTAAAAGAAGAATTTTTGTCCTCTAAAAATTGAAATGAAACTAAACGAAACTAAATGAAAACATACCAAACTATTCAAAGAAATGAGGATAATAGCTCAAGATCGACTCCTCGGTTTCCTAAGTAGCCTCACGCTCCGGGTGATTTTTCCAAAGAATCTTAACGAATGGAATGACTTTATTTCTCATGACTCTTTCTTGCCTTTCTAAAATAGCTTCCTGTTCTTCAGATAAAGACATATCGGATTGAATTTGATCAAACGGATAAGAAGCAACGTAACGGATGATATTGTATCCCCTTAGAAGAGATACATGGAAAACATCATGAACATGCGATAACCGAGGCGGAAGTGCTAATCGATACGAAACTTCTCCTATATGCCTGCATTTCAAACGGACCGATGAATCGAGGACCGAAGCTTGCTTCCCTGATTCCAAAACGCCACACCTCTAAACGGTGAGACTTTCAAAATACACGATCTCCAACCCGAAATTTAAATCACGACGATGCTTGTCGGCATAACTTTTCTCGACGACCTAGCCTCCTTCAGCTTTTCTCTAGCAACAGCTACTTTCTTATTACTGATCTCAATCATTTCCGGACCTTCAATTAAGCGTTCGCCTACTTCATCCCAACAAGTAGGTGCTCTACATTTCCTTCCATAAAGAAGTTCAAACGGTGTTGCCTTAATGCTAGCATGCCAACTGTTGTTGTATGCAAACTCTACTAAACACAAATATTCATCCCACCGCCATCCATTCTAAAGCACAAGCCCTTAGCATGTCCTCTAAGGTCCTAATAGTCCTCTCGACCGACCATCCTGCTTGAGGATGAAATGTCGCATCAAAATTAAGTCTAGTACCCCAAGCTTTTTGCAAACCTTCCGAAAAGTAAACGCGATCTCTCTGGACAACAATAGATGCCGGAGTACCATGAAGTCTAACTATCTCTTGTCAAAAATTTCCGCCAATCTACCAATACCATAATCCTTTCTAATTGGTAAGAATGAGCAGATTTGGTTAGTCGATCAACAACTACCCAAATCGCATCATGCTTCTTCCGAGTAAGAGGTATCCAGCCACAAAATCCATAGATATCTTATCCCACTTCCATGTCGGAATCCAATGGTTGCAATGTTCACTAGCCCTTTGATGTTCAATCTTAACCCCGCCGACAAATCATACACTTCACACAAAGGTCGCCACATCTTGCTTCATGCCATTCCACCGTATAATTCAAATCCCTATACATCTTGGTAGAACCAGGATGGATAGTGAAAGGAGAACTATGAGCTTCAGCCATAACTTTCTCGGTACCAATCATTGGGAACACGAGCCTATCTTCATACCATACAATTCCGCATTATCAACCTTAAACTCCCGCTCGCTACCTTCTTCAACATTTTGCGCCACGCCCACATGTCGGCCATCTTTTCGAGCTTCCTTAATTTGCGTGATAAGGTTTGACTCCACCTTCATACCAGCCCAAGATTCATCAAAACCTCGTCGTTACAACTCAACATCCAAATGCTCTAAGTCACGAATAATCCTAGGTTCAATCTCAATACTTGCAAGAATGCCCGATCGACCACAAGTGCCAAAGAACTACGCTAGCCTTACACCGATGGTATCAATGTTGGTGTCATAATCCTTAAGAAGTTCTAACCATCTTCTTTGTCTCATGTTAAGTTCTTTTCGAAAGAAAAATATACTTCGTGACTCTTATGGTCGGTGAAAATATCACACGACTCTCCATACAAGTAATGTCTCCAGATCTTCAATGCTAACACCACGCCGCCAACTCAAGGTCATGAGTTGGGTAATTCTCCTCATAAGGTTTCATCGCCTTGAAGCATAAGTTATTACCTTCCATGTTGCATCAAAACACGTACCAATCCTTTCTTAGATGCATCACTATAAATTGAATCCTAGAACCAGATGGAAGAGTCAAAATAGGAGCGACACCAATCTCCGCTTTCAACTCTTCAAAACTCTTCTCGCTCATCCGGCCCATACACTTTTCTCCTTTCCTCATCAATTTTGTTAAGGGCAAAGCTAAACGAGAAAACCTTCAACAAAACGCCGGTAGTAACCAAAGAAGTCCTAGAAAACTCCTAACCTCGGCCATCGTCAGGTCTTGGCCACTTCGTGATAGCCTCAACTTTAGACGGATCCATGGTGATACCATCAGCAGATACTATATGACCAAGGAAAGTTTAATTTGTTTAACCAAAACTCACTCTCAAAATTTGGCGCATAACTTCTTCTTCCTCGTAATCTCCAAAACTATCCGGAGATGTTGTTCATGCTCTTCTTCACTGGAGTAAACTAAAATGTCGTCGATGAAAACGATAATGAACTTATCGAGGAACTCATGGAAAACATGATTCATTAAGTCCATAAACACAGCAAAGATTTGTCAAACCAAAGGCATAACGAAAATTCATAATGACCATATCCGGTACCTAAACGCGTCTTAGGAACATCTTGCTCCCTCACACGAAGCCGGTGAAAACCGCATCTCGATCAATCTTAGAAAAGAACTTAGCTCCTTGCAGTTGATCAAACAAATCATCTATACGCGGAAGAGGATAACGGTTTCGAATGGTAATACGGTTGAGTTCACTGTAGTCCATACATAGACGATGCTTCCATCCTTCTTCTTCACAAACAAAACGTGCACCCCATGGAGAAACACTGGTCAATAAATCCATTTTCTTCTGGCCAGTTCCTTATATTTACGTGGATAAGCCGAAATCGTTGAGCACCGTGAATTAACTCAATGCTAAACTCAACTTCTAGTCGGGGAATACCAGAAGTTCATCGGAAAAACGCCGGTGAATTAATAAACAACGTAGTTTTCAATGTTAGGACTCTCCAAAGATGTGTCCCAATGATGCCGAAAAACCTTGGCACCCATGAGCAATCATGGTCCGTGCCTTCATAGCGTAAATAAACTTAACAGATCCGAGAGGTTGAGAACCATAATAAACAAATTCAGATGTTTTATGTCTCCAAAGATCATCTAGCATAGCCAATGGAAGCTCTATGATAAGCCAACCAATCCATGCCTAGAATGATATCAAAGTCGACCACATCGAGAGGATACGATTTGCGAGCTTAATAATGCATCATCAAAACGAAGAGGGCACTTAACGATTTACGATCAATGATCATGTAGTTTTTCATAGGCGTAGAAATCGATAAGTGATTTGTTAAAGGTTTGGGCTTCATATTAAGTTTCTTAGCAAATGTGACAGATATAATGGAGTGTGTGGCACCGGTATCAAATAAAGCGAAGACGTAATAATCATCAATGTAAAGAGTGCATGGTACTGGTGCGCCCGCTTGATTCCGAAAGTAGTAGCATAAACACGCCCAAAGAGGTGGCGGCTTGATGTAGTTTCCGTGAATCACCGGTTCTTCTTAGGGCAATCCTTGATCTTGTGAGTAGTGGAACCACAAGAGAAACATCCACCAAGGCCTTGAAACACGGTCCGGGTGAGCCTTTCCACAAGTAGTACGAGTAGGTGGGGAGGCAAAAACCAGCTTGTCCTTGTGCACCGTGAAGATCCTAAAGCACCCCACCTCGATTTGATCCTCGAATGACCGATCCTTGTTGTAACGCCGTTATTGTTACCTTGATTCTGACGATCATTTCCATTCTTACCGCCAGCCTCGCTATCCCTAGCCTCGTGAGTCCACATTCCTTCGACCGACCACGATCATAATTCCTATCCACTTGACCCTCGAATCATAACTCCGCCGTAATTTCCTTATAATCGCACTTTGAGTCCTACTTGAATCCATCACCATCGCGATTACGCTTGTTGGAACCCGAACCTCATGAAAGATTCATGTTAATGAAGCTGCGCATTGCAGCCGACAATCCTCATACCGTTAAGCAGCACGGTCCAATCCACCCCTTCTTCAATCCCCACTGAAGTGCTTACCCGACGCCTACCATCTTCAGATTCGCTCCCACAAAACTTACTAGCTCATAAAACCTACCCATGTACACATTGGAGTTCTCATGATCAAACTGGTAGATTCCTTGATAATCCCTCTCATACCTTGTCGTTCAAAGATCAGTGAAGTAACGGTTATAGAAGATAGTCCAAACTCACCCAAGTACAAGTAATAGCAAAAGCATCTCCTCCTCGCAAGCTCGTTGAGTGCCTTCCACCGCCAAAGCATCACCCTCCAATTTAAATGCAGCCAAACGGGTCTTAAATTCATCTCCACAACCCAAGACTTCAAACGCTCAATATGAGTGATCCAGCCCCTCGCCCTGGAGTAGCAAAGAAGTATAAAAGAAAGAGGCTTAAGCTTACCAAACGCCGAGCCAAGTATGAATGCCGACGGTTGATTTCCTCCACCACTACCCGGCACCATTCTCATTACTTAATGTTGTTGATCACTGTGTCATCACCTCGTAGACCAGGGAAAAGAGTGTTGAGAGCATTAGCAATCGCAGCATCCAAGTTAGAGCATCATCGCTCCATCACGCTATCATAGTATGAAGTTCGAACTATCTAAATGATATTCAAACGATTAGCAAAATGAACAAAGGTGAGATAATAAATGAAGTTCGCAAGGAAACCTAAAGTCTACCCAATCCTCACAGATCATAGCCTAAACTCTAAGGGTCTCAAAACCTAGGTTCTTATGTCACAGTCCCGACTACAAGTCGTGAACCTCGGGCTCGATGCCATAAATTGTAACGCTCCTAATTCGACAAGGGTAAAGGAATCACAAATAATGGTGTCATATAAAAGCAAACATAAATATCCAAAAGAAGTCTTAACATAAATTCAAGTCAACATGACTTCAATACATAGGTCCCAGCGGAAAATAAACTCCAACAAAATATTCGAAATAATGAGTCTTAAATGGCATCATAAGATGAAAGCTAAATATCTCTAAGGTAAGTCCACTCATGCACTCATCCCAAAGCAAAACCCAATGCTTAGATACCGCCATGAAGAAAAGAAAATGCCGAAGCTTCAAAAGCCCAAGAAACAGATATGAAAGCAAAGCTTAATACTAAACGATATCGAATATGAATATAATAAACGAAAGATAGCAAAATCATAATCATTTTCAAAGTATAAATCGAATTATCTAATAAAGATTATAGTTAACTACCACGAGCCCTAAAACAAATATCGATCATAATCATATTCTCATAAGGCAACATTTCGTAAAGCAACATTTCAGAAGGCAACATTTAAGGCAACACGTAAGGCAACATTGAAGGAAACATTTGGGGAGACCTACCGAGTTATGAAGGACGGTATGCACGCAAGATCAATCATCGATAACATATAACGATAACGTATAATGATAACGAGCACTAGATCTAGATGCATCCATACGCTTCCTTCCTACATATACAAAATATGCTCCACCATCCGTGAACGCGCGCGTAACATCACTCTATCGCCTCTAGAGTCATATCGAGGTGCATCATCGATACGGACATGGAACCACCATGACTAGTGAAATATTTGGCTCGGGTGTCAAACTATCTTAGGTCAAATCAATCGTCATAACTCATACCGATCATATTTTATCGTAAGGTTATTCATATTTTCAAAATCAAAGTTTTCATATCATATAGTTCAAAATCGATGTTTCATAATTCGTAAATCGAGTTCGATAAGCAAGTCTCAAACAAAACGAAATGGGGTTCATAGCAAAGGCTTAGGAAACCTTAATATAAAAGCTAACAAAAAGAAAACGTTATAAGGAACTCCATCAAAAGGTCGAATATCGTACTTATTCCAAAGCAAATGATCAAAAGTAGAAATACCGGAAAGCAAAGGATTACCCTTCTTCACGTAACCTATACACATTAATGGTCGTCCATGTTATTTATGATTCCATAATCGTCAAAATGATCTTTTAACATTTGGTGTTTATACTTAGTGTATTCAGTGATCTTCATATTTTAGAGATTTATGATTAAATGAGACTTAAGTGTTTTATAACCCATATTGTAGATTAAGGTTCAATATGTCATTTATTAAATTTAGGTTAAATGTGAAAATAGTTTAAAAGTCATAACTCACACATGAAATAACGAATTAATATAATTAGCTTCAAACCCTAATCGAATCTCATTATGTTCTAGGGTTTTCATTCTTTTTAATATCATATTAATGCTAATTTACTTTATATGTTACGCCATTTAATGACTCATTACTCTTGTTTATTTACGCTAACACATTCATGACTTAACCATACGCTACTTATATACATATTATAACGCCAACTTTTATTTCCATGCACGCTATGATTTCATGTGACCCCAAAGTTACTTATTATCTGGATTAGACACATCGACACACATATGCACAATAGTTTAGACTAGATATGACCACGTACTACATTTACATATCGACAAATTCACTTGACTTATAATAACGCACACATGGTACATGGTTCACCAACCATTTAGGGTTCGGCATACATTATTCGGTTCACACATCAAACTAGGGTTTAGGTTTACATGATACCTTACTCATTTAATACATGTTCAAAACTTTTATATGGTTTGGTTCAAACCTAGGGTTTTCGCTACAACACTTACACAACCCTAGCTCATCTACGCATTTCTTTACATATTCAAGTTGTCATGTTTATACCTTAGCCGAATTATTTACATGGTTCGGTTCACATGTTCAACATATATCTATGATCCGATTCAAATATTACGATACATAACAAGCTCTAATATTTAAGGTTCAAGTCATCACGGTTTGCCTTGTTTGGTTTCATATGGTTCGGCCACAAAAAGAAAACACAACTCGACTCTAGAACAAAAAATCGCAACATATTAACGTAAGGTGTAATGAAAGAAGACGAAAACATTGTTATACTTTAGCTTGCTTGAACACAAGGTCTCGACACCAAAGGCTTAGGTTCGGCCGAATGGAGCAAAGAAAAGAAAGAGGCAAACAAAAACTAGGGTTCCAAATTAGAGTTAATGAGTTATATTTATAGGTGGTAACATTTTTGTTTTAGGCTTCGAGGAGGGGTTGGTTTCGCTTGGTCCAACCGAATCCACAAAACCCACGGCCATATGGGCCTCGCTCTTGATCCACACCTAAACAAAACAAACGCCTATGGCTCTCTTTGACTCTGGCTTAGCAAAAGAAAACGGCAGCCCATCGATCAAAGTCAAACAATTGGCGAGGCCCAAACTCTTACGCCAGAGACGCTTTAAATCTTTCGTCGTACAAAATCGATCACGCATAACGTGATAGTTAAGTTTTAATTATTCATAAGTTAAGTTTTAATTTCGTTAAAATGATTATAACGTATTTTACAAATTTCGATTTAAAGGGTATTTTAGTCATTATTCATGTTTTATATTTTCAGGTTTTACATTAAGTCAAGAAGCGCCTGCTGCTGATCATTCTGTCTCATCAACAAATCATCAATCATCGAGTGTACATCATGGAATTGTTTCTAGCACCAATGATGGAGATAATCCTTTGCTACCCTGAAGATGCCCCTTTGAAAATATATTTGCTCCTCAATCATCATCTCAAACCATCTTCATCGTGAGATATCGACTCGCTACATCACCTCAACAACAACCATATGAACACCTTAGAAAATGGACACATGATCATCCATTGGACAACATCATTGGAAACCCTCTCGTCCAGTATCCACACGAAAACAACTTGCAACTGATGCCTTATGGTGCTTCTTCAACTCCGCACTCCCTAAGGTCGAACCAAAAGATGTTAAAACCGCCATGAATGAAGATACCTGGTTCAATGCCATGCAAGAAGAAATTCATGAGTTTGATCGACTTGATGTATGGGAATTGTATCTCGCCTCGACTGTGCTATGATCATTTCTCTAAAGTGGATCTTTAAAGTAAAACTTGATGAGCATGGTGATGTTTTAAAGAAGAAGGCTTTATTGGTTGCAAAAGGATACCGTCAAGAGGAGGGTATTGACTTTGAAGAATCATTTGCTCCTTGCTGTCGGGGACGAGGCAATCGTAATCTTCTTGGCTAATGCTGCAAGTAAGAACATGGTAGTCTATCAGATGGATGTAAAGACGGCTTTTCTTAACGGAGATCTTAAAGAAATCGTGATACGCCACCAACCCGGGTTTTGTGAATCCAGAGCATCCTACTCATGTCCATCGCTTGAAGAAGGCTCTTTATGGTTTGAAGCAAGCTCCAAGGGCATGGTATGATACGCTATCAAAGTTTCTTCTATCTACCGGATTCAACAAAGGAGCAGTTGATCCAACGTTGTTCACCGTGAAATTCGTGCAAACATTTAATTCACGCTCAAATTTATGTTGATGATATCATTTTGCCTCGACTAACCCCAATGAATGTGACCGCTTTTCTAAGGAGATGGGCTCCAAATTTCAAATGTCAATAATGGGACAAATGTCATTTTTCTTGGGATTACAAATTTCACAAAGTCCCTGAGGCATTTTTATTAATCAATCTAAATATGCAAATGAGATGTTAAAGAAATTTGGATTTGATACTTGTGACCTTGTTGACACTCCCATGATAGAGCGCATTAAACCGGATGAGGACCACTGTGGATCATGGTAGATCAAACGAAATATCGTAGTATGATTGGATCCCTGATGTACCTCACAGCAAGTAGGCCTGATATTCTGTTCGCTGTATGCATGTGTGCTAGATACCAGGCTAAGCCTACTAAAAAGCACCTTGAAGTGGTTAAACGTATTTTTATATCCAAGGCAACCATAACATGGGACTTTGGCACCGGCGACACCGTATGTCACTAACAACCTATGCATGCTGATCATGTAGGATGTCAAGATACACGCCAAGTACGCCCGAGGTGCTCAGCTTTTTGGGTGATAAGTTTGTGAGCTGGTCGTCAAAGAAACAAATGAGTACTTCTATATCCTCTATAGAGGCTGAATACATAGCCATGTCATCTTGTTATGCTCAAATCCTATGGATGAGATCTCAATTATCCACTATGGCTTTGAATTCAACAAAATTCCTCTCATCGATCGGATAATAAAGTGCTATTGCTCTCTCATGCAACAACGTACAACACTCAAGAGCAAAGAACATCAACATTCGACATCATTTCATCAGGGAGCAAGTGGAGAATGGTGTGGTGGAACTCTATTTTGTGAGAACTGAATACCAGTTAGCAGACATCTTCACCAAAGCCCTTCCTAGAGAACGTTTTGAGTTTATTCTTCCACGACTTGGTCTAAAGAGTCTACAACCAGAAACACTTAAACGTCTTCAAGAGGAAGACGAGGAGTAAAGTTCTTTCTTCATCTATCTCTTGTAAATATTTTTTTGAAAAGAAAAATACAAAATTTCAAAATCAACAAAAAGCAAATAGAAAAATATAAAACTTTCAAAAAAAATTGAATTTTCATCATGTTTTTCTTTATTCGATTATATCTACGGTCTTTGTGCTGTCATTCGAAGAATGATATGGGTGTTTAGATATTGTTCGAATGTACATAAACGTTTAAAAAAAATTGAGAGAAGGTAAAACTATGGTTTATAGTCATTTCAGTCTATAACCCGTTTTTAAAGAAAGAACAGAGCCATGCTTTAACGTATGTTTCAAATCTCATGCTCTGATTCTAAAAACAAATGTTTGTCACCAAAAGGACAAATGGTTCTTTCACAAATATTTTTCCTTCTATAAATTCTTCTGAAAAATATTTGCTATCTAATGAAAACAATGTAAAACAAAATAACTCGGACTAAATTTTTGAAATTTACTTGGACTTGACATCGGTCAAAATCTCGATCTCTCAATCAACAGCGTATGTCATTGATTGAGGGGGAGAATGATTTAAATTAAATCAAAAGGTTATTTGTCATGTTTTCAAAAGATATTCATGCATGTTATTGGAGTTTAAAGTCTCATAACTGATCCTTATCGGTTAAATGTTTTCATAAGCAAGTCATAATTCTCCTTAAAAGCTCTCAAAAACAATTTAAATCTATAGAGATCACAAATCTCAAGTGACTTGAAAATTGTGATCGGGGGAGAATTTGTGATTTAAATTGGATTTAAACTGATGATTCGATAAATGGTTTCACATGTGATTAACAAGCTCTCCTCCCTGCACGTGCCAAACGATTTCAAATTTTTCCATGCACATGTTAAGGGGGAGCATCTTTATCAAACCATAAAGGATTAAAACGTGATTGCGGTGTCTTGAAGTGCATGCTCCATCTAATATGTGCTAAAAATCTTTTCGAATCTTGTAGCACATATTGAGGGGGAGCAACTATTTTCAAAATCACATCCTCTCCCAAAAACATCTTTAAGCAAAGTATGACAAATACTAAGTTTGATTGGGAAAGTGATGTTGATATCTTTTAGAAAATATTGATTAAAGAATCGAATCGTTCGTTCTTAAAATCTAAAGATTTTCAAGTCCTCTTGCCTCCATGTGCCAAAATATTTCAAATATGCGATGCACATGTTGAGGGGGAGTTTTTTCTAAAATTATCAAAAACAATTCAGGTACAAAATGTTTTGATCATGTATCACAAGTACTTAGATTGATTTTCAAATGGTTTTCAATTGGTTCCATTGGTAGAAGAACAATACCAAAAGACCGACCAAATTTACTTTTTGCATGGTGATATAAGGATGGTTAGGTTAGGTATTTGCTCCCACGATCCCGCCAGAGCCGGAGGGATCTACCCAGGGACAATTCACTAGATAGTGTAGAGTCCTTAGGTATGATGAAAAAAAGGAGAAAAGTGAGATACGGGAAGAGTGCGGACTGAGACAGAGCTAGTACTGGAATAAACCCAACAATTTTCTAGTTATGAAGTCTCGGTAAGCACTGAAGGGGTTGAAGAATGAAAAAGAAATGAATATGAAAAGGGTGAAATGAAATATCCCTCCAATAATTCAACCTTAGGGCAGAAACCGGGCTCAATACATATGATACTGGTGGTTACTAAGGTAACACTGGTATTGAAGACAAGACGTCATGGACCCAGTGACGCACTGCACTACACTTCCCAAGCTACTCAAGTTCCTCTTAAAAGGGCTTGTTTCATTCTCACGGGGAACCTACATAATCTATCAACTTTCTCTTAGAGATTGTTGATATTGAAGAAGGAGACCCTCTCTCTAGTCTCCGATATAGGAAACCAAATGTGCACGTTTAAGTCTAGAGCCACGAGATCATCTATAAATCTCATTAGGACACATTATCCTTGAAGACTCACAGTTTCACACAATGTGGAATGTGAGATTATATCTTATGAGTCCTACGCATTATCCTTGTGGTATTGCCAGAACATCTGAGTGATATGCAAACATATTCACAATGAATATGGAAAGCCTTCCGGAGCCAACATCAAACAAGCTCCTGGTGGGTGGCATGTGAGATCTATCCAATAGATCAACCATGTGACAACCGAACGAAACAATAGGGCGAGTCATAATTATGACTCAATCCTAGTTCAGGTTATGGATTGACGGATACCTTTAAAAAACCGGTCGTTGTGCTTAAAAATCTTTTCTCTAGCACATCGATTGTGTATTAATGTTTCAAAAATTAAAAGGTGTTTATGATTGATAATTGATTTTTCTTAAAACCTTTGATGTATTGCAAAAACACTTTATTGAGCAGTACACGATTGCTTTTCAAATCTCTTTTCATCAATCGTGAATCTCATATTATTTGGTTCACTCAATCCGTGTTGTCTTCTTTGAGATGTTCCGGTTTGAGAACGGCTAGAAGCATTGCGAAACCTGTCCAAGGAGATTCTTCAGAATTATACCGATCACGGCAGATTTGTATCGATCAATGGGGAACCGTGGGCCGTGTACCTCAATTCAACCAAAGTGGTCAAAGACACTTTCGTGTGTTTTATTGCTAATTGTTGTATGCAGGTACACCCGACCTTTGCAGCTGATCAGAATGGAGAGATCAATTCATAGCCGCATGCTCACACAACACATAAATTTCTAAAGAAATCATGATGAAGTGCATCAACGACTCTGATATTTTCACTCCATGCTTCGCTTTCTGCAAATATCATGAATTAACTAAAGCTTCCGCTACTTTAATAAGAAGAAATCATGATCCAGAATGTGAGCATGTCGGTCCAAATTTCACAACATCACATAATACCAACACCACAAAGGATGAGTCAGAGATTTATGATAGCTGATGATCTCAAAGCTGGCTCAACACTCATTATCACGTGGATCAGTTAAAGACCCCACTTGGATTATCCAAACATGCAAAAATGAATAATCAAAGACTACGAGCTACTAAGAAAAGAACAGGAACAAGAATCCAAGAACAATCTTATTGTAATATCTGTTTGCATTCAATGAAATTTGAGGTGGCCTCCCATAGGGGGAGATTGTTAGGATTTAGCAAATCCAGTTATTAAAGTGTCGGTCACCTCAAGTATATGTAATCGTTAGAAAGCTCATAGTCGTAGTTATTAAAAGTTAAGTAGTATTTAGTTAACATCGTGGAGGGTGGACGGGTCTTTACCCACTATATGCCTGATCCACAGCCCGTAGGTGGCGATTTGTGTAAGACTATAAATACTCTCTACCTCCCAAGGTAGAAAGTTAGAGCTCATAATAAGATTTTCACTTTCTCTCACTAAGTTCCCAAATCTCTAACTATTTCTCTCTCTAAAACATCATTGTGTACGCCTATTATGATCATGGTTTGATGTGTTTGTGAAATCCAATGTGTTACAGTAGTAGATTCAAAATATTGGGCTTTGTATGTTAAACGTTTTAAAAAGGGTTCTAGCTTGGTGATGGTTACGAGTAGTACTCGTAAAGACACCACCAACTCCTCTCGTCTCTCTTTTCTCTCTCGGTAAAACATAACCCCCTTCTTATATTTTGTTATTTCGCTATTTTACGGATTGTGCTTGTGATATAGTTTTCGTGGGATAACGAATAAAAATGTCTTGAAACTAATTAAGTGTCGTGTGGTAAGGACGAGTAATGAATGGTTTAACCAACTCGATTTAGACTTGGGTTGTTGGTTTGATCGGAATGTAAATACGGTTCAGTCACGGATTGTTGTTATAGTCATGATTGTGAATTAATTTTCGGGTCTAGTTGGTACAAATCAAAGGGTAATATTAAATTAGTGATAAAGGTTATGTTTGATTGTTGTTATTTTGAGTCAAGTGACTAAATGGGTCGGGTACATCAGTCACGGGTTGGGCCAAGGACCCAGTCAAGGGTGCTCATTTGATTTCGTTTGTTTTGGCGAATTTTTGTTGGGTCTTGATGGGTTATTGATTATGACATAAGTTCGATATGGGTTATGAGTATTACTTGAATAGGTCTTGATAAATGGTGAGTCGTAAACGGTTATTAATATAGAATTTCGGAATGGATACTAATGGACTAATTGAAATTATGTAACGAGTTAAATGTAAATAAATTGTCGGTTACCAAGGATGCGGTGAATAATATATGTCACGGGTAAAACTTGTAATAGAATACGGGTTAACTATATACATATATATGTACTTAACGACATAATTTGGTAACAAATCACTTATACAACGATATAAAACTTGAGTTAACGATGAATACATTTGTAAAACAAAGCTATAAACATAGGGAACTAAGTAGGCAATTTGTGTGTAATATTGAATATTGTTTATATGTTATAACATTTAATATGGTTTATAAACTTGAAGTAACATTTGATATACGGTTATATTGATTATGAGTTAAACTTTATTAAACGTTTTTGGCTTAAACGAGTGTAGCATGTTAAGACTCGGAAATGAGTTTGATATGTTTATTTCGCGATATGCCCAAGTATTATATTTTCACATTTTAACTAATGACGAGATATTCAGATATATATTGTCAATAAATATGGTTTTAATTATTAAAAACCCTTATGAACTATGATAATAAATCATGTCTTATAAATATAAAATACCTTTTATAAACTTGTTGATAACATTTATATTAATTAGTGTGTCGTACTTTATTAAACGTTTTGGTTTAAATGAGTTTAGTATAATTGTTTTTGCGATAAAGCTAAATATTCCGTTTTCACATCTAAGCTGCTATTGAATTATATAACTATATATATTATTGACGGATATGGTTTAATCTATTCTAAACCCTTATTAAATACGATGGTAACTCGTGTTTTATAACACATGTTAGCTTTTATAAACTTGTTGGAAATATTATTTTGATAATATAACTTATTGAAGTCGTATTGATTTGAAAACGTTGGAATAAACGAACGTGTCATTTATAGTACACTACTTAATATACTTTATATGAAGTACTTTCTTGTAAACTTGTATAATTATGAATAACAATTGAGAATTAAGCGATAAATGAAAACTTATCTTGTATAATAAACATGGACTTTGGGATTATGGGGAAATTATCGAAAGTTAACCTATTTATGTGTCTTGAATAGATGTCGTCATTTCCTAGTCTTTCACTAGCTTGAGTATTGTCAATATTTCTCGATTTTGTCGTTATCTTTTCCTTTTTGGCGTGCGTACTAGTTAGTGTGTCTCGACTGTGTCGATGTTTTCCCTTCTTTTGCGTGAGTTATGCGTCGCATTTATGTTTCTTGCCACCACACGAAACGTTTAAAACTAAACTTTTGAGATAATAATTATAAACTTTTGGGAACGATCATGGACTTTTGAAAGTAATGACATGAATGATCCACGAAAACTACGACACATTACTTTTATTGACTTTTTTATCATTTGAGCGGTATTTTAAGAGTAATCGTATACGCATTAGGTTGCGTCACTTCTACTTTATAGTACTCGTCGTACATTCTTCTGGATGCCATGGAGATTAGCTTTAGATGCCAGTCGTGTCAATAGTGAATAGTGCATTGCTGTGGCTAAGGTGAGTTTCATAGCCCCATTTTTATCTACGTTTTTAACTAAATTAGGTTGAGAATCATGCTACTATTTTTGGACCTTTAAAACTATTTGGATTTGCTTATGTGCTTGATTGTTTAGATAGATGTGCGGTAGTCGTTGACTTAGACTAGGGTAGCAATCCTAATTGCTATAACTTTTGCCTAGCTAAGAATAGACTTCTACCTCGACCTAGTCCGGGGTTGGCAATTGTTCTAGACTTTTCCACGACAGTGCTGGACTAGAGTCGCTGGGCCCGAGTGATCCCTGGATGCGGGATATGGATTGTGATTTCCGGATAGGAAACGGTTTGTGAACGATGTGTATCTATCTTAAGTCTTGCATATCAAATCAACTCCTACAGGTCCACTATGTTTTTATTGAATGTAAACCTATGAACTCACCAGCGTAAGCTGACCTTTTTAGCATGTGTTCTCAGGTTTAAGGCGATAGCTCATTATTGGAAGACGCTTGGCAAGGGGGCATGGTCATAGGCGACTATGATGAATAAACGGGACCGCTTTAATTATCCTTTGGGCCTATTTCCGCACTACTTTCATTAATGTAAATTCTATGTTTTCAATTAATGAATCTTATTCTAAATAAATGGGATAAAAAACATTCTTTGTACCTTATGTTGTGATACCAAGATAGTGGCACCCAAAGGCTCGTATGCTTCCGCTAGACCGTATTTTCGGGGTGTTACAACCGCCCACCGTTCATCCAAAGTTCAACTCCAAGGTAAGAAACCGGATCATGATGTGTCAGGTGGATGTACCATTAGTGGATGTCATCATGAATACATTCCCTGCTCCTTGAAACGTTGGTACCTAGACCAAATCCAATATTCAAATGTGATCGAGGTGGCCTCCTCGATGCTAATATCTGATAATCACTTAGCATAGTGCTATAACAATTTGCACTTTTATCAATAAGAACTAATCCATAATATTTTTTTAATGATAAATTATCCTCCCACTTGAGATGAACATGGGGATCTTCAATGATTTTCAAATAATTGACTTCAATGTAAGCGTAATTTCCGAAACTTTTTTACTCAAACCTTGAACTAGGGTAAACAGTGACTTTGTAGAATCCAAGATCTGGACTCAACTAGGGTATCAATAACATTGAATATGCACAGCGGAATCAATAACATCAATGTTACTAATAAGGTTTTCTTCATTCTTGCTCGTGGGTTTTGTAATCATCAAATCTGGAATTCCCAACAATCTTCCCCTATTTGATATTACAAAACAACCTGTATAAAGAAACAATGCTAAAACATGTCATCACAAATAATAAGCTGCACACCATGAATCTTCTTCCCCTTTTTGTAATCATCTAATAGGGGTCTTGTGCAACTCAGAATGCTTCCCCTCAAGTGATGCATGTAGATGGTAAGTATCTAAACAATATGCTTCCCCTTAAAAATATACTAACCATCTGCTTGAATCATGAACTCAGTAGCATAGATCATTTCTTCCTGCAGTGCGAAAAAGACATCATTAAAATGTCTTTAAATAATTCTTGTAGTCAATATATGCATGGCGATTACATGCAATGGCCGATAGTCTCAATGAGCTCAGACGGGTCAACCAAAAACCACTCAATGCTTATTATTATTCTATTTTAATAATCATATCAAGAAATGTATGGTATCATATGCCCCCCAAAATATTTGTAAAGAGCGTGTAACTGTTCCAATCAAGAATTATATCATGCACTGAATCTTCAAAACAAACCATACATATCATCATTGTTCAAAATCCAAGGGCTTCTTTGGACCTTAAAAAAACTATACTGATCAACCAATCAGCAGCAACCGATCAGCAGAAATCAAAACTACCAGCAGAAACCGATCAGAAGGAATACCTTTTTTTCCTTTTTTTTTCTTTTTTTTTACTACTAATAAGCGCAGCAACAGTATTAAAATGCAGCAGCAGAAAAACTAACGCATTAGCAGAAAAATATATTGAGATCAGTAGAAACTGATAACGAGGACAGTAATCACAGATTTAATTCTTTAATCAGCACTATCCATGACTTCCAATAAGAGATGAGCCCCACATGCGTGATCAAATGAATTAAAGAAACCAATGAATTTGTTGTCACATATGCGTATATCACGTGATCAGTACCAAACAATAATAAAATCAGTAGGAATTATGCTACAAGTATTAACATAAGCTTGGACTAGACTCAACGAACCATGTAGCCCCACAACTTATATAGATTCGAATGATTTTAATTATCAAAGATGAGCCCCATTTATTTCGACCAATCACCATTTCTGCTATCCCTTATATGTGAACCCATGTGAACCAATCAACGACAAGCGCACCGTACCCTCCCTACACCGCACCATACTAAATCCTATCCCACATAATTCAAACCCATGTGATTGACCATATTCGTTTTACCATCCCAATTATTTGTCAAACGAATGGGGACCATCATAAGGTAAATTCAACGCCGAATAAAATACTGACCGAGGAAATAGTACAACATGACCAATATCAAATGATAGATCAGTACAAATATCTTGGGACTAGTCATATTCACATGAATTGTGAATCAAAATATTAAATGAGTGGGACCAACGTTAAACCAAATTCAACGAAAAGTACTCACCCACATTATTAATTCAACCATTGTGGATAAAGCCGGCACTGGGAATATTGGTCGTAAGAGGAAATTCATTGACCATTTATTTTATCCATCGTTTAATAAGGCCGGTACGAGAAAATTCATTGTCCAATCAAAAATAAATTCAAAGGTCTCATCATAAAAACCACCAATCAGAATAAATAATTATACATACCAGTATTAAACGATGGATCCCTCACTCAATTTAAGAACGAATACGCTCTTCTTCTCTTTATTCGTCTGTTGCCCCTTTTCTTTATTCAGATCTGCTGCAATAACCCTAATTACACGAAAACCTTATAAACCCTAGATCGAGAGCCACGAGGCTCTGATACCAATTGTAGAATCCAAGATCTAGACTCAACTAGGATATCAATAACATTGAATATGCACAGCGGAATCAATAACATCAATGTTACTAATAAGGTTTTCTTTATTAATTAAAACAAAGAAACTAATACTACTATTACTACTAATATACACACGCTATAATCGTGTGTCTAGACTCTCATTGAAGAGTTCTACTATGAATGGATGAGTTATAACCTAGACGCCTACCCTCTTTATATAGTAGAGGGAGGTTACAAACCCTAGCTTACTAATAAAGCTAACAATTACATGTTAGGCCCTCATTGTTTCTTCTTTCTTCATTCTTGCTCATGGGTTTTGTAATCATCAAATCTGCAATTCCCAACAGACTTCCTGATCATAAAATAAGACTATATGGTAGGATAAGGTGAAAAGGTGTAAAAATGTATATGGGTTAAGAAATGAAAGGATAAGCTCAAATGGGTGTAATGTTAGGAATTACAAATTAATGTAATAGTATATAGCGGTTCCTACTGATAAGGATCCTGTTGTTAGTTTATTTCGTTTCTGCTGATAGAACAGTTTCTGCTGTTAGTGCAGTTACTGCTGATAGTATTGTTTCTGCGGATAGTAGTATCCGTATTATTAGTAATTAGTTAGGATATGCATGAGTTATTTTAGGAAGAGACAATGCATAACTTTTACGTGTTTTGTAAGCACAGTGTATTAGGGTTTCTTATAGTATAAAAGAAACCTGTGGCTATGAGTTATGTACGCTTTTGAAAAACATTCTTAATGAATTAATATAGATCCATAGAGGATCAAAAGTTTAGTTTTTATTATCTTCTTTAACTCTTGTGTTCATATTCTGCGTGAGCATAAGTTTATTAGAGGTTCTCTATAGTTTGCTTGTGATTACACAGGTATTCTATATGTTTCTTAAAGGCTCGTAAAGATCTATCTAGGACTGATCTAACAAGTGGTATCAGAGCCTGGTGAGAATCTCTCAAAGAAGATCACTTTACTATCTCAAAACCCAAAAAGTCTCTAACAATGTCAGATCAAGAAGATGATATGGAAAAGCCTGAGAGCAAAGACACACAAACTCAAACAGTTCAATAGGCGGGTTGTTATCACCACCATGTCAAACAACAATGCTAAGTTTCCCTTCTCGAAGAAGGGCGAATATGAAATCTGGGCAATGAATATGGAAAATTGGATCACTAATAGTGATTACAATCTCTGGAATATTGTCCTGAAAGGCAACGGTAAGAATAAGATAGGAAGAGATACTCAGGGGAACGTGATAATTCTTCCTCCAACTTCTGCTGAGGAACATATTGCTCTTCAGAGAGAAACCAAAGCAAGGACAACCTTGCTCCAAGCCCTTCCAGATGACCATATTGGTGATTTTCATCACCTTGATGATGTAAAGGAAATCTGGAAAGCAATCAAGGCAAGGTTTGGAGGTAACGAAGAATCCAAGAAGATGAGAAAGACAATGCTCAACCAGTAGTTTCAGGAGTTTAAGATTTCTGAGGAGGAAGACATACACAAGGAGTATGACAAATTTCAGAAAATCTTGAGCCAGCCTAATCAGATGCAGTCCAAACCTGACAATGAAGACTGCAACACCAAATTCCTACGGGCTCTACCTTTTTCCTGGAGGCAGGTTTCTCTTACTCTCAAGGCAAAGGGTGGCCTTGAATACTTAAGCTTCGATGATTTATACAATAAGCTTAGAATTCTTGAAATTGATATCAAGGGTCACTCCAGCTATTCTCTCACTCCAATAAATGCAGCATTTGTTAGTACTACCAGTGCTAATACCAAGATGTCCTATGCTGAAAGCCCCACCTCATCATCAGCAGCAACTACAACATACACCTCTTCTGGGTCAAGAAAATCAAAGTCTAGTAATGTGATGGAGGATGTGCTTTACTCATTTGTTGCTGACAGTGAACCTGAACAGCAGCTGACCTATGAGGATTTTGACAGGTGGATAAGTGGGACTTGGAGGAGTTGGACATAAAGTGGCAGATGGCTATGTGTTGGGATACAGAAAGCTAAAGTACTAAAGAGTTAAAGTGCTGAAGAATGACAAAGTACTGGAAAAAGTCAAAGAGTCAAAGTACTGCTGAAGAGGAATTCAAAGTACTCATTGTCAAAGTCAAATTACTGCAAGGCTAAAAGAATTGTTATATTCGTTTATGGAAAGTCTTGTAATTCTAGAATATTCTTTATTAGATTACTTGTCGTACAAGGATATAAATTGTAAATCGTTTAGGGTTATCCTTGAGTCTATAAAAGGACCCCTAGATTGATATTAGACGTACGTGACATTATTAGAATTTAGAGAGAAGTTCGATATTATTAGAGTTGTTAAAGAGTCTGCATAATAAGCAGAGTTAGAGTTATTAATAAAATCGTTCAAAGTTAAAGTTATTCTTCTTAGCTTTGTTAAGTAAATTCCGCATACTTAATAGAGTTTGCTCAGTGTTTCTTTGTTAATAACTTAGGATTTATCCGAGGTCATTAAACCTTAAACAAGCTATTTAAGTTAGTTTGGTTAGAGTACATCAATCCAACAAGTGGTATCAAAGCTTGTGTGAAAACTCTGACTAAGAAGAAACCCTAAAACCTACTACAACAAAACCTAAAGATGTCGACTGAAGCTGTTCCACCACCATCAATCACCTCACTCAGAATTCCAATCATCAAGAAGGAGAATATGACCTATGGTGTATGAAGATGAGGCAAGACATTGCCATTACAGCACCATGCACTATGGAATGTAATGGTCAATGGTAATGAAGTACTTCCAGAACCTATGGAGATTGCTGGACAACCTAAACCACCCAAACCAGTCTTTACCAGCACCACCTTAGGGAATCAAGAGAAGGCTCTTAACATACTCTTATCTCGCTATACGATGGACATCTAATGAAGTTTCATGATGCTAAAGATGCAAAGCAGCTCTGGGCTGCTCTCAAGACAAGATTTGAAGGGAATGAAGCTTCTAAGAAGATGCACGTAAATCTGCTAAAGCAACAGTTTGAAACCTTCATTGTTGGTGAAAGAGAGAGTCTTGATGCTGCATATGATAGATTTCAAAATCTCCTCAACATGTTGGAGTTATACAAGGCAGAAGTATCTGTTGAAGATGTTAATCTAAAGTTCTTAAGAAGTTTGCCATCTACATGGCATGTGATAGCTACAATGATCAGAGGACAACCTGGATTGGACACCATGGATTTTGATGATCTCTACAATCATCTAAAGGTGTATGAGCATGAGATGAATGGCCAAACCAGTTCTAAATCTCATAGTATTGCTTTTCTGTCATCTGAAAAGAAGGGCAGTACTTCTACCAAAAGTACTGCTTCTCCTACTCAAAGTACTGTGGCTCAAAGTACTGTTTCATATACTCAGCAAGCCCCACCAACTACTACCATGCACTTAGATGAAGTTGTATGCTCTTTCTTTGCACAGCAAGCTTCTTTACCTGTAACTTATGAAGAAGATCTCTCACAGATTGAAGAGGATACTTTAGAAGAAATTGATATCAGGTGGCAAGTTGCAATGATCACTGCAAGGATCAAAAAGTATATGAAGAAAACAGGAAAGAACATTGACTTCAAACCAAAACAGGAATCACTTTTGACAAATCCAAAATTGAATGCTTTAATTGTCAAAAGACTGGACACTTTGCAAGGAGGTTTGCTAAGTATCAAGCAAACAGATAATCGAGAAACCAAAGTGAAGCTTAAAGAAATTCCTATTATGAAACAAAAGCCTTGGTTGCTCAAGAAAGTTTATCGAGGTTGACCGGAGTGCTGAGTTTGATGATGAACCACCACCTATTGTATGGTAGCAATGGAAGAAGCAGTTGGAGATTCAAGAAAAGAATTGACCGAGCACCGCCTTTGATGAGGAATCTGATCATGCTACTTTGGAATCTGGAGATGGTTTTGGAGGATTTGATTAGAGCATGGAGAGTGAAGATGATCCTGTTCTACTTGCAATGGTGGCTACTTCATCAAGTTCACCCCTATCTCTGAGGTATGCTTAAATTGTCATGATTTTTATCAAAAATTACTTGGCGCTTATGTGATTGAAAGAGATAATTGTGCTAGGGCTAGGTTCGAGGTAGCAGTTATCAAATAACCTTAGAATCTATGGAAGCCAAAATATTAGCACATGAAAATAATGAAGTGGCTTTCAATGAAAAATATGAACAACAGGACTATCAGTTAAAATTAAGTGAATGGAAACTAAATTGTAAAATTGCTGAAATTGAGAAATTGACAAAGGAAAGAGATGATTTGTTAGCTAAGTTTGTTGCTTGGGAAGAATATGGACTTTCTCATGTTAGTTATGTTGAAAAACAGAGAAGAGCTTACATTAGAACTGGTCTAGGTTTTGGTATGGACTTTAGTAAAATAGAATAAAATCCACCTAGTGATCAGGATGAAGGTGATTTTGAGTATGTAACCACTAGTGATGATGAACTCATTAATTATGTAGACACATCTAGTAATGAGGATTCAATAAGTGAAACACCTCCTGAGTATAAGAAAGACAATGGTTATCATGCAGTTCCCCATCCCACTGGAATTCATCAACCCCCTAGGCCTGATGTTTCTCGTTTTGGAGTAGACAGTCTAAAGTTTAGAAAAAAGCTAGTTGGCCAATCTAGGTCTGAAACCCCCAAAGAAACTGTTGAAAATAATGTTCAAAGTCAAGCGGTACCTTCAACTCAAAGTACTGCTCCACAAGCAGTACCTTCAGGAAAACCTTTTCAAAACAAGACTGCTAAACCTTTTTGGGATAACTTTGGTCAAAACAGGTTTAATCATTCACCTAAAAGGCAAAATAGTTTTGGTCATAGACATAGAAGAAGTCACTTTGGGAGTATGGGTCAAAAACTGTGTTTTGTGTGCTTTAGTCCTACTCATTTAATCAAGGATTGTGAACATCACTCAAAATATCTTATAAAATTTCCAAAGAACAGGTCTGCCAACCAGAAACCTAGAGAGACCAAACCAGTCTGGAATAATTCAAATAGGGTCAATCACAGCAATTTCTCACCAGACCATAGGTACCCTCACCGGAGAAGAACCTTTTCAAAACCTTCAGTACCTTTCAATACTTTCTAAAGTACTGATAAGACAAGACCAGTACTTTCTCAAAGTACTGCTGAGTTTTCACCAAACACCTTTTGGAATAGGAACTCTAGGAGTTACTATCAACCTAGAAGATATTACAATTCACATAGGGGATCTAGATCACAGGAACCAAGTGTTAAAACAGAATGGGTTAAGAGGGAAAGTACTGCTGAGGGACAAACAGTACTTTCAACAAAAAGTGAATCGATGTTTTGTGATACAAGAAAAAAAGAATGAACTTGTAAAAGAGAGTTGTGTTGAAAATCCAAAAAGTTTTGAAAATCCATATGCTAAAAATCAAAAGATAATTCTGGATCATGTTTTGAAAAACAGTGGAAATTACATACTCAAAGAATTTGAGTTTGTAACTCCACAAGGGGAACACAAGTCAGTAATGGCTTGGGTTCCTAAAAATCACTAACTCTTTTATCTTGGTGCAGGGATACCCAGAAGAGGAGCTTAAAGATCATTTGATTGTAGATAGTGGTTGCTTTGGAAGTATGACAGGAGACAAAGAGATTATGTCTGATTTTAGATCTATTAGTGGAGGAAGAGTTGCATTTGGAAATGATTCCAATGGAGGAAGGATTACTGGAAAAGGAACCATCAAAGCAGGGCGTATAGATTTTTAGAATGTTACATATTTGAAGGAGCTCAAGTTCAACTTATTGTCAGTCTCTCAAATCCGTGATAAATGACAGATCCTGTGTTATTCACTAACACAGAATGTCTTATCCTTTCCCCCAATTCAAGCCTGTTGATGATAACTTGGTAGTTCTTAGAGTACCAAGAACAAATGATGTGTATAGTCTAGATATGAAGAGTCTACATTCTTATGGGAGAGCCACATGTTTGGTGGCAAAAGCAACATCTGAAGAAGCACATCGGTGGCATAGAAGATTGGGCCATGTCAATTTCAAGAATATCAACAAACCTGGTCAAAGGAAATATAGTTAGAGGTTTACCTTCAAAGACTTACAAGAATGATCACTCCTGTTTGGCATGTAAGAAGGGTAACAACACAAAGCTTCCTGTAAGAAGCTTGAGGAGAGGACTATTAGAGAACCTTTGGAGCTGTTACACATGGATTTGTTTGGACCTGTTTCGGTGGCAAGTTTAAACAAGAAAAAGTACCGCTTAGTTGTAACATGATGATTGCAGAGATTCAGTTGGGTACTCTTCTTGGGATTTAAAGATGATACTTTTGATGCTATTCAGACTCTCATAATAGCACTAGAAAACCAATTGAGACTCAAGGTTAGAGGTGTTAGATGTGACAATGGAACTGAATTCAAGAACAAGCTTATGGATGAATTTTGTGCAAATAAAGGAATCAAGAGGGAGTTCAGTATTGCAAGAACACCACAGCAGAATGGTGTTGCAGAGAGAAAGAATAGGACTTTGATTGAAGCAGCCGAACAATGCTAGCGATTCACAACTACCTATTCAATTCTCTGAAGTCGTAAGTATTGCTTGCTATGTACTTAACAGAGTATCAGTTACAAAGCCACAGATGAAGACACCTTATGAGTTGCTGATGGGCAACAAACCCAACATTCGTTTTATGAAGCCTTTTGGATGCCCTCTTACTATTTTGAATACAATTGATAATCTGGGTAAGTTTGATGGCAAGTCAGAAGAAGGAAATTTATTGGGTTATTGTACCAACAAGAAGGCTTTAGAGTGTATAACAGAGTCACTAAGAAGGTTCAAGATTGCCTTCATGTTGAGTTTTTAGAAGATCAAGACAATGAGAAAGGTAAAGGTCCTGATTGGATGTTTCATCTTGAAGTTTTAACTCCTTCCATGAACTATGTACCTGTTAGAGAAGAAAATCAACCCGGCACAATGGAGAAGATTTACAATATGTTGTTCATGGAGTCCATATTAGATCGATGATGTTCTCGATAAAGAACCTAAACCTCGCGAGACAGAAAAGTACTGATGCACCAAAGCAAAGTACTGTTTCACCAAAGAAAAGTACTGATGAGCCAAAATCCTCATTGTTTGCTGAGGATCAATCTATTCAAGAAGAACTTAATCAGATGCTTCTTCAAGATGTTTTAGCACATTCTTATACCGATGACCAAAGAAGAGCTTATGAAGAGGCAAAGAAGAAGAACAAGACTGCAGAGTACTCTCACGATTCTTTGGACAGATTTTTGATCAAATTACGCTACACCAGTTACCAATGACTTTAGATGATTTGGCTGATCCTACCATGCCTGGATTAGAAGATACTGATGATGAGTTTGAAGATGAAGGTATTTTCTCAGATTCCAATAAAGATGCTGATTATACTTATTTGGAAGATACTTATGGAGTTCCACAGTCTCCAAACTAAAGAATTCATAAGAATCATCCTACTAATCAAATCATTGGTCCTTCTACATCTGGAGTGATGACTAGACACAGAGCTAAGAGTTTCACTAAACCTCATAATGCTTTACTTAGCTTTTTCTATAAACAAAACAGGCTGAATCATAAGGACCATCAAACCACTTTGTTTACTTGTTTTATCTCTCAAGAGGAACCCAAGAATATTGCTCAAGCATTTACTAAAGAGAGTTGGGTTGAAGCTATGCAAGAAGAACTTCTTCAATTCAAACTTCAAGAAGTTTGGGTATTAGGTGATCTTCTAGATGGGAAGAGAGTTATTGGAACCATATGGGTTTTCAGAGTCAAGAGATATGAAAGAGGCAATGTCATCAAGAACAAGGCAAGGTTAGTAGCTCAAGGCTACTGTGACAAGAAGAAGAAGTAGACTATGATGAAGTATTTTGCTCCTCAGCAAGGATAGAAGCTATTAGAATATTTCTTGCCTTTGCTTCATATATGGGATTTCAGGTTTATTAGATGGATGTCAAGAGTGCCTTTCTTTATGGCACTATTACAGAGGAGGTGTATGTTAAGCAACCTCCTGGTTTTGAAAATCCTAAACATCCTAATAAAGTCTATAAAGTTGTCAAAGCTCTTTATCGCTTACATCAAGCACCAAGAGCTTGGTATGAAAGGCTCTCTACATTTTTATTGAAACATGGTTATAGGAGAGGAGCTATAGATAAGAGTTTGTTTATCAAGAGAGATAAGAAGGATATCATACTAGTTCAAGTGTATGTAGATGATATTATCTTTGGAGCTACCAAACAATCTATGGTCAAGGAGTTTAAGCAGCTGATGCAGAATGAATTTCAAATGAGTTCAATGGGTGAGTTAACTTTCTTCTTGGGACTTCAAGTTAAGTAGTCAAAGGAAGGAATTTTCATAAGTCAAGACAAGTATGTTACTGACATACTTAAGAAGTTTAATTTTGATGATATGAAGTCTGTTACAACACCTATTAAATCTATCAACTCATTGGGCAAGGATGAAGATGGACAACCAGTTGAAGTCAAGCTATATAGATCCATGATTGCATGTCTTATGTATCTTACTGCATCAAGGCCTGATATCATGTTTGCAGTTTGTTTATGTGCAAGATATCAAGTCTCACCAAAGATTTCTCATATGAATGCAGTGAAGCAAATTTTCTGTTATTTGAAACAACAACCTAAGTTGGGGTTGTGGTATCCAAAGGATTCACCTTTTCACTTGGAAGCTTTCTCAGATAGTGATTATGCAGGTGACAACTATGACAGAAGATCAACCACAGGTGGATGCCAATATCTTGGAAGAAGATTAGTTTCATGGCAGTGTAAAAAGCAAACAATTGCAGCAACATCATCAACTGAAGCAGAATATGTGGCTGCTGCAAGCTGTTGTGGACAAGTTTTGTGGATGCAGAATCAACTCTTAGATTATGGATTTAATTTCAAGAATACTCCTATCAATATTGATAATGAGAGTACCATTTTCATTGTAAAGAATCCAGTTTATCATTCCAAGACCAAGCATATTCAGATTAGGCACCACTTCATCAGAGATTGTTATGAGCATAGGCTCATTAATGTTTTCAAGGTGCATACAGATGATAATGTAGCTGATTTACTCACCAAAGGTTTTGATGTTTCAAGATTTACTCACTTGGTGGTGAGTATTGGCATGATTAACTACTGAGCTACATTTAAGGGGAGGACTATTTAGTAAGTATAGTCCTATGCATTGCTTGAGGGGAGGATATTCATGTATATGCTGTTGTAAGGTAGAAAATGGAAAAGTACTGCTTTTGTTTTTATGAAAGTACTGCTTGGAAAGTACTGCTTGGAAAGTACTGCTTGGAAAGTACTGCATACGTGGAAAGTACGGTTTGTCTTATTAAAGTACTGTTCTAACGGTAATATTGAGGGGTAATTACACCTAACGGTAACTTTGTTATTTATGGCTGTGATTTTTTAAATCTCACCTATAAATACCTACTCTCCGAATTTCCCTCTCATATTGATATCTACAAATCTTTTCCATATTTCTCACACTTTCACTTATATTATTCGACATATCTCTTACTGTGATAATATAATCATCAATGGCGAATCGTAATACTGTTTCCAAACACAACATGGTGGCGAATTTAGACAAGACTGAAGCGAATGCACTCTTTCATGATATTATCGATTTTCTTACTGGGTCGCCAATTAGTTATGCGGTATTAGTAGAACCAGATGTTATTGAGCTCTGGATTCAACAATTTTGGGAAACTGCTAGGGTTCATATGGAGAATGATGAAGAATATATTCATGCTATGGTTGCTGGGAGAAATATCAAGGTTACTGAAGCCTCCATTCGAGAAGACTTAGTGTTTAATGATGAAGATGGGGCTATTCATTTTGATAAGCAACTGATTTGGGATACTTTTGGGCACATTGGTTATGAAGGGTCTTTAACCGAATAAACATTCAGAAAACAACGGTTTTGTCCTCACTGGAAGTTTTTAGTGCATGTGTTGCTTCATTGTATTAGTGCTAAAAGTACTTCATGGGAGCAATTTGGATCTAACATAGCATCTGCTATAGTGGGTTTGGCTACAGATCCTGTATTCAATTTCTCAAGGCTAATTCTCAATGGAATGCTTTCACACATCACTCATGGTTCAAAATGGTTGATGTATCCAAGGTTCATACAAGTATTTCTCAATAAACAACTTTCAGATATCCCTAAGCCTACAAGTCTTTTACCTGTTGTGATACAACAATCCAAGATTTTCACTTTTATGGCTAGGAAGAGTGATTTATTCACTGGACGGGACACACCCTTAACTACTTCCATGATGGAAGTTGTTCAAGCTGTTAGAGCTGATGCTGCAGAAGATGCAGATAGTGAAGGTACTGCATCTGCAAGTACTGCATCTCAAGGTGCTGCTTCAGAAGGTACTGCATCTGCAAGTACTGCATCTCAAGGTGCTGCTTCAGAAGGTACTGCATCCCAAGGTACTGTTTCCCAAAGTACTAAAGTTCAAGAAGATGTTGCAGTTTCACCTTCTTCATCTCCACAAAGATCTGTTCATGATTCTCAACCAGACGAACATTCACCAATTCGTTGAGATGATTTACCTATCTTGGATAATTATGTTCTGACAATGGAGTTAGTTAAATTGAAGAAAACAACTGAGGTTCAAGCTAAACAGATTAAGAGGTTGAAGCTCAAGTTTAGAAGACTCAAGAATTTTGTCTGGCCATTGGTTCAACATCATCGTATATGGGTCAAATCTAAAAAGAAGGAGCAAAGGCAGTTTAAGAAGACTCAACGCCAAAAGGTTCAAAAACAATCATCTTCTATCCAATTGGGGAGGAATTTAGAAGAAGAGAATTTGAAAGAAGATGTTGTTAAGGAGTCTGAACCTCAAGGTACTGAAGAATATGTTAATATTGAAAGTACTGAGGAAGAAAGGACTGAAGTTCACGATACTGAGGAGCAAGTTATTGATGTTCAAGTTCAAAGTATTGATAATCAAGGTACTGAAGATCAAACTACTACTGGTCGAGGATCTTTTAGGCAAGAATTGATTACTCCAAGGTTGTTAGACTTTGAAGAGGAAGTTGATCCTTCAACACATGAAGAAGCTGCTGGTCCTTTAACTGTCATACAAGAAGAAGAAGCTACACCCAAACCTATACATACTGCAAGTGATGATGACACCATTCTTTGAGATCTTGCAAGATTTATCAAGACCAAGGGGTGTTAACATTCCAGGAGTACAAGAAGAAGAACAACCAAAAGCTTCTCAACCTGTTATTGATCCTAAGGATAAAGGAAAAGGTATATTGGTAGAGAAAAGGAAGAAAAAGAAACCAACTTTAGCATGATAAGAGCCGCCAAGTTGCTATGAATGAAGCAAGGCTAAAAAGTTTCAAGAGGAATTAAATGTTAAAGACAGAGAAGCTAAGGAAAGTGAAGAAGCTCGAGAATAGAGAAGCGACTAAGAAATTGCAAGAAGAATTAAATGTGAAGCGATGAACAATTAGAGTCACCTATTCCTGTTTCTTTTCTACCAAGAAGACCAAATCGAGCTATGGACAGAAATGCAATGATGGCTTATCTAAAAAGTCAAGGGTATAAAGGATTGCAGAGGTTTAATTATTTTGAGATGAAAGAATTGTATGATGTTGTTAGGGAAGCTTATAAGAAAAATGTTGAAAGCATCAAAGATTATAAAGATGATGCTGCTTGGAAAGAAAAAGATAGCAAAAGGAGCTTAAAAAGAAAAAGAAAAACTGACGTTGAAGAAATACAGTCATCAAAGAAAGAGAAAGTTGAGTTATTATCTGATACTACTGATGAATTAAGGAATTACTAAAGAGTTGTTGATTTTGAGTATTCTAGAGATGATGCTGAGATGAAGATGAACAAATCTCAAATTAGTGCTTTTGAAGTTGTAGAATCAAAAGATGGAAGTTATCTGATGTTTCATAGAGAAGATGAAAGCTTCAGAGTGTTCAACAGGCTATGGGATTTATTGCACATCATAGATAGAGTGGATTTATTCTATTTATATCATGTGGTGCGAGATTACTTTGAACAAAATCCATCAGAAGGAGTTGGTTTAGTATTGCTTGGAGATCTCACAACTTTATGGGACACTGAAGAACAAAGCACTGCTGATATTTGGAAGAATCAAGAAAACTGGGAGATTGTTAGCTAGAGATTCTTTGAAGAATCTGGAATTCATGTTTTAGAGTTAGAAGATGGAATTATGATTCATATGTTAGCAGACAGAAGATATCCACTTACAAAGAAAACTTATGAGGAGAATGCTAGAGCATGGAATGGAAGTAGAAGAAGATAATGAAATAGTATGTCCGGTCATCAAGCTCATTTATCGATGGACTACAATTGATGATGATGATGAATAACTGGTATGAATTTTAATTGAATAAATTCTTTTTGAAATATCGATTTTATTCAAACTGTATCACGATCAAATAGTACTTTCATCAAAGTATCTTGCTTGCGCTTTTAACCGTTAAGTGATTTTTGAAAGAAACCTTTTGTTAAGTAACAAATATTTTGAAATAAAGGTTGAATAAAATAAATGGTTTTGAGATGGTAACATCAATAGGTTATCAATCCACCATGGTTACAAAAGGATTGGCTAATCCATGAGCAAACGGCTCGGGTAAAGATATCTCAAATCCGTTTTAGTTGACAACTTGCTAATAAGTTGTATGGTAATCAACTCACCATATCAAGAAATGTGAAGAGTTGGCTAGCCCACAAGAAAATGGCTTGTGGTAAAGGCGGTGGAAAAACCATTATATGGTAATTAGTTCACCATGATGAAAGAACTAACTAGTCCGTAAAGGGTACGACTTTTGGTAAAGACAAATCAAATCTGTTGATAGCCGATGATTTGCTAAAAATCATATGGTTATCAATGTACCATGGTCTTACACACCAAAACATTTGGCTACTCTAGAGTTAATGGCTTTGGTAAAGAGAACTTAAATCCATTAAATTTTCAATGATTCACCTCTCACAGGAGTTAACACACCTGGAAGTGATGAGAATAGACTGCAACTTAAACTGAATTAATGTACAAATTGTCAATTGTTGTTGTGTTGCTGAAAAGATGGAGCTTGCTGGATGATACTGTAAAAGAATAATTCTAAATATACTTTGATAATACTGATACAAGCACAGAAACTACAAAGATACAATCCAAAGATTAAGACATAATTTTTCTTAAAGATTGAGCTGTTAAAGATAAATTCACAAAGGAACTTGAAGTCAAGCTAGTAGAATTCAAGTTAGGGGAGGATTGTTGGGATACAAAAAGCTAAAGTACTGAAGAGTTAAAGTGCTGAAGAATGACAAAGTACTGGAAAAAGTCAAAGAGTCAAAGTACTGCTAAAGAGGAAGTCAAAGTACTGCTTTCAAAGTCAAAGTACTGCAAGGCTAAAAGAACTATTATATTCGTTTATGGAAAGTCTTGTAATTCTAGAATATTCTTTATTAGATTACTTGTTGTACAAGGATACAAATTGTAATTCGTTTAGGGTTATCCTTGAGTCTATAAAAGGACCCCTAGATTGATATTAGACGTACGTAACATTATTAGAGTTTTAGAGAGAAGTTCGATATTATTACAGTTGTTAAAGAGTCTGCATAATAAGCAGAGTTAGAGTTATTAATAAAATCGTTCAAAGTTAAAGTTATTCTTCTTAGCTTTGTTAAGTAAATTCCGCATACTTAATAGAGTTTGCTCAGTGTTTCTTTGCTAATAACTTAGGATTTATCCGAGGTCATTAAACCTTAAACAAGCTATTTAAGTTAGTTTGGTTAGAGTACATCGATCCAACACTATGCTTGCTGAAAAATTCAACAGGTTTGAGAAGAATTCTGGTAGGAAGATCAATTACCAGGGAAGGGAGGCAGCCAAGTTTGACAAAAAGAATGTTAGGTGTTATGAATGCAATCAATTGGGTCACTTTGCTAGGGAATGCCCAGATAAGAAGGAAAGTGACAAGAAAAGATACTCTGTATTCAAGCTCAAGGAACATGAGGAACCTAAATACTTGGTGTCTGTGGATTCAATGGTTGACTGGACTGCTCATCAGACTGAAGATAAGGAGGGCAGTTCTTCTCAGATTGGAATGCTTGCTGAGACTGGAGATGATGCTGAGGAGTTTGCCCTAATGGGTATCTCATCTCAGGTAAATACTTGTATATTTGGTTGTAATGATAAGTATGATACCCTTAAAAGGGAATTTGATGACATTGATGGCCAATATAAAGAAAACTTTATTCAGGTTCAAGCCTATAAGAAAACTGTTAAAACTTTGGAAAAACAAAAGGTTTGGAACCAACAAAATCAATTGGCCCTTGAAGAGAAAATTAGGGTGCTAGAAAGAGATTTAGAAAACACCACTAACTTGTTAAAATTTACTAAGAATGAAAATGTAAAGGTAAATGTAAAAAAAGAGGATCTAAAGGCTAATTTAGAAATAGAGGTTGCTAGACATAAAGAGTGGAAAGAACAAGCTAAGAATCTAGATAAGTTATGGAACAGTTCTATGTCTGTAAAAACTAAGATGGGGTTGGGCTTCAAGTATTATAGTCTAGATGAAGTATATGACCCTAATGACTATAGTGTTTTTGACCCTGTCACTGATGATGAGGAAGAAAAGTATCAAAAACCTGTTAAGTTTGTAAAACAAGGAGAAATGCATTCAGTTCCTTCATCTATTAATTGTATTGTTAGGCCACCCTCCCCAGACACAGACTTGGATGAATTACATATGACCTATGGCCAAAAGTCTAATGACTTATCTGACACTGGCAGTGAAACTAATAATTTTGTCTCTTGTTCTTCCAGTGATAGGACCTCAGAGACCCATTCCAATGACTTTGCCAGTTGTCATTCAAGTGACAAGTCTACCTCTCCCAAGTCTGCCTTACCAAAGCATGTTGACCCTGCCCCAAGAGTTGCTGATGATGAATCTACTTCAAAGACAGCTTCTTTTAAAAACATTTCTTGTTCTTTTAATTCTGTTAAAAACAATTCAGTTTTTGGTTGTGCTTTGAATAAGTTTGTTTGTAATAAGACATCTCATGTTATGAACAAGCCTTTTAAGAAGAAATCCTGTTTTATTTGTGGTAGTACATTTCATCTTATTAAAGATTATGATTTTTATGAGAAACGAATGGGTGTTTGTACTGACCATCAGAAGCAAAGACCAATATGGAATGATGTGACTAACATTCCTCCATTTGTTCCTACTGGAAAACATGTGAGGACTGGCAGACCCAATCCTATTGGTAGACCAGTTCCTGCTGGTAAGCCAGTTCCTACTGGTAACCCAGTTCCTACTTGTAAGCCAGTTGCTGCTGGTAAACCAGTTCCTGCTGGTAATCCAGTTTCTACTGATAGACCCTTTCCACCATATTGGAGAAGAAATGTTCATAAGCCATTAATCAAACCTACTAGCACTTATTTTCAAAATGGATATAGGCCTGTTTATAATGACCCATTCTATAAAGGGGGGGCCAGATGGGATACTGCTGTTAAGCCCTCAGCAGGTTGCTCTTGGAGAAAATGCAAACCACACTTAGGGAAGGAATCCAAGAACAATGGTGGATCTCATCTGTCACACCCCCAAATTACCGGTTTTGCAGCGGAATGGAATTCCTGGGGGTTGACTGTCATAGCATCACAATCACAGTTATATTGAACGACCTAAAGTGTCGTTTGGAAAACACATCGTTTGATTTAATAAAATATTCAGAGTTTACAAAGTATAGGTCCCAAATGAAAATCAACATGCGCGGAAAATAAGTTTGGTACAAGTCAAACGATGTTTTTAAAGTTCATAAATCCCATGTGAGACGCGTCGTCACCGCGACTCTATGATATGTCCACATGTATGCCATGACGTGAATGCCTTAGTTACCTGAAAATACATTGCTAAAAGTGTCAACACAAAGGTTGAGTGAGTTCATAGAGTTGTTGAAAATGTTTAATACGACTACCACAAGTATATATTATGTATGACAAATATGTCACAAAAATGTTACAATTGCTATAAGTCCATGACACCGAAACTAGACTGATCATGATGTTCGCCCCAACAGAGTGTTTGCCAAACAACTCAAATAATGATATTAAATGAAATGCATCCGTTTAACCGGTTGGAATCCACCAACCCGGATGGAGGAGTCACCCTCGATAGATCTATCCACTCACCCTCGCTTCTATGAAATTAACGGTTCATGTTATATAATGGGGCCATTCAATTGGCATGAGGTAACTTAAGCAATGTAATGAATTTGAAATACTTGGTATCGTAATAAAAATGATGTGAAATGTATTCTCCCCCGTAGGTTTGAAATAAAGTAAAAACTTGAATAAATCGGGCTATGAAAACTCACCTGTTGCAATGATAATGATGATATAATGGCAATGCTTAAATGAGGCGTAACCTCTGACCGTGACCTATTATGAATGATATGTTCTAATGTAAATCATGAAACAATGTCGCGCATGCAAATCCACATGTAATCTATACCACTTGTACGCTTTTAAAAATAGAATTTATCGTCGAAATATATGTTTATGATATCTCGTCATGTTATAAAATACTTTACAAGTATTTACGTTGAAATGATATCTTAAGATAATCATTTAATGATTTATTATGAAATTATAACTTTTCGTCGTAAAATAATGTCATTGAAATTTCATGAAAGTGACAAAACGGCCTCGAAAAGCTAGTCGTAAAATGGTGCACGTCGAGTGTTAGGAAACGAACTCAACGGTTTTGGGAAGCTTGTATCATTTTCTCAAAGTTTTAGCATTTAAGTTTTCATCCTAGAGGTCTCGATCATGGAGAAAAATATTGGTAAAGTAGGGTACTTGTGTCCAGAATATTGTTTAAGGATGGTTTTTGGCAAAGTTTAAGTGACCGTATTTTACTCGTTACAACTCCGCTTGACAAACGGTCGGAAATTTTGGAAAATATGCTTGGCGAACTTACTTTTACTAGAAGACATCACTTTATAAAAAGTACTCCGTCATTGTTAAAAATGACCCTCAACATGGTCCTTCGTGGCCGTAATATTTGTCTAATAGAAACATATTAGTTTTACTTGTAATAAAGTAGTTACGGCAACTTGTTTAAAATGTGAATAACTTAGTCGTTATAAGTCCGTTTTCTACGTTCTTTATCTCCACGGAATCGTGATAACATATACTAATATATTTTTGATAAGTCGACACATTTAACAACGCTTAAGACTCATTTTTGACTCGTAAAAAGTTGAGATTACATGCTGAATTTTCTGAAACAAATAGTTTTCGTCGTCAAACTTCAAAAATTCATAACTTCTTCGTTATAGCTCCGTTTTAATCCGTTCAAGCGGCCACGTTTTTTTTTTAAAGTGTATTTTCTAAATATCTATGCCAAAAATTTTTATCTACTGTCGAAAATTCCAGATTTCAAAAATATGGACAGACCCTTAATTAAACTTGTCAAAATGAGTTTTTCTCGCGCCAAACCTATTCTAACCAATTCAAAACAACTCCGAAGCTATTCTAATCCTACCATACACCTTCTTAGGGTGTCATGGGTTCCTAGACATCACCAAAAGTAATATGTTTCAAGGGATAATTTATAGGATGATTATATTACATAATAAGTAATAAAAACAACAAAAGTGGTATAAATTCATATGTAACATGCATGTTTTTTTTGCAAAAATGATGAAATAACAATAAGATGAATATGAAAAAGTTATGAAGATCATGAAATGCTTACTTGAATGATTATGTGAAAGAAAGTGATGAAAACCTTATTAATCTATAGGTTTTTATTTCAAAACCTTAACATAGATCACTATATGAACTTGATTAATACTTGAACTTGAAAAATTAATGGATTTCCTTGATGTTCTTACCATGGCCGGTTCTAGAGAGGAATTGGAAGAGAATTTTGCAATTTACACCTAAGGATATGTGAATGTATGAGTTATGAGTTAATGTATTATTAATAAAAAAACATACAAGTGTCCTAGCTAGTGCAATATTATTACATAATATATTGGTGAATCATCAATGTTGTCGACCAAGAGTATAAAGGAAGAAAGTTTTGTATTTTAGATGACTTGTGATATTTAAATTAAGTATTATGTGTAGAAAGTTAAGTATAAAGTGTAGTTTGTAAGTATAATTAGGTTTTTAGTGTAGCGTTAGTTAGAAATAAATTTTAACGGAACAAAATAAAATATATCCAAGTCACAAAAATTATGAAAATACATTTCTTGCGAAATTTGAGTGAAATAATAATTATCGAGTTGCATATACGAAAACCGTTGTAAATATTTATACATAACAATTTATATACAAAATAAATTAAAAACATCGGGTAAACTAATAATATAACTTTTATAGTCTTAAAATGATTATAAAAATATATTGAGATTATTTTTGGAAGTGTCGGATCAATTTTTCAAAATAAATGTTTACGCGATAGCGTTTATGGAAAATAAACGTTTAATGAAAAATGCAAACCCATGCATAAATTGATATGAAATGATGTTATTGATATGAAATGTGCTCAATGATTTCCATGAATACGCAGCTTAACCTACAGGTTACGCGTATTTGATACTCGTAAACCTAGTTTACGAAAAATGATGAATAATGACCCATGAATAGTGATTTTCTCCGGGAATGAATAGTGTTTTGTGAATAGTAAATTTTTGAAATACGTTCTCAGAATATTACTTCGGCTCCGAAAACGATGAATAGTAACCGATGAATAGTAAATTCCCGAGATGAATAGTGAAAATTTTAAACTTTGTAAAATGACCTGAAATTACGAGTTGTCACATCATCAATCTACAGGTTTTTCATCTATGATCCACAAGGCAGGCCCAAGTCAGTCATGACTTGGGTCTCCATGAATACTAATGTTGTTGTATATTTTTTCTAACTTGTAGGTTGATACTCATAAGAATAAAGATTTAGGTATTGTTGATAGTGGGTGTTCTAGGAGTATGATAGGGAACAGAGAAAGACTGCATGATTTTGTTTCTATCGATGGAGGCACTGTTACTTTTAGAGGAGGAGATGGCAAGATAACTGGGAAAGGAACCATTAGGACCTCCAAGCTGGACTTTGAAAATGTGTATTATATGGAAGAACTCAGAAACTTTAATCTGTTTTCTGTGTCCCAAATCTGTGACAAGAAGAACAGTGTTCTATTCACTAATAATGAATGTCTTGTGCTTTCTGAAGACTTTCAGATACCTGATGACAGTCAAGTAATGTTGAAGGTTCCAAGGAGACATAATTTGTATGCATTCAATCTTAATGATGTCCAGCCTGAAGTAGATTTGGCTTGTTTGGTGGCAAAAGCATCCTTGGATGAATCTAACAAATGGCATAGAAGGATGGCTCATGTAAACTTCAAAACTATCAACAAGCTGGCAAAACATGGTTTGGTCCATGGACTCCCTTCCAAAGTCTTCACTAATGAGCATAATTGTGTGGCCTGCAACAACGGAAAGCAACACAAGGCTTCGTACAAATTCATTACTGCAGTCAGCACAATATCAGAACCTTTATAGCTTCTTCACATGGACCTCTTTGGTCCTACACCTATCAGAAGCATTGATCACAAGTACTATTGTCTGGTGGTTATTGATGACTACAGCAGGTTTTGCTGGGTATTCTTTTTGGGGACAAAGGATGAAACGTTTCAGGTTCTTCAAACTTTTATTTCCCTGATTGAAAACCAGCTGAATAAAAAGGTTAAAGCCATAAGGTGTGACAATGGGTGATGCGTGCCCAAACAGTCAAGTTTTATCACTCAAGCCGGCCACTTGTGAATAGCCGACCGTAACAAACTTAAAACGGCTCAGGCACGAATGCAATGAAGATCTGGGGAGTATAGTGTTTCCCCGGGTCGTTATGTCCCAGCGAGCTATGCAATGGATCACCCAACGTAAAGTGATCGAGAAATTTGAACAGAGAAAGGAATCTGGAATGATTATAACTACAGAAAAAGCCAACAAATTACAGAGGCTTAAATGCAAATTAAAGGAAATTAAAAAGATAAAAAAAATATTAAATAAACGCTATCACTATTTTTAAAATTGATGAACGTTTAAAACTTAAAACTTAAAACTTACGTTTAAATAAAATTACGTAAACGTACAAAATAAAAAGTGAGATCTAAGGAATAAAAGTCCTAAAAATATGAAAATGACATTTTTACAAACCTAATGATAAAAGAAAATTTATAGAAAAATAAAATTATTTTTATAACTAATTATTTAATTATTATTAATTAAAAACTAATTTTAACTATTAAATAATAACCTAAAATACAAGAAATTATGAAATAAAGCTAGAAAAATAAAATTATGAATTAGAAAAATCTAAAATATCAAAAGAGAATTTTCAAAACTATTTTTGTATTTTTCTGATTATTCTTCTATTTTCTAGGAATTAAAAACTATTAAAAACTAATTAAATTATTTAAAAATACAAATTTAACTAAGAAAAATCTAGAAAAATATTTTTTTGACTTTTTATATTTATATAAACTTAATAAAAATGAAAAATTATTTTTTTGAAACTTTTCTTAATTTTTTGTATTTAAAGCTAATTAAAAATGCTTAAAAACTAATTTAAATCAAGAAAAATAGCAAACTGACTTGGAAAAATCTGAAAATTTCAGGAAAAGTCTAAAATAATATTAGGAATCTAAGAAAAATGGAAAAACAGGTGCTTATGTGGAGGAATTTGAAACTGATGTGCAAAGTGCTAAGAAATAAGCACTTGGAATAAGCTAGTGAGCACCAAGGGCCACCAAACTGAAACAGAAGCTTGGATAAGCTAAAAGAGCCAAAATGCAACAAGTCTCAACAAGCCTAAACTATGATTTGCAATTACAACAGATTTGGATGATTTGAGCTTTATAGCTAAAAACAGGTTTGGGGACCTACTTGCAACCATCAATAAGCACTCAAATGAGCTGAGAACTAGAAAACAAGAGCTGGATCCTAAAGAAGACTTGGGTGAGACCTTATAAACCAAATTACAGACCTAGGCAAGCTCAAATGAGCTCTGTGCAATCCTTGCAAAACCTGGACAAGTCCTGGTCAGCTCAATGTGCTCTGCACAGGGCATTTGAGCTCAAATTCACAAGCCTATTTGAAACTTTTAAAAAAATCACAAAATTATGTAAAAATGGACATAAGAAAATAGACCAGCATGAGATTTTAAAACATCAAGTTTCATTGAAATTGGCTTAAAGATGAAGCCAAGAAAAATCAACTTAGATTGGCTAAAACTGAGTTTTCAGTTTTTGACTTTTTGAAAAATTTGAAAGGTTTGAATTCTATGAACTTTGCAATTGATTTGTGGACTGATGATGATATATTATGATGAAATAAAGTTATATTAAGCTATTCTATTAACATTTGAACACAAAACAAGCTTTTGCTTGTTCAAATCCACAACAGCTAACAGTTTAAGACAGATAGGATGAAATTTTGACTTTGGAGCTTTGCAGGCACAAGTTAAAGACTATAATAAGCATAAAACAGATACACAAGCATGAGACAACAGATACCAAGCACTGCATAAACCTATAGCACAGTTTAAGTACCAAATCCAAACACCCTTTAAGATACTGTTTTGCAATTTTAAAAGATACAATCACTGAACTAGATAAAGCTACTGATCAAACTAAGTTTAAATTACCTAATTACAACTAATTAAACACATAAAAACCAATTGTGACCACAGATACAAGTACCAACAGAAACTGCAAAATGACTTGAAATTTGGAAATGAGAAAATTACTCACATGTGTTCAGCTGGTGTTGCAGGCTAAACCAAACCAAATATACTCTAACCTAGTCTAATCCAACCCCAAAGCAAGTTTGCATCAACCCAAATATCATCACCATTTCCAATATTTAGCAACAGTTGACTTTTGTTGACCATTTTACAAAACTACTTTAAGCTCGATTGCAATCTTACCAAAGGCTGAAATAAGCTTAAAGGAGCTTATTTGATTATAACATAAGCTTATGAGAAGCTTGTACATAAAATTCGAAAAAAATCAACGTGAACCTTAAAAATTGGAACTTATATAAAAACTTTGATAGATAATCAAAAGCACATTACAAAGGTGTTATCACTTAAATGTGATACATAGAAACTAAAATTACAACATTTGAACTTAAATTAAAACATTTATTTAAAAAGCGATATTAAGGAAAATAAAAAAACTAACTACCCTTTTTGCTTCCTTCATCTCTCTCTTTTATAGCTCCCTATGATTTCTCTCTCCTCTCTGAGAATATCCCACCATTGTTCCTGACCCTTGGATGAGTTGGGTGGTTTTTAGCCATTGATGGCTTTTGGCGGGAAAAAGGATATTTGGCAGTTTAGTGAGATTGAGTGCAAAAGGAGGGAAGTAATCAATGTATTCTTTGTAGTGTTGTGGAGGTAGAGTGTGAGGAGGGGAAAGGTGAGCTGGGGGGAATGGAAAGCCTGGTTTGCAGAGGTGTAGGTTGTAGGGATATGATGGAGGGAAAAGGGGAAACCCGTGAGGGGTTTGACCCAGTTTGACCGGCTTTTTAATATTAAACATGGGGGGTTCAAAATGCAGGGGTCCAAAGTGTTTGGCAGGGGTCCATTTGAGTTGTGACAAGGGTCCAATAGGTTTAAAGGGTATTAAGTGACAAGGGACCTTTGTGCAATTTCTGAAAATGTAGGGACTAGAACTGCCAATTCTTCAAAGATGTTTCAGGGGCTGAAATTGACAAGTTCCAAAAGTACAAGGACCAAAGCTGACATTTTCCAATTTCCAGGGACCAATTTTGCCAATTTTTAAACTTGGAGGACCAAACTTGTAATTTTCTCAAACTTTTTATATTTTTCACCAAAGGACTAATTTTGACAAGTTATGATTTTAAAAGGACCTTTGGTGATTTTTCTTTTTGAAATAAGGCTCAGGGACTATTTTTGACAATTTTTGAAACTTGGGGGACTGAAACTGCCAATTATGCAAACTTTGCTCATTTTTCATCTGATTTTGAACATTTTGCATCTGAAACATATAAAATGTAATTTTGGTATATTTTCAGTATTTTGATGCATTTCTGAGCATTTTTAAACGTTTTGCAGTTCAGATTAACCTAAAAATGATGAGTATTTACACACTCATCAATCCCTCACACTAAACTATTGCTAGTCCCTAGCAATCTTTTGAGAAAAACTTAATGGATTTGAATCTCTTTACCAAAAGCCATTACTTCGGGAGTAGCCAAATGTTTCAGTTCAAGTAAGAACCATGGTACACCGATAACCATGTGATTTTGAGCAAACCACCAGCTTTCAACGGATTTGATTTGTCTTTACCGGAAGCCGTTTGCTCTGGACTAGCCAACTCTTAGATAAATTATCGGTATTATCTTTGGTGAGCTGATTACCAATTATGGTTTTTCCACTGCCTTTACCACAAGCCATAAACTTGCGGGCTAGCCAACTCTTCACTTTTAAGGATATGGTGAGATGAATACCATACAATTTTGGGCAAATTGCAAGCCGTCAACGGATTTGAGATATCTTTACCAAGAGCCGTTTGCTCCTGGATTAGCCAATCCTTTTGTTTATTAGACATGGCGGACTGATAACCATAAAAAAAAATTTGGCCAAAAATGGGGGAATTGGGCGGTATATTTACATGATAAAATTCGTGAGAATTCCCCCGCCAAAAATTTGATGCGTGCCCAAACAGTCAAGTTTTATCACTCAAGCCGGCCACTTGTGAATGGCCGACCGTAACAAACTTAAAACGGCTCAGGCACGAATGCAATGAAGATCTGGGGAGTATAGTGTTTCCCCGGGTCGTTATGTCCCAGCGAGCTATGCAATGGATCACCCAACGTAAAGTGATCGAGAAATTTGAACAGAGAAAGGAATCTGGAATGATTATAACTACAGAAAAAGCCAACAAATTACAGAGGCTTAAATGCAAATTAAAGGAAATTAAAAAGATAAAAAATATTAAATAAACGCTATCACTATTTTTAAAATTGATGAACGTTTAAAACTTAAAACTTAAAACTTACGTTTAAATAAAATTACGTAAACGCATACAAATAAAAAAGTGAGATCTATGAAATAAAAGTCCTAAAAATATGAAAATGACATTTTTACAAACCTAATGATAAAAGAAAATTTATAGAAAAAGAAAATTATTTTTATAACTAATTATCTAATTATTATTAATTAAAAACTAATTTTAACTATTAAATAATAACCTAAAATACAAGAAATTATGAAATAAAGCTAGAAAAATAAAATTATGAATTAGAAAAATCTAAAATATCAAAAGAGAATTTTCAAAACTATTTTTGTATTTTTCTGATTATTCTTCTATTTTCTAGGAATTAAAACTAATTAAATTATTTAAAAATACAAATTTAACTAAGAAAAATCTAGAAAAATATTTTTTTGACTTTTTATATTTATCTAAACTTAATAAAAATGAAAAATTATTTTTTTGAAACTTTTCTTAATTTTTTGTATTTAAAGCTAATTAAAAATGCTTAAAAACTAATTTAAATCAAGAAAAATAGCAAACTGACTTGGAAAAATCTGAAAATTTCAGGAAAAGTCTAAAATAATATTAGGAATCTAAGAAAAATGGAAAAACAGGTGCTTATGTGGAGGAATTTGAAACTGATGTGCAAAGTGCTAAGAAATAAGCACTTGGAATAAGCTAGTGAGCACCAAGGGCCACCAAACTGAAACAGAAGCTTGGATAAGCTAAAAGAGCCAAAATGCAACAAGTCTCAACAAGCCTAAACCACTGATTTGCAATTACAACAGATTTGGATGATTTGAGCTTTATAGCTAAAAACAGGTTTGGGGACCTACTTGCAGCCCATCAATAAGCACTCAAATGAGCTGAGAACTAGAAAACAAGAGCTGGATCCTAAAGAAGACCTGGGTGAGACCTTATAAACCAAATTACAGACCTAGGCAAGCTCAAATGAGCTCTGTGCAATCCTTGCAAAACCTGGACAAGTCCTGTGCAGCTCAATGTGCTCTGCACAGGGCATTTGAGCTCAAATTCACAAGCCTATTTGAAGCTTTTAAAAAAATCACAAAATTATGTAAAAATGGACATAAGAAAATAGACCAGCATGAGATTTTAAAACATCAAGTTTCATTGAAATTGGCTTAAAGATGAAGCCAAGAAAAATCAACTTAGATTGGCTAAAACTGAGTTTTCAGATTTTGACTTTTTGAAAAATTTGAAAGGTTTGAATTCTATGAACTTTGCAATTGATTTGTGGACTGATGATGATATATTATGATGAAATAAAGTTATATTAAGCTATTCTATTAACATTTGAACACAAAACAAGCTTTTGCTTGTTCAAATCCACAACAGCTAACAGTTTAAGACAGATAGGATGAAATTTTGACTTTGGAGCTTTGCAGGCACAAGTTAAAGACTATAATAAGCATAAAACAGATACACAAGCATGAGACAACAGATACCAAGCACTGCATAAACCTATAGCACAGTTTAAGTACCAAATCCAAACACCCTTTAAGATACTGTTTTGCAATTTTAAAAGATACAATCACTGAACTAGATAAAGCTACTGATCAAACTAAGTTTAAATTACCTAATTACAACTAATTAAACACATAAAAACCAATTGTGACCACAGATACAAGTACCAACAGAAACTGCAAAATGACTTGAAATTTGGAAATGAGAAAATTACTCACATGTGTTCAGCTGGTGTTGCAGGCTAAACCAAACCAAATATACTCTAACCTAGTCTAATCCAACCCCAAAGCAAGCTGCATCAACCCAAATATCATCACCATTTCCAATATTTAGCAACAGTTGACTTATGTTGACCATGTGACAAAACTACTTAAAACTTGATTGCAAGCTTACCAAAGGCTAAAATAAGCTTAAAGAAGCTTATTTGATTTTAACATAAGCTTATGAGAAGCTTGGACATAAAATTCGAAACTGAAAAAATCAACAGTGAACCTTAAAAATTGGAACTTATATAAAAACTTTGATAGATAATCAAAAGCACATTACAAAGGTGTTATCACTTAAATGTGATACATAGAAACTAAAATTACAACATTTGAACTTAAATTAAAACATTTATTTAAAAAAACGACATTAAGGAAAATAAAAAAACTAACTACCCTTTTTGCTTCCTTCATCTCTCTCTTTTATAGCTCCCCATGATTTCTCTCTCCTCTCTGAGAATATCCCACCATTGTTCCTGACCCTTGGATGAGTTGGGTGGTTTTTAGCCATTGATGGCTTTTGGCGGGAAAAAGGATATTTGGCAGCAGTTGAGATTCCATCTCTTTGGCCAAAAATGGGGGAATTGGGCGGTATATTTACATGATAAAATTCGTGAGAATTCCCCCCCACACTTAGAAATGAATATTGCCCTCAATATTCAAAGTACCGGCGGTTATGCCGAAACAAAGAACGAAAAAGGGAAATATTATGGCCATTATTTTAAAAGGTTTTTTTTTTTTTTTTTTTTTTTTTTTACTTATATATATACACAACATGTGGGGCAACTCCCCCACACTAGGGTGGTAGAAAATAGAAAGAAGTCAGAAATATGGGTGAAAACCCATATGGCGTGCTACTGTTTTTGATTACCGAGTCGCTAGCTTGACTCGACCCCGAATTCATTGGTTCATGGGGAAGTAAGTGGAAGAGACAATCTACATCGGACTTTCATTCAAGATGTTTGGATAAACATTTGAAGCACGTGAAAGTTCCACACCGATGAGATATATTCTCGGCTCAATATAATGGTACATGGAAATGCCGGGATCAAAGATAATGTCTTCATTCCCGAAGGAGTGAAGAACAGGAGAAGTGACAGAATATATGAAGAAAAGAAAGAAAATCATGATGACGATCATGATAAGATCTTCTTCCTCAAGATCAAGTGCAGTTGCACTCGTTTGGATTTTGTTGGTTGAGCTCTTTGGGTTGGAAAGCATCTCGGGAGGGAGGGTTGGAAAATTTGTCATAGAAATACAAACTCTCATGATTGAGAACTTTTCCCCCTGATCATGATTTTTGCCATCCAAGCAATCATACTCTCGGCGAGTCATGATATAAGTGAGTTCACCGGCGAACTCCTCATGAAGAGAATCATTCACATGATGTGAATTTGTGAACTCTTGTTCCATTGTGGACTCATCACTATCCTCAATCTGAGCATCAAAGAGTGGATTCTCAGAAATTAAAGTGAATTCAGAGTCGAATTCAAATAGAGGATTGGTGAAAGTAGCTTTGAATGTTTCGGGAACAAAGTGATCAACATTCTCTATTGGATTGTTTGGATAAGAAGTGAGTGAACGATCATTATCAAGGAGACTTTCAATTTCTCCTAGGTCGGCTTCGAAATCAAAGAGATCATCATCACTTTCAGATGAAAGTGGGTTGATGTGAGTGAGTTCATCGGTGAACTCCTCAAGAAGATGATCAACATCAGACTGTGGAAGTGATGCCTCAACATACTCGATGTCTCCATATGATGCACAATCTTCGCTACAATTGGAGAAAGTTTCAAAATGATCTTTTGAACACTCAAGAGGGGAAAGAGAATCACACATATGATCAGAAGTTCCCTGTGACTCTCTCGGGATTGGGACAAGGTTCTCAACACTAGACTTTATGAATTCGTCCGATTCCTTTTCGGGAACAGTGTCAAGATGCTCGTCCCCCATGTTCAGAGAGTGAGTGGGAATATCGGGTGTGATAACAACATGATGAGGGAGTTGAGAAATAATATTCTTAAAAGAAATACTCTCCTCGTCATCATCATATATAGCTGCCTTAAGAAATTGGGAACGCCTTAGAGTTGCATGCTCTAGGACTAATAATTCTTCCCTAGATTTGCGAGCCTCTCGTTCTTCTCGTTCTTCGGCTAGCAATTCTCCCATGGTCTTTTCACTACTCACTTGATTCTTAAAGTTTTGAATCATATCCTCAAGTGTTTTCATTACGGTTTCAAAATCTTGGGAATTTTCTTCAGGCAACGGCTCAGGTGGAGTTTGAACCGTATGGTGCTGTGGAGGTTGGTCGTGATATGGATAGTCGTAATTGTTACAAGGGAATGGATTCCCTGTTTGACAATCAGAGCTCAAGTGGGGACCTCCACAGTACTCACAACAGTAAAACTGCTGAGTCTGGACTGGTGAATTATATGGATATTGGTCATATCCAAAGTTCGAGCATCACCGAAAAACTGTTCATAGACAAACGTGTTTCCGGATTGACACTCAAATCCTTGGTGAGGACCTCCACAAAATTCACTGCAGTTATATGAAGATAAGTCGGGTTGTGGTGGGTAATTGGAAAAGTTTGAGGGATCGTTAAATGAGTTCGGATTAGGATCATAATCAAATGAATTCCTCGAACCACAAAACAAACAACTCCCATTCCGAATATCATTACCACACTGTACACACGTACACCAGCGACATGGTGAACCAAAAAGAGGCTCACCACAACCGACACAAGGAATAAACGATTCCATGAGAATAGAAGAAGTTAGAATCAAATGGATAGAGGGTAAAGGGATAAAGAATCAAAAAGGGTAAGAGGGTAAAGAGGAATATTTTTGGTATTTTTGAAAAACATGATGTAAATATAAGAAAGAAAATCTTTTTGGGTTTTTGGTTTTATAAGAAAATATAAATACATACAGATGGTATAAACAAGGAGTGAATATCCAAATCACTAATCTGCTAGACGGAAGATAATTAGCACAGCTCCCCGGCAGCGGCGCCAAAATTTTGATCGATGCAAAACCGTCAAGTTTACTCACACAAGCCGGCCACTTGTGAATGGCCGACCGTAAGAAACTTCAAACAGTCTAAACACCAATGCAATGAAGATCTGGGGAGTATAGTGTTTCCCCGGGTCGTTATGTCCCAGCGAGCTATGCAATGGATCACCCAACGTAAAGTGATCGAGAAATTTGAACAGAGAAAGGAATCTGGAATGATTATAACTACAGAAAAAGCCAACAAATTACAAAGGCTTAAATGCAAATTAAAGGAAATTAAAAAGATAAAAAATATTAAATAAACGCTATCACTATTTTTAAAATTGATGAACGTTTAAAACTTAAAACTTAAAACTTACGTTTAAATAAAATTACGTAAACGTACAAAATAAAAAGTGAGATCTAAGGAATAAAAGTCCTAAAAATATGAAAATGACATTTTTACAAACCTAATGATAAAAGAAAATTTATAGAAAAATAAAATTATTTTTATAACTAATTATCTAATTATTATTAATTAAAAACTAATTTTAACTATTAAATAATAACCTAAAATACAAGAAATTATGAAATAAAGCTAGAAAAATAAAATTATGAATTAGAAAAATCTAAAATATCAAAATAGAATTTTCAAAACTATTTTTGTATTTTTCTGATTATTCTTCTATTTTCTAGGAATTAAAAACTATTAAAAACTAATTAAATTATTTAAAAATACAAATTTAACTAAGAAAAATCTAGAAAAATATTTTTTTGACTTTTTATATTTATCTAAACTTAAGAAAAATGAAAAATTATTTTTTTGAAACTTTTCTTAATTTTTTGTATTTAAAGCTAATTAAAAATGCTTAAAAACTAATTTAAATCAAGAAAAATAGCAAACTGACTTGGAAAAATCTGAAAATTTCAGGAAAAGTCTAAAATAATATTAGGAATCTAAGAAAAATGGAAAAACAGGTGCTTATGTGGAGGAATTTGAAACTGATGTGCAAAGTGCTAAGAAATAAGCACTTGGAATAAGCTAGTGAGCACCAAGGGCCACCAAACTGAAACAGAAGCTTGGATAAGCTAAAAGAGCCAAAATGCAACAAGTCTCAACAAGCCTAAACCACTGATTTGCAATTACAACAGATTTGGATGATTTGAGCTTTATAGCTAAAAACAGGTTTGGGGACCTACTTGCAGCCCATCAATAAGCACTCAAATGAGCTGAGAACTAGAAAACAAGAGCTGGATCCTAAAGAAGACCTAGGTGAGACCTTATAAACCAAATTACAGACCTAGGCAAGCTCAAATGAGCTCTGTGCAATCCTTGCAAAACCTGGACAAGTCCTGTGCAGCTCAATGTGCTCTGCACAGGGCATTTGAGCTTAAATTCACAAGCCTATTTGAAGCTTTTAAAAAAATCACAAAATTATGTAAAAATGGACATAAGAAAATAGACCAGCATGAGATTTTAAAACATCAAGTTTCATTGAAATTAGCTTAAAGATGAAGCCAAGAAAAATCAACTTAGATTGGCTAAAACTGAGTTTTCAGTTTTTGACTTTTTGAAAAATTTGAAAGGTTTGAATTCTATGAACTTTGCAATTGATTTGTGGACTGATGATGATATATTATGATGAAATAAAGTTATATTAAGCTATTCTATTAACATTTGAACACAAAACAAGCTTTTGCTTGTTCAAATCCACAACAGCTAACAGTTTAAGACAGATAGGATGAAATTTTGACTTTGGAGCTTTGCAGGCACAAGTTAAAGACTATAATAAGCATAAAACAGATACACAAGCATGAGACAACAGATACCAAGCACTGCATAAACCTATAGCACAGTTTAAGTACCAAATCCAAACACCCTTTAAGATACTGTTTTGCAATTTTAAAAGATACAATCACTGAACTAGATAAAGCTACTGATCAAACTAAGTTTAAATTACCTAATTACAACTAATTAAACACATAAAAACCAATTGTGACCATAGATACAAGTACCAACAGAAACTGCAAAATGACTTGAAATTTGGAAATGAGAAAATTACTCACATGTGTTCAGCTGGTGTTGCAGGCTAAACCAAACCAAATATACTCTAACCTAGTCTAATCCAACCCCAAAGCAAGCTGCATCAACCCAAATATCATCACCATTTCCAATATTTAGCAACAGTTGACTTATGTTGACCATGTGACAAAACTACTTAAAACTTGATTGCAAGCTTACCAAAGGCTAAAATAAGCTTAAAGAAGCTTATTTGATTTTAACATAAGCTTATGAGAAGCTTGGACATAAAATTCGAAACTGAAAAAAATCAACAGTGAACCTTAAAAATTGGAACTTATATAAAAACTTTGATAGATAATCAAAAGCACATTACAAAGGTGTTATCACTTAAATGTGATACATAGAAACTAAAATTACAACATTTGAACTTAAATTAAAACATTTATTTAAAAAAACGACATTAAGGAAAATAAAAAAACTAACTACCCTTTTTGCTTCCTTCATCTCTCTCTTTTATAGCTCCCCATGATTTCTCTCTCTCTCTCGAGAATATCCCACCATTGTTCCTGACCCTTGGATGAGTTGGGTGGTTTTTAGCCATTGATGGCTTTAAGGCGGGAAAAAGGATATTTGGCGCTTTAGTGAGATTGAGTGCAAAAGGAGGGAAGTAATCAATGTATTCTTTGTAGTGTTGTGGAGGTGGAGTGTGAGGAGGGAAAGGTGAAAGCTGGGGGATGGAAAGCCGGTTTGCAGAGGTGTAGGTGCAGGGATATGATGGAGGAAAAGGGGAAACCCGTGAGGGTATGACCCGGCCTTTGACGGCTTTTTAATATTAAACATGGGGGGTTCAAAATGCAGGGGTCCAAAGTGTTTGGCAGGGGTCCATTTGAGTTGTGACAAGGGTCCAATAGGTTTAAAGGGTATTAAGTGACAAGGGACCTTTGTGCAATTTCTGAAAATGTAGGGACTAGAACTGCCAATTCTTCAAAGATGTTTCAGGGTCTGAAATTGACAAGTTCCAAAAGTACAAGGACCAAAGCTGACATTTTCCAATTTCCAGGGACCAATTTTGCCAATTTTTAAACTTGGAGGACCAAACTTGTAATTTTCTCAAACTTTTTATATTTTTCACCAAAGGACTAATTTTGACAAGTTATGATTTTAAAAGGACCTTTGGTGATTTTTCTTTTTGAAATAAGGCTCAGGGACTATTTTTGACAATTTTTGAAACTTGGGGGACTGAAACTGCCAATTATGCAAACTTTGCTCATTTTTCATCTGATTTTGAACATTTTGCATCTGAAACATATAAAATGTAATTTTGGAATATTTTCAGTATTTTGATGCATTTCTGAGCATTTTTAAACGTTTTGCAGTTCAGATTTAACCAAAAATGATGAGTATTTACACACTCATCAATGGGACAGAGTTCAAAAATGCTAAACTAATAGAACTTTGTGGGTATAAGGGGATAAAAAGGGACTACAGCAATGCCAGGACTCCTCAACAAAATGGAGTTGCTGAAAGGAAGAACAGAACCCTTATTGAAGCAGCAAGATCTATGCTTGCTGATTCTAAGTTACCTACCATGTTCTGGACTAAAGAAATTAGCACTGCTTGTTATGTTTTGAACAAGGTTTTGATGACTAGTCCTCACAATAAGACACCTTATGAACTTCTGTCTGGGAAGCTTCCTACCATTAGTTACTTTAAGCCTTTTGGTTGTCATGTGACTATCTTAAACACCAGTGATCATTTGGGCAAATTTGAAGGGAAAGCTGATGAGGGTTTTATAGTGGGTTACTCTACTCATAGTAAGGCTTACAGGGTGTATAATATATCTACCAAGAGGATAGAAGAAACTCTGAATCTGAGATTTCTAGAGGATAAACCTAATGTTCAAGGAGCTGGTCAGGAATGGTACTTTGATCTTGACTATTTAACTGATCATTTAGGTTATACTCGCTTCAAATCTAATCATTCTGCAGGTCCACAAGTTTCACAAACTAACATTGCAGGTTCCTCAGATGATGATTCAGACTCAGATTGTGATGAACAACCTATTGTTGTTCCCTCTTTTCCTACTAACCAGTTTTCAGGTACTGAAGATAAGGATTCTTCTGGTGTAACTCAAAGTGATTTAGGGTATGCAGAAGAACTTGTAAAACTTCAATGCCAAGAGCATGCAGCTAAGGATGATGCTGAAAAGTTTGGTTATGAATTCTCCAAAGACACAGAAGAACTCTTAAGGCAGGCAACTATTGAAGCCCGCAGGAACTTTGAAGATGCTGATAATGTTTCTGTTCCTGCTAGTAATGCTACTGTTCCTACTTGTCAGGATGTTGCTGGTAGTGGTTCGGTTGCTGTTGATATCAATCCTGCTGGTAGTGATCTTGTTCCTCCTGGTATTGATGTTGTTCCTACGGTTCCCTCAACTACTCCATCTGTTGATTCTCTGGGTTTCAATGATTCTCCTACTCGATTTCCAAGTCTATCTGATCTAGCCAATTCCCAATATTCAAGCACTGAGTTGGAAGGTATTCATCATCTGTCAAGATCAGGCATTTTTTACTCTTCTTCATATGATGATGATTTTGGCCCTACTATTAATAACCTGCCAACCTCAGTTGATGTTAGTCCTAATGCTACTAAAAGGATTAACACTGTTCACCCTCAATCTCTAATAATTGGTGATCCTACTTCATCTGTCCAAACCAGAAGTAAGGTGAAGAAGACAAGATTTGGAGAAGCTTCATTTCTCAGTTATATTCAGGATCAACACAGGAACAATCACATAGACTATCATCATTGTCTATTTGCTTGTTTCCTGTCACAGGTTGAACCTACCAGTGTAGCACAGGCGCTAGAAGATTCAGATTGGGTAGCTGCTATGCAAGAAGAATATGCAATTGGAACAAAATGGATACTGAAGTGTAAAAGGGATGCAAGGGGGATTGTGGTAAGGAATAAGGCTAGATTGGTTGCTCAAGGTCACAGGCAAGAAGAGGGGATTGATTATGATGAACTCTTTGCTCCAGTAGCAAGAGTTGAGGCTATTAGACTCTTCTTAGCTTTTGCTTCCTATATGGGCTTCATGGTTTATCAGATGGATGTTAAAAGTGCCTTCCTATATGGTGAAATTGAAGAAGAAGTGTATGTGACTCAATCCAAAGGCTTTGTGGACCCTCAAAATCCAGATATGGTTTACAAGGTGGTTAAAGCACTCTATGGGCTTCATCAAGCACCAAGAGCATGGTATGCTAGGCCCTCATCATTCCTGCTGAAGCATGGTTATAGGAGAGGTGCTATTGATAAGACATTATTTATCAAGAAAAACTCCAGGGATATCATACTTGTCTAAGTTTATGTGGATGATATTATCTTTGGCTCTACTAAAGAGGCGTGGTGCAGGGGATTTGAGGAGTTGATGAAAATTGAGTTTGAAATGAGTGCTATGGGTGAGCTCACATTCTTCTTGGGTCTACAGGTTAAGCATCAGTCAGATGGTATTTTCATCAGTCAAGAGAAATATGTGCATGAAATCCTCAGGAAGTTTGATTTGGAAAATGTGAGGACTGCAACTACTCCTTGTGAAGCCCCAAAGCCTAAGTCAAATAATGAACCAGATCCTACTGTCAATGTTCATCTATACAGATCTATGATTGGTTCACTCATGTATTTGTCAGCTTCAAGGCCTGATATTATGTTTGCAGTCAGTGCTTGTTCCAGGCATCAGGTTACTCCTTTGACTTCCCATTTGAATGCAGTCAAGAAAATCTTCAAGTATCTCAAAGGCCAACCTAAGTTGGGTATTTGGTATCCTAAAGATTCTCCATTTGTGTTGGAATCTTATAGTGACAGTGACTATGCTGGTGCCAATTTTGATAGAAAATCTACTACTGGGGTTGTCAGTTTCTGGGAAGGAGATTAATCTCCAAGCAATGCAAGAAGCAGAACAGAGTGGCCACATCTTCTACTGAAGCAGAGTATGTTGCTGCTGCTAGCTGTTGTGGTCAGGTACTTTGGATACAAAATCAGTTATTGGATTATGGGTTCAATTTTATGAACACTAAAATCTTTATTGACAACCAAAGTACAATTTGCATTGTTAAGAATCATGTCTTTCATCAGAGAACAAAACACATTGAAATTAAACACCATTTTATCAAGGATGCTAATGAAAAACATCTTATTCAAGTGGTTAAAATTCATACTGATGATAATGTGGCTGATTTGTTAACTAAAGCTTTTGATGGCCCTAGATTTCAATTTTTAGTTGTCCATATTTGCATGATCAACCCCTGATTGTTGTGTTTGAGGGGAGGATTATGCCTAAGCGAAGGATTTCTAATTAAGGGGAGGATTAATTGTTGTATAATTTGTATATATGTTGTTGGGTTTTAGGTTCCTTGGATTTGATGAGACGAAAGAAATACAAGAATGAAACAAAGGGACTTAAAGTGAAAGAGATGAAACCTACAAAAAGATGGAAGGACTTGCTTGCAAAAGAAGATTTATTATTTAGTCCTTCGTAGTATTTTGTAAACCCTAATCCTCTAGTATATAAAGAGGGCATGGGGTGTAGGTTTTAAATACAAGTCTTCCATAATGTAGTCATTAAAGGTGTGTGTGTGTGTGTCTAGGCGTCAAGTCCTCTAAGTGGACGCCTAGGATTTGTATAGTTTAGCCTCAAGGATCTTTGATCCCTGTTACAAGTTTAGTGTAACCGTATTATTCCGATCAAATAATATTTGAGGCTTGGAGTGATTATAAAGATAAACCTTGTGTCAATAACTATGATTTGTTTTATTCCGCTGCGTACCAAGTTTATTGGCATCGTTATTGTTAACTCTAGAAGCTCTAAACGATATCAAGGAGTCTAACAAACTCCACAATTGGTATCAGAGCTCGGGGAGCTCGTTACCTAGGGATTCGCAAGGTTTTATTGGTCGAAGAATGGCGAAAAGAAGAAAAACTACGAATCTGAAAATTCTCATATTTTCGCAGTACAGTTTTAAAAATGCGATAACGTTTTCGTTAACCGTTGGATCATAACGAAATTTTCGGTGGACGTTCTCTATATATTCATCTAACTTTTCACCGAAGGGATTGTCGATCTGAGCTTTCTATCAAAAGTTATTCAATGTCGAAGTTGGCTGCAGAAACTGGTTTAATAATTCAGATTTTTGGTTTTAATGCATATTCACCTTCTTGAATTTGTGTTACTTGTTCTAATTCTTGATGGAGGTTGTTTATACATTGTGTGGTGTTTATGATTCATGGTTAGAAGCAGCTTTCCTAGTGTTTTTACGAAACCACTTCTAGTGTTTTTGAAACCATGATAGTGTATTCTGAAACCATCGATAGTGTATTCTGAAACCACGATAGTGTATTCTCGAACCCTGTGTATTCTCGAAACCAGCGATAGTGTATTATCGAAACCACTGATAGTGTTTTCTCGAAACCACTTCTAGTGTTTTTCTTAAACCACTTCTAGTGTTTTTCTGAAACCACTTCTAGTGTTTTTCTGAAACCACTTCTAGTGTTTTTTGAAACCATTTGCTAGTGTTATCTTAATTCCACTGCTGGTGTTTCTTGCGTTATTCGTTTCTGCTGATGAGGTTTTGGAATTGAGGGGAAGCTGTAAATGTTTTTGGTACTGAGATTTTTGGTGACACACACATGGGATTTTGGTTCGCACACACAAGAAGATTGGTATTTGTTCTTAAAGGTTTTAAAAAGCTCGTTTTTGAACTATTTGAAGAATTGATTACGAAGAAGGTTAAATATCATTTATTTGATGTTGTAGTTGAGTTTCACAGGTTTGTGTTCTTATCATATCTCAAAGTGGGTGTTACACTTTGGAGATAACTTGTTCGTGCTTAAAGGATGTTGACGAAGACTTGTAAAATCTAGTTTTCATAGGTCAAGGGGTGGATGAATGAAGACCTAGTTAACTATCACTTAAAGGAGTTACATTGTAGTGCTCAGTGTCTCATTGAAGATGAGGATTTTGTCAAGAGATTGCGGTCTACTTATATGGTGTTAGTATAAGTTTGGAGTCACGTGGATAAACAAGACATAAGATACAAGTTTGGGTTATTTTACTTCTTCATCAAATTCGTTATACTAGGTTTTCTTCACAAGTGATCATTACATAGAGCTTACTGATTTGAAGAATCATTTTCATGCACCACTCAAGGGGAAGTTTCTAATGTTTACATTCTCTATTTTTTGATAACAAAAAGGGGAAGAGATATTGGAGTGCGATGGCATGGATTAAGGGGAAGACAAAGGAAGACAAGAATGTTTCATTCACGGAGATGTTTACATCTCAACTTCACCTTCGCCTGTCTAGAGAAGTTCGTACACGACTTTGTTTGTTTTGGCATCATCAAATAGGGGAAGATTGTTGGGTTTTAGGTTCCTTGGATTTGATGAGACGAAAGAAATACAAGAATGAAACTAAGGGACTTAAAGTGAAAGAGATGAAACCTACAAAAAGATGGAAGGACTTGCTTGCAAAAGAAGATTTATTATTTAGTCCTTCGTAGTATTTTGTAAACCCTAATCCTCTAGTATATAAAGAGGGCATGGGGTGTAGGTTTTAAATACAAGTCTTCCATAATGTAGTCATTAAAGGTGTGTGTGTGTGTGTGTCTAGGCGTCAAGTCCTCTAAGTGGACACCTAGGATTTGTATAGTTTAGCCTCAAGGATCTTTGATCCCTGTTACAAGTTTAGTGTAACCGTATTATTCCGATCAAATAATATTTGAGGCTTGGAGTGATTATAAAGATAAACCTTGTGTCAATAACTATGATTTGTTTTATTCCGCTGCGTACCAAGTTTATTGTCATCGTTATTGTTAACTCTAGAAGCTCTAAACGATCTCAAGGAGTCTAACAACTCCACATATGTGTATACTCTATGTATATTCTATGTTCTACTAACAATTTTGCAGATTAAGAGTCAAACACACAATCAGTAGCAAAAAGATTAAACTAAAAGCATGAAAGTCTTTTATTTATATAAAGCACTGCATTCAAAGATGCAGTTTGATGTTACAAGACTTCCTATAACTACTGATCATCACATGACAAGACATCAACATAACATAAGCTTCAACAAAACACAAGACACCTCCTGACACCAGCTTCCATCCACAATACATCTACTCTGGCCTCCTTTTTTCCCACTCAGGCATCCTCTGATTCTATTTCCCCCACCTACTGATCATATTCCATACTCTGGGAGCAGCAAGACCAACCACTTGTTGTCTTTTTTGAAGGTTTTGATTGGAGGGTCCTGGCCTTGGATCAGAAAGACATGCCACAGGCACAGAAGAAGCTAGCACAACAGCAATAGGAGCAACATTCATGGGCCTGGAGGATCCACCATTTTCATCATCAGTTTCTGAATAAGCTGAGACAAAGTTGGGTATGGAGTTAAGTTCAGAACTGGTATCTTCATACCTCAAGTGTGAAGGTGGGGTAGGCAAATCCTCTAAAGAGGTTCCAAGAGGTGTTGGTGAAGGTGGAGGGTTTGTGGACATGAAAGTCAGGTTAGTGTAGTTAGGAGGGAAATAGTTTAACCATCCATCATTAGATGGTAAACTCTCTGATGAGTCTGAGGAAATTTCAATCGGAGTGTTAGGAGAGTTGCTCATTATGGTGGTATTGTTGATCGATTGTGTGTTAGGTTTGTTGATGTTGTATGTGATTTATGAGGCAAGGGGGTAGTTTTATAGTCATGGTCAAGGTGTAATCTAACTTAGTTAGAATTAATGGAAGTAATGGATTGGTTGGTGTATGAATTAATAAGGGTTAAGACTGCAGAGTTTTAAAGGGCAATTAATTATAGTAGGGTTTGACTTTTCTTCATTCCTGCTGGTAACGTGGTTATTCCTGGTGATGGGTAATGGTTTCTGCTGGTAGCGTTGAAATAGAAACTGCGGTCATACTTTAGGTGGTTCCTGCTGGTTGACTAAATGGTTTTTGCGGATTGACTTTCGAATGCTGCTGGTTTCGTATAATTGGGAATTTAATATGAGGATTTAATTAAAGCCAAATTGGTCAAAGATTCGTTGCGAAAGTTTTGCCAATTTAAATGGTTATTTTGAGGAACTTACTTAAATAGCCAATTACAGTTATCCTACAACCTAATTAATCAATTCCCTCTCATTTTAAATCAAACCAATCTTCAAGCTTCTCAAATCATTTCAATGGCGACACTTGCATTCAAAGGGGATCACAATAAAGTAGCGTTTTTGGAAAGAGCTAAAGGAAGTGATGTTTATATCCTATGCTTGATTTCCTTCTTCGCTCTAAACTCAGGTATGCCCTAACTTTTAGTCCATCTGTTGTTTATGACTCGTTGGTCAGGCAATTTTGGGCCACAGCTTATGAGCGATCTCCTGAGGGTCAACCCAAGGAGATTGTGGCCACTATTGATGGACAAGAATGTGTCATTACTTAGTCACTCATTAGGACTCAGTTGCAATTAAATGATGAAGGAGGTGTTTTTGAAAATAATAGGGAGGAAATAATCACTGGTTTGGCCAGCTTAGGGTATCCCACTGATGGGAAATTCATATGGTATAAAAATAAATTTTGCTCTAAATGAAGATTTTTAGTTCATACCCTCCTTCAATGTTTAATTCCTAAGTCTGGAGGTTGGGATCAGTTCTCCAGCTCAATTGCTACTGCTATAATTTGCTTGGCTCAGGGTAGAGATTATAACTTTTCAAGATATATCTTTGAGGAAATGCTTAAAAACATAAAGGATACCAAACACAAATTTTTAATGTATCCTAGTTTTCATCAGATAATATTAGGCATTGAGACCTCAGATCAAACCCCAAGAGCAGTAGGAAAATTGACTGCTACATTATTTGCTACCATGAGGACCAATTTTGCTGGAGAGCATAGACCTTTGTTACCTACTATGTTGCCCATTGGCAATGAAGGTGCTGGTGCAGCTGATGCTGCTGGTGGCAATGAGCCATCTATTGATGAGGCTGCTGGTGGCACTAGGCCACCTATCCCTAATGCTGCTGATGCCTCTGCATCAGATACACCTGATATTGGGGCCTCTATTGCTCCTGATGCAACTGCATCAGTTGCCACTGATGACCAGCAACCCCTATCCCCTACACATGTTGCCCCACCATCTCCTAGAATTATTGCTCCTGATGAGCCTGTCATTGCTTCTGAAACATAGGAACAATCTCCTGTTGAACCAGAGGTGAATGTTGACCAACCTTTGAGTCCACTTAGACACACCTTTGAGGATGACACCAATTTTGGTGGTGATGATTATGTTTCTCCTCCCATATCCAATGATGCTCATTACACCTCAGGTCAACCTGCTGGTGGAGCTGAGGATTCTGATATTCTTATGAAAATGTCTAGTTTGCTTGACAAGTATGTTCAAAAGGTTGATGATCTTGAGGCAGAGCTTAAGGAGACAAAGAAATCTCTTGGTGGAGCTGCTGTAAAATTGCTTGGAAGGGTAACAGAGTTGGAAAATAAGTTGAATAAGAGGAGGAGTAAGTTTGTAGTTTCTGAGTCAAAAGATGAGCATGATAAGGAGGAGAATATTGATTTGGATTCTTTACATGTCTTGGCCTCTGTTTCTTTGGATGATATTGCAACAAAGAAAGATCAAGTGTCTGAGCCTGTTATTACTCCAGAGATTAAGGTTTTTAAAAGAAGAAGGACCCAAAGGAGAAGGAACAAGCAAATTTCTAGAGGATCAGCATTTGAGAGGTTCCAGTCTGTTGCTGCTGGTAGCTCTATGAATCCTTCTGATGCATCCATTGCTACTAATAGCACTATTGAGGTCAATGTTCCTTCTAATACAATGCAGAATCCTCCTGATACCATTTCTACTGATAAGACTCCTCCTGTTGAGATTCCTTCTGTTGCTGCTGAGATTCCTATTCCTGTTCCCTCTGATCCCAATGTAACTTCTACTGAAACTGTGCTTATATCAATTCCACAAGTGGATAAGGGAAAGGCTCCAATGATAGAAGAGGAAATGGATTATGCTGCCTTCAAAGCTGAACAGGCTAGGCTTCTTGGGCTCCATGAGATTGAACAAAGTGATAGGGAAGTGGCAGCAAAGGTTCAGGCTGACTTTAATGCAGATCTTCAAAGGCAGACTTACACAGTTCCTGGTATAACCCCTCAAAGGAAGAAAGAACTTGATGATGCCTCACTTCATTTTACAGCTGCAAATTGGCAACATATTGTGGGTGAAGTTACTAAAAATCCATCCCTTGCTCAATCCATCTTGGGGGATACATTTGATTCAGATAACTTTGTTGCTAGCATGATTGCACTGGTGAATCAGAGGAAGAAAGCAGATGCTGAAAGGAGGGCTAAAGCTAAGAGAGATAGGCCTCCAAATCAAGCTGAGAAACGACAACACATGAGGGAGTTTGTGAAGTGTCAGAGTTATGCTATTTATAACACTGGGTGGACTATGGCTTATGTAAAGAAGTTAACAGATGAGCAGTTGAAGATTGAATATGAGAAAATTCTCAAACAGTTGAATAATAGGGATGGCATCAATCCTTATGCAAGGTTGAAGAGACCTCCATCTACTTTGGAAGGACCTGAGACTAAGAGATTGAAGTTTGCTAATGACATTCCAATTTCCATTGAAGATGTTTCTATTCATCCTGAAGAGATTACTAAAGATTCCACAGTGATTAGTGAGGAGATCCCAAGTTAACAAGACAACATTGTTAGGGATTCACCACCGGTGAACACACCTTTGGAGACACCAGCAGAAACAACTATTCCTGCTGAAGAGACACAGAGTATTCCTCCTGAAGATACACCAAGGAATCCTTCTGATATTCCTGAGCCTGTTTCTGCTGCAGATGTACCACCTGTTCCCACTGATGCAGATAAACCTATTCTTACGGATGAACCTCAGAACATATCTGCTGGTGATGTTCCTATTACTGCTGATCCCTCACCAACACCACAACCTATTTATCCTGATGGTACGCCAGTGATCCCTACTCCTGATGTTACTGGATCTAGTGCTTCTTCTCCTCATTCCACTCCTGGAAGAAGACAGAAGAGTTGTGCTAAGAAAAGGTGTTCTAGGGGTTTTGATTTGCTGGCTCCTGGAAGTTCCTTTATCAAGGTTGATGATTCTGATGAAGAACCTGTTTTGTGGTCACCATTAGATAGATGGGAATTGACACCATCTATGGGTGGTGTGGTGAATACTATATATAGAAGAGATGGGACACTGAAGCATTTCACTTTCCTGAATGAGATTCTAAGTATGGTAGATAGACAGGATTTGTTGAAGTTGTATGGTCAGGTGACTGAGTATTTTCAGACTAATACAGCTACTGGTTCTGTTCTGGTACTCTTGGGAGATCTATATGTCTTGTTTGATTCTATCTATCAGGATGGGAAAGGGTTTGTGATATGGATTGGACAGGATACTTGGAAGATTTGGAATTGTAGATTCTTCCCTTTGTCTAATGTTCATGTGATGCAAACTGGGTCTGGTATCTATGCTTATATGTTTTCAGATCTACAATACCCTTTGTGTGTCAATGTGATGAATCAGATGCTGAAACTCAAGCTGCTGCTTCCTTCTGAACCTGTTGGGAATGATATGCTGCATGTAGAGCAGTTGGTTAAGCTTATTAAGAACAGAATTATTACTGCCAATGATGCTGTCTCTTGATATTGGTAACTTGTATTCTTATTATTGTATATTATTTATTTCTTTTCTTTAGTTGTTAAAAAAAATTGTCTATATTGCTTGTTTACTAGCTTTTCTATTTGAGGATCATGTTGTGTAGTTTTGTATTATCTCACTTATGGTACTTAACTCACCATGTCTTCGATGACAAAGAGTTAACTCACCATGGGGGTACGACTCTGGTGGGAGTCCTCAAATCCATTGATAGTTGCTGATTTACTACAAATCAGAGGGTTCTCAATGTACGCTAGTCTTACACACCAAAAATTGGCTACTCCATGAGCAAACGGCTCTGGTAAATAGATATCAAATCCGTTGGATGGTTGACAATTTTCCAATAAATTGTATGGTTCTCAACTCACCATGTCCTAATAGATGAAGAGTTGGCTAGCCCACAAGTTCATGGCTTGTGGTAAAGGCAGTGGAATACCATGGCTAGTCCTGAGTTAACGGCTTCAGGTAAAGACAACTCAAATACATTGATGGCTGTGATGGTTTGCCAAAAACCATTAGGGTCTTCCAGCATACTATTGATTCACGTTCTAAGTGTTGGACTGCTTATTAGTTCACCAGGGTGATGTCATGATTCCACCAAAGAACTAGCTAGCCCAAGAGTGAGTAGCTACTTGGTAAAGGCTTATCAAATCTACTCAAGGAGTTGTTGCTGTTGGGTCCATATGTTATTGTCATAGGAGTTGTTGATGGATCCATGGACTTCATTGCTAGTTTCTGGTGGTTCTAGGAGTTGTTGTTGGTTACTTACATTGCTTCAGTTGCTGAAAGACTCGATCCTCTTGCTGTGAAAGATCGATCTAGAAACTTCAAGTTAACCAAGTCAAATTCAAGTTTAGGGGAGGATTGTTAGGAATTAGGAATTAATGTAATAGTATATAGCGGTTCCTACTGATAAGGTTCCTGCAGTTAGTTTATTTCATTTCTGCTGATAGAACAGTTTCTGCTGTTAGTGCAGTTACTGCTGATAGTATTGTTTCTGTGGATAGTAGTATCCGTATTATTTGTAATTAGTTAGGATATGCATGAGTTATTTTTAGGAAGAGATAATGCATATCTTTTACGCGTTTTGTAAGCATCTGTATTAGGGTTTCTTATAGTATAAAAGAAACATGCGGCTATGAGTCATGTACACTTTTGAAAACATTATTAGTGAATTAATATAGATCCATAGAGGATCAAAAGTTTAGTTGTTATTATCTTCTTTAACTCTTGTGTTCATATTTTGCGTGAGCATAAGTTTATTAGAGCTTCTCTATAGTTTGCTTGTGATTACACAGGTATTCTATCTGTTTCTTAAAGGCTCGTAAAGATCTATCTAGGACTGATCCAACATGTAACTAGGGGTATCTTGCACTAATAATGAGTGCTTCAAAAAGGGATTATCATGGAGGTCAAAAAGTCAATGTAAATAGTCGATAAACGCACACAAATGAACATGTATGGGCTATTTGGTCTAATCCTAAAACATTTACCTCTTCGAATTGCCTTTTCCAAATGAATCAAGCTAACTTGATACACTACTCATTTATGGTCTCGAAGTTATGTAAAAGCCAAGTTCTAAAGTCTACAATACTATCGGTACACTCAATTTTTGGTAGATTTGGGTCAAATAGAGGAAACGGAAAGGTTAAATCTTACTAATGACATTAAAGGTTATTGTGTGCTCGGCTTCATATAATTCTAGTTTGGTTAAAAACATGTCAAAATTTTTCAAAAAAGCTTAATTTTTTCAAACCAACTAGAAAATTTAGGGCAAGCAGGCTAAGCAAACACACACTTCATTTCTATTCCTATCCCCCCACTTGAAGTGTACAAAGCCCCTTATGTACAAAAAACAAAAAGGAAAAGAAAATAGAAATGAAAAAGAACTGAGAAAGAAATAAACTCCCCTCTCAATCGCTTGCCAAGGAGGTCTTAATAAAGGTCAAAAGGATTGCTATGGCGTAACTAAAGGGACTGACTACACCATAACTTAAATAGCCTCCCAACTGAAACTTTCTCAGTGATGAGTTATGGCGTAACTCTAAGAACCAGTTACGCTGTAACTATCTCTCCAGAACAGAATCTGCACAAAAACACAAGGAAAATTTGTACCTATTGGTACTTAGATCAACACCATAATAGTAATCATCCTAGGAGTTTAATTATTACAGACATAATAATATTATTTATAAATTAGAGAAATTGTTCAAGAGACAAGGGAGTTAATCCTCGCGGTCGAGATCATGGTACATGGATTGGTATTAGGATGGGTCAAACGGGGTACTTGTGGTGCTTCCAGGGGTTGGCAGAGGATTCATGTAGGCTACACCATGCTGGACTCCAATGTCGGGAATATCTAGTTGGTATACGTGGAGCTCCATGCCAGCGGGGGTGGTTGAGGTGCATCTCTTAAAGCATCTGGCTTGTGCGGTCTGCGCTCTAATTGAAGAAGTCTTGCTAGAGCTCCTGCACCTGGTTCAATGTACCTGAAAAGCAATCAAATTGGGTGCTTAACCCATACACACCTGCAGCCAAGCTATCAATCACCTCAAGTATATGTAATCATTAGAAAGCTCGTAGTCGTAGTCGTTTAGTTAAGTTTAGTAGTTAGTCAAGTAACACCGTGGAGGACGAACGGGTCTTTACCTACTGTATGCCTGATCCACAGCCCGTAGGTGGCGTATTTTGTAAGACACTATGAATACAGGTTCAAAATACATTTTTCTTTCTCTCACTAGAAGTTCCCATATCTCTCTATCTTTCTCTCTCTAGAACTCATTTATACGAATCCTAGTTATTGTGATTGTGGGTTTATGAAAACCAATATGTTACAGTTTGGCTACTTGACATAATAAACCCTTTTCATATAATCATGTTGCAAACTGAATCTAAACTAGTTATCTCATATTACATAACAAGTCCCAACTAACTATGTTCTTAATTCCGTCATAGTAGGACTTTTCTAATTTTCTATAGCAATATAAAATTCTATTCTGAAACTTATAAAAATTGGGTTGTTACAAAATCTAAATACCAAGTTCTAGTTCGAGGTAGAACCAACCTAACGTTGTTTACACTTTATCTAGTACAAAACTAAGTACCGAGTTCTAATTCGAGGTAGAACCAACGTAACTTTGCTTCAATTTATCTGGTACAAAGCTAAATATTGAGTTCTAGTTTCTGGTAGAACCAACCTAAGATCTAACCGTTCTTGACTCTACAAAGGTGTATGGTGTATGTTACAATGTGTATACAAGATGTTCTAAGTATGTAGATGAAGACTATCAACAAGTGGTTTAAAGCTTGACTGTCTTGTATGCTATGTAGATGATCTTGGCTTTCAAGAAAATGGTTAGTGAACAATCACTAAAATGAAAATGCAAATACTAAATAATGATTAGTGGGCTGTGAGAAAAATTACAAAGAATAATGTATAAAAGTATGTTTGAAAGTGTGTGAAAAATGATTGAAATGGGGTTGCTATTTATAGGCAAATTGCCTGTCAGGGTCACGAATTCCTTGAAAAGGGATCCGTGCTTTGTATTAAAAGGTATATGTGGGTCTGTACAGACAGACCAGGATTTGGAAAGATTTGCACTCAAGCTATCTTATCAGATCTTGTCATATCTTCAAAAGTCAACCCCTAATTTAGAAAGATACTTGAAATGACATATCATTAAAGTTAACCATGAGTGATGTCATTTATGATGACATTATTTTCTTATTTTTTTTTAACAGGACATTATTTTCTTATTTAATCAAAATGAAATATATATATATTTAAACAAAATGTGTTTTGTGTAATTAGACTTTATCTAGTTGCTTGGAAATAAAAGTGCAAGTAAACTTGCTAAAAAGAAAGTGTACAAGAGACTTGTTCAAAAGAGTGTAGTCACTTGTAAGAAATAAATTGTGTATTTACTTCATGTAAGTAACTGGTTGAGAGACAATTATTTAAAAGACTAAAATTAAGTAAAGTGGTTATAAAAATACTTGCAAGTGTAAATAGATATGTTTTGTTTGATCATTACTAGAGTATTTAAATATTCATTCATTCATACCTTTTAGTGATATGTGTGACGAGTTAGAACTTTATGTTTAAAACTTATTTATCTTAGATTTTACTTAATATGTTTATTATGTTTGTTATCAACAAAACTTATAAAGATCGTAAAATATAAGTAAAATTTTTTACGCAATTTATATGTATTAACAGGTTTTTTTGTTTTTGGATGAACAAAATCAAGAAGTGGAGAGGAGAAAGTTAGAGACTAATATTGTGTTATGAGGTTATGATATTCTTCTATTATACTAAAAGGCGTACATGGGTACTGTAGCAAACCACACATAAATGCAAACTTTCATGGTTACTGTAGCAAAACACACATTGAATGCAAAGTTTCACAACTTGGCAGAAATAGTCCCTGAAGTTTAAGTGGCGCTGCAAAGTAAGTCCAAACATTAAATGCAAAGTTTCACAACTTGGCAAAAACAGTCCCTGAGGTTTAAGCGTCGTTGCAAAGTAAGTCCAAACATTAAATGCAAAGTTTCACAATTTGGCAAAAATAGTCCCTAAAGTTTAAATGTCGCTGCAAAGTAAGTCCTTTGAAGCCAATCCCGCTGCATCGCGCGGGTTTCCACACTCGTTTATAATTAAATCTCACTCATCAGTATTAAACTTGCTAAACAAGTTTCTTCTAGAATACCCCAAATCATATATGGGGATATCATATTTTTATTTGGTTAGTTTATTTAATCTTATTACAATTAACTAATTATTTATTAATAAACTATTAATAATTACACTAGTTAATAGAATGTAAAATACGTGTTAATATAATATAAATATATTATTTGTATTATAAACTAAAGTGTCTACGTGTATTTTTTTGTGACCCCTAAGGCTCATATATACTTAGCCATATAATTATGTAATATGCCTTGGGACATTCCATTAGATAGAACACGAGATAAGCTTTATAAGAATTTAAATGCAATCACGAGGTCAGACTTAAACAAATGAAAATTTGCGAGATATGTGTTTTACGAAATTGGACTAAAACTTAATGAACATTTTCTAAGTGTTCTGTCGCGAGGTAACACAAAATCATGAGGTTGAGTTTACTAACTAATATCGTGAGTTTTTATAATCTTAATTTAAAATGTCATGAGGTTCCACAGTTCATTTCAAAAGGTTAATACATTTTCTTAGTCACGAGGTTTTGTTTTCACGAGCTCATTTTTAAAATCAAGAGATAGTTTAAAATCACTAGATCACATTTTCATGAATAACTTTCATTTAATGATCACGAGATCCATATAGCGAGATGCATATGTTTAATTTTATAACGAGATTAGACTAGGATTGCATCACGAGGTTGTATTTTAAACTATCAAGAGATTAATTGTTGAGTAATAATGTCGCGAGATTTGTGTCAAGGGATTCAAATGTCACGAGATTGCCAACACTTAGAAAAAAAAATTCAAACTTTTTCTTGCAATTTTAGGGTATTCACTTCAAATATATTTAAACTTTTTGAGATACAACTCTTAGTAGGTAAAATGCTTTTCAAACACGATTTATTAAGTCTCAAGATTTGTCAAACTGTTTTCCATTTTGATAACCAAAGTTTTTGAAATTCTTGTCGATAAGAATTTTTATCTAAAAAATTCCTAAGTTTGAAGAAAATCCATTTTCAATGATACTTTTTCACACAACTTTCAAAGATAGGGTAAGATGAACTTGGATTTTCATTTTGAAATAATCAATATTTTTTATATAAAAACAAAGTTAATCCTCATTTTAAAATTCTTGTGAAAAAGTGTCATAAGAAAACTTTTTGTGAAGTCAAAAAGAGAAAGAGAAAGAATAAGTTATATGTTTAAAGAAAAGAAGACATATGCAGATACTATAAAATCGAAAAATCATATGAAAAGAAAAAAAATGATAAAAGTATGCTAAAAAGAAATGTCGAAGCATAAAAAGTGACAAAATAAAATTAAAATTTTCTTGTACTTAACAATTTCGGTAGTGGGTTTCACAGATTCTCACAATTACACAAAATGTCACAAATGGCTCAAGAACAACTACATCCCTCAAATAATAACACCCAATCAACTCCTACTAGTTGTTGACAAAATCAAGATTGGTGCAACAAACTACATGCTAATCCTCACATGATTCCAATGTGATCACCCGGTCATCGTTGAAATTATGAAAACCATCCAATATTTCCCGAACTATCCTTAACTATACAAGTCCCTAAAATCGACATCTACCAATTCTGGCACCATATCCAACTCCTAAAGAAAACAAACCCTTAAATCCTTCAAACAAGACTAGATCAATACGATGTTGAGATAATTGTTGATCTGCTTCGCACTGTGTTATGTCTACCAACTTCTACTAACAACCTTAACCGAGGATTTGAAGTTACTCCAACTTCAGAGCAACTGATGTATTTTCTTCTAAAGCTCGACTATGATACATACAGAGGCAATTTTATTAAGCAGTCTGACTTCAAGAGAAACAATTTCCCTACGAGATGGGCTACGCTCATCTCAACTCTCAACTATTGCTTAACGGGGAAAGAAATTGGCATGGAAAATGGCAAGAACACAACAGGTCATCTATGGAGTTATGAACCAGTGTCGTTTCAGTTACACTCATTTGATTTGGAGTGAGCTAGTAGAGATTGTGAAAGGCAAATACAAGAAAGGAAAGAAGGATAATTTTATGTCGTTCGTGCGTTACATTAAGCTTCTCATCAAAGCTTTGATGACAAACTGACATATCCCAGCAAGAGAGAATGAACCATCATATACAGAAATTCATGCATATCTTAAAGAATGAACCGAATACCACTGACAAGCGATCTATGAACATTCCATTGGATTTGGTAGGTCTTGCTGACAAAACCATGAATGTGTATGCGGATTTTACTAAGTTAGATGTTCTTATGGAAAGATCAAAATTGATCGGACCAACTCCTGGAACATACAAGAAGTCTAGAGCCAAAGTGGGACCTAGTAGTAGTCTAAGGAGGTTGACAAAACTTGTTGAGCAGAAGAAAGTTGTTGAGGGAAAACAAGTAGATGTGGAGGAGGAGTCCGAAAAGGATTTTGATGATTGGGATAAGGAAATAGATGAGTCTGCAGAAGTGTTGAAGGAATTAAGAACAAACATAGAAGTAGAAAAGGAACCTTCTAAGTTGAATTAAGGGGAAGGTAGTGGAGTAAGTGAACCTTATAAGAAGAACAAGGGGACATAGTGAGCAGACAGTGTCTAATCATCAGGATGACGATGATGGTGATGATCATAACGATAATGATGATGTTGACACCAGTAGGGACTTTAGGTCATCCTCAATGGAAGAACGTCAGTTCATTCAGGATCCAGAAGAACGAATCCTTGACGTGTTTTTTGGAACAGGTGTGGTGGATTCTCAAAGAGAACTTTCATGAGGATCGCTTGGAAATCTTGCTAATGTTAACATCACGCAAGCACTGAACACAGGTCAAACACTTGAAACGTCAAGTGCTTTGCTAACAGAGATTCTATGTGAATCCGGGTTACCGATTAATGACTGAAGCAAGGATAATGACAACAACAACAACAATTTCACTTATAGGATCACCTATGCATGCAACCAACGAGGCCGATGATGAACATAGACCCGTCATTGTTGTTGTATTGAAGAGAGTCTTTGATTATCTCAATGAGAGGTTCAATAAGAGATTTTCATAACTTCGAAAGGCTGACAAAGGAAAACAAGTAGACGAAAGCTTCTGAACCAACTCCACCTCAACAACCACACTCAGAACCAGAAAGACAACCTGGTTAGTTTTCGTACACATTATAAGAACTGAAGACCATGATGCTTTGTTAAATGTTAGAGGTACCTGCTTATTGGGAATCAAAACTAAGACACTTCAATCTCTTAACTGAATCCTTGCTGAAACCGCAACCAAACAAGACACATTATCCCTTAGAGATTCCATGAAAAGTAACACTTCCAAAATCACTAACACCATTAATGAAATAAGCGATAGTCTCTAATTTGGAAGCTATCTGTAGACCACAATCCCGTAAACGCCATCAGAATGATCCCAATCAGGATGATTCAGATGGTAAAATGAGCCCCAAGAGACTGAGAACTACTAGCCAACAGTTTCCATAACAGTAACACAAAAACCTACCACATCAATACAACACACTGAAAAACCAACCAGTTCGTCAAAGCCAGTGGATGAACAGGTTTCAACTGGCACGGAATTGGTCGGAAACATAGATGATGTAGAAAAACCCTGCAGTAGTGCAGTTACTAAGGTGTTTGAGGTTGAAACAAGGTTTGAGGGTGAGGAAAGGATGGTGGAAGAGGTTGTCAGTCAGAAAAGGATGGAAACTGGATCTTCTAGCAAAGATGTACATTTGGACAAACCTACGGTTGAAACACCTGAGGAAGTATCCACACCATTCGTACATGATAATGGAGAAGATGAAGAATACATATGCTATGCTCGAGGTCAAAGTTGAAGATATGTTTGAAAACTTCTTTAGCAAGAAACATGACATAGCTACAAAAATGAGCAATTAGTAAACATGATGAATGCTCAATTCAGTTGGGAACAACAACCTCCACAAGATTATGACTACGTTATTGCAAGAGATAACTTACGACCAAGAATGGAAGCTCTTGTTCCCACCTGCAAACCAAACCCCAAAGATTTTAAACAGAATCCGAAGGTGTACATTAATTATGACTTGGTTTATCTGACAATCTGTGATCATAAATACCAACCGTCTATTTCAACGAGTGCTTATTTCACTTATTATCTCGATAGATTCCTTGAAGAAGGTGAGTTTTCTAAGAATTTTTTGAGTAGGGTTCTAAGGCAATACAATCAAGATGCTTATCTAGGGATTACTTATTTGGATGAAGCTTCTCTAAACTTCTTCAAAGCACGTCAAAGAAAAGGATTTTCCCAAGAGTTGGTTTATTCACCTCACAAAATAATGCATTACAACCAAGTCACGTTAGAACATTTTAAGAGTCATACGCACATCAATTATCATGTTTGCAGAACAGACAACAAGAATACTATTTCTCTGAGGCTGACTATGAGAACCTACACCCACATAACATAGAAGACATGCACCTATACCGTGTAAATCAACAAAATATGAAAGGAATTGATCAAGATGTGATTTCTTCTTTGAATAATTCTTAAAGTCGATGGTACTTGTTGTACATGTTGAAGACTTCCAGATGGGTATTGAAAGTTATCAGGAGCGAGTTAACCTCACCAAACCCTTACTAGTATTCTCAGGGATCCATAGAATTAAAACTTACATGTGTGTAGAAAGGCGGGGTTGTCTACTTGACTGATATGAGGCAAAGACGGTTTAGGTGAATGAGCAAACTTGCAAAATTTAGTATCAGGACGCTGGAATGGGTTAAAGATATAATACATTAGAATTTGAGGGATCACTTCCTCAGGAAGATCAAGTTAGGTGTTAAAGAAGAAACATATTTGAAAAGAGTTGAGCAGTTGATAACCGAAAGGCTAAACTTACGAGAATCATGGAAACGATTCTAAATATAAATAGGAGCTCACAAGAATGCATGTGATCAACCAAACTACAGAAAGACCCAAATGATCTACCCTTAAGGGGAGGTTGTTAGACTTTGAAAAAGTGAAGATCATAGTAGAGGGTCTATATTGTAACGTTTGTAATAGCGTGGGCTATGTAATATTCATATGATGTAAGCATTTATTTCATGTAAAGGGTATAAATACCCCTAACCACACACAATGTGTGGTGTTATGCTCATTTATACAAGTTTCATTTTCTCCCATTCTAACTCTCTCTAATTATGTTTGTGCACCACTCTCTCTATCTCTCTAGAATTTGTGTATTGATCTTGACTATGGGACAACAAAGCTCTTTATGTTGAAGTCATCGGGATATTTTGGCTCAACTTTATCCCAGTTTTGCAGAGGGAGAAACCTCATTTTTCACCATGAAGTGGTCAAAATATTCTGACTTTCTTAATTTTCCTGGAGGATTAGATCCGGTAACTGGAGGTCTATGGCTAACCGATATTGCACATCATCATTTAGCTACTGCACTTCTTTTTTATAGCGTTCGTAGAGTACATATATGTTTATATCATGGTTACACGATAGTTCATACATTGTGTAAAGTATACAAATGACGGACAAATGAAGAATTAAAGCATAATAGAACGACTAGCGTTCGTAGAGTGCATATATGTTTATATGCATAGTTACACGATAGTTAATACATTAAGAGGGTGTTTGGGGTTGCGTTATGACCTTGATTATATGATTATTTTGTTTTGTAAACGCAATAATCTAGTTTGAAGTGTTTAGATGGGACAGATGGATACGTGATTATCTGCGATCTCAACTCCTCAAAACACCATTTTGAAAAAGCAGCTACTTACCTACTGCTGCAAAACGCAATTTCTTCCTAACTACAAAATTACATACTCACCCTGATCATTTTCTTTTATCTTCTTACCTTCTTTCGGTTGATGCTTTCTCATAGAAACAATTTACGAAAACAATTTTTTTTTTTTTTTTTTTTTTGAAATGGAGTTTCTTACATGTGTAGTTATGTCTTCATATATTATACTGTGAATTAGGGTGGTAATGAATGGTGTCACCAAATGGTTGTGACTTGTGAGGCCATTGATGAGAGTGGCGTTGTTATGTATTTTTGCAAAGACTTTGGAAGACTTATGATAGTGGGGTAAAAAAGATATTGGAAAAGGTAAAATGGATAAGGAAAATGATATAGGTGACTAATTTGTATGCCTAATAATAAGACTAATCCATACAAAATATGACAAGTGGAGGATGCATTTTCTCTCTCTTGATGATAACCTTTGATTATGTCATGTGTTTTGATCTCTTTATTAGGCATGAAATTAGCCATGTCTTTTAGGCATGCCAATCACTCATAGGATCATAGGAATATTTTCTTGAAATATTTTTTCAGGTTATTATACACAATTCAACAGTATGTGTCCTTATCAAGGTAATAAATAGCGCTAGGCGTGGCGTGGCAGCATGACCAAGCCTCGCGCTTTTGCGGTCAAGGCGAAGCTTTTGCGTTTATAAAGTGTGATATAAGGCGGCACAAAATATGAAAATATTTATATATTTATATCATATTTCATATATATATCGAAATATCGAGTTTACAAAAAGACGTGGCATAAGACGGCGTGGCGGCATTATCTAGCCTCATGCCTTTGGTAATTTTACAAGTTAAGTTATTTAATAATCTGATTTGTCAAACACTAAAAGCTCTTATTATCTGATTATCGTAATATCAAACAGCATAATCAAATCCAAACACCATATTTTAAAATTACGTTTTGTAACAGCTGATTATATGATTATCCGTTTTCAAAACGCATAATCTATTTTCATTAAGCAATTCCAAACACCCCCTAAGTAAAGTATTCAAATGACGGACAAATGAAGAACTAAACCATAGTACAACGACGACTAGTGTAACGAACGGAAAACGATCTAGAGATGATTTCTGGCTCCAACTCACTGTTCCGTTCCAATCCTTGATCAAAATTTTGCATGTAAGTATACTCATCATAAGGAACTTGATGAACATGCACCGATGCAGATCTAACCATTAAACTCCTTTTTTCTTTCTTCATTTTCTTCCACAACGCTTTCCAAACAGACTGCTTCTTAGCTGTTGGCTCAGTTGCTGAGTTCACATAAACAAGTGGGTCATATCCGCGGTCCAGTTTAATCGTTTTGCTACGCCATTTTTTTATATTCATGATGGTTCTATGAGGAATAAATGTTTAACATGTATGTACATGCATAGATAAAGGTCAGTGGTCAAATTTGATAAGCAGGCTAACATATAAAATTCAACTAGTCATTAAAATTGTATTGTTTTTTAGTTGACAAAATTGCAATTAGCCACATTTTTTTGACGTTCAATTTGGATAAACAAAGCTTTATTTATCCTTTTTAAGGAAAATATTTACCCTTTTCTCACACATGGAAACAAGTCTTTCCTCATTATAATTTTGTGATACCTGCAAATTGGCAAATTGTGTTTGGTGCGTCACATTTGAATTAAAAAAACCGTGGGAGTCCCCAGCGTATCTAAAACCTTAGGTTGGTGTATTCAATTATGCTCGAGAACGTATATTCTTTGTAAAGTTCCATTTCACACTTTTGTGGTCAACTGGTTATATACATGAAATCCATCCTTGATCTTGTATATTCTATTGTCTATAAACTTCGTTTTTTAGATGATTTATTTTACTAACTTAAAGTAAAACTATTATTCATTTTTCCGACTCATAGAGAAAACATTAGTAAACGGCAATGCTTACTAGTCCACACGTTTCTTGCCGAGAAACACGGAATGAAATGTCCAGAGATCGGCTATCCGCCCATATTGAAAATCTGACCATATTCGCAACATTCTTTCTTTCTTATCTAACTGCCCTATGCGAAAACACTAGCGTCAAAATTGTAGTGTGTGGGGATTGAACGGTCTCAACCGTATAGGAGTTTTATCATGACCAACTGATAGAATTACAACAATGCAATATTAATTTGTTTAATTTAAACATCAAAAATAGACGATATGAGATTACCATGTTATACAGCTATACATGTACTTTTTATAATCATGTTAACCAGCTTAGTTATAAACTAATTAAAGTTGAAGAAAAAAAAAAATTTTTGACATAACAATGAGAACATAAATTAATTTTGCCAAAGAAATATGGTAGGAGAGTTGCTAATAAAGCACCCTGCACTTCAGATTAGCCAGCTAATTTTCAGACCGAGCTTGATTGAACAAGGCACTGCAAAGGTTCAGTACTAGGAAATGCTGTGACAAGACACACAATTGGCATGTCTATTCATCAGGGAGACGCAACCCTTACATATGTTACTCGCACCTTAGTTTATCTTACATGCTAGACACGTGAATCACTACTTAGATACTACATAATCTTAGTAATCATATACATGCTACCTACTTTTTCTTGCAGGCTCGACAAGTATGCTCAAGCAGGTTAAGTTCCCCTCCCAACCGAACAGCATCCCTGATAGACCAACTTCCACCCTAATGGTTTGTTTTCTGATGTCTTCTAAAATTCTGCTAAGTTCGTTCTGGCCCAACATTCTGATAGGGACACAAGGTCAAATAGCAGGTTTGTAGAGTCGCAAAATATATTTGTTTTACTATCACCCTATTTTTTTTGGTAAATAGCTTTCTATTACACCAATTTTCACACGGAACAGAACACCAGTAACCTATATACCGTTCAAAATAAATTATAAAATCCTAAACCCGCTTCTACCCATGAAACACGAAATCTGTAGCACATAACAGAAACAAACCAATATGTAACATGAATTAACGGCTCTCTGCCTTTTTTCTTTAAGCATTTAAAAAGAATCACACAACTTATGGTTCCACAGCAATACCGATACGTTTAAGTTGTAAAACAAAAAAGAAACAGAAATCCTGCAGCTGTTACAGCATTAGTACAGCCCACATCCTTACAGGCGACATGCAGTTGAGGTATTCGGGTCAGATTCTTGACTATACACCCCTCCTCTTTGTTGGCTCATCACCCCAACAACATTACATACATCATGACCCATTCATTGCTTTTTCATTTAGCAAACACCACATATGGTATATCCAGTTACATTCTTTTTGCCTGTACATAATCTTAGAAAAGTTAAATATGCTTCCTTCCAGAACAGCGTACCAAAAACTTATTTTGCTCATTTCACAGCCCACTCCCACCCTGCGACAACTACCATAAAAAAGAACACCATTTAAGAATTTTTTACAAGACATCCTGTTTTTAGAGCATCCTGCACATATGTAAAATCCTTATAAGCAAGCCATCTTAAGAAACTTACCGGTAGAAGTCTATTTCTTAAAAATATCAAGAAACTGTTCTTCCGTAGCAGATAGATGCTATGTACAAATTCTTGGACCATTTCTCCTGTAGAATACAAAAAACAGTAAGATAAAATCAATCATCCATTGTTTAAATGTCATTCTATTAATTTGGTTACTGGTTAAAATAAAATAGACTACCTTGACATGGGTACTGGGAAAAGCAGATGTTCTTAGAGTTTCTTGAGTGACATCTTGTGATCTCTTCTTGGAAGTACTGAGAATGAAAGCGGCTTGATCTTCGGTTGCAGCTGCTGCGGTTATCCGGTAGCCGTTCTCCCATCTTCTATGAATCCCTTCACTAGGATACAAAAAATCAAGTTCAACAACCTGCAAATAAACCACAAAAATACATAAGCTTAATACAGACAATGGACCATTTAAGTAACAAGGAGTAATGAAGTGGTGATACCTGATTAGAGTAAGTTGCATCTCGAGACATGACGATGCCCCATCGACTACCAGCAGTTGTCATTGAGGTTACTAAAAACCCTTCTTTCCATTTTTTGTTAATCCACTTAAACGGAAAAACGTCGCTGACTTTGTATGATTGTTGTGTGTATGTCGTTCCTACAAGTAGTTAAGAAAAAGATAAACGCAATTAATGACAGATCATAAGTCACAAAAGATAGGTCTGTAAATGGACACTATAAATACAAAAAGATGTTTCTATACATTTATATCTAATATTCACTATTACATTAAGGTTAGGCTTAACATTAATTTACAAATAACTACTAGTATATTTGATATAACTTCACTTGTTTTATCATATTTATAATTATACTTATTCTTCTGCACATTTAGAGATGCCTCTTTTCGTTTATCAACTACGATGTACTATGTAACCACCGATTTTTTTCTAAAACCTTAAAATTTGAATGTATTTATTATTAAGCAGACATCAAAAGTCAATGTAGAGCAACTAATAAGAAAAGATAAGCACAATAACTAAAAACATCTATTACAGGTATGCATATAATTAACTTATATCAGACTTTCCAATATTAATTGAATAATTAAAAAATACTAATAAATCTTTACCCTTTGACATCACCACCAACGCACTACCATTTGTTGCACCAGCAAGAGACGTGATGTAATAATTCTTCTCCCATTGCTCCATTATCCATTCCTTTAATACAGAAAAACAGCTATAAATAGTTGAAATGCCAAGATACTGTTACTAGTTGTATCGTGAAAAAGGAATTTATAATAGTTTTACCTTGTGCAAGAAAACAGGGGAAAGCTCATAAACTTGTGAAGTGAACCCTGTGCCGGCATCCATAACAATAGCCCATAAATTAGCAGAAGAAGCGACGCAACTAATATTCAGACCATCGTTCTTTCCTTTTTCAACATGTTGATGGAGTCTTGCATCCATTACATTGTAGTAATACCTGAGGGTTTATAATGTTTGACCAAAACACGATATCTGAATCAATCCCAAGAAGAAACATGGCATTTCTAAAAAGAACAAAGCTTCGAAGACTCGATATAGAATGTTGGCGATTGCTTACAACAGAACATCCCGTTAGATCAAGAAAGTGGCAACTTCTAATAAAGTACGTGATTTGGGATAAAAATCGCACATATGTGATAAACATCAACGTCATTGATAGTATTAGGGTTTCGGGGATGATGATATGCAAATAGACACCATCATAATCTTTTATGGGTTAAAACTTAAAAGCAAAGAATGGCAACAAACTTCTTGTCATAACTGCGGATATGATCACTAGTATGAAATTCACCAAGAAGTATCTTAAACTTTGCAAAAAGGATTATTTATGGTAGATTATGCAAATGTGGTTGCCAATCCTGCTTCTACGTCGGACCTAATTAAGTGCAAATAAACAAACTTCGTCTATATTAACCTATGTGAAACTTTTTTGCAAAATTCAAGCCTTTAGCAGGTTATTTTCAAACTTCGTTGACCACAAGCAAACTTGGTTACGATTTTTTGGCAAGTATTCCAATTTCCACGTGCATACTTCTATAGAAGATCTTAAGCGTCACAAACTTAGATTTCTGTAACTGTATCATTTACATAACTCATTTCAAATTTAATCAAAGGTAACAACCTAATATCTGAGTTTAAAAGAAATAATTAAGTAACGAATCAGAAGAAGACCACTGCATGTGGTATCTTGTTTGAAAAATTTGCTATATAATGTAATTGATGAGTATAAGAACTGAAGAATACGTTTGATTATCTTGTTATTGAATTACTTAAATGAAAAAATCGTGTAAGTGGTCATTCCATTCTTTTCATCTTTTGCCAGTACATAACTCAGAGCTTTAAAATTTGCTCAAAGGAAAACACGGTAATCCAAAAGCATAAATTACTATATTGAGTTATATTTCTCTTACCTTTGTTTCATTGGCGTTCGTGAAGTATAAATAGAAATCCATTGAGTCGCCGGAGTCCCCAGCCGAGTTTTCTTCCTAGGCTGAGTATCTTCCTCCAAATCAATAAGCAACCTTCCCCTCTTTTGTCCCACCTAAAACACAAATTATCTACAGTTACATCAAGAAGCATAACAAAGTTCAAAAGTTCAAACGTTTTTTTGTCAAATTCGCACCTTCAGGGCACCATCTATTCTGATTGGCCGCAACGATGCACTTGAAACTAGGCAATTTTCAAAAAGCCCAATAAGCTTCAAGTAGTTCGGTTCTTCATCAAATTTCATGTTGGTCACCGTTTCAAGAAATAGTTTGAAAGGTGATGGACAAAGATAGCAAAGTAATTCCGGAGACGTTGCCATCTTTTTTTTACAAACTAGAAACCCTTTGTTTTCTCCCTGCAGTCGAATAATTGTTAGTTCTTTACGAATCACAATATCACATTCAAGATAAAATCACCATACAAAACCCAAGAAATGTTGAAACACAAGACTATTTACCCTTTAATCTTTTCAACCCCAAATATGAAACAGTTCAATAAAACAAGATAAGATTCAAACGACTGAAATCCATAAAATGAAAAGTATACAGTTTTGGGACGATCTTAGAATGATTTCTGAAACCCGTTAAATTAAAAGCACCAAGTTTTTAATATTCTATCGGAGGAAGACAAATCCCAGTTCAGATTGATAAGATAGGCACCGTAAATAAAAGAATAAAGACCAAATTCCCAATAAAGAAACAGATGAAAAGGTTCTAAAGTTAGTAAATTTTAGTAACTTTGAATGCATTTGCACACAACATACCTTAAAAAAAGTTAAAAACCAAGTATGAAATCTTGATACGGTCTCGATGAAACCCAAAAATACCAGCTTTAGAAAAATGGATCCATAATATGAAAAATTCACAGCTTTATAAAATAATGATTCCCTCAAAACCCGCGAAACTGAAAGCACCAAGCTTTGTTCGATTCCCAACTTTGGAAAGTAGAATCCATTCTGATTGATGGATATAGATTTAAAGAAAAATATAATACATTTTCCTCTAAAGACGCAGAGAGTTTTTAAGCTGATAATCAGAAAGAGACTCACAATAAAGCCTTGCCAGGGAAGCTTTCCTCTTAGAAGAAATATTAGTGTATAAGCCAAAGACTCGAGATCGTCCCTTCTGCTCCCCGTCCTCCCTAAATGCGCATGTACACTTGCATAACGCACGGTTCCCCTGTCAGAATAAAGCACAAAATATTATAAACAGAACTAAGCCAAGAAACAAAAAAATGACATTTACAAGCATATATATCGCTCGGGAATGCTACAACAGATACAAATGTTACCTGAAAACATCAGGCTTCTGGTCATAATCAACATGATTACCAGATGATGTGTCCCTCCATTTTGATGCTGGAATATAAAAACATTAAGCCGTCAGTACGTAATCTTATAATCTGATATTATTAATAAAACAAACGAATAAGTAGAACAATCCTACCTAAACCAAGATCAACCAAATACAGCTTTTTCTCATTAGGCGTCCCGGGCTGACCGAGCAAAAAGTTTTCAGGCTTTACATCTCCATGAACAAAACTGAGAAAAGAATACAATTTAAAATCATACATTGTTGATGATAAATAAAATAATACTCATCTAAGATGATTTATTTTTCCATGGGTACCCTCTTAAATGAAGCTGCTCTAATATCGATAACGCTTCCACTGCTATACAAGCAACCATTTCTTCAGACAGACTGTCAAAGGAAACAAATTTAGACAAATACAACTTAGGATGAAAAAAGAAACTTGAAAAATACAATAATAATCAACGTACATTTGGTTGCTAGAGTTCCAAACGTCCCATAAACTCGGGCCTAGTTTGTCCATAACCTAGAGTAAAATATTCAATAATCATAATTACCATTGAATCACAAGCACAAAGAGCAAAAAAAAAATAATAATAAATAAGAAAACTCACAAGGATATAATAGTCTCCTTGGCGGCCTTTATGATGGACCATCGGAACTCCGTAACACCCATTGAGGGCACTTCAAGTAAAAATCAGAAATTGATTAGCATTTAGGATGCGTTTTTCTTCTGTTACTAACAAACTATAACATCAATCACCTGTAAACTTGCCACTCATAAGGAGGACCATAACTGCATCCCTTGCCATTTCGGTGTTCCAACTTCAAAGCAACCTACATCACAGTACGTTAATAAAATCAGCCGATGCAATACCAATAAAACTAAATTTGTAAAATGCAACATACCTCAAGAGCATCGGCGCCTGTGTTTCCAAAGCCACCGCTCACCCTTCTTCCTACATAAACTTGACCAAAACCACCTTTCCCGAGCTTTCTTTCTAGCTTGTATGCAGGAGAATTTCCAACTTGAACCTGAGCAAAGATCGTGTCAAAACTTAAAACATTGTAGCAACATCAAAGTTCATAGATTTTGTTAAAATACTGGCTTTTGCTTAATTTCCTTGCTCATGAAGCAAAAGTGATACTTACGAATCATGATTTAAATAGTATATCAAAATGTCAACTTATTGCATTTTGATTGTTAGATGGTAATTTATGACTCAGAATGTTCATTGTGCCGTCAGAGAATGCATATATTTGGAAGATTCCCTATTAAATCTTCTTGAGGTCCTTGTTAATTAATAACAAGACAAAACTAGAAGTACGAATTTGTGTGATTACCCTTTCAGGAAGCGGACTTGTGCTTCCTTCATCTTCAGCATCAGCAGCTAACTTTTCTGCACTTTTACCAACAACTAAGGGATTTAAAGCTCCAACATCCAAATTCAAAGGTGCCCGACCAACTCCCCCACCAAATATCTCAGGGTTTTTATCTTGATCTGTTGGTCGACTCCCTCGGCCTCTGCCAGCTGGCCTTGGCATTGGGTAGGGATATGCGGGGGGCACTGGTCCAGCGGCAGGTGCTTTTGGTGCCGGATTTTTGGTTCGACGGGTCCCACGCCGAGGATTTGGGGCTAAAACAGGAGCTGCGTTATTTTCAACATTATTAGCTTTTTTGGCTTGGCGAACTCCACGTCTCAAATCCGGCATCTTCTTCCATGCACAAATAAATATCCTCCGACCTCCACGGAAGATATACTTATAAACCCTGAGTAAAAAAAACCGACAATTCAAAGTTATATGTGCATCATTTCAGATATTTACTACAGCACCCTGATTCAAACCCAAGAAATCACCACAATATTTGCAAAATCTTAGATAAAGGCCACAGCTTTGATACATAATATTTTCAAAAACAAGAAATCACCATAAAATTCAAAGTTATGCATTCAACGTATATATTATGATCAATGTGCATTAAAAAATCCAGCCAGTAGGATTTTCTGAACAATATCAATAAGATGAAACCGGTTGCCCTAGAATAATCTCACTATCGTGTCTATCTCATCATCCTAGCACTGTCAGTATTATTTATTTCAATATGAAGTTTCAATTAGGTTATGTATGTCTTAACTCTTATTGCAATGCTTAACTATAAAAAATCTTTAATTCGTGCGTATCTTAGTGTTTCAGAACTAAAACTATCTCCTACAATAAAATATACTTCACCCTTCGGGTAGTGTACCATATTAGAAATGAAAACCGTAACGACCAAAGAAGGAAGCACACCAAAAGGTAAAGTAATCTGAATCAAATTCATAAACAGAATGAGCACATCTATGCAATTATGACTACGTAAATATTCGCTACACTGCTTATCAGAAATAGAACACATGAACTTTACGTCATTCCTAGTAACACACAAAAACACACCAGCGAAATAAATCAACAAAAATCAATCGACGCAAATGTTCCAAGAGATTTTAGACCAAAAAGTAGTAACTACATTCATTCTTTTCAAAATTAACTTTCTCAATAATCATCCAATCTTATTCATCATTACAAACTAATCGTTTCTTTACACCGTAAATCAAACACAAACAATTAAAAACATCAATCACTAAAAAAACTACATAACTTGCAAGAAATGACCAAAGTCAATCTAAATTCAATCATTTTTTAAAAAAAGCAATCTCCTTTTTTTTACAAAATAATCCAACAAACACAATCAAGCATCCATCAGTTTACCATCAAAATCGAGAATCTTGATGAGATCAATCAATACACAAACAAAAACTGATGATCAAACAAAAAGATCAAAAACCATTTACATACAATCAAAACCATAAACAAAAATTTCAGATTCAAACAAATAAACCAAAATCAAAGATAAAGATTATACCTTTAAAGTAAAAGTTAACAACTACCCAGATGATAAAATCAAAAAGGGTATTATAAAACTGAATCAAATTGATATAAAAATTTGATCAAAATGATGACTGGATTTGTGAGAAGTCGGTAACTGTGTGTGTGTGTTGGGATATGGCGCATGGAAAGACGGTGTAATGTACGTATGGGGCGTACGATAGCAACGTCTCTTTATGCTACACCATTGTTGTTGTTGTTGTTGTTGGGTTGGTTTTGTGTTTATCAATGGACAATGGTTGGCTGGCTTCTATGTTAATGTCTTGTAACTTGTACTAGTGTGGATTCACTTCAGATTTTATGGGGCCTTTGTACTTTCATTTCTTATTTTCTTCATGCTAAAATGGGCTAATGCTTGATTTCGTGTGGGCTCTTCTTTTGAATTTGTGACCCGACCCGAACTATAAACCGACCCAACATATGAGCCCGACCCGGAAACTTGATTGTTATGTTGATTCTTCTTTTCTTGTGGAAAAATGATTTGTTTGCTGATAAAAACTTCTAAAGGTTTATTTAAAATAAGATTAAAACATATAGCAAACTAAATTGTTGGTTTCGTAAAGAGAAATGATAGGCAAGCTTAAAAACATGCCTAATGATATGCTTAAAACTATGTGGCAAGAGTTTATTGGTTTGTTACAACCAACACATAGTTTTAAGTATGTCAACGCATAGTTTTAAGCATATCAGTATGCATGTTTTTAGGCATGCCTATGATTTCTCTGTCGTAAAATAAGAAATGACTAAACCATGTGTCAATTCAAAGATGGAGTAGGCACATTTTATGTTGATTTACATATTTATCTCCTTCGTATATTAACGTTTCTCAAATGTTAATCACTGTAGATAAACAGTGATCAACAAACATTTGGTAAATGTCAAAAGCACCCCTCAAGCTTTGCTAATGCTACAAATTAGACATTATATATTCAATAACATTTATAGTTTAAGCCTCGTAATATTATAAAACATCCTCTTAAATTAAATAATAACACAAAATAGCTTCGAAACTCATTAAGTTTAAAATTTTAACATTCTTTATATTTCAAAACTCTCTTCCTAAGTTCAATAGTAATACAAAAGTTCTCCTAAACATATTAGATTTTAAATTATAAGATATACTAAACCTTGTGAGATAACAGGGCCAAAAGCTACAGTGTAGCTACAATATCAACGGGGTTTTATGTTTGTTTGCTAGCTATCGGTGGAGAGGAGATATTGGCCTAAATATCAATGCCTCATTGACTGAGCAATATAACGGGTACTGTTTCACGTTCCGTTTTTTTCCCAAGATAAGATATTTCATTTTTCCCCCAATTCTAGACCCTTGTTGACACACATCCTTCTTCCTCACGAAAATACACACACGAAACAAAAACATCCACATCAAAACACACCAAACAATCAGACGCCAATCTATTCAATATGTGCCTTCTACCGACGTTGTGGTGTGTTTAGGTTTTTCAGCAAACCTTGCAACGTCGTCTTCCCAAAAAAAGGGAACATTAGTTAAATTTTTTTATAAAAAGTTTGTACTTTTATTCATCGGTTTTGTTTAATTGCAAGTTCCAACTATTTTTAGTGAGATTCATGGATTACAAAAGAAGGCTGATGTAAAAAAAATATATTTGATTTACAATCATGTGTATTTGTTATTTTGATGGATTTTTGGCGTGTGTATTTGTTATCTGGTGATAATATGTTTTGGTGTTTTTAGGTATTTGATTTGTTGAAGCAGGAATAGGTGCTACCGCTGCACCACCGGTGACAGTTCTGAGTGATCCGGCGATCTCAGATCAGGTACTAATCAAACTTTATCTTAACTCGGGTTTGTTATTTGTTTTTTTAAAGATGGTATGATTGATTATGTAACACCCCCCAAAATTATCGCAGTGGAAGAAAATGTCACTGGGTTATTACCTATTAGCATACAATACAAGTTACAGAAAATTCTAAATGACACGTTTTGAAATAAATATCATTCGGTTAATATTAAATTTCAGAGTTTGCAAAGAGGTCCCAACAAGTTTGGAATACATAAATAGTACAACATAATCGTTTAAAAGTCTTATCGAATGATAATGATGCATTGTCTTCAAAATATCTGTGCGCTTTCACATGCAAGCTAATTCCTTTCGAACGTGAGATAAACATGCTAAAAGTGTTAACACAAAGGTTGGTGAGTTCATCGCTTTATTGTAAAAAATGTGAAAAGCTTTATAAGTGAATCCTCGTAATAAGTATATGTAAACATTAAATATATATCACAAGATTTTCGAGTGTATGAAGATTGCACATAAATACAATATCAAAATAGAGATAGGGTTTTCGTTGCCCTAAGTTCGTGGCACCGAAATCTTAGGTTTTCTAGTTTCTGGTTTCTAGTTTTTGCTTAGTTCATGATTGTACCAAGTCTGTTAGTTCGTTATTATACCAAGTCCATTAGTTCGAGATTACACCAAGTCTATTAAATCGAGATTATACCAAGTCCATTATTTCGAGATTGGTTCCTAACTTAGGCAATCTGGAAATGTATTGGTACATTTGTATTCGCATGTAAAAACAATCATATATGTAAGTAAAGCAATTAGTATGTTTAAATAAACAAATAAAGTATTCCATCAATCAAGTAAAACATTTTAGATAAACAAGTAAAATATGTAAGTAAAATGAGCATGTATCTCCCCCAAAGGTTTATAAAATAGTTAAATGATAGAAATTGGGGCTACGACCTCACCGAGAGAAAAGTGATAAGCGGTGTGCAAATAAAGTGAGGAATGAGCCGAGAAATTCTACGAGCATGTATATGTTGTGTCTTAGGTTCTAAATTGACATTTAAATTATATAAACATGCTTTATATAGTTATTACATTAATTATGCTTGAGTACATATCGTTTGTAAAGTAAAACAAGTATTTAAGTTTAGTTTTTACACTTTAAAAACTAGTTACGTTTTCTTATTTACAAGTTATTTGGTAATTAAGTTTTATGTCATTTTTATGTGTCGATATGTCTGAATTTGTCGCCTCAGTGTCAATTAGTCTACAAAAAGGGTAAACGAGTACGTTTTTCCAATAGTGGTTCCTACCACTTCAGTTTGTAAGCAAAAGTGGTCAAGTAATACTAAACGTTATGTTTAGAGTTTTTATTTATTTTAGTTTCCTCGTCTTAATTTACATGTTATTTCTAAACCGTAAAGGGTTATGATTTGGTTCATATGTCGTCGAAAAGTTTTTTAAATGAAATTTACAGATTTATGGGTCCCACGGTCACAATAGTTACTTAGCTAATGTGAAATTACTAATTTTTCCATAAATATACATGCTGATTTCAATCAGCAGCTTACAGTCTCACGGTTTTAGCCATTACTTGAGTTCTACAACTCTGTTTTACGTCCGGTTTTTGGCTACATTCAAGTTAGGGTGTTAGATACAACTTTTCTTGTTTAACCAATAGGTGGTTATATGCAACTTTTATGATCTTTTCCTGTTTGAAAATTGTTACTCAGATTTTGACACTTCTCGCTAAAACATTTCTATTTAGTTCATCGGGTATTGTTTTTTGGTGTTCTGCCCATCAAAACGATCGCAAGACATAGACATAACTCCCTATATTTTACCTATGTTTCACAGTCCACTGATTTTGCGCAGTATTTCTTTTTATACCCCCTGTCCAGAAACTGTTTTGCAAACAAGGTCTTTTCAATGTTTCTAGTGATTTAATCCAATATACCAAGCATAATCAAGTATAATAAGTATACAAAACATATTAAATACATGAAATACAAATATTTACAGAAATTAAATAAAGACGTATAGGGTTTTCTTAAAATACTTGTGAAGTGATTAACTAGAGAACAAGATCAAGGACACTAAACCTATACTTTCAACAAAATCCTTGCTTCAAACCGTTAACCCAAGCTTCCAAATTAATAATCCTTCCTTATAAACCCTTGATCTACCATAAAATAACTTGTAAAACTCTTGTTAAACTTTCAAGAAAACCCATGGAAATCAAGATTAGATTGGTTATGTTTATGATGATTTGTGGTGGAAAAGAGTTAAAGAATCAAGCAAGGATCCAAAACCTTAAACTAATGACCAATGAACTAGCAAGATCAAGATTAAAATGGTATGTTTATAGTTTTATATGGTTCGATACCCACAAGGAAGAAAAGAGAGGAAATGAGTTGAAATTTTCCTAAGTGTTAAATGAAAGAGTATGATATGTAGTTTATTTTTCTTAGATAGTAAGTTAGAAATATCTAGTTTTACTTAGCTGAGAAGTTTAAGTAAATATCTTAGTTACTTATGTATTAAGTCTTAGAAATATCTAGTTAACTTAGCTTGACATAAAAGACCATTAGGACTAAACTTAGTTGGTTAAGTTTTGTAGGATATTATGTGTTATTTAGTGTAAGTAAACAAGTGTTGATTTTATGGTCAAAGGAGGAGGGAAAATATGTTGAATTTTTAAACATGTAAAAGTGTTTAAATATCTTAGGAAAAGTGGTGCGGGTAGTGGTTAAGTTTGCGTATAAGTAAAAATGTTTAAAACACAAGTTTAAACGCGTACAACACAATTCATTGAAAGTATTGAATTTAAATTAAATGACCATATAAATGGTTTTAAGTAGACTAAAGATTAGTCTATTGTGTTGTAAAATGTCCAAGACGGTTTTTGTTACACGTGGGATAACCTAACGCTTATATATAAAATTTAAAATTTTACGCGATTTAGGATAAACGTTTAAATTTCAGGTAAATATTAATGTGAAATGTCTGGGTTATTACAGACTATGTGGAGAATAATTTTATAAAAAATAAGTTAAATTCATTCATCAACTATAGTTGGAATTATTGGAATTATTCAGGAGTCGCTTGCGGTTTCCTTAAGAGGCTGGATATATATTTGCAGCACAGGTAATTTCAGTTCCTGTTTTTGAAGCGTGTTTTTTAAGTCATTTTTTGAGAAGTATTAATGTTTTAAATTAAACAGGAACACATTTGTATCATGCACATGTTTCGTGGATCAGGTCAAACCTCTATAGCCCGATTGTCATAATCCATAAGCTTAACGCTGCTTACCCTTTTGTGAAACCTTACAAGGAATCTCGATTGAGCTTTTATCTGGGTAGGGAAGGTCATATTGTCACAAATTATAATTTTATCGAAGGGGCTTCCGATCTCAGGTTTGCTGTTTTTTGTATTTCTGTTAGTTTATTTAACTAATATTGTATAGAATCCAAGTTAATGAACCATGTGTTAAAAGGTATAGCTTTAAAATTCAAAAACATGTGATTAATGAGAATGATGATAGACAAACTATTTATAAGGCCAACTGATATATGGTTAAAAAAAGACGTAGCTTTTTGTCGTATACGAGTGAACGATACTGGAGTATTAATTAGATGCCATTAACTGCATTTTTCTTGAGTGCAAGGCTCTAGAATTTGTTGCATTCATACATCGTAGTATCTTTTCATATTTTCCTCATATATGTCTATGAGATGCTTTCATTTGTATTTTTTCCCCATTGCATTAACTATATTCGGTCGTTTTATATGCCTAGTTGTATTAACCACTTTGAATGACTTTATACTTTTTAGGGATATAGTTTATAGAAGACGTTGGGTGGCAGAGGACGAGGAAATGAGGGTATGCCTAGCTTTTTCAGAGGACGGAATCTATTTGATGACCCTTTCTTTAGACGACACTTTTCAGGTCAGGTACGATGTGCGTAAATATGCTTAATCAAACGTGCAACCCCATGATTGTTTAAAGAGTTGATATGATCATTTTTGGCTCATTAAAAAGGCATCGTTGGTTCTGTTTCAAAAAAACATGTTATTATTATTAGTTAGAAAATTCTTGAAGAATTTGGTATCCAGGTAAGCTTTCAAAAGTTCTTATTTTTCATCAAATTTAAAATCAGTTTCAGGTTACTTTTTTTATTCTTATGTGGGATTTTCATCAATAATCTCATGAAAACAGTTATTTTCAATTTGCAGGCTTGCATATTTGCACAAGTTTCAAGAGTAATGGGAGCATTAGGATATGTTGCTCCAAAATATGCAAACAGTATGATTCTGAATCTAAATAACGATGTTTATAGATTTGGAGTTATGGTTTTGGAAGCAATCACAGGACGAAATCATGTAGATTATGGCCATCCATCAAATATTTTCTTAGCAGATTGTTTCAAGAATCACTTTGTTGGCAGAAGAGTACCAAATATTTTCGTCCTGAGATTTCGAAGGAAGAGGTACAAACTATCATGTTACCAATTCTAGAATCAGTGTTTTGTTATTGTATTAATGCATTTTCTTGGTAGATTATTTCACTAATGCACGAAATCAAGACAAAAGGCGTTTAGAGAAAATTATCAAAGGGCTGCTGATTTCAACAGGTTTGAGCCAACATTTTAAACTAAAATTAGGCTTGGTTTCCATCTAAATTGGTGTGTTATTATTGTATATTTTTGTAGCTAGACTAAAACTTACTACAAAAAACTATTTTTATTTGGTACTCTTCCTAGTTTATGGTTTCACTTGACCTAGAATTGGTTACACATATTGTGTTGATGAGTTATTTATTATGCTTATGTTCTTGATAAAGATATGTTATTATTGCAAATCACTGGAAGGAAAAACTAGGATAGTTTGAAGTTGTTGAAAAAATATTGACAATCGGTGGAAGGGAATAGGTTTAGCTGGAAGTCGTGTTTTGCGTTGAAAACGTAGTATAAATGACGAAATATACACTTTTGGACCTTGCTGTCCTGAAACATTAAATATGCCAAGATGATTTAAACGTTTTCAAAATTTAGATAATATAGTAGAAAATAGATACTATAAGCTAAACGTGGCCGCTTGAACCACCAAAAATGGACTTAAAACAAGAAAGATACGATATTTTGAAATTACGGCAAAAACTATACTATTTACAAGAAAACTACACTATTAGCTAAATTACATTTTTATGAACATTGAAATAGTTTTAAACCTCTAAAAACGGGACAGAAAAAGTTGGTAAGAATAAACGAACGGGTCATACCTAATTTTCGTTGAAAATTTACTACTTATATATATATATATATATATATATATATATATATATATATATATATATATATTATATAACAGGATGTATGACACATAGATTAATCAAGATATGTCCATGTCATTGCCACTTAATTCATTTAGTCCAGTAAGCAGCTTTTAATGCCACCACATAATTCCACCTAAGCATATCTTGAATGGATTAAAATTCGGTTTTTATAATCGGATTTAAAAAAGGGACCTAGCAGGATTCGAACATTGGATGGTCACCAATCATAAGCAAACATCTCAACCACTGGAGCAATCCAACTTTTATTATTCAGTTTCCATGTAAAAATTGATAAAGGCATTAATTTGAAGTACAAAAATCCAATAATAATCCAAAACATATTATCCATTTTTGACCGGAGTTCATAATATCATGTTTTCTCAAAACCCTAGTATCATGTTTTCTTCTAATCCCTAAAACACGATCGACATAAAAAAATTCATCAAACTCTCTTTTCGTTATGTTTCATGGCTCTATAAGAGTGATGCTTGATAAATAACCAGGTGGAGGGCTAACTCGTAGTCATTTGTATACCTTCATCATGGATTATCTTAGTGGTAAGCCCTTTTCTGAATCATGTCTCACATGAATCATATATAATCTGTATCTTTGACGTATGCATTATCGATATGGTGACTGGTCTTGAACCGAAGTCATACCTTTTAAGGATATTATGCTGTTAGGTTATGAGAAGGGTTGATTGGATGTGATCGTGACTTTATGTGTCTATAGTTATGTGGAGTGTGCAATGATTAGAATGTCTGTTTTTTTTAACCTTGCTGGGTTTTGTTAATTGTGGTAGTGAGGATGAAGCAAAGAAGAAGATTTACAATGTTTCTTATGAACGGTACTTTGGATTTGGCTGTGAGATTGATGAAGAGACATCAAATAAGCTAGAAGGGTTGTCTTCTAGTTTTTTATTTATTTTTTGTGAGTTCGACTAGGTCCATTTATGAAGTCAGTAGTGACAACTTCTAGCTGTTTTATACAGGACTGCCTGGTGTCATCTTTGTGCTACCGGATTCATATGTGGATGCTGAAAACCAAGATTATGGAGGTATGGATACTGCGCTGACCAAAATTTTTAGCTTAAATGCATATATGGTTTCTTCATTGTACTATTTATCATTACATGTTCTTTATTAGGTTTGTCTTATTAGTATTCTCGTGTCAATTATATATATCGAAGGAGGTTATAGAATCAGAAGGATAATCAGCAGTCTTGATTGCTTATTGTATTAAATATATTTTAAAAATAATTAAATTCTTGCACTGACGTGTATCAAAATTGTTGGATCATACATCTTATGTTGTTTGATGATTCAGGTGGTCTAGGATGGTGGAAATACATGTTAGCCATTAGAGAGATAAAGAGTAGAGAGGGTGTTCTTGATAGAGAAAGTAAAACAAAAAGGAAAAGGTTAGATTAGAAGAGAAGCACCACCCCTTCCAAGGATGGAAGGGGTATTTATAGTTACAAAGAATACGTCCTCCTGTTGGACTGTGGATCAGGCATACAGTGGGTAAAGACCCGTCCTTCCTCCACGGTGTTACTCTAAGCTAAACTAAGCTAATAACTAACTAATAAACTAGTAAATAACGATATGTCTACGAGCTAACATATGCTAGACTATAATTGGGGTGACCGACACTTCCTTATGGAATTTCCAATTCCTAACAATCTCCCCCTAAGGGAGGTCACCCCATGATTTACATTTTGAATCCTAGCATTCTATTTTATCTTCAGCCTTGAGCTCGTAGACTTTAATTTCTTTAATTCTTCAACTTCCGCATCTTTGTGCTTTAGCAGTGACTCTTCATAGTCCGATTATTTTGTACTTTCAGTGGAGGTCTTTGAACTGATCCACGTTTTGATGATCTTCGAGCTTTCTTTGAGATCATCAGCCACAGTAAATATCTGGATCACCCTTTGTTGTGTTGCCTTCATGTGATGTTGTGACATTTGGACCGACATGCTCACACTTTCTGGATCATGGCATCTTTTCATCAGAGTAGCGGAAGCATCATTGTATGTCTTTGATTTTCTTCAATTAAGTGTGAATGCTGTGAGCATGCGGTTGTGAATTGACTCCTCAATATCGATCAGCTGCAACTGCAAAATGTTCCTGCAAACAACAGTTAGCACTAAAACACACGAAAGTGTCTTTGTTCACTTACGTTGAATATAGTTGCAAGAACCACGGTTCCCCGTTGATCAGTATAAATACTGCCTGTGATCAGGTAGAATTCCTAAGAATCCCTTGACAGGTTTCGCAGCTTGATCTAGCCGTTCTCAAACTCGGGCCCCAAAGTAGACAACACAGAGTGAGTGAACCAGCGAATTGAGATTCAGTGATTGATGAAAAATTGATTTGAAAACAATCGCGTATTGCTTGAAGAAAGAGTTTTTCAATCAGAAATACTTTTTGTATTTGAAAATGAATACACATTCGATGTGCTAGAGATAAGAAGATTTGCACATCGAACAGTTTTTCCAAAAGTATTCGTCAATTCATTTCCTGGACCAAAGTTGATTCAAGAGTGAATCGCCCCATTGTTTCTATCCAGTTGTCACAAGCTTGATCTTTAGAAAAGATCTCACATGTCACCCAGCAAGAGCTTGTTTGATGTTGGCTCTAGAAGGATTTCCATCTTCATCGTGAATATTTTTACATATCACTCGGATGTTCTGACAATCCCACAAGGATAATGCGTAGGACTCTCAATATAAACTTACTTTCCACATTGTGTGAAATATCAATTCTTCATTAATTTTGTGTCCTAATTCGATTTATTGATGATCTCTTGGCTCTAGACTCAATAGTGCATATTTGGTTTCCTGTGCCGGAGACTAGGAAGAAGGTCTCCTTCTTCAATATCAACAATCTCTAAGAGAAAGTTGATAGATTATGTAGGTTCCCTATGAGAATGAAACAAGTCATTTTAAGAGGAACTTGAGTAGCTTGGGAAGTTTAGTGCAGTGCGCCACTGGGTCCATGACGTCTTGTCTTCAATACCGGCGTTACCTTAGTAACCACCAGTAGCATATGAATTGAACCCGGTTTCTGCCCTAAGGTTGAATTATTGGAGGGCTATTTCTTTTCACCCTTTTCTCATTTATTTATTTTTCATTCTTCAACCCCTTCAGTGCTTACCGAGACTTCATTACTAGAACCTTGCTGGGTTTATTCCAGTTCTAGCTCTTTCTCAGTCGACACTCTTCCCATATTCTCACTTTTCTCCTTTTTTTCATCATACCTAAGGACTTCTACACTATCTAGTGAATTGTCCCTGGGTAGATCCCTCCGGCTCTGGCGAGATCGTGGGAACGAATACCTAACCTTACCATCCTTATAACTCCAGTGCATAAAGTAAAATGGTCGATCTTTTGGTACACTTCTTTCCTTCTCGAAACCAATTGAAAAATCATTTGGAAAATCAATCAAGGTACTTGTGATATAAATATCAAAACATTTTGTACCTTAATTGTTTTTGATCATTTTAGAAATGCTCTCCCTCAACATGTGCATATGATTTTGAAATTTTTTAGCACATGGAGGAAAGAGGATTTTGAAATATTTTTTTTATCACAATTTCTGTGGAAAAGCCATTTGATTTTTTTGGTAAATTCTCCCCCTCAATATGTGCGTTGGTTGTTTGAAATCACTTAACACATAGAGGAAAGAGGTTTTTGAAGTACTTCCACGATCACACTAGTTATAGAGAAACCATTAGAAAATCAATCAAGGTACTTTTTGTTGAAACATAGAAATCTTTGTACCTTGAAAGTTTTATTTTTTTTGAAATGCTCCCCCTCAATATGTGTTTCGAAATTCGAAAGCGTTTAGCACTTTTGAATCAAATCGATCATCATTTATCAGATTTCATAATGAAACCACAAATTCTCCCCCGATCAAAAATATCAAACCCTTTGAGACTTTGGATCTCAAGTGATTTAATTAGTTTTAGAAAACATGGGAGAAAATGTGGCCTGGTTTAAATACTCATCTTGTTTTTAGATAATTCCTCCTCCTCAATCATGTGCATCATGTATTAGAAATCGTTTGGCACATGAAGGCAGGAGTGCCTTTGAAGGACTAAAACCAATTCCATTTAAACAGATTTTATATTTAAATCACGATCTCTCCCCCGATCAAAAATATCAAACCAATTGTGTCACAATTCTCAATTTTTGGTCATTTCTCAAAACAATTCATGCTTCACAATTTCATCATTTATCGTAAACTAGGTTTGCGTGTTCCAGATTCGCGTAACCTTAAAGGTTTAGCGGCAAATTCATGATCATATCATCACGAACATTTCATATGGACTAAGTTTAGTCTACATTTCATTAGCATCATTTGCATCATGTTAGTTCATTCATGACTTTTCATTTCACATTAAACGCGTAAATTTCATATTAAATAAACGTTATCGCGTAATTATTATTTTGAATATTTAATCCGATACTTCCAAAAATTATCCCGACATATTTTTATACTTACATTTAGTTTACAAAAACTATATTTTGAGTTTACCTAGTGTTTTAAAATTTACTTTGTATATAAATCGTTAAATTTATATTATTACGACACTTTTCTCAAAAACTACACGACAATTATTATATCACTCAAATTTTACAAGAAATGTATTTTTACAATTTTTATGATCTCATTATACTTTACTTGATCCACTAAAACTTATTTTTTTGTTCATGTTACTCTAACTTCACAACTATATACAAGTTACAACATATTTACCTTAACTACATTTTTGTTCTTACAAACAATTACTTACACATTTATATATACTATAAAAAAAAAAATTTTGGGAAAACAAATCCCCAAAAATCCGCCCTATGGGGAGGGTGGCATTTAATATAGTTGGTAAAATTTTCTTTGATAGTATAAGTCTTCACTTCACCTCATTCACTTCATCATTCACCTCATTTTTTTTTAAAGTTACCAAAGTGTTTTATCCCTTTCTTTCTCTCTTCAAAACCGGTTCTACCATGGGTGTGCAAGGGATCACAAAAATTTTCAAGCTCAAGTGATAAAACAATCTAGATTACACTCTTATTAAGGTTTTGAAATAAAAACCTAGGGTGTTTAGGTTAATCCTTGTTCTAATCACCTCATCATAGTAGCTTGTAAGCATATCACTCTCATTCTATATCTTTCATTTTCATTTCATACTTATTTCTTCATATTTTGAGCAAGCATGCAAGACTTATTGTTGTTTATACCATTTTTACCTTTGTTTTTAGAGTATGATATATAAAGTCATCCTATAATTATTCCCTTGGTATATATTGGTCTTGATGATGTTTAGGAACCCATGACACCCTAAGAAGGTGTATGGTAGGAATAGATTAGCTTTGGAGTTGATTTGAAGGGATTGGAATAGGTTTAGTACGAGAAAAACTATTTTCGACAAGTATAAAAAGGGGTCTGTTCTTATTTTGTTTTTCTGGAAAATCCGACAGTAGGCACAAATTTTTGGCCTAGATATTTAGAAAATATACTTTAAAACGAATCAGTGGCCGCTTGAACGGATTAAAACGGAGTTATAACGAAGAAGTTATGAATTTTTCAAGTTTGACTTTAAATATATGTTTTCTCGAAATTTCAGCAAGGTATTATTGTTTTGTACGAGTCAAGAACGAGTCCTAAGCTTTACAAATTATTTCGACTTATCAAAAATATATTAGTATACTTTGATACGGCTAAGGACGATAATACGTAGAAAACGGATTTGAAACGACTAAGATATACACGCTTTCATAAAATTGCCGTAACTATTATTTTAGAAAAACTATATTATTTTTACGAGATAAGTGTTACGGTAACTAAAACGACCATATTGAAGGTTGTTTTTAACATTGATGTGGAACTTTTTGTAACGAGATGTCTTCTAATAAAATCGAGATCATCAAGCATATTTTCTAAAACGACCATCCGTTTGTATAGCGGAGTTGTAATAAATTATTTACGGTTGCTTAAACTTTGACCGAAACTCATTTTAAACCACATTTGGACAAAATCACCATATTTAACCTCTATTATCTTTATGTTCGAGACCTCTATGAAGAAAACTCATGTACTAAAACTTTTAGATTTTGATACAAGCTTTCCAAAACCGCCGAAGTTCGCTTCCTAACGCTCGACGCACACCATTTTACTACTAGCTTTTCAAACCATTTTGTCACTTTCAAGAAATTTCCAACGACATGATTTTTCACTAAAAGTTAAAATTTCAAAATAAATCATTAAGAAACTATTGTAGGATGACATTTTGACGTAAATACTTGTAAAGTAATTTAAGAATGGTCAAGACGCCCAAAGAGTATTTTTTCGACGAAGAGTATTATTTTCAAAACTCACAAATGGTATAAATAACATACAAAATGCATACATAACGTTACATCATAACTCATTAAGTATCATATCATTCATTTTAGGTCATGGATAGTTTCCAGCCTCATTTTCGTGCACTTCATTTTGTTAGCATATCAATCACACCAGGTGAGTTTCATAGCCCCTACTTTTATACATTTTCAATTAATTTTGGGGGAGATACATGCTCAAACTATTTTACTTTACTTTCACAAGTACTTTAAACTCTTACATATTACTCGTGAGTTCATACCCGCTTTTACTCATTTAAATTCCTATAAACTATTTGGGGCGAGATACATGCTTATTTATCAAAACATTTAAACTCTATTGCCAAACAATATTACTTATACTTTAGACTTGGTGCGTGTTGTGACTAGACTTAAACAAACATCCCGACATTTATATGTTGGAAGGCCAATTATTTGATACAGCCAACGTGGAGTCGTTGGAGGAACATCCCGGCATTTATATGTTGGAAGGCCATTTTATGGATACAACAACGTGAGCGTTGGAGGAACATCCTAACACGAAGTTGTTGAAGACCCTTGTGGTTACATTTATACTTTTAACTACTATGATACATGCATACATGATTGACATACTATTTTTAGCAGGTTGTAAACACACAAGTTGCAAGTTTTGTATGGGCGGACTTGGAACCGAGTGGATTTCGATGATGCCTTTGCTTTGCTTAACTATTATATATGACCAAAACTTGCCTTTGTTACATGAACGCTTTAAGGCTTTTACTTGTTAACCAAACTCTATGAACTCACTCAACCTTTGTGTTGACACTTTTAGCATGTTTTATCTCATGTATCTAAGGCATTCACTTCATGGCATGCATATGGACATATCATAGAGTCGTGGTGACGACGATCTCACGGGATTTATACACTTTAAAACATCGCTTGGCTTGTATCAAACATATTACCTCATACATTGATTTTCATTTGGGACCTACATTTTGTAAACTCTGATTATTTTACTTAATCAAACGATGTATTTTCTAAACGACACTTTAGGTCGTTCGATATAACTGTAACTTTGATGCTATGACAGTCCTCCCCAAGGTATTCCATTCCGCTGCAAAACACGTAATTTGGGGGTGTGACAAATTGATATTTGTGATCCCAATTGATTTAAATATTTAGAAAAGTTTGGGGAAAGATGTGGCTTGATATAATTTTAAAAATAGCTGATAAGGATCAATTTTAGACATTAAAGATTGTTAGTGTCAGGTATGATAGTTTTAAGAGATCTTTTAGTAAAATAAAACAATTTCACAATCAAACAAGAACAGAAAAAATTTCATTTTGACAGATTTTTGAGTTTTAAAGAGAATCATACCGTGACATAACATTAAATTTTTAGATCACCACTTATTTTGTACAAACGGACTTGATAGATGAAATATCGTTTGAAAATATTTAAGACTGAAATCACTCTCCCCCTCAATCAATGACCGTAGTTGTTGATTGAGTGACTTAAGATTTGACAAAATTAAAGTCCGGTTGATTTCCAAAATTTTAAACCAATTTATTTTCAAAACAATATTTTTCCATTTTCAAAACAGTATTTTCAATTTTTTTGAAAAATGGTATCATCCATTACTTGTCCTGCACAAAGATACATTAGGTGGATAAGCTGCTTCTGTTGTTGCTGAAAGGATGTAAGAAAACCATTTGCTGATGCAGTGAGACCTCTGGCGTTGTATTTATCATGCCAAATCTTCATAGAGATCCAATTAAGCTTCGTTTATTCTTTTCTCGACCCAAGATATAGTTACCCTTTCCTTTCGGCATCCAATCATCTTCATTTGTTGGATCCGGATCGGGAACAATCTTATGAACCATCTTATCTGCATATGTTAGTGGACATACATACAGATATATGGTGGTCGACAGCACCCAAACAACAATCGACTAATAAAAGTCAATCCAACAAATCAATCAGATCATACAAAGGCATGGGAATAATGTGTTTATCAAACTCTAATCATCTAATCCTAATAATCATATCCTAGATTCCTAGTCCTTCAACATAGGCAAATATCTTATTCTGTTAAGCATATAAGATAATTAGATAAGCCCGTTAGATGATATAAATTTGAAAACATTCTCCCCCTCAATCAATGACTCATTTCATAAAATTTTAAACCATACTAAATTCATTGATTGAGTTTTGCAAATTTATGAAAAATACAATTCTGATTGATTTTTCAAACAACTTATTCCACCATTTTGATCAAACAAATATTTTTCTGAAGAATTTTGAGAAAGAAAAACATTTGTGTAGGAACAGCAGTCCTTCGACATACTTTCCTCATTTTGTTTTGGATAAGTGCACGAATTTATAAAAATTAGTCTAGCACAACACTTTCCCTTTTGAAGAGCGGGTTGCTATTTGAAATAATAGCAAACCATTGTTTAAGTACGGGTTACAGTCCGAGGTAACTGCAAGCCATATTTTTAGACATGATTTGAAAAGAATATTTACACCTTCTGCTCGAACTTCATCTATGGTCCCGTGCCATTATTGAATGACATTTATAAGACCGTAGATGTTATCGATACCAGAAGACATGTCTTGAGAAAACAATATTTTTGGTATTTTTAATTTTTTTTTTATTTTTATGGGTTTTTCAAGATTTTATAATTTTCTATTTTCTTTTGCTGGGTTTATATTTTTGTATTTGGCTTTTTGATAAATATTTACAAAGATAAAGTAGATGATATAGTTTAAGAAGATGATGATACGAGTACTGAGATAAGGATATCGAACAGCCCCGTTGTAGAAGATAGAAATCGTCATCTCTTAAACATCCACCACCAAAGCTTCCGAGGCTCTTAAAAAGAAGGAATTGAGCCTTTAAGAATGCGAGACTTTGACAGCTTCCCCCCAAACCGAAAATCCATTAGCTGAGCAGATTCAAAGCTTTCTTTCAAGCTTCCCTTAGCCAAGTGCACAAAGAAGCACACCATTATCATCGATCTTGCTGCTCCTTTTAAGAATGATCTTTGTGATTCTTCGTTCGGGGTTATATCATCAAGATAGAATAGCAACATATCATCTCACACTTGAATGAATCTTCTCTTATTTCTTTTCCACTGAAGTCTGAAGTGATGCATCCCCAAAAGGTGTCAAGAGACTAATTCCCCCAAGTAGTTGAATTGATGCAGCCAGTCTCTTAGAATAAATGCTCAAGAACCCGAATACACATATACCCAAAGACGGAGAAACTTATAATATCGAAGTAGCAGATTAAGTCCGATATGCAAAGAATAACCCCGAAGTATACTTTTCTCTCCCTGAAGAAAGTGTATGAAGCTCAAGAACCTGAAGTACCCAAATGTCCTTTCTATGGAGAATAACCGATAACATTGTAGTAGCAGGCTGAATCACTGATTATCTCTGCGGATGTCAACTCCGGAATAAGTGATTATCACTAAATCACCGATTAAGCTCTCAAATGAAACAGTTGTGCGTCCCCAATGTAAACAATCTCTCTACTCTAATGATTGCGATAACATCGAAATCATCACACACTTGTATACCTCTTTTATCACCAGAAACTAACTCTTCCATCTCTTCCCCCACATAGTTGGAATAAGAACACTAAACGCCATGAGTCAAACCTTGAGATTCTCTGCGGTAATGACATTTGTCTTCCCGGGATATCTTCAATCACTTAGAAGTATTAAGTTCATCAAGTTTACTCGTGTTTAGATGTGTGTCTCCTTCCCCCTTTCTGGTTTTGATGCTTCAGAATCAGCAACATATTGTAAGCCCATATGCTCGAAATCTTTTGAGAAGAACACTCGAAATCTTGTGAGAATCAACTTGCTGAAGAACAATGTGAGCGAATCTAATTAGGGATTAAATTTGGCTTTTCACTCTCCCCCAATTAGTGCTCTCCCCTAATTTCGAAAATCTTTTCGATGAATACCCCGAGATAAGAAGAAGTCTTTAGATCGTGAAATGCAACTCGTCTTTAGTCTTCTAACATGTAGCAGAATATGTAGAACAGACTGTGGACTCGACCTTCTTCAAGATTTTCCGTTTGGGGAATAGAAAGTTAACATCTTCATCTCTCCAAAAGCATTCCAATTAACTTACATCTTGCAAATCCCCTTAACTACAATCCCTCCCAATCAAACAAGAACAGAAAGATGTTCATCAAGGAAATCAGCCCCGCAACTGGAAGCACTTTGTCATTTAATCATATGAGCCCGTGAGAAGATGTCAACCAACGAATCTTAGAAGAAACACCATGTAACGATGACCCGATAAGATGAAGCTCGGTTCTTACATAAGTTTGGAGCCGTTTGACCATTTATTCTCTAATATCAATCAACATGCAGTAGTTTCACACTTCTTCTCCCCCTCAAGAATTGCATACGGAGATGCCATTCTTGATTAAACAAGTCAATATCATCCAAATGTAGTCTATTCACACTTCTCCCCCTCAAAAGGTTGCATATGATGTCGCCATCGCCATTTTAATTGAGCAAGTGGAATAAGATTACTAGCAATGGTAGTTTGGTTCACTTGATGAATTAGCGCGCATGGAAAAAACATGAAGCATGTTGATGAGAATGGTCATTAGTAAGAAGATTTCTCTTCTTCAGAAGATAAAGCGCACTGAAGAGTACACTTTTCACACTTTTCTTTTCTTTAGCGAACGAGGCTTGAACTGTTGTGTTCAAACGTCATAATCTCTCTCTTTACTACATCTCTTGGCAAACTTGTTATCTACCCATTATCATTCAGTAGACTCTTTGTTGTGATAGCCGATGAAGAAATCCCAATATGATGAATTTGACCCTGAAGTAAAACAACCCGAACTCGTGACTTAAACTTGCACATATGTAACAAAGAGCGGTGCCGAGAATTCATGCCCATATGAATCCCTAAGTACTCTATACTATTCATCCAACCAACCATCAAGTATAGGACGTACATCACCTCTTGAAAATCCATAATTCAATGTGACACTGAGCACTACAACGTAACTCCTCAAAGTGATAGTTATTTTGTGGTGGTAAAAAGAAAAAGAAAAATCACCCAAAAATAACTAGATTTCCAAGTCTTCGTCTTTGAAAATGTTAAAATCTCGAACAAGGATCTCGAAGAATCTTCATCCAACCATCCCCGATACCTTCAGGTACTAAGTACACTCGCCCGTGAAATTTCACTTCAACCTCAAATTGATAATACTGAATTAACGCCGTTGTCACATTTTGAGATTAAAAGCTCATATCTAGCCTCCTTAGACGTTTTAAATGAATATTGATAATGGTTTCATCCCGACCTTTTTCAAAAGCACATAACCACGTAAAACCTCAAACAGTCACCCAATTCATGAAGTACACCATTTATCCCTTCTTCGAAGCAGAAACCGTAGCACCAGCATCAGATAAGATCTATACATACATTTTCCTTTCTCCAGGATGGTTCTATGATCACGGGATTTTACAATTCTATGGTTTAAACCGAGAAATAGTTTCTTTCGCATGATTTTACAAAACCAAGAATAAACCGAGAGATAGCTCCGGAAATGCACTTAACTTTTATCAGGATATTTCCATTGTCACGGGATTTTACAAGTCTATAATTTAAACCGTCGCGGGATTTTATAAAATCAAGACTAAACCGTAAACAATGTCAGCTTGAATGTGTAATGACAAAATTAGTTTCGGTGAATATCTGTTTTAAGGGAACATGCAGCGGTTTATCAACGATTCTTCTCCATCATCAACAATATCATCAACAATTCTTTACCTATATGTAGACAACTTCACAAACCATACTAAGTCAAGTAGTATAAACTCCTTTTCCCTAGAGGTTAACCGTAAACCATCAAAGTACACGTTTCTCCCCCATGATGGTTTCGAACTTTCGGAAGCATCATAACATGTACGACCATTTGCACGAGAAGTTCTTGTCATAAGCAAACATCTTGAAAAGTCATGACTGACGCTGAAGATTCTTGAAAGATTTTGCTTAGACTGTGAAGTATCATTGACATTCTGTGGCATCGAATATCTCATGGAAATTGCTGATCACATCTCCACCATTAAATACTTTGGCTAACATATCATTCACAAATTCTGTCGGCAATTGCTGTGACCATTTGGAGAAGTAAACCCAATATACTAAACTTGATCATGAATTAGAATTACCCAGATTTGTTACTTGAGCTTGTACTAATCCTTGTGAAAAATAAATGGTGTACCCAATGTACAAAACCTCTTGACGTATTCTCAACTGTGTAAGAAACCGAAGTGATAGTTACGTTGTGGGTTAAGCGAGAAAGAATCAAAAAAGTAACTAAATAGCCAAGTCTTTATCACACTCTATGAATGTCCAAACAAGTCATTTTCGCGGAAGGGTAGAAAGAAAGAAGACGAAATAAGTAAACGCGCCCGGAAAACTTCACTTTAAATACAAATAAGAAATATCATACACACAACCCCGTAGTCAAATTTGTTCAAACATCAATTCAAGCCGTGCCACAATATATTCCGTGAAAATGTATAAACCAAAGTATCAAATCGCATAACACAATGAATCTCATTGTCAAATCTCTTCAACAAATCTAATAATCATATCTCATTTTATCCAAATCTCATCAAAATGCATCATTAGATTACAAATCGCGGCCCAAGTATCTGATTCATGAGAACAATTAATCATTCCAAATCAAAGTCCAAATCTCCTAAAAAAATGTAATCGACCCATGATTAAAATACCACTTGAGACCCGATCCATATCCGTTTCACAAACAAATTAGATCCAATTTAGAGAAGCCTATGAACGAATTAGAATACTCGGCCCATGAAAACAATCAACCTTCCCGATCCAAATCAAACAGCCCAGTCCAACATTTTAGTTAATTTTCTTGCATTAGGCCCAAGTCCAATCTAACTCGTAGCTTGGGTGATACGATGCATCAACAAATTGCAAGTCGCACGAATATTTTTATAACTTCCGATCCAAGGCACTTCAAAATGCAACAAAATGCATTAGGATTCATACAAGATGCACCAGGACGAATATCTTCAAAACTCCGTCAAATTTCATTTTCAATATCATCAAGACGCTGCCCAATGACTATTATACACGTCCAATTCATAACATACACAAAAGCCCAAGACCATGAAATAATTAAGGCACGAATGTCCAATGACAAATAAATCCGGTCAAAAGCCCATTGCAAATGAAATTATGGTCCAATGTAAAAAAAGTGATGTCCGGTCCAGCCCCAAATCATACCCTAATAATTGTGGTATTTAACACCTCACAAATTCACATATTATCCCTAAAATCTCTCACACATGTAACCTTAATTGCTCATCAATATCTATCCGCCTCTTTGTTTAACTGTCCCAAATATTTCTCACTTTCATCTGCCCTTCATTTCTCTCATTCACCAAACACATCTCAAAACAGACCCAATAAAACGAACCAACACCAATCGAGCTCCATTTATCATTGTCATGTTCCTCTCGTACATATCAAGGATCTTCACAGTTAGTTCTCGCCACAGAGATGGCTTGATATTATGAGACATGGGACGGCTTCAATATCAAACATTGGTAGGTTTTATGAATGATTTTATTACCCTTTTAATATGTTTGTCCTTGTGAGACAGAAAAAATACCGAACCAAGGAAAGAAGAATAACATACTTGTTATATCTTTGATTCCTTAAGTTCGAATAGAGATGAAGCTTTGCCTTCAAAAAGGATCAATGATGGTTTAAATCGTTGTGTACAATCTTTAATTGAATATTCAATGAGAAACACACGAGTAATCTGAGATCCATTTTATTTACCTTTTATGATTGAATCGAGATATCAGAGTATAACACATATGTTATCACTCAATTTGAGATTAGGATATTTAGAATGATCTATGATGACATTTGTCTAGGGATTTGGACCTTTTTAGTCGAGATGAATCTTGATAACTGACAATGAGTATGAGATTTTTTAAAATGTGATTTGTTTGTGTATGTTGAACAAAAAGTCATGTGATTAGATTGAGAATGAGTCTTGAGATTAATTGGTTCTTGGTTCTAGATTTCTTGATGTTGTTCTTTGAATACGAAGGATGATTGTTAGTTGTTGATAATGGTTGTTAATGGTTGAAAATGATGATGTTTGGTTGTAATTATTGCTTAATCTTTCAAAACGCACTAGGTTAGGTAAACTTCACTTGACTTTTTACAAACCACTTTCATCTTATCAAATCATAGCAACCCAAATAGACAAATCGCACCCATATTGAACATGACAAACCGCATACCCATTTTAACACCAAGTCAAACCGCATACCATTTCCCTTCTTGACAAACCGCAGTGTGACTTATCAAACCGCATCTATTCAGCTGCTCAAACCGCATTTGAACCAAACCTCTTTTGCGTCAAAACGCTTCAGATAAATCACAAACCGCATCGTACTAAACCGCTTCCATATTGCATCAAACCGCATACAGAGTAAGTATCAAACCGCAGTATTGTTAAAGGTCAAAACGCAGAAACAGATTAACTATCAAACCGCTTAAATATTGACAAACCGCTTCACAGATTCATTGAATCTGGACAAGTCTATCAAACCGCACTTGTAACAAACCGCTAAGAAGAGAGGCCACAACCCGCTTCTATACAGCTTTCTCAAAACGCATTCAAGCAAGCTTTCCACTTAAGCACAAACCGCAGCTCAAACATATCACAAACCGCATGTACGAACGTGTGCCAGCTTCGAACAAACATCATAATAACAGATTCAATAACTGCTTAAAAACTATTAACAAGCTGTTTGACCATATCACATATTAAAGCAAGTGATGGAACATGTTATAAAACTGTTTAGACCGCGACCAATTTAGAAAAACTTGATAAAAAACTTTTTTAAACATGTTTAGATTTAAACACGACCATATCAACAAGCTTAAAACCATATCAAACTTAAACCCATACCAACAAGCATCAAACCGCATCATAGAATCAAACAAACCGCATACAAAACCGCTCAAACACCATACAAATCATCAAGAACAACACAACCATGGCTCTGGTACCAATTGTTGGATCATACATATTAGGTTGTTTGATGATTCGGGTGGTCTAGGATGGTGGATATACATGTTAGCCATTAGAGAGATAAAGAGTAGAGAGGGTGTTTCTGAGAGAGAAAGTAAAACAAAAAGGAAAAGGTTAGATTAGAAGAGAAGCATCACCCCTTCCAAGTATGGAAGGGGTATTTATAGTTACAAAGAATATGTTCTCCTGTCGGACTGTGGATCAGGCATACAGTGGGTAAAGACCCGTCCTTCCTCCACGGTGTTACTCTAAGCTAAACTAAGCTAATAACTAACTAATAAACTAGTAAATAATGATATGTCTATGAGCTAACATATGCTAGACTATAATTGGGTGACCGACACTTCCTTATGGAATTTCCAATTCCTAACAAAAATAGTGAACACAGTATGTCACTTTTCTATAAGAAACTGATTCAGATGTATTGTTAGATGATTAAAGTTAAAACAGATTTTTGTTAATGACTAATCATCCTTTTTAAATTTTCAGTTGAGCTGTATGTCAACGGAGAAATTGTTTAGAGATCACCTGAAAGGCAAAGGAGGGTTGAACCAGTTCCACAAAGAGTGCAAGACAGACCTAGATACAATGACCGTACCCGATATGTCAAGCGTCGTGAAAACAGCCAGTAATCGTGATGCTCGCTTACCTGAATATGTAATGAATAGATTTTGAATCACTATGGATTGGTTATCGATGAAGTAATGATGGTATCTTAGGTGTAATCAACGTTTCATTTGTTACTGCATATGTTAACTACCTGAATCGACATTTTATGTCGCTACGTAAGTTTTAGGTTAAATATACGTACCAAGTATGCTTTTGTTTATAATCATGTCTCTTTCCATTATTAATCAAGGTTGTCTATTGGTATGATGGCATATTAGCATGGCTCCTAGCAACATTTACTACTTAATTATGTTCAATGGAATCCTGGCAAGTATGTCAATGAAATCACATGGGGAAATGGAGTTATATACTTATACTTGGATTACCTATTTTCCAATTTAACCAGGTCATATTAGGCTATTTGTATTAGTGACGTGATTACTATAAAACCCAGTTTCTAGATCCATGATAGGTAAGGTACCCACCCTTTCAGGAAGCTCACCGCATCTCAGTGTTTTTTATTCTTATAAGATAAAATGGAGTTGTTTTGTGCGCCAATTATAAGCTATTTTTGCGCATTATAAGTTTGTCTTTGTCCATTTTAGTTTGTTCTTTGCCCATCATAAGCTGTTTTTGGATGAATTATAACCCGTTTATGATTTGCAAGAATTCCAACAACTATAATTTCAATCTCTGGTTAGGTTCAATGTGAGAAATTTCATGCCTTGAACTCTGAAACACAACCTATAGACCCAGATCACATCACAGTTGGAGCCTTGATGAAAGCATGTATGAATGTTGGTCAGGTTAGACAATTCAGTTTTTCTTTTTTGCATCTTTCAGCTGTTTTCTGTAGTGATTTGTTCCAATTTACATGGACTTAAGAATTTATTTTAGGCTGAACGGGCATAAGACATATATGGTATGATTTAAAAAGTTGCGATTATTAGTATATAATTTTACACTATTGCTCGCAATGTAGGTAACACTACATTTCATGTTCAAAATTAAGAACGTCATTAACAATTCGCGGTTACGCTTTCTAGACAGATGCTTACAACACTCGACAGTTGGCCAGTTGCAGCTTTGACAAAAATACTAAACGTCCCAAGGTTCAGAGTCAAGGTAAAGCTACTTACAGTTGTATTTGGAATTACTAATGCATCAACTGATTCGTTTGCAATTTCTTATTTCGTTTGTACGCTTGCATCAATTAATTGACATTGCTAATTTAGAAATTGTTTTTCCAATAGGTGCTTCAAACAAGCGATTTGAGAAACAAGTCACGGCACAATCAAACGTCACGTCTACAAGTTCCTCAAGTTCTGGTAATATAAAATTACAATATTAGCAATAGTTGTATTATATTTCTATTTTATATTCATTTTGTTTACGTCCAATTGTATTTGGAGGTATAGCCGCATCACAAGATGAGTATACAGTTTTTGATTTTCTATGTACGCTTGCGTTGTTGAATTTACATTGCTTACTTGAGTGTCTTTTTTCCAAAAAGTGCTGGAAATGCACGGGCAGACAATCGTTTCACTTCACAGACGGACGTCCCATCTACAAGCTCTTTGGGTTTAGGTAATATGAACTTATAGTATTTTCACATGTTGTATAAGTTCTATTTTATATTTCATTCCCTCCTCTTTTTTACTTTCACTTTCTCCTAATCCTTTATCTATGATTCAACGCGCTGTTTTGGTACTAAGAACGGACAAAGAACGGGACTAAATATGCAAGACCTAAGTATCACCGCTGTTGTTTATAATGATCTCCTTTTGGGGTCTGCAGTCGGTGGTTCAGTTTTTGGCTATGCGATTCCAGGTGTGATCGGTCAAGAAATTTCAATATCCAAAACTCCCATGGTTAACATCGTTAGTGGTGATACTTATGCTAACGTTAATACAGGTTAGCTTGATTTTGGTTTTTGAAGTTTTCGTGTACGCTTTATCTTCCGACATGTGGAAACTAATTATAAGTGTATTGTGTTATTTATGAGAGCAGAATTGTTTTATTTTTTCATCTTTTTAGGACTACTTGATTCGCTGCAAAATATATGCGCAAGTTTGAGCATACTGAAACAATCACAACCAGTGACTAACCATTTTTTACCACCCTTCTTTTGCTATATAAAAATATGCCAACGATATTTATAAGTCATGCTCGCCCATTGGGCGGGCTTCGACCACTAGTATATATATATATATATGTGTGTGTATATATATATATATATATATATATATAACAAAGACCAACAGGAACCCAACAAGACACTTGGAACCTGCATGGGCTAGAACTAAACATTTACAACAAGAAGGACAAGAAAACAAACAAGAAGGCAAGAGAACTAGATGCCTACGGCAATTAGACAACAAGCATAAAATCCTCAAGACAACCTATGTCACTGAAAATAAGCAGCCCCACAAATCAAAGAAACCAAATTTGAAACTTTGCAGCTCCACAAATAAGCAGCCCCACAAATCAAAGCCCTAAAAACACCCTGAAAAAGTCTCGAAACACAAATCATTTTGAAACTTTGCAGCTCGAAGGGTCACGGAACCAATTTTTCCATGTAAACGATACATTCTTTGACCTTCTTGAGTATCTTGGACAATTTTATTGATGCTCGCCACTTTCACACTAAAAACACGAGAATCACGTTCCTTCCATATCATATACGCAGTCACCCAAGTTACTAGTTGCCACAAAATTCCCGAGGCAGAATTAGAGGTTAACCCACCATGTTGCAACATATCACTAACAGAAAAAGCATTAACAACACCTTTCCTCCACCAACCGAAAATCTTTTCCCAAACACTCATTGCCACATTACAATTTACTAGAACATGATCATTCGTTTCCACATTATCTCCACAACAAGGACATAAAATAGATCCAAGTCAATACCTCTTTTAGTGAGCTCCACACGAACCGGAATTCTCCCATTTAGAACTCTCCAAATGAAAATATTCACTTTCTTTGGCACGAGTTTGGTCCATACCGTCTCTTGATTTGAACCCGCCACTTGAAGACTCTCATCCACCATATGAGATAAATCTTTGACCCTCAATTTTCCATCTTCAACAAGATTCTAAAGCCACGAATCCCTACAATCACGAGTTAGATTAACGTTATGAAGTAAATCCATAAGTACTGCCAAGTCCCCACAAGCCCCCCTAGGTTCCCTCACCCAATCCCATTCCCACCTCCAAACCCCCTCACTCCAATTTCCTCTATCAATCACCCGAGCCTCCTTACACCTATATAGATGATACAAGCTAGGAAATTTATCACAAAACCTAATATTTCCTACCCATCTATCTTCCCAAAAAGATGTATCCCGTCCATTCCCTACCTTATTCGAAAATGAAGTGGAAAACCCAATTCTAATTTATCTAAATCTATGCCTACTCTAACAATATCACGCCAAACACCACTACCACCCAACTCACTCACGACTCCATTAACAACCAAAGCACCATTAATCCCATAGATACTTTTAATCACCCTAACCCATAATACACCGCTTTCTATCCTAAACCTCCACCACCATTTACCCACCAAAGCCCAATTTTTTGCCCGAAGAGATCCGATGTTTAACCCCCGCCCCATGTGAAGCTAAAACTTTATCCCATTTAATCCAAGCCAACTTTTTATTTTCACCCACCCTACCCCAAATGAAATCCTTTTTTATACTCCCAAGTTTTTTAGTCACGCACAAAGGAACACGGAACATCGAGAAATAATACAATGGCAAACTTCCTAAAACCGACTTAATTAGCGTCAAACATCCCCCAAACGACATTGGAAGGCCAAGATAAGTAAATAGAAATTACACTATCCCGCCTCATGCACTCTCTAATTGGAAGGCCTAGATAAGTAAATAGAAATTGCATAACATTACAATGCATCCATCTCGCCATATTGACGACCTCATCCGAATTCACTCCTACACCATACAATCTACTTTTATTAAGATTCACTTTTAAACATGATACTTTCTCAAAACATTTTAAGATACACATCAGATTTTTTGCATTTTCTTTATCCCATTCACCAAAAAATATTATGTCGTCCGCATATTGTAAATGGGACACAACAACATTATCGGTTCCAACTTTAATTCGCTTGAAAACACCTCTATCCACCGCATCTTTAAGCATAGCATTGAAACCTTCTGTCACAAGGATGAATAAAAATGGAGACAAAAGATCGCCTTGTCTAACCCCACGTTTCAATCTAAATTTGGCGGTCGGGGAACCATTAACCAGAATAGACATAGAAGAAGACTTCAAGCAAGCATCAATCCAAGCGCACCACTTATCTCCAAAACCCATACTTTCCAAAATATCACATAAATATTTCCAATTAATACTTTCGTACGCTTTCTCAAAATCGACTTTAAATATCAATCCGCAATTTTTCTTTCTCTTCAGGAACTCAACTGTTTCATTTTCTATCAGAATACCATCAAGGATGGATGTACCTCCCATAAAGGCATTTTGTACGTCACCCACCAGCTTTCCAATCACTTTCTTTATCCTTTCTGCTAGTAGTTTTGCGATAATTTTATAATAGCATCCGATCAAACTAATAGGTCAATATTCACCAAGACCAATAGGGTCCGTGACTTTAGGAATCAACGCCACGAATGGTGAATTACAACCCCTTGAGATTTCCAACCTGTCCCAAAACCACCTGATCGCATTAACTATCTCTGATTTAAAAATCTCCCATAACCTTTTTGTAAATCTAAAATTGAAGCCATCCGGACCAGGAGCCTTATATCTACCACAACTATTAATCGCATCCCATATCTCCTTTTTCTCAAAAGGAATTTCTAGTAGATTTGTATCTTCAGTAGATAAACGATTCAGTCGGCTACTTAGAAAACTATGTCTCATCCAATCACGTTCTGAAAAAATCAACTTATAATAACTATGAGCCTCATCTTTTATCTTATTAGGGTCTTCGCACCATTCCCCATCCACCATCAAACCTCTGATACTATTCTTGTTATTTCTACTCTTCACATGAGAGTGAAAAAAACTTTGAATTCTCGTCTCTTTCCACATCCCATCTCACTCTTGCCCTTTGTCTAAGAATGCTACCCTTTCTCCCTTTCTTACTCAAGCCACAACCTCCTTGCCTCTATCCATTTAGACATCTCTACTTAATCAAGATTTCTCGATTCTGCCTCAAGTTCCCAATTCATTGCTTCACGACAGTATGTAACAATTTTTGTATCAATTACACCAAATCTCTTCTTGCTCCATTCTTTTAATTCTACTTTGACGTTTTTAAGTTTGTCACACAACCGACAATCTAGTTTGCTACTTTTCACATCTTTATTCCATCCCCGCAACACTACCTCTTCTATATCTACTTCATTTAACCAAATGTCAAAAACACGAAACGGCTTCGGTCCAAAGTCAACATCCAAATCCTTGAGCACAATGGGACAATGATCTGATAACTTTCTATCCAAAGCTACAACCGCAAGATTACACCATTTACTTGTAACAACCCGCATTTTTAGGTTACTTTTCATTTTTTTGAAAAGTTACTATTCACTTTCACTATTCATCCTGTAAAAAATTTTATTTTTATTTTACCATCATGACAAGAAATTTGATACTCAACAAGTCATCCTGATGATGTACGTTAAATCCATTTAGAACCGATTTCACAAAACCGTGTTTGAGAATTACTTTAGGGTTTAAACGTCATTCAGGCATTCCGATATGTCCATAAACACTATAAACATTAGAAATACATATTTCTACCATTTTACAACAATTCCACAAGTTTTGGAATTTTACGTTTTCCAGTTCTGCGTTTTACACAAAATACGCGTTTTTGACAGGCGTTTCCAGCTTTAAACAGCGTTTTAGCAACCCGATGGAACTTACCACTCATTTTATATTTTATTATGGAGTATAATGATAAGTTTAATCATTTCTACAAGTTTCATATTTTTACGATACCCGGTTTTACGTTTCGTGACTTAACAACTTACAATTAGCGATTAACGAAACCAAAACTCACTCCGTAAAGGTAAGATAAATGTTCAAAACTCTTAACCTCCTCATTCTTGACCTATGTGGCATTTTCTATGAGTAATAAAGACACATGGTTTGATCATAGCCATTGATTCCTTAGATTACTTACACTTGTAAAACTTAACCATGATTAAATATTAACCTAATATATAGTTAACAAATTCTCTAGCCTATAAATACCAAGCAAATCACTTGACAAAATTGCACCACACCTTCTTAACATCTAAAGTCCTAAACCTAAGGCATTTCTTATAGATATTGTATGAACATTCATGTGTTCTTGAAGAAAAACTAGGTTTTGATCTTTGTTCTTGGAAGTTTTCAAGAAAGAGTCGTTATAATCTTCAAATAACTTCAAGTCTCCAAAAAGATGTTGTTATAATCTTCTATTCTCCTTCAAGAATTCAAGAATTATATAAGGGTGCCAAGGTGTGAAAAGCTTGCTCTATCAAAGTCCTAAGTGCTCTATCAAAGTCCTAATCCTTACTAGTTCCTCCTTTCCTTAGAAAGCCAAAAGTTGTAAGCAACTAATCACCACCATCACTCTATTATCTCATGTTTAATATTCCTAATCTTGTCATTTTCATGCTATATATATGGTTACTATGTTGATTCATGATGTACATATACTCAATCATATGTTTTAATTCACATATTGTCGTAAAAGTAACGAACTAGTAAACTAGTCATATTCTACATATTTGAAGCCATTTAAACCAACTACATATGGACTTGGTAACTTACATATTATTGTAGACAAGATAAAAAGGTAAACATAGCAACTTAAATCACCCGAAACGGACAAACGAGTAAAAAGTTATAGTAAAAAGAAGTTAGCAAAAACCTAGAAAAGCCAAAATGGCTACTGTCGAGTCTTTCTAAAAATAAGTGGCACTTCTGGTCCGAATCATCAAAAAGTTAAAACAAGAAAGTTGTAACACCCCAACCCGACAAGGGTAAAGATATCACAAATACGGTTTCATATCAGAACCTTAAGTACTATACAAAAGCGGAAGCCTTTACAAAACTTACAAAAGAAAAATATAAATAACTTAATAATCAAAATAAATCTAAGATTCCTATATCAAATCTTGCTCTCATCTCTACTCAACCAGATCGCTATCCCATAAGCTCATCTTGAATGCTTAATACCGCCGCAGAAAAGAAAATGCGGCCGAGCTTACAAAGCCCATGGAAGCGAGATATAACAAAACGAAGCTAAACAAAACAATTATACAAATAACGGAATCACAACGGAATGAGAATACTGAAGCATTGAGGATTCTCGTAGCACACTATACGAAACCAAGAACAAATAGCAATCAAGAACAAACACATAGCACATAGATGGCACGTACTTAAACACATCAAAATAACCGGACATTCAACACATTCAGATAGTAGAGCTCATGTAAGCCAAACGAATTTCTAAAGGCTAACAGAAACACTTTCTAGAAAATAATCATGGCATTCATACAAATTAATCAACCTACATTTAACACACTTAATTCAATATTGTAGCAATGGAAAATATAAAATCAATCATGGCAGTCTCACATACGATAGAAAACACAGAAACAACTATAACTAAATATACAAAGACATAACATAGCCATTAGCAATTATCGTAACGATACCATAAGCTTAACCGTTTTCGGATCGAATCTTAACATCAGCAGAGTTTTAAAATAGCAAATCGAATAATAAGCAGATAGAAACTAACGGATAGGCAAAGTTTACAAAATTAAGCGAACAATCATGCACACTAAACTTTCAGGATACCAAATTTCACACTAGTACGTTTATCTCACAGATCAACGAATTTCACCTAACGATAAACTAACGTAACATCGATGACAACATACTAATCACATTTACTCATAGTATCATATCCTAGCATAACAAATGGTAGTCACTTAAACATACAAAAGCATAACCACATATAATAACATATAATAAGCCTAGCACATAATTATAAACACTTGAACATACCGAATCAAAATCAATACTTAATACGAAATAACAAATAAAGATTTAGTTAACTACCACGATCCCGAACATATCATATCGAAATATCTCTTTTTCGAAGGTAATCTCATAAACTAATTGGAGTAGCTAGCTCCGAGAATTTTGTGAAGACGCGTATTGCACACGACATCATTCACCAGAAACATATCGATAACAGATCGATATAGGATGCATCCATACGCCCACGCACGTAGATATTGGTCATATAACATAACTTGAGCTCATAATGTATAACAGATAAGGACGTAGAACATCACTCTAATGCCCTAGAGTCATGTCGAGGTGCATCATCTACGGACATGGAACCCCCATGACTAGTGAAATATTTGGCTCGGGTATCAACTAACTTAGGTCAAACAAATTGTCATAAATGACACAGATCATAATCAAACACAAAGTTCAACAGATGACATATCAGATAACTCATATCATAAGGTTCACATTCAAATATTCGAAGTCGAGGTTCATATTACGTCACAAATCATACATTCATAATTAGAAGTTCATAATTAAACTTAGTAAGGTTCAACAAATGCATATCGAGTCTTCATAACACAAGTTCAAATCAAATATTGCATGGTTCAATAAAACAGAAGTTCAGATAAACAATGATCAAACAATCGAAAGGGTTCATAGCAATGGTATCGAAACCTAATAAGTAAAATAGAAAAGCTAACGAAAGAAACGTCATAAGAAACCTTTACTGAAAAGGTCAGAATATCTGTACCTTAAAGCAAATGAGAGAGAAGCAAACGAATGAGTGAATCACGAAGATATAACGCCACGTCCTTCAACGAATCTACACGGATTATGATTTATTTAGTACTTGTAGCATCATTAAGTTATAACGGATTTATCGCATTCACACTCTTAGAGTTGTAAGTATATTCTTATTCTTAGTGACGGACAGAATTACAATGTTTTAGGGTTTTAATCATTAATTAGCCAACCTCATGAGACCATGCATACATTACTTTAATTCATGACTCTTAGTTCTTACACAAAATCATAACTCACGCATGCTTACAACACTTCTTAAGACTAGCTCGTTATATACTAAATCAATGGTTATTAATGACCTCCAAACTTACTATTTTCACATGAAATAACAAATTAGCACTCACAGCTTAAAACCCTAATCGACTCATAATCATGACCTAGGGTTTCTCTCAAACTTTTAGCACCATATAAAATACACATTAAATTGACATGTTACGGATTTTAATGACTTATCACCTTGACCTAGAACGTGTGAAAAACAAACCGAAGATAACTCAAAACCCATACCTACATTTACACTAGTAACTCACACCACCTTGACTTATATAAATCATGTTAACGAGACCAAAGTTTTACCCGTTTCCCTTGCTTCAATATATATGCTCACACATGCAAATCCCAACTTGCTATACGTTATTTTCCAAACTCACAAACCATCCGACACACACACAAACACTTGCAAAACTAAACAGCCCTCGTTAAGACTCATGCATACGCCTAGGTTTCCTTGTTTTAGCTCTTCATCCAATGTCTTTACAGATTGTATTAGGACTCGCTTGTTTTATTTTGGGTCTACCCGAGAAGGACCAGCCACGAAATCAAAAACTCACACCCACACAAGCACAATAATAACGAAACATAAAATACTTAAGCAAACCCTAGCCTCGATAGCAGATTCATGGGTTTTCAGGCTCATTAAAAGCGCATTATAAGGTTCAATCTTAGACTCGAATATCGGCTGATATTATACGAATATAGGTTAATCAAAATGAGATTAGGGTCGAACAAGAGTAGGAGACACAAAATTTTAGCATGGTTTAAGTTATGATTTTATGCGAAGTTTATATGTATAACTGATTCATAAGCAAGAAACACATAAATAGATTATTTATACATGTGATACGGTCACAATTTACACGAAGGTTCTATCGCATGGCGCTTATTCAATCGTATGGTGTATTAACATGTCTCACGGCTTAATGTTTATACGAGTAGCATGCAGAAGTTTTGAGAAAAAGGAAAGGTCGATATACCTTAGCAAACCCGAACAAAACACCACGATCACTACAAAGAGTAGCAAATGAAATGGGAGGGAAGAAGAAAAAGAAAAGCAGGAACTCTATTGCCGTGACTTTGCAGAAGCTAGGGTTTCATATGGAGGGTTTTTGTGAAGTATTTATACTAATCGACCCATGGTGGGTTTGTGTGAGAATCGGTTTACAAGAAACCGACCCATATTGGGTTAGTTTTGAGAATCGGTTCCCAAAAGAAAAGGCCCGTGGGCTTCAAGCTTGGGCTTGGCCGAATTCTTGATGATAGACACTTTATTTGGACTTCCAAAATAATTCATAGTATACTTTTATTTATTTTTTTGTCATAAAAAATTTCGGTTTATTTATTTTGCACGTTAGGTTTATAAGTTAGATTGAATTTTCATTTAATGAGCGTTGATATATTTTACGTATTTTATAAATGTTAACTGTGAGGGTAAAATAGTCTCTTAACACGATTTATATTTTTAGGGTTTTACAACTCTTCCCTTCTAAAAAGAAAATTTCGTCCTCGAAATTGAACAAGACGGAACAGAACAGAAAACAAATCGGATTTCAGAATTTCAAAGAATACAGCAAACGCGAAGCTTATCCTAGAACAAACGGATTCTTATCAGAATCTTCAAACTTATACTTTTCAGAAATCAAATCACTAATCAGATACTTAAACAGATAATCATATACTTATCAAAGGAATGGCAGAAAACAGATGAGATGCAGAAAGTCAAACAACACGCTCTAACTTATTCAGATATCTAATGATGAGAACAAACATATACATAGACAAAATGAATCCTAACGGTCTCACTAGTCGCAGATAATCAAACTAAAAGGATCTAATGTTCCTCAAACACTTCACGAAATATCCAATGATCACAATAAGGGTACATGGAGACGTACACATTTAGAGCAAACATAGCAATCCATAGTTCACACAAATCATAACAATTTCGTCCAAAACGCATAAACTCACACGTAATGATATCGAACGAACTCTCACAAATAGATACATAATTTCAAACAGGAATGAGGAGTGACAAATAACGGATACAAGTCATACTCCATTCACGATCAACCACGTGCATTTCCCGCACGTCATATAATTTCAATAAGTTCAAATTATATGATCTCAGTATTATCACGTTGATCAGGCATCATAATACTTGCATCACATAACAAGTTCTTATTGTCATCATATTCTCATTCCGGTCTTGGCAAACCACATAACCAGAATCACAACAAAACATATCACATACAAATAACATACAGATAGCAAGTAACATACTATAACATACCAGATTCACATGAGTATACCATCATGATGGTCATACTTTATTTCAAGCTGTGATTAAGCAACATCAATAAGAAAACACATAGCAGACGAAACTTATGAGGACTAGCGGAAACTTAATGAATCTATCAGAAAGAAACAACAAACAGGAACTATACTTTCAAAATTTTGCTTTATTCTCACTAATCAAACAAAATTGCTGAATTGTCATAAGATGAACTTCCAAAACAAAACTTAATAATCCAAGATTTCAATCATCTAAATGAAAACAAAAGGACCTAAACTCAAAAGCCAATGTCAAAAATTTCTCATAAAGAGGACAACTAATCGAGCGCTAATTTCTATTCTTGTATCGGATTAAACTCTAGTAGTCTGTAGACTCTAAATCCGAGTCCACATCGTATTCTTCCTCATGTTCTTCTTCTTCCTCTTCTTCCTCACTTATCCATCCGTTTCATTTCCTTCAAGGCAATAAGTTTACTAGCAAAGTCACTTCTCCGATTTCTTCTTCTTCCCACACGATCTACAAAATTATACAAATCGCGACTCCTAGTCCAACCTACTCCTCCATCTTCAAAGAACTCGGGCATCTATGATGATACCTAGTGGTGAAACCTTGGTTGTCAACGACTTTGGTTTCGACTCTACTACTTTTCCGTCTAGGTTCTTTAAGGTAAGCTTTTCCTCAATTGTGCATGGCCACATACTAGCCGGAACTCATATCCTCTTGTTGGTCCGCTTCACTCTACCAATCCTCTTGCAGCCTTTAGCAATAACAACGGTCCACATCATCTTTTCCCTAGGTTGCCTAGCTGGTCCTTGTTTGCTCCTATCGTGAACTAGAACGACGAGGGATAACCATCTAAAAGAGTAACCAACTATTAGCAAAAATCTAAGTACGATAGTGGACGCAAAGAAGATAATGCAGAAGGAAAATCCTAAATCTACCCAATTCTCACAGGTCATAGCCTAAGCTCTAAGGGTCCTAAAACCCGCTCGATACCATAAATTGTAACAACCCAACCCGACAAGGGTAAAGATATCACAAATACGGTTTCATATCAGAACCTTAAGTACTATACAAAAGCGGAAGCCTTTACAAAACTTACAAAAGAAAAATATAAATAACTTAATAATCAAAATAAATCTAAGATTCCTATATCAAATCTTGCTCTCATCTCTACTCTCAACCCGATCGCCTATCCCATAAGCTCATCTTGAATGCTTAATACCCGCCGCAGAAAAGAAAATGCGCCGAGCTTACAAAGCCCAAAGGAATGATATAACAAAACGAAGCTAAACAAAACAATTATACAAATAACGAAATCACAACGGAATGAGAATACTGAAGCATTGAGGATTCTCGTAGCACACTATACGAAATCCGGAAGAACAAATAGCAATCAAGAACAAACACATAGCACATAGATGGCACGTACTTAAACACATCAAAATAACCAGACATTCAACACATTCAGATAGTAGAGCTCATGTAAGCCAAACGAATTTCTAAAGGCTAACAGAAACACTTTCTAGAAAATAATCATGGCGTTCATACAAATTAATCAACCTACATTTAACACACTTAATTCAATATTGTAGCAGCGGAAAATAGCAGTCCAATCATGGCAGTCTCACATACAGATAGAAAACACAGTAAACAACTATAACTAAATATACAAAGACATAACATAGCCATTAGCAATTATCGAACGATACCATAAGCTTAACCAGCGATCGAATCTTAACATCAGCAGAGTTTTAAAATAGCAAATCGAATAATAAGCAGACAGAAACTAACGGATAGGCAAAGTTTACAAAATTAACTGAACAATCATGCACACTAAACTTTCAGGATACCAAATTTCACACTAGTACGTTTATCTCACAGATCAACGAATTTCACCTAACGATAAACTAACGTAACATCAGATGACAACATACGAATCACATTTACTCATAGTATCATATCCTAGCATAACAAATGGTAGTCACTTAAACATACAAAAGCATAACCACATATAATAACATATAATAAGCCTAGCACATAATTATAAACACTTGAACATACCGAATCAAAATCAGAATACTTAATACAGAAATAACAAATAAAGATTTAGTTAACTACCACGAGCCCAGAACATATCATATCAGAAATATCTCTCTTTTTCAGAAGGTAATCTCATAAACTAATTGGAGTAGCTAGCTCCCAGAATTTTGTGAAGACGCGTATTGCACACCGACATCATTCACGAAAACATATCGATAACAGATCGATATAGGATGCATCCATACCCCACGCAGATATTGGTCATATAACATAACTTGAGCTCATAACAGATAACAGATAAGGACGTGGCAGAACATCACTCTACTGCCCTAGAGTCATGTCAGAGGTGCATCACTGACACGGACATGGAACCCCCATGACTAGTGAAATATTTGGCTCGGGTATCAACTAACTTAGGTCAAACAAATTGTCATAAATGACACAGATCATAATCAAACACAAAGTTCAACAGATGACATATCAAATAACTCATATCATAAGGTTCACATTCAAATATTCAGAAGTCAGAGGTTCATATCACAGTCACAAATCATACATTCATAATTAGAAGTTCATAATTAAACTTAGTAAGGTTCAACAAATGTGCATATCAGAGTCTTCATAACACAAGTTCAAATCAGATATTGCATGGTTCAATAAAACATAAGTTCAGATAAGCAACAGATCAAACAATCAGGAAAGGGTTCATAGCAATGGTATCGGAAACCCTAATAAGTAAAATAGAAAAGCTAACGAAAGAAACGTCATAAGAAACCTTTACTGAAAAGGTCAGAATATCTGTACCTTAAAGCAAATGAGAGAGAAGCAAACGAATGAGTGAATCACGAAGATATAACGTCACGTCTCCTTCAACGAATCTACACGGATTATGATTTATTTAGTACTTGTAGCATCATTAAGTTATAATGGATTTATCGCATTCACACTCTTAGAGTTGTAAGTATATTCTTATTCTTAGTGACGGACAGAATTACAATGTTTTAGGGTTTTAATCATTAATTAGCCAACCTCATGAGACCATGCATACATTACTTTAATTCATGACTCTTAGTTCTTACACAAAATCATAACTCACGCATGCTTACAACACTTCTTAAGACTAGCTCGTTATATACTAAATCAATGGTTATTAATGACCTCCAAACTTACTATTTTCACATGAAATAACAAATTAGCACTCACAGCTTAAAACCCTAATCGACTCATAATCATGACCTAGGGTTTCTCTCAAACTTTTAGCACCATATAAAATACACATTAAATTGACATGTTACGGATTTTAATGACTTATCACCTTGACCTAGAACGTGTGAAAAACAAACCGAAGATAACTCAAAACCCATACCTACATTTACACTAGTAACTCACACCACCTTGACTTATATAAATCATGTTAACGAGACCAAAGTTTTACCCGTTTCCCTTGCTTCAATATATATGCTCACACATGCAAATCCCAACTTGCTATACGTTATTTTCCAAACTCACAAACCATTCGACACACACACAAACACTTACAAAACTAAACAGCCCTCGTTAAGACTCATGCATACGCCTAGGTTTCCTTGTTTTAGCTCTTCATCCAATGTCTTTACAGATTGTATTAGGACTCGCTTGTTTTATTTTGGGTCTACCCGAGAAGGACCATCCACGAAATCAAAAACTCACACCCACACAAGCACAATAATAACGACACATAAAATACTTAAGCAAACCCTAGCCTCGATAGCAGATTCATGGGTTTTCAGGCTCATTAAAAGCGCATTATAAGGTTCAATCTTAGACTCGAATATCGGCTGATATTATACGAATATAGGTTAATCAAAACTGAGATTAGGGGTCGAACAAGAGTAGGAGACACAAAATTTTAGCATGGTTTAAGTTATGATTTTATGCGAAGTTTATATGTATAACAGATTCATAAGCAGCAAACACATAAATAGATTATTTATACATGTGATACGGTCACAATTTACACGAAGGTTCTATCGCATGGCGCTTATTCAATCGTATGGTGTATTAACATGTCTCACGGCTTAATGTTTATACGAGTAGCATGCAGAAGTTTTGAGAAAAAGGAAAGGTCGATATACCTTAGCAAACCCGGAACAAAAACACCACGATCACTACAAAGAGTAGCAGCTGAGCGGAGGGAAGAAGAAAAAGAAAAGCAGGAACTCTATTGCCGTGACTTTGCAGAAGCTAGGGTTTCATATGGAGGGTTTTGTGAAGTATTTATACTAATCGACCCATGGTGGGTTTGTGTGAGAATCGGTTTACAAGAAACCGACCCATATTGGGTTAGTTTTGAGAATCGGTTCCCAAAAGAAAAGGCCCGTGGGCTTCAAGCTTGGGCTTGGCCGAATTCTTGATGATAGACACTTAATTTGGTCTTCCAAAATAATTCATAGTATACTGTTATTTCTTTGTCATAACAAATTTCGGTTTATTTATTTTGCACGTTAGGTTTATAAGTTAGATTGAATTTTCATTTAATGAGCGTTGATATATTTTACGTATTTTATAAATGTTAACTGTGAGGGTAAAATAGTCTCTTAACACGATTTATATTTTTAGGGTTTTACAACTCTTCCCTTCTAAAAAGAAAATTTCGTCCTCGAAATTGAACAAGACGAACGAACGAAAAACAAATCGGATTTCGAATTTCGAGGAAAATAAAGCAAACGCTAAACTTATCTAAGAACAAACGGATTCTTATCGAATCTTCAAACTTATACTTTTCGAAATCAAATCACTAATCGATACTTAAAACAGATAATCATATACTTATCAAAGGAATGGCGAAAATGATGAGATGCAAAAGTCAAACAACACGCTCTAACTTATTCAGATATCTAATGATGAGAACAAACATATACATAGACAAAATGAATCCTAACGGTCTCACTAGTCGCAGATAATCAAACTAAAAGGATCTAATGTTCCTCAAACACTTCACGAAATATCCAATGATCACAATAAGGGTACATGGAGACGTACACATTTAGAGCAAACATAGCAATCCATAGTTCATACAAATCATAACAATTTCGGTCCAAAACGTACAAACTCACACGTAACAGATATCGACGAACTCTCACAAATAGGTACATAATTTCAAACAGGAATGAGGAGTGACAAATAACGGATACAAGTCATACTCCATTCACGTATCAACCACAGGCATTTCCCCAGACGTCATATAATTTCAATAAGTTCAAATTATATGATCTCGGTATTATCACGTTGATCAGGCGTCATAATACTTGCATCACATAACAAGTTCTTATTGTCATCATATTCTGTCCCGGGTCTTGGCAAACCACATAACCAGAATCACAACAAAACATATCACATACAAATAACATACAGATAGCAAGTAACATACTATAACATACCAGATTCACATGAGTATACCATCATGATGGTCATACTTTATTTCAAGCTGTGATTAAGCAACATCATTAAGAAAACACATAGCAGACGAAACTTATGAGGACTAGCGGAAACTTAATGAATCTATCAGAAAGAAACAACAAACAGGAACTATACTTTCAAAATTTTGCTTTATTCTCACTAATCAAACAAAATTGCTGAATTGTCATAAGATGAACTTCCAAAACAAAACTTAATAATCCAAGATTTCAATCATCTAAATGAAAACAAAAGGACCTAAACTCAAAAGCCAATGTCAGAAATTTCTCATAAAGAGGACAACTAATCAGGAGCGCGAATTTCTATTCTTGTATCGGATTAAACCTGCTAGTAGCTGTAGACTCTAAATCCGAGTCCACATCGTATTCTTCCTCATGTTCTTCTTCTTCCTCTTCTTCCTCACTTATCCATCCGTTCTCATTTCCTTCGCGCTGCGGCAATAAGCGACTAGCAAAGTCACTTCTCCGATTTCTCTCTTCTTCTTCCGGCACACGATCTACAAAAGCATACAAATCGCGACTCCTAGTCCAACCTACTCCTCCATCTTCAAAGAACTCGGGGCATCTATGATGATACCTAGTGGTGAAACCTTGGTTGTCAACGACTTTGGTTTCGTACTCCTCTACTACTTTTCCGTCTAGGTTCTTTAAGGTAAGCTTTTCCTCAATTGTGCATGGCCACATACTAGCCGGAACTCGTATCCTCTTGTTGGTCCGCTTCACTCTACCAATCCTCTTGCAGCCTTTAGCAATAACAACGGTCCACATCATCTTTTCCCTAGGTTGCCTAGCTGGTCCTTGTTTGCTCCTATCAGGTGAACTAGAACGACGAGGGATAACCATCTAAAAGAGTAACCAACTATTAGCAAAAATCTAAGTACGATAGTGGACGCAAAGAAGATACGCAGAAAGGAAAATCCTAAATCTACCCAATCCTCACAGGTCATAGCCTAAGCTCTAAGGGTCCTATAACCTGGCTCTGATACCATAAATTGTAACACCCCAACCCGACAAGGGTAAAGATATCACAAATACGGTTTCATATCAGAACCTTAAGTACTATACAAAAGCGGAAGCCTTTACAAAACTTACAAAAGAAAAATATAAATAACTTAATTATCAAAATAAATCTAAGATCCCTATATCAAATCTTGCTCTCATCTCTACTCAACCCAGATCAGCTATCCCATAAGCTCATCTTGAATGCTTAATACCTACCGCAGGAAAAGAAAATGCGGCTGAGCTTACAAAGCCCAAAGGAACAGATATAACAAAACAGAAGCTAAACAAAACAATTATACAAATAACGAAATCACAACGGAATGAGAATACTGAAGCATTGAGGATTCTGCGTAAGCACACTATACAGAAATCCAGAAGAACAAATAGCAATCAAGAACAAACACATAGCACATAGATGGCACGTACTTAAACACATCAAAATAACCAGACATTCAACACATTCAGATAGTAGAGCTCATGTAAGCCAAACGAATTTCTAAAGGCTAACAGAAACACTTTCTAGAAAATAATCATGGCGTTCATACAAATTAATCAACCTACATTTAACACACTTAATTCAATATTGTAGCAGCGGAAAATAGCGGTCCAATCATGGCGTCTCACATACGATAGAAAACACAAGTAAACAACTATAACTAAATATACAAAGACATAACATAGCCATTAGCAATTATCGAACGATACCATAAGCTTAACCGTTTTGATCGAATCTTAACATCAGCAGAGTTTTAAAATAGCAAATCGAATAATAAGCAGACAGAAACTAACGGATAGGCAAAGTTTACAAAATTAACTGAACAATCATGCACACTAAACTTTCAGGATACCAAATTTCACACTAGTACGTTTATCTCACAGATCAACGAATTTCACCTAACGATAAACTAACGTAACATCAGATGACAACATACGAATCACATTTACTCATAGTATCATATCCTAGCATAACAAATGGTAGTCACTTAAACATACAAAAGCATAACCACATATAATAACATATAATAAGCCTAGCACATAATTATAAACACTTGAACATACCGAATCAAAATCGAATACTTAATACGAAATAACAAATAAAGATTTAGTTAACTACCACGATCCAGAACATATCATATCGAAATATCTCTTTTTCGAAGGTAATCTCATAAACTAATTGGAGTAGCTAGCTCCCAGAATTTTGTGAAGACGAGTATTGCACACGACATCATTCACCAGAAACATATCAGATAACAGATCAGATATAGGATGCATCCATACGCCCCACAGACAGATATTGGTCATATAACATAACTTGAGCTCATAACAGATAACAGATAAGGACGTGGCAGAACATCACTCTACTGCCCTAGAGTCATGTCAGAGGTGCATCACTGACACGGACATGGAACCCCCATGACTAGTGAAATATTTGGCTCGGGTATCAACTAACTTAGGTCAAACAAATTGTCATAAATGACACAGATCATAATCAAACACAAAGTTCAACAGATGACATATCATATAACTCATATCATAAGGTTCACATTCAAATATTCAGAAGTCAGAGGTTCATATTACAGTCACAAATCATACATTCATAATTAGAAGTTCATAATTAAACTTAGTAAGGTTCAACAAATGTGCATATCAGAGTCTTCATAACACAAGTTCAAATAAGATATTGCATGGTTCAATAAAACAGAAGTTCAGATAAACAACAGATCAAACAATCAGGAAAGGGTTCATAGCAATGGTATCGGAAACCCTAATAAGTAAAATAGAAAAGCTAACGAAAGAAACGTCATAAGAAACCTTTACTGAAAAGGTCAGAATATCTGTACCTTAAAGCAAATGAGAGAGAAGCAAACGAATGAGTGAATCACGAAGATATAACGTCACGTCTCCTTCAACGAATCTACACGGATTATGATTTATTTAGTACTTGTAGCATCATTAAGTTATAACGGATTTATCGCATTCACACTCTTAGAGTTGTAAGTATATTCTTATTCTTAGTGACGAACAGAATTACAATGTTTTAGGGTTTTAATCATTAATTAGCCAACCTCATGAGACCATGCATACATTACTTTAATTCATGACTCTTAGTTCTTACACAAAATCATAACTCACGCATGCTTACAACACTTCTTAAGACTAGCTCGTTATATACTAAATCAATGGTTATTAATGACCTCCAAACTTACTATTTTCACATGAAATAACAAATTAGCACTCACAGCTTAAAACGCTAATCGACTCATAATCATGACCTAGGGTTTCTCTCAAACTTTTAGCACCATATAAAATACACATTAAATTGACATGTTACGGATTTTAATGACTTATCACTTTGACCTAGAACGTGTGAAAAACAAACCGAAGATAACTCAAAACCCATACCTACATTTACACTAGTAACTCACACCACCTTGACTTATATAAATCATGTTAACGAGACCAAAGTTTTACCCGTTTCCCTTGCTTCAATATATATGCTCACACATGCAAATCCCAACTTGCTATACGTTATTTTCCAAACTCACAAACCATCCGACACACACACAAACACTTACAAAACTAAACAGCCCTCGTTAAGACTCATGCATACGCCTAGGTTTCCTTGTTTTAGCTCTTCATCCAATGTCTTTACAGATTGTATTAGGACTCGTTTGTTTTATTTTGGGTCTATCCAAGAAGGACCAGCCACGAAATCAAAAACTCACACCCACACAAGCACAATAATAACGACACATAAAATACTTAAGCAAACCCTAGCCTCGATAGCAGATTCATGGGTTTTCAGGCTCATTAAAAGCGCATTATAAGGTTCAATCTTAGACTCGAATATCGGCTGATATTATACGAATATAGGTTAATCAAAACTGAGATTAGGGGTCGAACAAGAGTAGGAGACACAAAATTTTAGCATGGTTTAAGTTATGATTTTATGCGAAGTTTATATGTATAACAGATTCATAAGCAGCAAACACATAAATAGATTATTTATACATGTGATACGGTCACAATTTACATGAAGGTTCTATCGCATGGCGCTTATTCAATCGTATGGTGTATTAACATGTCTCACGGCTTAATGTTTATACGAGTAGCATGCAGAAGTTTTGAGAAAAAGGAAAGGTCGATATACCTTAGCAAACCCGGAACAAAAACACCACGATCACTACAAAGAGTAGCAGCTGAGCGGAGGGAAGAAGAAAAAGAAAATCAGGAACTCTATTGCCGTGACTTTGCAGAAGCTAGGGTTTCATATGGAGGGTTTTTGTGAAGTATTTATACTAATCGACCCATGGTGGGTTTGTGTGAGAATCGGTTTACAAGAAACCGACCCATATTGGGTTAGTTTTGAGAATCGGTTCCCAAAAGAAAAGGCCCGTGGGCTTCAAGCTTGGGCTTGGCCGAATTCTTGATGATAGACACTTTATTTGGACTTCCAAAATAATTCATAGTATACTTTTATTTATTTTTTTGTCATAAAAAATTTCGGTTTATTTATTTTGCACGTTAGGTTTATAAGTTAGATTGAATTTTCATTTAATGAGCGTTGATATATTTTACGCATTTTATAAATGTTAACTGTGAGGGTAAAATAGTCTCTTAACACGTTTTATATTTTTAGGGTTTTACAAAAGTTATCCGGAACGATGTTTTACGGCTACCGCGAGGGAACTCGGCCTAAAAAGACCAAACGATATCATTTTGTTGCCTAAAATTTGTAAAACCGTTTTTACCGGCAAAAGTTGGATTTTCACAAGTTAAGAATATAGAAACTATGTTATTTTCATAGCTAGTTACATATTAAATTAACAAAACTTCATTCAACCTTCGGAATAGCGTTTTCGCAAGTAACGGAAAAATGACCATTTTACCCTTTTTCGCTGATTTTTACCAAAACTTCATTCTTGACGATGTTAATAAGTTGTGATCACTAGTAAACGACGAGAACTTGTAAAAAACTAGATATTTACTAAAAACATGATAAACTTTGTGATATAACAATCTTCACTCAAAACATATGTTTTATCTACTAAAGTGCTACAATACTTGGGAGCTTCATGTGAGGGGTTTCATTTGGGTAAAACGTATCGACGAGTTGCTGGATTTACGATTTAAAGTGTCCTAGCTCCTCGAACGTTTACTACATGACCTCTGAATTATGATGGCCCGAACAGTAGTACGATATCTATAAACTAAATACGTCTTCACATACTAAACTGTTACTATAAGCAACAAACTATAAATGACTACATCATGATCAACATAGAGACATATATAGGCTGGTTTATGATTTCCTAAACATTATTCCAAACCTAAGTCGCAAAATTCTATTTTAGGTTGCACGTAGAGATTTCCCGGCTTATCCATCACATCCGTTAAAGCATTTACCATCCTCAACTCTCGGTGAGTTCATAGCCCCACTTTCTATTACTTAATTGTTTTACAAACCCTCGGGGGAGATACATGCTTTATTTTTAAACCGAACACATTGCTTTGAAACTTTATGCTTATCTGATTGTTTTGTTAGCACTAAGTTACCGCATTTGCCAAACATAAGTCCCTAAATCATGAACCATTAATCACTAGAGAGAGTGAGCACGAATATTGTGAATAGATCTATTGGGATTGACGAATCCCGTTTGTGTTGGCCCCGTTAAAGGCAAACAAAAGCACTATATTTGAGTAACATTAGGTAAAAATGGCAATTTTACCTATTAAGGCTGGTACCAACAATTTCACCAATTAATATTGGAACACGTTAACGCCTTGGTTGCATGAGCTTAGTGAAATACTAAAGGGGGCTCAAGTATCACATACTTGAGGCAGCCGTACCAAGCATCAAAGCGGACCAAGCAATAATAACTATTTTGTTTTCAAACCATTGGTGTGAGTCTAATTAACTCTCACTACCAACATAATGCGTTCAACCATCAAACAAACTCTATGAATTTCACTCAACCTTTGTGTTGACAGTTTTAAGCATGTATTTCAGGTCCATAATGTCGGAAGCTGGCACGGAAGAGCAAGGACTAGATTAAGCAGGCTATAATTATTTTATCATTCAGTAAAGACATCAAAAGACTTTATATTGATGCATTTTGTAAACAATGGAACCAACTGGGACCTATTTTGTAAACTCTGATATTTTCCAATAATTTGAATGATAAATCCTTTTTAAACGACCCCTTTAGAGATCGTTTTCTATTATTATGACTGTTGTGCCGTGAAGTAACACCCAGTTTGAATTCCGCTGCGTATCACGAAATTGGGGGTGTTACATTACTTCTAAAGCCTTCGGTCACCAAGAATCTATCTAATTTGCTAAATTTTAGCCCATCATCACTAACACGAGTAAACTTTCGACCACCCATCGGAATCTCAACAAGTTGAGCAGTGTTAATAGATGTGTTAAAATCATCAATTTCCTTAATATTTACTTGGGAATTTAGCCTATCATCATGTCTTCTAACAACGTTAAAATCACCAAAAATACACCACTCATCAACTCCTTTCCCCATTAAACCCACCAATTTATTCCACAGCAAAACCTTGTGACTGCTTACCTGTGGCCCATATATACATGCTAAAACAATACTACCCAGAACACCCTTCCAACATCCCTTGACCGCAAGGATTCTATTGTCACCTATAGCATCCTTACACTCGAAAATATTAGGATCCCAAATCAAGATCATTCCCCCTGATCTTCCATTTGCCTCCACCTGAACAAAACAAAAGTTCCCATTACCCCACACCTCTTCAACCCAACTATCGTCAACAATCCCATATTTAGTTTCTTGCATAGCAATGACATCCGGATTCAAACATCTAATAATTGATTGCACCCACCCCTTCTTACCATCCACACCTAAACCTCTAGTATTTATCGATATTATCTTCATAAACAACCAAACAAAACGAAGAAAAAAGACAAACATGGTTACTTACAAAGATCTATATCGTGGTTACCTGATTCATTTGGTAACATTCCCTCAACAGATGCCTTCCAAACAACGCCAATCCGATCACCAACCTTCTTTAAACAATCCTCACTTATCAAACATGTAGGCCCCATCACATTTGCTCTCGATTGACCCTCACCCTTACTCTTCGATAGATTTTGTAAGATATTGGTTATTGTAACACACTAACACATAATTATATGGTTCGAATCATAAGAGAGTTTTAGAGAGAGAAAGAGTATAGAGGGTGTTTTCTAGAGAAAGAAAGTAAAACAAAAAGAAAATGTTAGATTAATGAAAAGCACCACCTCTTCCCAAGTGGGAAGAGGCTTTTGTACTATAGTACCCAAAAGAAACATGCTTTGTGTGAATAAATGTTTGAAAAGGCCACACAAACATAAAATTAATGTGGCGATTGGATGACCAATAGTCACACAAAACACACATTTCTTCACTTAAAACACCATATGGTCACACTTATTAACACTTTTGGTCACTTTATGATTAATTGTATGTGACTATATACACAAATCAAACATGCTTTGTGTGACTAAATGTTACAGAAGGCCACACAAACATAAAATTCAAGTGGCCATTGGATGAACAATAGTCACACAAAAGACATATTTCTTCACCTTAAACACCATATGGTCACAATTATTAACACTTTTGGCCACTTTATGCTTAATTGTATGTGACTAAATATCCAAAAAAAACATGCTTTGTGTGACTAAATGTTAGAAAAGGCCACACAAACATAAAATTCAAGTAGCCATTGGATGATCAATAGTCACAAAAAAGACACATTTCTTCACTTTCAACACCATATGGTCACACTTATTAATACTTTCGGCCACTTTATGCTTAATTGTATATGACTAAATACCCAAAAGAAACATGCTTTGTGTGACTAAATGTTAGAAAAAGCCACACAAACATAAAATTCAAGTGGCCATTGGATGATCAATAGTCACATAAAATACACATTTCTTCACTGTAAGCACCATATTGTCACACTTATTAACACTTTTGGCCACTTTATGCTTAATTGTATGTGACTAAATACCCAAAAGAAACATGTTTTGTGTGACTAAATGTTACAAAAGGCCACACAAACATAAAATTCAAGTGGCCATTGGATAATCAAATAGTCACACAAAACACACATTTCTTCACTGTAAACACCATATGGTCACACTTATTAACATTTTTGGCCACTTTATGCTTAATTGTATGTGATTAAATACCCAAAAGAAACATGCTTTGTATGACTAAATGTTACAAAAGGCCACACAAACATAAAATTCAAGTGGCCATTGGATGATCAATGGTCACACAAAACACATATTTCTTCACTGTAAACACCATATGGTCACACTTATTAACACTTTTGGCCACTTTATGCTTAATTGTATGTGACTAAATACCCAAAAGAAACATGCTTTGTGTGACTAAATATTAGAAAAGGCCACACAAACATAAAATTCATATGGCCATTGGATGATCAATAGTCACACAAAACACACATTTCTTTACTTAAAACACCATATGGTCACACTTATTAACACTTTTGGCCACTTTATACTTAATTGTATGTGACTAAATATCCAAAAGAAACATGCTTTGTGTGACTAAATGTTAGAAAAGGCCACACAAACATAAAATTCATATGGCCATTGGATGATCAATAGTCACACAAAACACACATTTCTTTACTTAAAACACCATATGGTCACACTTATTAACACTTTTGGCCACTTTATGCTTAAGTGTATGTGACTAAATATCCAAAAGAAACATGCTTTGTGTGACTAAATGTTAGAAAAGGCCACACAAACATAAAATTCATGTTGCCATTGGATGATCAATAGTCACACAAAACACACATTTCTTCACTTTAACACCATATGGTCACACTTATTAACACTTTTGGACACTTTATGATTAATTGTATGTGACTAAATACACAAAACAAACATGCTTTATGTGACTAAATGTTACAAAAGGCCACACAAACATAAAATTCAAGTGGCCATTAGATGATCAATAGTTGATAACATCAATTAGTCCTGATTATTAAGTGTCAATTTCCCCCGATAATGCTTGTAATTTATATCATTTATATGTATTTACGCTTGTTTTCCATTGTTTTCCACTTTCAGGTAAATTACGAGCATTGGAGCTAAAGAGACGCGGAATTGGAGAAATATCATAAGACTTACCATAGTATGCTGATTTTGAAGAAGTTACGGCGTAACTCATCTCTCACATTACGCCGTAACTATTGCGTGACTCAGAAAACCAACTCATCATAAGGTTACGGCGTAACTCTCCCCAAAGGCTACGACGTAACTCTATTAGGTCAAATGAGGTTCCACGCCGCTGATAACTACGCCGTAACTATTTCATCAACTACGGCGTAACCAAGTTTATTGAAGACTACGGCTCAACCACTAATAAGGTTACGCCGTAAGTAGCAGATCTAGTGCAAAATACGAAGGAATTGAAGGTTACGGCGTAACTCTTGTTATAGTTACGCCGTAACCCAGATCTGGCCTATAAATACCCCATGAATTCCAGCATTTCTAATCATCCCATTCCACACACAACAGCCAGAGAACGTGGGAAAAAGCTAAGGCCAGGTCTAGAGGAGCACACGGAGCTGTCTCCAAGGGAGAAATCACTCCCCTATGATAAGCATTTGGATTTTATATTTTCTTTACTTTCAATTTATGTATTTCGTACCTTTGAATATTGAATTAGTTTGTATGATTAATATGAGCGACTAAGCACCTATTGGTGCTGGCCTAGTTATGATTCCTTAATTTTTTTGTTTGCATTTACATTACTTCCGTACAATTATTTCTAAGTGTATGCATGCATAGTTTATTAGTAGCTACCCTTGGTTCGGTAGTTTTGAATGGCGGTAGAGGCCAATTGCTTAGGAGATATGACCAACTGACCCTAGGTGAGCGGACTGAGACGGGAAGGGTAAGATATGACCAACTGACGACCCTTTCTACTTGTGCGATTTGACCAACTGATCACCTACCGTTTGGATGAACTTAAGAATTAGGGGTGAGTGTTTAAGTTGCTAACGCCAGGGCACTCACTATTATAAATCTAGCATGTAGCGGTACTTAATGACTTGGCTTAGGGGACCAGGAACAACAGGACTTATGAGGGGACACCTGACTTCTCCTGTGGTGGCATCTTTGCTGATAGGTTAGGGCGAATTGACCAAATGTTGTCCTCTCAACTTTGACCCCACCTGAAGTAATTGAAAGTAAGTAGACGTAGACATAACTAGCTAGGAGGATTAACAAGGTTAGCACCACTCTCCTCTATTGATTTACCCTTTACCTTTTATCTGCCTTTATTTTGCTTTATTATGTTGTAGTAGTTAAATAATTAATTCCTTATCGAAACCATTATTAATCTGTGACACCTAGACTTAGTAATAATCCAACACACATAGCTCTTGGGACGACCTCGGCTTTACCGATTACTACACTACACACGACCGGGTACACTGCCCGTTAGTGCATTAGGGTAGACCATAGGTATAACGAGACTTTATAAATATTAAAACCTGGTCAGTAAAACCGGCATCAATAGTCACACAAAAGACATATTTCTTCACCTTAAACATCATATGGTCACACTTATTAACACTTTTAGCCACTTTATGCTTAATTTTATGTGACTAAATACCCAAAAGAAACATGCTTTGTGTAACTATACAGTGTTTATGGTCACTAGTACGGATTAATCCAACAAAATTTGTACCTAATTAGTCACACATGTTAAGGTTTTGGTTACTGGTTTGTAATAGAGACTAAAAAAAAGTCAAACATGTGACCGTAGAGTACCTATGGTCGCGCGACCCTTAGTCACACATGCTCGAAAAATCATGTGTGACTATATGTATATCGTCACACATATTGGGTGTAGCCAAATCCACTTTTTGTTCTAGTGCTACAAACTACACGCCCTCCTGTCGGGCTGTGGATCATGCATACAGTGGGTAAAGACCCGTCCGTCCTCCGCGGTGTTACTCTAACTAATAACTATCTAACTAACTAATAAATAACGTAATGTCTACGAGCTAACATATGCTAGACTAGAGTTGGGGTGACCGACTCTTCAACATGGATTTTCTAAATTCCAACAATCTCCCCCTAAGGAAGGCCACCCCATGAATACATTTTGCATCCTAGCATTCTATCTTTGTCTTCAGTCTTAAGCTCGTAAACTTAAATTCTTCACTGCTTTAGTAGTGATTCTTCAAAGTCCAATTAATTTTTACTTTCTGTGGAGGTCTTTGAACAGATCCACGTCTTGATGATCTTTGAGCATTATTTGAGATCATCAGCCACAACAAATCTCTGAATCATCCTTTTTTGTATCGCCTCCATGTGATGTTGTGACTTTTCGACCGACATGCTCACACTTTCTGGATCATGACATCTTTTCATCAGAGTAGCGGAAGCATTGTTGTATGTCTTTGATTGTCATGATTTTCTTCAATTATAATTGTGTGCTGTGAGCATGCGGTTATGAATTGACTTCTTAATATCGATCAGCTGCAACCGCCAAATGTTCTAGCAAACAACAGTTAGCAATAAAACACATGAAAGTGTCTTTTTTCACTTTCGTTGAATAGGGTTGCAAGAACCACGGTTCCCCGTTGATCAGTATAAATACTGCCTTTGATCAGGTAGAATTCCTAAGAACCTCCTTGACAGGGTTTCGCAGCTTGATCTAGCCGTTCTCAAACCGGAGCGTCCCAAAGTAGACAACACGGAGTGAGTGAACCAACGAATTGAGATTCACTGATTGATGAAAAAATGATTTGAAAAAAATCGCGTATTGCTTAAGAGAAAGAGTTTTGCAATACGACGAAGGTTTTATGAGAAAGATCAATTTTCAATCATAAATACATTTTGTATTTGAAAATGAATACACATTCGATGCGCTAGAGAAAAGAATGAAGCGCACATAGAAAGGTTTTTCAAAAGTATTCGTCAATTCATTTCCTGGACCAACGTTGATTCAAGAGTGAATTACCCCATTGTTTCTATCCAGTTGTCACAAGCTTGATCCAGTTGTCCAGTTGGTTCTTCTACGGGTTTTAAGTTGTTGAAACAAATGTGAGGCGGGTTTGATAGAGTTGGTGCTACTGTGGTTGATTGTAAAAATCAAAAGAAGAAAATTAACTTGTTTATTGGTGATTGAGATGCCCAGATGGCTGTCAAAAAGCTTTTGAGCAAAAAATTGCATACTCCTAGATTTTATGTCAATTATAAAACATGTGATGAAGCTAACGTTTGTGCTTTGATGCATCAAAACTTTAGTTTCTTTATTATCAGTTTCTTAATTTTTATTTTTTTGTTTTAGGAGACGATGATAAGTTGGTTGGCCTTTTTTGGGCTGATGAACAAGCTATAAAAAATTACGCCATTTTTGGTGATATCATCTCATTTGATGCCACTTTTCGATCAAACAAGTATGCTTATATTGAATATTAATTTTTGTTACTGTATAACTGTGATTATTTCACTGCATCACTATTTAAATGTTACTACATCTTTCTTTAATTGTTACTGCATCAATCATTATTTTTAATTGTTACTGCATCAATCATTATTTTTATTAAATCACAAACCAGTTTTGCTGTCATATAGGTACATAGCTCAAAAAACTAGTGGGAGCCTTTTATATTCTCCAATTGTGTTAGAGTAATCTTTCCTTGTAATTAGGATTGAATATGTGTACTTTGTGATGCAATGAAGTTTATACTAAAGTGATGCAGTAGATAAAATATTGATGAATATATATGTTTTTAATTGAATTAAACATACTCATATGATTGTAGGTACAAGATGGTATTCGTTCCTTTTACCGGCATTAATCATCACAATCGTTGTATTACTTTTGCATCGGGTTTACTCTCTGATGAGACTATTGGTGCTTATAAGTGGTTGCTTGATGAATTAAAAAATGTGTTTGGTAAAGATCCAAATGTTGTTATTGCTGTTCAAGATCCGTCTATGAAAATTGCTATTACATAATGCTTTCCTAATACAAGACACCGTTTGTGCATGTGGCATATCATGCAAAAATTGACTATAAGGGCATTTCATTAAGAGTTGATGCAGTAAATTGAGTAAGACAGATAAAATCTGATGTAGTATGTAGTATAATTAATTAGATTGTTAAATCATTAGTTATTGATTTTGATAAATAATCTGATGTAATTGTTTAATATTTATTATGCAGGTTGGGATTGCAATATGTAGTAAGACATATTTCAAAATACGTATATGTGATATTGTTTGGACTGATCAAATTTTACCAGTAGATTTTGAAAGAGAGTGGGAGTGTATGATTAACAACAAATAACATCAAATAGTCCTGAATATTAAGTGTCAATTTCCCCCGATAATGCTCGTATTTTATATCATTTATATGGATTTACGCTTGTTTTCCTCTATATTTCACTTTCAGGTAAATTACGAGCATTGGAGCTAAAGAGACGTGGATTTGGAGAGTTTATTGAAGATATATGATAGTATGCTCATTTTGAAGATGTTACGGCGTAACTCCCCTCTCAAAATTACGCCGTACCAGAAGCGTGGCTCAGAAAACCAACTCAAATGAAGATTATGACGTAACTCTCTCCAAAGATTATGACGTAACTAACTAGGTCAAATGAGGTTTCGCGCCGCTGCAAAAAATGCCGTAACTATTGTCTCAACTACGGTGTAACCAGGATTTATTGAAGATACGGCGTAACTCCTTCCAGATGTTACGCCGTAACCAGCATTTTCAGTGCAAATTACGAAGATAATGGTGTTACGGCGTAACTCTCGACTTAAGTTACGCCGTAACTAGATCTGGCCTATAAATACCACTCGAATTCCAGCATTTCTAATCATCCCATTTCACACACAACATCAGTGAACGTGAGTAGAAGGTTGAAGGCAGATCTTAGGGAGCATACGGAGCCATCTTCAAGGGAGAAATCACTCCGCTACGATAAGCATTAGCATTTTATCTTTTCTTTACTTTCAATTCATGTATTTCGTAATGTTAAACATTGAATCGATTGTTTTAGTTAATATGAGCGGCTAAGCACCTCTGGGGCTAGCCTAGTTATGATTCCTTAATTGATTTGTTTATGTTTACATTGCTTTCGTATAATTATTTCTAGTGTATGCATGCATAGTTTGTTGGTAGCTACCCTTGTTCCGGTAGTTTTGAATGGCGGTAGTGGCTAGTTACTTAGGAGATATGACCAACTGACCCTAAGTAGGTAGACTGAGTGGGAAGGGTAAGATATGACCAACTGACGACCCTTCTTCGCTTGTGCAATTTAACCAACTGATCTCCTACCGTTTGGATGAACTTAAGAAGTCAGGGATGAGTGTTTAAGATGCTAGCGCCCGGGCACTCATTATTACAAATCTTGCATGTGGCGGTACTTAATGACTTGGCTTAGGGGACTAAGAACAACTGGACTTTCGACGGGTCACCTGACATCTCCAGTGGAACCCTTTATTGATAGGTTAGGACGAACTGACCAAATGCTGTCCTATCTACTTTTACACCTACTTGAAGTAAATGGAAGTAATTAAACGTAAACTTAGCTTGATAGGATGAATAACTAGGTTAGCACACTTCTCCTCTATTGATTACAACCCTTTCCTTTACTTGCTATCTTTTATTTTCTTGTTTCAGTAGTTTATTAATCATTTCAACCTTAAAATCTATTAAAATCTGTGACACCTAGACTTAGTTAAAATCTGCACACATAGCTCTTGGGACGACCTCAGTTTTACCGAAATACTACACTACACATGACCGGGTACACTGCCCATTAGTGCATTAGGGTAGACCATAGGTATAACGAGACAATATAAATATTAAAACATGGTCAGTAAAACCTGCATCAAGTTTTTGGCGCCGCTGCCGGGGAGTTATTAGGATTTTCATTAAGTCTTTCATTTCTGTTTTGTTTTAAGATTTTCTCAATTATTCACGATCTCTTTTCAAGTTTCAGGTACCATGGAAGTTGTTAACATTGATGACCTCACTCTTGAGGAATATTTAGCGTTAACAAGAGAAGAAGAAGGGTCGGGGCTCGTAAGACCGGCGATTGGAGCTAATTTCCGTTTCGAGATTAAAGATCAATTTATGAGGGAGCTTCGTGCTAACCCTTTTTTAGGAAACAGGGACGAAGATGCGTATGAGCACGTTGAGAATGTCTTGTACATCGCAAGCCTTTTCAACATTCCTGGTGTGTCTCATGACGTTGTTATGCTACGTGTGTTCCCCATGACTCTTACTGGGGCTGCAAGAAGATGGATCGAAAGATTGCCCGCCTGGGCAGTTGATACATGGACTCTACTGAAAAAGCACTTCATCCAAAGATATTGTCCTCCGTCGAAGATATCTAATCAGCTCATGGAGATCCATAATTTCAAGCAAAATGACGATAAAACATTGTATCAAGCCTGGGATAGATACAACGATCTCCTCTACAAGTCTACACATGATCTAAACAACCAGCAAAAGGTCAACATCTTTTACAAAGGAATCAACGTGACTACAAGACAGATGTTGGACTACCAAGGACCAATTCCGAGCATGGCTCCTACTCTCGCAATTGAAGCCATCCAAAAAATGGCTGATCATTCCCAAAAATTGCACGATGGAGGACGCAAGAGTAGCCTAGGCGGAAGTCTTGATGGAATTGCCGCCATCACTAAAAAAATTGAAAATCTTGGTCGGGATATGCTCAAGCTTAGAGAAAGTGTTCATGCCATCCAAGTAGGTTGCGAAAGCTGCGGAGGAGGACATCTCACCAAAAATTGTCCTCACATTAACGAAGATAGCACAATCGAAGAAGCTAAATATGGAGAAAACAGAACATTTTATGGGAAAATCTGAATAGTAATGGCTATCGTGGAGGAGCTGCTGGAAATTACAACCGCGGGCCTTATGGAGATAAAGGGCCCAGTATTGAAGAGACCATCAACAAATTTCAGGAAACCTCAGCCCAAAGACAAAAGGAACAAGATGAATGGCTAAAAGAATTCCAGGAAAATACATATAGAAGCCTCTCCAATTACGACACAACCCTAAAAAACCTTGAAACAATGGTGGAAAAGCTTAGTGAGAAGGTAAGGAAAAATAACACTAAACCGAAAGGGACAAAACCTATGATGGAATGCAAGGTCATATTTTCTGATGAAGATTCAAAGTTACAAGTCAATTCTCCCACCAAAAATTCAGTTACGAGTGAAAATTCCAGCGACAATGTACAGTTACGCCGTAACACTTCTGACGAGTTACGGCGTAACTATCGTCTAGAAAACGATTGGGGCATTATGAAAGATACCGATGCTGATGACAGGAGTGAGTTACGCTGTAACCAGATGAATCAGGGACGCAGGTTATTAACGGATGGTCCAATGATATTAATTTATGTCCTCAATCTCCATCTAAAAGGAAGTATCACTGGTGCAAGAAAATTCCTGTAGCTAAGGGGGAATGGTACAATCTATGGGCTTCATGCGACCCTAGGAACGAAATTTGCGATGGAGGAATCGATAAGGATAGGGTCAAGGATAACAAATTCATGTGGCCTGCATATACTGATGGAGAAAGGTTGGAAAAGCTCTCATTCGTAGATGAGGAGGAACCACCTATTAAGCACTATTGCAGCCCGATAATTATCACTGATGACGAGTCTACACGAGCATAGCCTACATGCAATCCTTTCCGCAAGTATTGCAACGTGGGTGGTAACATGAAAGACGAGAAATGGACATGCCCGCATGAGCTTGAAAGACATGATATTAAGTTCGGGGATTTATTCTTCAATGACCGGTATGCAGTACAATTCGGGGATGCTAAAATTAACCCAAATCTCCTAAAGAAGCTCAAGATTGATTACGAGGAGCATTTTCTACCTAAAAAGCCCATAAATAATCATATCTACTGCATGGAGGATCCCTCAAGCAACACCAATGGCGAGGTAACTCGAATTCATTGGTGTGAGAAAATAAGGACACCTGGGAAAGTTTTTTGGGCATCTTGCAACCCGTATGATGATAAATGCAACGGAGGAAGCAGTATTAAGAGAGTTGGGAAAGATGAATTCTTTTGGACATTAACAAATGATGCGAAAAGAACTGAATTACCTTGGTTAGACAATCTAGGATTTGACAATTGGGTAAAAATCAAGAATGGGAAAGTCGATGCATTGACCAAGGAAAAGATCTGGAAGGAATATATGAGTAAAAAAGACCCGAGCGAAGAAGTTCTCAACAACATAAGTGAAGTAACAGATGAAGATATCAAAGATTCGACGGGAAATGAGAAGGAGGAATGCAAACGGGTACTAGTGGAAGATTTACTCGACGATGAATGGTTTAAAGGTACCGAGTCCGACGATGATGATATAAAAGGGATTTTGGATTACCTTAAACTACAAGGCGAAGATGAATTCTGTTAGGATTTAGAAAATCCAGTTGTTAAAGTGTCGGTCACCTCAAGTATATGTAATCGTTAGAAAGCTCGTAGTCGTAGCTATTTAATGGTAGTTAGTATTTAGTTAAGTAACATAGTGGAGGACGGACGAGTCTTTACCCACTGTATGCTTGATCCACAGCCCGTAGGTGGCGTTTTATGTAAGGTACTATAAATACCCTCTACCTCCCAAGGTAGAGGGTTAGAAATAAAACTTTTCTTTCTCTCTCTAAGTTCCCTAAACCTCTAAACTTTCTCTCTCTAAAACCTTAAGTGTACGCCCCATATTAGTCATGGTTTGATGTGTTTGTGAAATCCAATATGTTACAAATGGTATCAAGAGCCATGGTTTGATCATCTCTCTTACATGTTCTTGGATTTCTAGTGGTTTTTGGGGTTGAAAAAGTTTAGTGGTATTTGCATCATTTGGACCATTTCTAGTGTTAAAGTTTGAATTTTGATTGTACTTTTGTGTTTAGAATCATTGTAAGTGCTTAGGTTTTGATTTGGAAGGTTTGAATCAGTGTGGTTGGGTTAGTTTTTGGATTGAAAAGTGTTGCTTTTGCATATTTCTATCTAGCGACTTGTGTCTCGGACTTGAGTTCTTCGTAGTGACTTGTCTCTACGTTCTTCAGCGACTTGACTTTGTTGTGGGAAGCGACTTGTGCTCTAGCGATTTGTCTTTTGAGACAAAGTAAAAAATAGTACAAAATAGTGGTCGTACTATTTTGTCTAGCGATTTGTCCCTAGCGAATTGTCCATCAAGCGACTTGTTATTCTAGCAACTTCTGTGTCTAGCGATTTGTCACTAGCGATTTGTCTTCATAGCGACTTGTGTCACTAGCGACTTGTTCTTCTAGCGAGTTGTCACTCTAGCAACTTGTGAGCCTAGAGACTTGTCCATTGAAGCGACTTGTATACCTAGCGACTTGGTGCAAAGCGACTTGGTGCTAAGCGACTTGTCTTCAAGGTTTGAAGCAACTTGGTGTAGTATTGTTTCCGATTGTTACATTTTACGGTTTTCTCTTGATTTAGTAAAATCTCGTGAAAGAATCTATTTCCCGGTTTAATCAAAGAGTTATAAAATCCCGTGAAATCTGTAATCATGTCTGCCAACGTGCCTACAATCATCTCTTTTGTAGCTGAGGACGTTCAAGCAGCTGGATCAGATACTCGTCCACCTATGCTTGACAGAACTGACTATGACTCATGGGCTCAACGAATTAGGTTGTACTGTTTGGGAAAGGAAAATGGGGTTAACATTCTCAAATCAATTGATGAAGGACCTTATCAGATTGAGATTACAAGAGACACACTTGAAACTGCTGCGGATGGTACAGTGATCTTAGGTTTGGACATACCAAAGACGTATGATGAGCTCAATGATAAGGAGAAAAAGAGATACGATGCTGATATCAGGGCTTCAAACATTATACTTCAGGGTCTTCCAAAAGACATCTACAAGTTAATCAATCACAACACTGAAGCCAAGGCAGTTTGGGACAATGTCAAGATGCTTCTCTCTGGTTCTGAATTGACCAAAGAAGACAGGGAATCTCAATTGTATGATGATTTTGAGAACTTCGAAATGAACCATGGAGAAAGTGTCACTGAATACTATGTGAGGTTCCACAAACTTGTGAATGATATGAGGAATATCAAAATAACCATGCCAAATATTCAGCTCTATTCAAAGTTTGTGAACAACATGAATCCCGAATGGCCCAAATTTGTCACCTTAGTCAAGTTAACCAAAGGATTAAGGAACACTAACTATGAGCAATTGTATACCTTCCTACTTCAGAATGAGAAGCATGCTATGTTTGAACGAATGATTCTTGAAAAGTTCAAATCTAATCATGGAGATGCAAGCTCTTCAAATGACTCAACTGCATTCTACACCAATGTAGGGATTACTACCAAAGCTTCACAAGTCATACCTACTGGAAATGGTAACCACAAACTCATTCCCGATCCAAGGTTCAAGCAACCTGATGCTGATGCAGTCATGGAACATTTTATCAATCAATTGGCTCTTATGGTTAAGCAAAACCTGAACCTCACTCCACACACTAACAATGATATCAGAACTGCATCCAATCTACACAATCATGCTATTGTCGAGATGGTAAGATCATGGTGCAACCAGTGCAAGGAAGACAATGTGAACAAGGAAAAGGTGGAGTAGGTGGAGGGTATGTGGCTAATCAGAATCGTGGAAGGAATGCAATTCAAGGACAGGGTAAGCCAATCAAGTGCTACAACTGTGGTGGTGAAGGACATATTGCAAGGAACTGCACATCTCCAAAACGCCCTCAAAATGCAGAGTATTTCAGGGACAAGATGCTGCTGGTGCAAGCTCAGGACAATGGAGCGGTTTTGAATGAAGAAGAGTTGCTGTTTCTTGCTGAGGGAAATGCCAAAACATATGATGCTGATGTGGATGAGCAGCCAATTCAGGAAGTAGGTCACAATCATCAAAATGCCTTTCAAGTTGCTGACTGTGATGCATTTGACTCTAATGTCGATGATGAACCTACTGCCCAGACAATCTTCATGGCTAGCATTTCACCAATGGTCTCTCCAAAGGTCTCATCACCTCAACAGGCTTGTCCATCCAAAGATTCACTCATTTCAGAGGTATTAAAACTTTACGATGAAGTTGATGAGCAAAAGATACACAACGAATTACAATCTCATGAAACTAATGAATCAGATATTGATAATGTGGGTAATAGTAATATTTTCCCATATGATCAATATGTGATACAAAGTGAAAGTGAGATCGTACCAAGTGATGCATCTTCTGCAGTCAATGATGACTATGTCTTTGATGAATACACTGCATGTGCCCCTGATGATTCTGTTATCTCTGAACTGAATGCCTATAAAGAACAAATTGCCATTTATGAACAACGTGCTAAGTTTGAGCTGACTACCCGTGAGCAGGAAATGGATGACCGAATGCGTACAATTATCAGAAAAAGTAATTTTAGGGAAGAAATATTAAAACAAGAGCTAGAATCCTTAAAAGACAAACTAAACAAAACTGTTAAGCAAAAGCAAGAACTTCAAGAAAATGTTAAAGTGCTTAAACAGGAATTTAATGCTAAGGAATCAAAACTTTTAACTGATTTTTCGAACCTAAAAACTTTGAAAAACAAGCTTGAAAATAAGTTGTACGTACAAGGGAATACCATTCAGACTGCTCACATGATCACTAAGCACAAAGTCTTAAGCGATAAGCGTAGTATTCCCCTAGTAGAGGAACCAAATCCCGAGTACTGTAAAAAGGCTAAAGCTTTCCATACGATTGTATATGATGGTAATGAGATCCTCAAGCCTAGGCAAACACCATCATGCATTGGAAGCACGGAAGAGGATAGAAAATTAGAAGATGCCTCTAGGGAGAAAATGGATAAGAAGCTAAACGATCCTGAGTGTCAAAAGCAAAACATAACAATCAAACCCTATGATTACACAAAAGAAAATTGGATTTCCCTGAACATGTTTAAGCCTCAAACTTAATTAACCCCATAACAAGTTTTTTGGAAAAAAGACATGGATAAGCAAAAAGCAAATTTACTTGTTGAAACAAACACTCCCATTAGGAAAGTGCCTCCAGTTACTGTGTATCCTCCGAATACACCAATGCATTTAGTTCCAAGAACTATTCCCACTAAGAGCAAGAGCTTAATCAGCCTGTATGTTGTTTATCAACTATTCATTGATTTTGAGAAGACATGTAAGAAGAGAATCACACCTACAGGGATAACTGAAGGGGAAAGGGGTTTTGAGGAAACTAAAGAATGCTATTTAACTGAGGTCATACCTTTCTTTAAGCAATTTAAAAGTCAATTTGAGAGTCTTCAAAAAGGGATAGACTCAGATATTAAAGAAATGGAAAAGGAATTTGATGCAATGATAGTTGAGGTCAATGATTATGAACGGGAACAAAATATAATGAAATTGAAAGGAAGAATCTGCATATCTTAAATGAGAACTTAGTATTGAGTTGTGTGGCTCAAGATGTGTTTTATACTGTTACTAAGCATTCTATTACTGCCTCTCAATTTCATGAATTATCTGTTGCTTTGAAAGTTTCCCACGATCGTGTCATTAAGCTTGAAAACAAAAACTCAAAACTAAATTAGAAAATTGACCAGGATGATCACGATAATTTGGTAAAACACTTTTCTAAGCTAGAAGTTGAACATTTTGACTTGCAACTAAAATATCAACATCTCAAAGAAAATGTTGAAACCTCAAACATCAAGATATCCTCGGATGTTCCTAAGTTTGATGCAGTTTTTGAAATAAACAAATGTGATGAACAAATTCGAGCTCACTATAACACGATCAAAAAGTTAAAAACCCAAATCTCACAATTAAAGGGTAAAAAGAAAAATGTGACTGGCTTTCAAATGCCTCCTCCTTTAGATTCTCAATTTTCTCAAAACTTTCATCTTCAAAACATCATTAACGTATTACAACAAGAAAATGAGAGTTTTCTAGAAGAAAATGAAAAGGTCAAACGACACTTCAAAGAGTTATACGATTCAATGAAAGTCACTCGTGACAAAAACAATGAAAAAAAAACTTCGTTAAAAAAGGAAAATGAGAATCTGAAGAGTCAGGTAAAAGGGAAAATGCCACTTGTCTTTAATGAGAATGTTGCATCAAAGACATCTGCAGATTCTAAATATACTGTGACTGTTAAATACATTCCTCCTCATCTTAGAAATAACGAACTTGTGTTTCATAACTATTTCTGTCACCTTAAGGATAGTCTAGAATGTCTCCGTGAGATTGTAGAAGAGGATCGCATAAATAAGCCACTTGATAGTGAAATTAGGTATGCTTGCATATATGCCAAACGATCTCAGGAGCTGTTAGAATGTTTAATAGCAACATGCCCTAAATCCTTATGTGAGAAAGAAAAGCTGTGATGCCTTGCTCTATGTCCAGTGTTAAGAAAGTGAACTTTAATGTACCTTCAAGTAGTTCAGATCCCAGCACTTCTAAACCTGAAATGCAAAAAGTAGCAAAACCAATAATGTTCCCATTCCCTCTACAGGAGTAAAAAGTGACACCAAAGCGAGCAGGTCAAAGCCTCAAGGCAACACAAAGAACGATAGGACCTTGCAAGCTAGGAATGTTTAGTGGAAGAGAGTATAAGATCACCTTAGGAAGAATGAAACTATGTTGAATAAAACGAATCGTGTTGATTCTAGTGTTAGCTCTAAGCATGCTGTAATTAATGCGAATTCTGCTACTTTTGGCAAAACATGTAATGATGATTGCTTGGTTTCTGTTACTAATCATGTATGTGGTGTGAATGATTTGATTAATGCTGTTAAATACTCAGTTAAAATTGTTAATGCCAAAAATCAATCTAAGAAGGCTAGAAAGCAAAGGCGGAAGAAGGTTAGAAAACATTGGAAACCCACAGGAAGAAAATTTAGTAATATAGGTTATCATTGGATACTTACTGGCCTCAAATTTAATCTTAATGAGTTGTGCCCTAAATTATCTAAGTCAATGCCCATTAAGAAATGGATGCCCACTGGTAGAACTATACCTTTAAGAAGTGAACATACTTTGAGTATTGACTCTACTTCTGATGTGGATGTTCCAATCTCTTTGTCTAACCAAGTGGAACCCATTATTGCATGGGGATCCCAATTATCCAGTTATCCATTCTTGTCTGTTTTCAACTGTAGGTCATTCAAATCGTTCTGTGGTACCTGGACTCAGGCTGTTCCAAGCATATGACTGGAGATCGCTCGCGGCTCATGAATTTCGTGAGTAAATTCATCGAGACTGTTAGATTTGGGAACGACCATTTTGGTGCAATTATGGGTTATGGAGATTATGTAGTTGGTGACAGTGTAATCTCCAGGGTATATTATGTTGAAGGTCTTGGTCATAACCTGTTCTCTGTTGGTCAATTATGTGATTCCGATCTAGAGGTGGCTTTTAGAAAACATACTTGTTTTGTTAGAGAACTTGATGGTGTGGAACTGTTAAGAGGAATACGTGGTTCAAACCTATACACCATCTCTATCGAAGACATGATGAAGTCTTCTCCAATCTGCTTGTTGTCAAAGGCTTCGATAACAAAGTCATGGTTATGGCATCTTCGTCTCAATCACTTGAACTTCGGCACCATTAATGATCTTTCCAGAAAGGATCTTGTAAGAGGCTTACCCAGATTAAAGTATGAAAAAGATCATCTTTGTTCAGCATGCCAATTGGGAAAGAGCAGGAAATATGCCCACAAACCCAAACCTACAAACTTAGTTATGGAAGTTCTTCATACTCTTCATATGGATTTGTGCGGACCCATGAGAGTGCAAATGATAAATGGGAAGAAATATGTATTAGTCGTTGTTGATGACTACTCTCGATTTACTTGGGTTAAGTTTTTGAGGACAAAGGATGAAACTCCAGATGTCATCATTAAACTTATCAAACAGCTGCAGGTTCGACTTAATAAGACTGTTAGAATTGTTCGAACAGACAATGGCACGGAGTTCGTTAACAAAGACTTAAGTCAATTTTATGAAAGCATTGGAATCAGTCATCAAAGAAGTTTTCCACGTACGCCTCAACAGAATGGTGTAGTTGAAAGACGAAATCGGACCCTTGTTGAAGCTGCAAGAACAATGCTAATTTACTCAAAGGTTCCAATGTTTCTTTGGGCTGAAGCCATTGCCACTGCTTGCTACACTCAAAATCGTTCCCTCATACACACCTCTGATGGAAAAACTCCATACGAACTTGTCCATAAACAAAAACGTGATCTCTCCTACCTTCGTGTATTTGGTGCTTTGTGCTATCCAACGAATGACGGTCAAGATTTAGGTAAATTAAAAGCTAAAGCGGACATTGGAGTCTTTGTGGGCTATGCACCAAACAAGAAGGGTTACCGAATCTACAACAAAAGAACTCGAGATATCATGGAAACTATTCACGTCACGTTCGATGAGCTGTCTGGGCAACTGGCTCCAGGATAATCATGTTTTGACCCGAATCTCAACCTTCATTAATTTTATGTCCCATTAGTTCTTCTCTTGTACAAAATCCCTCACCCGCAACTCCATATGTACCTCCTTCAGAAGATGATTTGAAGAAATTGTTTGATCCAATGTTTGATGAACACTATGAGCCTATTGCTAATGATCAGTCTAATCCTTCAACATAGGCTGCCCCTAATCCAGTCAACGTAGATAATCCTTCAGTTTCTATGTCATTGAGTCAAGAAGCGCCTACTGCTGATCACTTAGTCTCATCATCAAATCCTCAATCATCGAGTGTACAACATGGAATTGTTTCTGGCACCTATGATGGAGATAACCCCTTTGCTACTCCCGAAGATGCTCCCTTTGAAAACATATTTGCTCCTGAACCATCATCAGAACCATCTTCATCAGGGGAAAACAACTCTGCTACCTCAGTTCTTCAATCACAACCACACGAGCATTTCAGAAAATGGATACACGATCATCCGTTGGATAATATCATAGGGAATCCCTCTCGTCCGGTATCCACCCGTAATCAGCTTGCAACAGATGCCTTATGGTGCTTCTTCAATTCCATACTATCAAAAGTCGAACCAAAAGATGTCAAAATAGCAATGTCAGAAGACAGCTGGTTCAATGCAATGCAGGAAGAAATTCATGAGTTTGACCGACTTAATGTTTGGGAATTAGTACTTGCTCCTGAATGTGCAATGATCAGTGCTCTCAAATGGATCTTCAAAGTGAAACTTGATGAGCATGGGGATGTATTAAAGAACAAGGCAAGACTTGTTGCAAAAGGATATCGTCAAGAGGAGGGTATTGACTTTGAGGAATCATTTGCTCCAGTTGCACGTATTGAGGCAATCAAAATCTTCTTAGCTAATGCTGCTAGTAAGAACATGGTGGTTTATCAAATGGATGTAAAAACTACCTTTCTTAATGGAGATCTGAAAGAAATCGTGTACGTCAGTCAACCAGAAGGTTTTGTGGATCCTGAACGTCCTACTCATGTCTATCGCTTAAAGAAGGCTCTCTATGGTCTGAAACAAGCTCCAAGGGCATGGTATTATACTCTGTCATAGTTCCTCTTATCTACTGGATTCAGCAAAGGAGCAGTGGATCCCACATTGTTCACCCGAAAGTCAGGCAAACACTTAATTCATGTTCAAATCTATGTAGATGATATTATTTTTGCCTCGACCGACCCTACTGAATGTGACCGTTTTTCAAATGAAATGGGTTCCAAATTTCAAATGTTTATGATGGGAAAATGTCATTTTTCTTGGGATTACAAATTTCACAAAGTCCCGGAGGCATTTTTTATCAATCAATCTAAATATGCTAATGAAATTTTAAAGAAATTTGGATTTGACACTTGTGACACCGTTGACACTCCCATGGTGGAGCGTACCAAACTGGATGAGGACCCCTCAGGGATCATGGTAGATCAAACGAAATATCGTAGTATGATTGGATCCCTGATGTACCTCACAGCCAGTAGACCTGATATTCTGTTCGCTGTATGCATGTGTGCTAGGTACCAGGCTAAGCCTATCAAAAAGCACCTTGAAGCGGTTAAACGGGGTCTTTCGGTATCTCCAAGGTACCATTAACATGGTACTTTGGTATCTGAAGGACACCAACATATCACTAACAGCATATGCAGATGCAGACCATGCAGGGTGTCAAGATACACGTCGAAGCACATCAGGTGGTGCTCAATTCTTGGGAGAAAAACTTGTAAGCTGGTCTTCTAAGAAACAAATGAGTACGTCGATATCCTCTACAGAGACTGAATACATCGCCATGTCATCTTGTTGTGCTCAAATCTTATGGATGAGATCCCAACTATCTGACTATGGCTTTGACTTCAACAAAATTCCTCTGTATTGTGATAACAAAAGTGCCATTGCTCTCTCCTGCAACAACGTTCAACACTCAAGAGCAAAGCACATCGACATTCGACATCATTTCATTCGGGAAAAAGTGGAAAAAGGTGTGATAGAACTCTACTTTGTGAGAACTGAATATCAGCTAGTAGACATCTTCACTAAAGCACTCCCTCAAGAACGTTTCGAGCTTATTCTTTCACGACTTGGTCTAAAGAGTCTACAACCGGAAACACTCAAACGTCTTCAAGAGGAAGACGAGGAGTAAAAACTATTCTTCATCCATCTCTTGTAAATATTTATTCAAAAAGCAAAATACAAAATTATAAAACCCTCAAAAAAGAAAATAGAAAAATATAAAATTTCAAAAAATCCATAAAAATCAGAAAATCTTTGAAAAAGCTTAAAAATATTTTTTCCATTTTTTTCTTTTATTCGATTTCATCTACGGTCTTTGTGTTGTCACTCTAAGAATGACACGGGTCTTTAGATCAAGTTCGAATGTACATAAATTGTTTAAAAAAAATAATAAAAAATAAAAAATAAAAAATAAAAAAATTTAAGAGAATGAAAAACAAAGGTTTATAGTCATTTCAGACTATACCCCGTTTTTAAAAGAAAGAACAGAGCCATGCTTTATCTTATTTTTCAAATCTCATGCTCTGATTCTAAAAACAAATGTTTGTCACCAAAAAGACAAATGTTTCCTTCACAAATATTTTTCCTTCTATAAATTCTTCTGAAAAATATTTGTTATCTAATGAAAACTAATAGCTTTGAAAAATAACTAGGACTTAATTTTTGAAAATCATCTGGACTTGACATTTGTCAAAATCTCTATCTCTCAATCAACAACTCATGTCATTGATTGAGGGGGAGAATGATTTCAATTAAATCAAAAGGTTATTTGTCATACAATTGGTTCAGACCAAGGCTTATGTCATATTTTCAAAAGATACTCAAGCATGTTTAATCTTTGGAGTTTAAAGTCTCAGATTTGATCCTTATCGGTTAAATGTTTTCATAAGCAAGTCACAATTCTCCTCAAAAGCTTTCAAAAAAATTTAAATCTATAGAGATCACAAATCTCAAATGATTTGAAAATTGTGATCGGGGGAGAATTTGTGATTTAAATTGGATTTAAACTGATAATTCGACAACTGGTTTGTAAGTGATTAGCAAGCTCTCCTCTCTACATGTGCCAAACGATTTCAAATTTTTCCATGCACATGTTAAGGGGGAGCATCTATATCAAACCAAAAAGGATTGAAACATGATTGATTTGTCTCTAAGTGCAGGTTTTCCCTAATATGTGCAAAACTCTTTCAAATCTCGATGCACATATTGAGGGGGAGCAACCTTTTGAAAACCACATCCTTTCCCAAAATATCTTTAACAGTATTTGCAACACTAATTTTGATCGGGAAGGTGATGTAGATATTTTTAGAAAATGTTAATCAATGAAGTGAATTCTTCCTCTTGCCTCCATGTGCCAAAACTATGTCAAATATATGATGCACATGTTGAGGGGGAGCTTTTTCTGAAATATCAAAAACAATTCAGGTACAAAATGCTTTGATAATATATCACAAGTACCTGAATTGATTTTCAAATGGTTTTCAATTGGTTCCAATAGCAGAAGAACAATACCAAAAAGACCAACCAAATTCACTTTATGTATGGAGATATAAGGATGGTTAGGTTAGGTATTCGTTCCCACGATCCCGCTAGAGCCGGAGGGATCTACCCAGGGACAATCCACTAGATAGTGTAGAGTCCTTAGGTATGATGAAAAAAGGAGAAAAGTGAGATATGGGAAGAGTGCCGACTGAGAAAGAGCTAGAACTGGAATAAACCCAACAAGGTTCTAGTTATGAAGTCTCGGTAAGCACTGAAGGGGTTGAAAAATAAAAAAGAATTGAATATGAAAAGGGTGAAAAGAAATAGCCGTCCAATAATTCAACCTTAGGCCAGAAACCAGGTTCAATACATATGCTACTGGTGTTTACCAAGGTAACACTGGTATTGAAGACAAGACGTCATGGACCCAGTGACGCACTGCACTACAACTTCCCAAGCTACTCAAGTTCCTCTTAAAAGGACTTGTTTCATTCTCACGGGGAACCTACATTATCTATCGACTTTCACTTAGAGATTGTTGATATTGAAGAAGGAGACCCTCTCCCTAGTCTCCGGCATAGGAACCAAATGTGCACAATTGAGTCTAGAGCCACGAGATCATCAATAAATCTCATTAGGACACTGTCAATGAAGACTCTCTATTTCACACAATGTGGAAAGAGAGAATATATTTTAAGAGTTCTATGCATTATCCTTGTGGTATTGCCAGAACATCTGAGTGATATGCAAACATATTCACAATGACGATAGAAAGCCTTCTAGAGACAACATCAAACAAGCTCTTGGTAGGTGGCATGTGAGATCTATCCAATAGATCAAACTTGTGACAACTTGATTGAAACAATGGGGCGATTCATTATTGAATCAACCTTGGTCCAGGAAATGGATTGACGAATACCTTTGAAAAACCAGTCTTTGTGCTAAAAATTCTTTTCTCTAGCACATCGACTGTGTATTAATATTTCAAAATAAAAAGGCGTTTATGATTGATAAGTGATTTTCCTTAAAAACCTTCGTTGTATTGCAAAAACACTTTATTTTGAGCAGTACACGATTGTTTCTCAAATCTCTTTTCATCAATCAGTGAATCTCAATTCGCTGGTTCACTCACTCCGTGTTGTCTTCTTTGAGACGTTCAGGTTTGAGAACGGCTAGAGCAACTACGAAACCCTGTCAAGGAGATTCTTCGAAATTATACCTGATCACAGGCAGTACTTGTACTGATCAACGGGGAACCGTGGGCCGTGTACCTCAATTCAACGAAAGTGATCAAAGACACTTTCGTGCGCTTTATTGCTAACTTTGTATGCAGGTACACCCAACGTTTGCAGCTGATCAGAATGGAGAAGTCAATCCATAGCCGCATGCTCACACAACACATTCATCTCTAAAGAAATCATGATAAATGCATCAATGACTTTGATATTCTCACTCCATGCTTCTGCTACGCTGCTGCAAATATCATGAATCAACTAAAGCTTCTGCTACTCTGATGAGAAGAAATCATGATCCAGAATGTGAGCATGTCGGTCCAATGTCACAACTTCACATAATGTCAACACTACAAAGGAAAAGTCAGAGATTTATGGTAGCTGATGATCTCAAAGGTGGCTCAAAACTCATTATCACGTGGATTAGTTAAAGACCTCCACTTGGATTAACCAAACATGCAAAGCATGAATAATCAACGACTACGGGCTACAGAGCAATAAACTTAAACAAGAATCCAAGAACAATCTTAATGTAATATCTGTTTGTATTCTATGTAATTTGAGGTGACCTCCCTTAGGGGGAGATTGTTAGGATTTAGAAAATCCAGTTGTTAAAGTGTCGGTCACCTCAAGTATATGTAATCGTTAGAAAGCTCGTAGTCGTAGCTATTTAATGGTAGTTAGTATTTAGTTAAGTAACACCGTGGAGGACGGATGGGTCTTTACCCACTGTATGCCTGATCCATAGCCCGTAGGTAGCGTTTTATGTAAGGTACTATAAATACCCTCTACCTCCCAAGGTAGAGGGTTGGAGCTCATAATAAAACTTTTCTTTCTCTCTCTAAGTTCCCTAAACCTCTAAACTTTTAAACGAACTTTGTGGGTATGTTCCCTATAAGCCCTCACGAGACTACACTCGTCCACTTGGGACACCAAGTGGTTTAAGAGGCTTGTTGCATACGCTAAATGCAACCAAGATTCCTACAAAAGTGAGTTAGGTTTCTTTTTCATTTTTTTTTTCTTTTTTAGAATTATGCTTTTCGATAGTGTGATTTCAGGGATTGAAGTTTACTTGTGGATGCTTATGCGAAGGCACGACTCTTTTCGTGGGCCTTCTTTCTTTTTGGCGCAAATTTCAGGGAAGTTCTCGCTCTAATTCTACTTTTCTCTTCACCTTTATTTACCGCTTAGTACAAAAGGGACTTTGTACATTTCAAGTGGGGGGAAGGGAGTAGAATTGTCTTTTGAACTTTATTTTGCCCTCGTTTTTCTAGTTTATTTTGAAAAATTATGCCATTTTTAAAATTTTGACATGTTTTTCTTAACCTAACTAGATTAGACCTTAGCCGAGCATATTATGACCCTTGATATTATATGGTGAGATTAGGCTTATCCGTTTCTAAATTTTTACCCCAAATCTACCAAATTATGAGTGTGCCGGTAGCTTGTAAACTTTAAAACTTGGCCTTTACATCATTTCGAGACCATAGACGAGGTATGTTGAGTTAGCTCGACGTATTTGGACTTTTCAGTTTAAGAAGGCAGTATTATAGGATTATCACCCAAATAGCCCATCATTGTGTGTCTATCGATTAGTCACCTCGACTTCTCGACCCCCATGTTAAAACCTTTGTTGCACTCACCTTTAGTGAAAGATACCCCTAGATTCACCCTTCTGAGCCTTTCCTTTCATTTTGTTCACCCAACATATTGTTTCGTTACACCATTACACCTTAGCCTACCCAGTAGTCTTTATCTGTAATTGGGAAGTCATTATTTGCCTAAGTTCAAGGTTCAAGTGGAAAGGTTCGGGAATCACGCTTTCGTCAACGACATTTCCTTTAAGATCATTGAAGACCCCCAAATTCTCATATTTTTCATCTCAAGTGGGGGGATGTTATGTTTAGTTATTATGTTTTGTTGGAAAAAAAAATGATGATGTGATTCGAAAAAAATAAAAAAAATAAATAGTTATTGTTATTTAGTTGATTATAAAGTGCAATGTTATTGTTATGAGCTTACTATAGATTTAATATTGAGGAGGCCACCTCGGTCATGTTTGAAGAACGGAGTTGGAAATGTGCCCATCATGACGTCCTCTAATGGCACATCTACCTAGTATTATCATGATCCGGTTTCTTAACTTTGAAACTTGAACTTTGGGCGAACGGTAAGTGGTGATGACTTGGTTATAGATTAAGACTATTTGCTTGATTTTATTTTACACCAATTTTATCCCATGTCTTATCCTACCCTTTAGTCATGAAGCGTGTCTAGGTGATGCAGCGAGCAATCTTTGGTGTCTTGGCCATGGATTTGGTCATGTATCATTGATTTTGTCCACTTCACCGTGACATGTTAGTAATGACAAATTACCCTTAACCCTTGTCGTGTCTACCCATATTGCCTTCGAGAATTATTTTGTCCTTAACTCTAGTGGTGGAGATTCGTGTAACCGCCAAGCTTATGATAGAATAGATGCTATGACTGTGCAATGAGTGATCACCCCGAAATTGACACTTAGAATAGTTGAGAGATTTGAGTGTTTTGTTCCCATTTCGTGAGGTATTCGACTTTGTTTTATTCTAGCATAAGGGATTTGTAAACTTATATTTTCCAGGTAATGGGAGAGATCTTTTTAGGAATCTATCTAATAAGGTTTACTTGAGAGCAAGTAGAGTTCAAGTAGGGGGATATTTGATAACATCAAATAGTCCTGGATATTAAGTGTCAATTTCCCCCGATAATGCTCGTATTTTATATCATTTATATGGATTTACGCTTGTTTTCCTTTATATTTCACTTTCAGGTAAATTACGAGCATTGGAGCTAAAGAGACGCGGATTTGGAGAGTTTATTGAAAATATATGATAGTATGCTCATTTAGAAGATTACGGAAAACCAATTCAAATGAAGATTACGGCGTAACTCTCTCCAAAGATTACGACGTAACTAACAAGGTCAAATGAGGTTCCGCGCCGCTGCAAACTACGCCATAACTATTGTCTCAACTATGGCGTAACCAGGATTTATTGAAGATACGTCGTAACTCCTTCCAGATGTTACGCCGTAACCTGCATTTTCAGTGCAAATTACGAAGATAATGGTCTTGCGGCGTAACTCTCAATTTAAGTTATGCCATAACCAGATCTAGCCTATAAATACCACTCAAATTCCAGCATTTCTAATCATCCCATTTCACACACAACATCAGTGAACGTGAGTAGAAGGTTGAAGGCAGATCTGAGGGAGCATACGGAGCCATCTCCAAGGGAGAAATCACTCCCCTACGATAAGCATTAGCATTTTATCTTTTCTTTACTTTCAATTCATGTATTTCGTAATGTTAAACACTGAATCAATTGTTTTAGTTAATATGAGCAGCTAAGCACCTCTGGTGCTAGCCTAGTTATGATTCCTTAATTGCTTTGTTTATGTTTACATTACTTTCGTATAATTATTTTTAGTGTATGCATGCATAGTTTGTTGGTAGCTACCGTTGTTTCGGTAGTTTTGAATGGCGGCAGTGGCTAGTTACTTAGGAGATATGACCAACTGACCCTAAGTAGGTAGACTGAGTGGGAAGGGTAAGATATGACCAATTGAAGACCCTTCTTCGCTTGTGCGATTTGACCAACTGATCACCTACCGTTTGGATGAACTTAAGAAGTCAGGGATGAGTGTTTAAGATGCTAGCGATCGGGCACTCATTATTACAAATCTTGCATGTAGTGGTACTTAATGACTTGGCTTAGGGGACTAAGAACAACTGGACTTTCGACGGGTCACCTGACATCTCCAGTGATACCCTTTGCTGATAGGTTAGGACGAACTGACCAAATGCTGTCCTAGCGAATTCTACCCTCACTTGAAGTAATTGGAAGTAATTAAATGTAAACTTAGCTTGATAGGATGAATAACTAGGTTAGCACACTTCTCCTCTATTGACTATAACCCTTGCCTTTACTTGCTATCTTTTATTTTCTTGTTTTAGTAGTTTATTAATCACTTCAACCTTAAAATCTATTAAAATTTGTGACACCTAGAGTTAGTTAAAATCCGCACACATAGCTCGGTTTTACCGAAATACTATACTACACACGACCGGGTACACTGCCCGTTAGTGCATTAGGGTAGACCATAGGTATAATGAGACAATATAAATATTAAAACCTGGTCAGTAAAACCTGCATCAACAACTTTGAACTTGATGATAATAAATGGTTAAAAGACATGTTTGAAATGAGAGAAATATGGATACCTGCATACCTACGTGATGAGCCTATGGCAGGCCTCATGCGTACTACTTCTATGTCAGAAAGTGAAAACCACTTTTTTGGTAAATGGACTAGTCCTCATCTGACTCTTGTTGAATTTTTAAGTCATTATGATACGGCTATTGAGTATCAAAGATATATTGAGCGTAAGAATGATCATGACTCAAGATATAGGAAACCTGTAGTAAAGACAGATCTTCAGTTGGAGAAAAAAGCAAGTACATTTTACACTCAAACAGTATTCTTCGATGTCGAAGATGAGATTTATGCTTCATATTCACATTTTATGTCAGTAAATATTTTGCAAATTGATGATGTTGGGAGATATTCTATTCGTGATATGCAAGCTAACAACAAAATCAGGGCTGATAGCAACTTTGTTGTTTACCAGGTATGTGCAGAAAACATAATTTTTGATCAAGTTATTTTTATATAATTCATTGCTTTGTTTAGTGCAATATTGAAATAGTATATATGAAATCTACTGCATCACAATATATAATCGACTGCATTACATTATATCTTTAATATATAATCTACTGCATCACAATATATAATCGACTGCATTACAATATATCTTTTAATATAGAATCTACTGCATCACAATATATAATGTAATTGTTTTTATGTATCTTTTTAAATATTTTTCAGGTTGATTTCTGTAAATCTGAAATGGAAATTAAATGTAGTTGTAAGCACTACGAGGCATATGGTCTTCTTTGCCGGCACGCCTTTTGTGTTTTAAGAATGAATAATATCAAAGAGTTCCCTCGAAAATACTTGAACAAACGGTGGTTAAAGAATGCTAAGCCTTTCAATTCTGTAGTTACCAAAGTTGTTGGTGAATCAGAATCAAGCTTGCAGAGCAAGGTTTATAATTTGTATAAGATTTTTGAATCAATAGTTGATCGTTTGGTTCACAACATGGACAAGTTAAAGATATTCAAAGACCTAATGGAAGAGTTACTGGCTAAAGCTAAAATTGATGTTCTAGTAGTTCCAAAATTGAATTCCAAAGATGTTTTAGGCTCAATGCTTGGAGTAAAGGAGCCAAAATCACACAATATAAGAAATCCAGATGAAAGTTCCAACAAAGGAACTGGGGTTCATTCAAGGTGGAAGTCAATAGTTGAAGTAGAAAAAGATGAAAGTGATAAGAGGAGGACATGTAGTAAATGTGGAAGAAATGATGGTCATAATTCAAAACATGTACAAGAGAACCACTTCATCCTTCAAAGAAAATCAAGAAAACAGTGAAGCCGACAAGAACTGGTCTCAGAAATTCTAAGTGTAATTGAGCATCATTTCAGAAATCAGTTAAGCTGGAAAGAACCGTTGCATCCTTCAAAGATTGTTTACATATCATTTTTTTTAAAGAAACTCTATTCAACAACGGTATAGATATTGACTGTATAGATGTTAAAAGATTGTTTACATTTCATATTTTTAAAGAAATTCTCTACAACAATGTTATAGATATTCAAAGTTTGATTAGAAATGCTTTATTAAAATCCATTTCAAGGCATAACTGCATAACTGCATTGCAAGCTAAACATCCATGATGAACATGTTTCCATAGTCTAACCATCTTTTTTTCCCCTTCCCTTTTGGACTAACAACTGGATATGTGGGATTCTTTGGAACAAATGGTTTCATACCAATTAAGTCACAAGTTTCCTTATTTGGTAGTCCAAGAACCTGAATCCTATCCTTAAAATCAATCTGTGAGCTTGAACCTTTTTTGCTAGCTCATTTGGTGAGGGAGTCTTGCTAACTTCAACCTTGTATGAGCATAACCCTTTTTTTTATTGTAATCTAGGGAATAAAACATTTCCCATGGCATTGGATACAAGCTGCTTTCAGAACTTTTAGAGCTTTCAGAGCTTGAAATGGTTATGATTTCTACATTATAGAATTAAATAAAAATTAAAAAATATATATAAAAATAATTTATAAATAAACAGAAAAGGTTGAAATCCAGGTTTGGGTTTGGAAGACATTTTTGAAGAACCCTTCTTAACAGGAAATGGTTGATGTGCGTGCTTCAACCAATGATCCTTATACCTTTTATATACTAAAATGTTGGTGCTTCAAGAATACAAAAATACAGTCAAGATTCTCATCTATGTGTGCACAGTTTTTTTTGAGTGACTATTTTAGTCAAAAATCTGCTTTTCATGACTGCAACTTTTGTATCATCAAAGCATGCCTGCATTTTTTTAGAAAAAACCTGCAATACATTTAGTGACTGGATTGTTTTTTTTCATGACTGCATTGTTTTTTTTAGAAAAAAGCCTGCATTTTTCATGAGTGCACAGTTTTAGAAATAAGCATGCATTTTTTTGAGTCACTATTTTAGTCAAAAATCAGCTTTTCCTGTTAACCTTTTGATGATTGCATTTTCATCTCTTTTTTAGAAATATGCCTGCAATACATTTACTTGAATACATTTTTGTCTCATGCCTGCATTTTCATGACTGCATTTACATCTCTTTTCATGACTGCAATACATTTAGCTTCTCATGTATTACATTTAAATCAGTGTTTATTTTCATTAAAATATATCATTGTGGTGCAGATATCCAACTATGTTGTTCAGTGCATTTTTAAATTGTGTTGCTGATACGCTCACACAGTGCGGGGTCAAAGGAACTTCCTTTTCGTGAGCAAGTTTTTCAACACCCTAGGCAGTGAACCTAATCGTTGTAGTGTAGTATTAGGTTAAGCCACGGGTATTGATATCGTTCTCTAGGGAAATAGGAATGCTAGTGAGAAGTTACTACGCTAAGGTTGGGGTTGAGGAAGATTATTTTTTATCTTTTGAAATTTTTTAGGAAATGGAAAGGTACGAATCTCGGGGTTTAGATTTGGGGGGGGGGTTGGTATTTCTACCAATTACTCTACTATTATCTATTCTAATTAACTAAGCTAGGGGTAGTCTATGTCTATTGTTGTGTGCTCGTATGATGATTAAAAATGCGTTTACTTAGGTTTTATTACTCCCTAGTTATCTCCTATTGATGGTTGAATTGTCACGTCCTTATTCTTAACGCGTTGTGTTTCTAAGGTTGTAGGGTATGCGTTTATCCCTAACTCTTTGAAGTTACCAAAGGTTAATGACTACGAAATCTCTAGGATTCATAAACTTAACACTAAGGTATTCTTTGGATGTTTAGCCTACAATAACTCTAGGTGATTATAAACTAAGGTTCAACAAAGATTAATCAAGCATTAATAGGACAACGAATGACCTATCGCAATACTAGGTCAATCACAATTAAGATAAGAGACAACCAATCAATATTCAATAACTAAGTTTCATATTACCTAAGCAAACACACAAATAAATTAGCCGGACATGGAGAACATGCAAGCATACACACAATCAATTGAAGACATAATTGGATTAATGAAGTAAAACACTTATCTTGATGTAAGATAGGGTATGGAACCCTAAAATACTGTACCAGACAGCCTTGGTTCGGTTTAGGTTTTTACTCCACAAAACTACACTCTGAAAACTGAAAAATTCGGATTCTATATATAGTGTTACAAACTGCGACGGCGTCACTCTTTAATTGTGACGCCGTCGGGTCGCCGTCATTAGGGTTTCGTCTTAGCCACGTTAGCATTGTGACAGCGTCACCTTATGACTGTGACGCCGTCTCCTTCAGTCTCTGACGTCGTCTGGATCAAATCTAGGTCGTCTGAGCTGCGACGCCCTACTCCATTAAAACCTGATGCCGTCACTTGTAAATAAGCAATTTGGCTACTGAGTTGTTACACCCGATTCCCGTTAAAGTATTATTATATTATATAAGTAATTGTATTATATTGTTTAGAATGTATTTTGTATGTAAAATGGTTAAGTTGTAAGTTATAAGTATAAAAGTGCAAAAGTATGGCAAGTTATGTGGCCTAGATAGGAAAAACAAAGCTCGAGGGACTAATTTTGCCAATTGGACAAACTTAAAAGCTGAAATATAGATAATTATCAATAATTAGTCAAAAAGGTTTATCCAGAATATTATAGGACCTTGTTGAGTCGGTTTCCAGGAAGAAGAGAAGAGAGGGAAATAAGCAAGTTGGGTATCTGAGTAATTGATCAAAGATTGAAGTAGGAAATCAAGTTCAAAGACCTCTCTAACCTATTAATCCACCACAAGTAAGTAATTGTGTTATTCTGAAATTAGGGTTCATGAGATTGAATTGGGCAAAATGATTAAAGATTGGTAATTTATGGAATTAATGATGAATTAGTTATTAATTAGGGTTAATTCCCTTATAGGAACTAATTGAAGAGCAAGCATTGATTTTCCAAAGTAGATAACTAGTGGGTTATTGAGGTAAGTATATTGACTAAACTTGTTAATGTTTCATAATTTCAATTTATATTGAATTATGATGTTCTATGATGTAATGATCAAGGAAATTGTTAACGTTAAGTAGCTTGGATCCAATGCTAGAAAGTTTGAAATGTTAGCATAGTAATTATGCTTGTTTAAGGTATGTGTAATGTTTGTGAATGTATTCCTTGATATGTTGTAGCTAGCAAAATTGTTAGTTATGACTTGTTAATGTTAAGTTTATGTCATATACTTACTAAGCGTTTTGCTTACGGATAAGTTTAATGATGTTTTCTAGGTTCGAGTGTTGAAGGCAAAGGTAAAGATAAGGTTTAGTATGGTTGTTTATTAGACGCCTAGCATTTTGGATCTGGTAAGTAAGCTTGTTGAAAGTTGGAAGCCCCGAAGTGTCGTTTTAAAGCTTGGTACATCTTTTGTTTAAAATGGTCACTGGTGTTCATGGTTAAATGGTTATAATGTTGCAAGTTAGTGGTGTTTGGCAACTAGCCAATTTCACCCATTTTGAAATGCTATGGTTCAAGGCTTTGTACTCACACTTTTATAATGTTCAAGTAATGTTAAGTCATGTTGTATTAAGTGTTGATTGAATGTGTAAGTAAATTTCATATTGAAAAGTGCGTACGGGTCAAATGGGTCAAAATATGTAACTTGCAGAAAATCTGCAGAAAATGGGTCTATTTTAGACTAAAATGAGTCATTTTTCGAGTAACATAAAATGAGTACATTTTAGAGGTAAATGGGTGTATTTTAGACTTAAATGAGTCATTTTTAAAGTAACAGAAAATGAGTCCATTTTAGAGGCAAATGAGTCAATTTTAGACTCAAATGAGTCATTTTTAGAGTAACAGAAAATGAGTCCATTTTAGAGGCAAATGGGTCTATTTTAGACTCAAATGAGTCATTTTTAGAGTAACAGAAAATGAGTCCATTTTAGAGGCAAATGGGTCTATTTCAGACTCAAATGAGTCATTTTTAGAGTAACAAAAAATGAGTCCATTTTAGAGGCAAATGTGTCTATTTTAGACTCAAATGAGTCATTTTCATAGTAGTAGAAAATGGGTCTATTTTAGAGGTAGATCGGTCCATTTTAGATGTAAATAAGTCTACTCTAAGGGTCTGCAGAAAATGAGTTATTTCAGAGTATAAAAAGGTCTGTTTTAGACTAAAACCAACTCAGTAAAAAAAAAAAAAAAAAAAAAAAATTGTTGTCGTTTTTGGGGTGTTACATGAGTCGTCACAAAAATTGTTTCGACGACGTCACAAGTAGAACCTGACGCCGTCCCCTTCAGTTCCAGCAGCCTGAGTGTCTCGATTCTTGACTTTGGCCATTTTCTTCGTATATTCGCGCCTTTTCGTCCAAATAAGTGCCATTCCAGCAATTTGCCTTCAAGAGACCTAAAAAGTGAAAAGTAACGAAATTAAGTAGTAACGGATACAAAAGTGATCAATTAAGGGCTTAAATGACCCCTAAAAAAGGTACCTTTTAAAAGCTTATCAAATATCCCTACACTTGGTATTTGTTTGTCCTCAAGCAAATGTGCTTTTAGCCAATTGATTTATAAACTAGGGGTCATGAAGCATTAGTTTAGAACGATCCACAACACATATAAGCCGTGCAAAAGTCATAACAAGCACGGAAATTACATACTAGCACCTCACATGGGGTGTTTGGATACCCACATCTCTTAGGTGTATATGAAATATAACAAGTTGAAAATGGAAGATAAACACTCATTAACCGGTCCTAGTACATAGATTACCATACGCTTGAGACTAGATCAAACCTCCATCGCTTTGGCGTAAGCACCTAGGAAAGACTATCCAAGAGGTCTTTTAAAGGGTTGTAACGTTAGGCTTACGGTTGGGAAACGAAGGGTTTGGTGGGATAGGCGATTTAGTGGTGGCAAGTCAAAAATCTTTATGTTACAAGCATGCGAAGAATGGCATTGCTAAGCCAAGACTCGACACTCTAAACTCTAGATAACTGAAATAAACAAACATAAATTTAAAGATAAATGTAGGATGGTAGCCCGTATGTTTTTTTTTTCATTTTTTTTTCGTACTCTATTTTTTTTTCACTTTTTTTTTCATACACTTTTACTCTACCATCCTCTACGATAACATCAAAATAATAGGGATTTATAGGCACATCCCTACACTTGAGTTTTTATTACTCTAACACTAATTTGACCCGAATTGAAAAGATCAAAACACTTGGAGTACATTATTATGCAAATAAAGGGAATTTGAATTTAACGTTCCCTTCCCGTCATTTCATAAAATTTAACTTTTCCCATGAGTCCCAATCGTCCCAAAAATGTGTACAAAGGATATGACTCGACTTAGCAACTTATGCAAGCAACTAGATAATTGAACTAAGGGTTTAGTTTGATAAAAATAATGCACTAAAAGTGAGTACATACAAGGTAGGCTAAGGCGATTTTGGTGTACATTTGGGGGTGGATTGTAAACAATGCTCTTCATTGATATTCCGGAAAACCGAAACATCACGAGAACCGCTGAAAGGATAGGCTCTGAGGGGTTAACTAGGGGTATCGTGTACTAAAGATGAGTACAACGCAAAGGTGTGGGGGAATTACTCAACCGATGTGGAAGAAGTAATTATATTACGGGTATCAAACAAGGGTTATCCTAATGCCTCTTATCATTTAGTTATTCCTAACTACACAAGTGTAGTCTTACTAGCGATCTCGGAATGCATCACAAACAAGTTCTAGAATCTATTATACTACCGGTTTACACTCTAAGCATTAAAGATGAATGCTTTAATTCCTACAAATCTAAGGGCGATCCTCACATTTTGGGTGGAATTTAAGTGGTAAAGGGTTTTTGTGCTAGTCATATTAAGACTAATGGCCCACTCCTATATGTCATGAAAAATTTTAAATTTGGTGCCAAAATTACCCTAACCGATATTTCTCATGGTTTATTACACAAATGAAATTGGACAAATCAAATAATCAAGGATAAGCATAGTTTCAAAGTTCCCGTTTTATTTTACCTCCCTACACTTAAACTGAACATTGTCCCCATTGTTCCCCGAAAGTATCAAAGTAATGATAATGGAAGGTAATTAAAAACGAAAGAAACTAGTACTCCCCTGATTAGCTCGGTAGGATCCGTGTGAAGTGGTGGTTACATCTTTCTTCAAGAAGAATGTTTGCGTGAAAAGCTCCTTCTCATCTTATGTATCTTCTTCTTGCTAAATTAAACCTGCACACTTTGAAGAAAACAAACGAAACCTTCGCGTAAAATCGGCGGTAACAATATATATATAAGATTCTACTAAACTAGGATATAATGCTTGTGGAATGGATGTTTACAGATTTTCTGGAAAATTAAGACCTGGAAAATTCAAAAAATTTATAAGTAGCTCAAAAAATGAGAAAAAGTGATAAGTTGTTTCCGCTCCTCCGACGCCGTCAGTTGCGATCCCGACGCCGTCAGTTATCCTGACAGAACGGTCTCGATTTTCTGGAAAAAATTCTGGAACATTTTTATCTTTAAAATCTGGAAATATTTCCTGCAAAACATCCATTATGACTCGATACAAGCATTTGACTCGAACAACCACACATGTATATCTTTTAATTAATTGAAATTCTCATGTTTACGTTTCTTTTAAAAACGTGTGTAATCCTCCCTCCACTTATCCCTTATGTAAAATACCTTTATATGTAATTAAGACGAGGTTAAAGACAAAATAAAGCATTTTTACAACTTTAAACATGAGAATAAACAATCAATAAAAGATATACGACACAAACAAGCAAACAATTAAGCATGGGTTGCCTCCCACGAAGCGCTTTTCTTTATTTATGAGTCTTGTAGCTAGACTCGAAGTCGTGCCCCTACGTGACTTCATTACCGTCACCTTCTACCTCATGAGGGTCTCTATTGGGGGATTCCATGTTGTAGAAGTACCCTATGATGCAACTTTCTAAGAGGTCGTCCCCTCCCCACTCGGTTCTATATTCCGGTCCTAAGTTCATGCAATCCTTATAGAAACCGAAAATCTTGGCCAGAAGATAATCTACTCCTTTCTCCTTATCCTCCTCATTCCTATAGTAGACCGATAGTTTAAGTTCCTTTTCATCATTGGAGAGTGATGAAAACTTCTCAATATTAAACGGCATTTGGTAAGATACATCATCGGTCTCATCCCTGAATCTCACTATTCCTAACGATGGATCATAAGTCATCCCGGTGTTTTCTACGAAAGGCTTTCCTAGAATAACGTAGGACAAGCTAGGATCTATGGTCGTACTAATATCATCCACTATTATGAAATCCGTAGGAAACGTGAAACTACCTACATAAACAGGCAATCCCTTAACTCTACCAAGAAAATTGCAACTAACCCTAGGATTATCGGGATCTTGCCTAGTTGGGATAGGCTTCTTCATTACCCAATTATAGTAGGTGCTAGTCATGATATTTATCGAGGACTTACGATCAATGTAGGCCTTTGCCACGAAAAGATGTCCTATGCAACATGGTATGTTAAGATTCCAAGGGTTTCCAAACTTTATCCTAGGGCTTCTCTTAACATGCATGTGACGGAGGTCACGTACTAAGTGTGGGTGGCCAGAGAGTTCTTCTTCCGTAGGAAACTTATTGAAATAGTCATTGTCTACTTCATCTACTTCCTCGGTTGTTTCATTCCTAGGTGTTTCACTAACCTCAACTATCGTCTCATGGTTCGCTTCGTCATTTGTTCTATTAGGTTTCACTAAGGTGATGGTATTGACGAATTGAACGTGCTTTGCTAACTTACTTGGGTCCTTAATCTCTACAACGGAAGTTTCGGGAGTTGAGATAGCATTAACCTTCCTATCACTATTGGTCATAGCTTTCAAGAGGTTATCTATCTTCCTATCCATCTTGGCTTGTTGTTGGTTAAAACGGTCCGAGAGCTAAGCTATTTGAGCTTCTTGGGATGCTACTAGGTGTTGCAACATCCCCTCTATGTTTTGTTGGTTAGGGCCGTGAGATGGGGGCCATGAGAAATCATTGGATGTGAATTCTTTGGTTTGTCCCCAATAAAAGTCGGGCTTGCCCTTCCATGCTTCTCGGGCGTCATTAAAAGTCCTAGGTCCGGGTGTTGTAGGGAATCTTCCTCCCGTTCCATTGGTACGCGAGGATGCAAATAAGCCGTAAAAACGTTTATTTATATTTTACGATCTTCTAATGTTTTGTCGATAACAAACGTAAAATCATTTTAACGAAACAAATAAAATACGTAAATAGTTTGATTCAATAGTTTTCTAACACACTAACATTTTCACATAAAACACTAAAACAAGTATAAGTGATTTTATGATTTAGATACATATGTACAACAACTAGTGTTTACATATTGGGCAAAATTATACTTAACTAAGTATATACTAAAATGGGTAAAAACAAGTATATACTAAATGGGTAAAAACTAGCAAATGGTATTGACCCATAACCCATGGTTTTATATAAACCACTTAACCAAGTTCATTGTATCCTTGAGATACATTGTATCTAGAAATAAACCCATGGATCAACCCATAACCCATGACCCATGATCCATAACCAAAAATACCCATGGGCAAAGAGGAGCGTCCCACGGATCCCTAGCTTTGTGCTAGACGGATCCCTTGTGGGAGGGATCCGTGGGATCCGGGGAACAGTAGAATTTCTCCTCTATAAATAGTGAGCCATTTCTTCCTTTTTGCTCACCACTCACACACACACTTCCTCCAAATATTGTACCTGTTGGATATTGGATTTCACAAACACATCAAACCATTAACACAAGTGGGCTTATAAGTGGAATTCTAGAGAGAGAAAGTTAGAGGTTTAGAGAACTTAGTGAGAGAAAGTGAAAGATATTATTATGAGCTCCCACTCTCTATCTTGGGAGGTAGAGAGTATTTATAGTCTTACATAAAACGCCACACAACGGGCTGTGGATCAGGCATACAGTGGGTAAAGACCCGTCCGCCCTCCACGGTGTTACTAAACAAAATACTACTTAACTAAATATAACTATGACTACGAGCATTCTAACGATTACATATACTTGAGGTGACCGACTCTTTAATACCGGAATTTCTAATTCCTAACAATCTCCCCTAAGGGAGGTCACCTCAACCATATACTAAAATGACATTGAATACAATCAGATATTACATTAACAATTGATCTTGCATTCTTGATGTAGTACTTTGCTTCGAAGTTCGTAGTCATTGATTCCACTCATTGCATGTTTGGTTAATCCAAGTGGAGGTCTTTTTCTGATCCACGTGATAATAATGTTGAGCCAGCTTTTGAGATCATCAACTAATAGAAAATCTCTGATACATCCATTGTGATGTTGGTATTATGTGATGATGTGACTTTCGGACCGACATGCTCACATTCTGGATCAAGATATCTTCTCATCAGAGTAGCGGAAGTATTAGTTGATTCATGATATTGGCGTAGCAGAAAGCATGGAGTTAGATTATCAGAGTCATTGATGCACCAATCATGATATCTTTTGATATGAATGTGTTGTGTGAGCATGCGGTTATGGATTGACCGCTTCATTCGATCACCAAACGTCGGGTGTACCTGCATAAGACAGTTAGCAATAAAGCGCACGAAAGTGTCTTTGATCACTTTCGATGAATTGAGGTACACGCCCCACGGTTCCCCGTTGATCAGTACAAGTACGCCTCGTGATCGTATAATTCGAAGAATTTCCTTGACAGGGTTTCGCAGCTGCTCTAGCTGTTCTCAAACCGAACGTCTCAAAGAAGACAACACGGAGTGAGTGAACCAGCGAATAATCGCCCAGCGATTGATGAAAAGAGATTTGAAAAACAATCGTGTATTGCTCAATAGAAATTGTTTTTGCCATATAACGAAGGTTTTAATGAAAATAAATTATCAATCATAAAACACCTTTTGATTTGAAAAATTAGTACACGGTCGACGTGCTAATGAAAAGAGTTTTAAAGCACAAAGACCGGTTTTCAAAGGTATCCGTCAATCCATAACTTTGAACCAGTGATTGATTCAAAAGAATGAATCGCCCATTGTTTCTGTTCAGTTGTCACATGGTTGATCTGTATAATAGATCTCACATGCCACCTACCAGGAGCTTGTTAGATGTTGGCTCTAGAAGGCTTTCCATCTTCATTGTGAGTATGTTGCATATCACTCGATGTTCGGCAATACCACAAGGATAATGCGTAGGACTCAAGATATAATCTCTTTCCACATTGTGTGAAACAGAGAGTCTTCATTGAAAGTGTCCTAATGAGATTTATTGATGATCTCGTGGCACTAGACTCAATTTGTGCACATTTGGATCCTATATCGGAGACTAGGGAGAGGGTCTCCTCCTTCAATATCAACAATCTCTAAGAGAAGGTTGATAGATAATGTCGGTTCCCCGTGAGAATGAAACAAGTCCTTTTAAGAGGAACTTGAGTGGTTTGGAAAGTTGAAGTGCAGTGTGTCACTGGGTCCATGACGTCTTGTCTTCAATACCGATGTTACCATCAGTAGCATTTGAATTGAACCCGGTTTCTGCCCTAAGGTTGAATATATGGAGGGCTATTTGTTTTCACCCTTTTCTCATTCAATTCTTTTTCATTCTTCAACCCCTTTAGTGCTTACCGAGACTTCATAGCAAGAACCTTGTTGGGTTTATTCCAGTACTAGCTCAGTCTTAGTCCGCACTCTTCCCATATCTCATTTTTCTCCTTTTATCATCATACCTAAGAACTCTACACTAACTAGTGGATAGTCCCTGGGTAGATCCCTCCGGTTCTGGCGAATCATGGGAACACATACCTAACCTTATCGTCCTTATATCACCATACATAATGTAAAGTTGGTCTTTTTGGTATTGTTCGTCAGCCATAGGAACCAATTGAAAACCATTTGAAAATCAATCCAGATACTTATGATATTTTATCAAAGCATTTTGTACCTGAATTGTTTTGATATTTTTAGAAGAAGAACTCCCCTCAACATGTGAATCAAGTATTTGAAATAGTTTTCCACACGGAGGCAAGAGAAAGAATTAACTTCTTTGATTACCATTTTTAAAAATATCAACATCACTTCCCTAATCGAATCAAGTAGATAAAGCATTTTGGGGAAGGATGAGGTTTTCATGATTTTGCTCCCTCAATATGTGCCTCGAGATTTGAAAAGAGTTTTGCACATACTGGAGGGAACCTGCACCTTAAGATAAGTTATCACGTTTCAAATCATAGGTTTAAGATAGATGCTCCCCTCAACATGTGCATGGAAAATTTGAAATCGTTTGTCACATGTGGGAAGGAGAGCTTGTACATCCTTATAAAACCATTTACCGAATTATCAGTTTAAATCCAATTTAAATCACACATTCTCCCCGATCACAATTATCAAATCATTTGAGATTTGTGATCTCTTATAGATTTAAATTGATTTTGAAAGCTTTTAAGGAGAATTGTGACTTGATTATGAAAGCGTTTTAACCGATAATGATCGGATTTTAAGACTTTAAACTCCATTGATAAAACATGCTGAATATCTTTTGAAAACAATTGAATGCCAAATAACTTTTTAATTTAATTGAAATCATTCTCCCCTCAATCAATGACATAGGTTGTTGATTGAGAGATTGATATTTTGACAAATAAGTCGAGATGATTATCAAAAATAGAGACTGAGTTATTTTTCAAAGCGGTTAGTTTTCAGCAGATAAATGTTTAAAGAATCAGAGCATGGAATTTTGAAAACATGATAAAGTATGGCTCGTTCTTTCTTTGAAAAAGCGGGTTCTTGCACCGAAATGACAATAAACCATTTTTTCCCAAAATTAATTTTTGATTTTTTTTTTTTTTAAATTCGAACAACATCTAAAGTCCCGTGTCATTCTTTGAATGACAACATCAAGACCGTAGATATTATCGAATCGAGAGAAACAAGACAAAAATACAATATTTTTTTGAAGATTTTTCGAATTTTTCAAATTTTATGGATTTTGAAAGTTTTATATTTTTCTATTTGATTTTTTGAAGGTTTTATAATTTTGTATTTTGTTTTTTGAATAAATATTTACAAGAGATAAATTAGTTTAAGAGAATGATGAAATGAGTACCGAGATAAAGATATCGTTCAGCACGCTGTAGAAGAAAGGAATCAACATCTCTTAAACTTTCGCCACCAAAGCATTCGAGGCATCTAAGAAAATCGTCTGGACATGAGCCTTCTCAATTTGAATCTTTGGTAGCTTCCCCTCAAACCGACAAACATCGAATAAAGACCATTTCCCTAAGAAGTAGAGTTGAATACAAAGCGGTCTCATTGATTGAAGCTCAACACCCAGAAGAACACGAGAACACCGAAGTAACAAGTTGAAACATTGATCGTCTCCGTGGTTATCAAATCCGGATTAACTGATTACGACCGATCACATGAACCTGTTGTGCATCCCCGATGTACACCTTACTCTTCAAGATTGACCAGTTGTCTATTTAGGGGAACAATATATCAACATCTTCATTTTACCAAGTGCATTCCAGGTATATAACATATAACCAATCAGCACATAATGTACACATGTACCAAACAAGAGTAGAGACGATGACATCCATGTAACATGTTGAGTTACTAATCATCTCTGTGGATGTCAACTCTGAAATAACCGAATTAGCTCGATCAAGTGAACATGTTGTGCATATAACCCAAGCACTTTATCATAAACCGTATATAAGATGTCGATAGGCATATTATCTCACGCTTCCAAATATTCTTCTCACATTTCTTCCACCTGAACACTGAAGTAACATAAACCAAAGGTCTCCAGAGACCACTTCCCCCAAATAGTTTTGATACCTCAGAATCAGCAAAACATAATATATCCATAAACTTGAAATCTTGTGAGAAGAACTCAAATAGCCCAAATGAATCCTGTGAGAATCAACTGCTTCATAAACTCTCTCTGACTATCTTTATCAACCCATATGTAGACAATTTGAAGTGACCACTGTTGAAGAAAAACCCAATATACCAAACTTGGAACTGAAGTCGAATTCCCCGTATTTGTGTCTTAAGCTTGCACTTAAAGATGGAAGAACGGTGTCGAGAATTTATGCACTAAGCAAATCTCTTAAGTACTCAATACTCAATTAAAGTATGAGACATTAACACCTCTTGCAATTATCCACAACGTAATATACGCGTGATTGAGTAAAACAATGTAACTCCTAATAGTGATAGTTAACCATGTCTTCAACCATCCACCTCGACAGCTGGTAACTAGATAACCCAAGACTTCAACTCTAATTCTTAAGCTCGAGCAAGTTATCAAATAAGATCACGCCTTTGTGAACGTCAACTTCAACCTCAAATAAGTGATAAAAGAGTAACTTAGAAGTAATCAACTTGTGTCAAATGCCCAACATGTGAATAAACATACAACCGGATGTACATTCACCTTGAATGAACGAACAAATGATGCCTCAACATCAATGTATTCTTCCTAAAAGTATTCATGTAGAGGCTGATATGGAGGATACACCAATAACTTCGGGCGGATGAGGTAGACATTTTCCTTGAAGTTCATGTGGTTGATTTATAGCATGCACGATGAGAGGAATAATAATCCATGAAGATTTGGCAAAGGAATACCAAAGAGTGGATCATTGTGCAACTGCAATATTATGATAATCATTATCAACGCCTTGAGGAATAACTGGAGATTGGGCTTTTGAGTAGTCGAGTTGTACTTCTTTTATGATCATCAAACATATCTTGAACTCATGAATCACATATTCTTTGATGATCATCAAATATTAGCTAGCGGTTGTAAATACTCATCAAACATATCTTGAACCAATGAATCCCAAACAATAAATCCCATTTATCCTTAGTGAGTGAAACATTAGGCGTTGGAGGAGAGTCATCAAACTTTAAGTCGTATAACCATTATTCAAACATCCATCATCATTTAGTATATTCACTCTTCTCCCCCTCAAAAATTGAATCCGAAGTTGCCATTTTTGATTTAGCAAGTGAATAAGAATATACATTAATGAATGTAGATCCACTTGATGACTGAATGAGCATGGGAGAAACATGAAGCTTGTTGATGAAGAATGTCGATGAGAATGGTCATAAACATGAAGATTTCTCTTCTTTTGAAGATAAAGCGCATTGAAGCGTACACTTTTCTTTTCTTTGAGGAACGGGGCCTGAAGTGTTATCTGCAGACGCCATTATGATGAAGTTCGAGGCCTGAACTGATGTGAACAGACGTCATTGTTTAGAGCCCAGTTATATGTTTAGAGCCGCCCGAATCCAAATACCAAGGGACGACTTGTACGACCTGCTTTGGACAACAGACGAAGACAGAGAATTGGAAACATTGGATCCCCACGTGCTCATGGGGTCCTTTTGGTTAGCACAAACAATCTTTGAATCAGCAGAAACCCTAGGTGCAATGTCATTGTCACTAGGAGCTAAACTAGTAGAAGCATCGGACTTAGTCGAGGGACATTTTGTGCTTAATGGGATTATTCTACCAGTTGGCTTCCAAACCTTAACAGCCACTACTCTAGGCATAGTGGATCTAGTTAAGGGGCAAGGTTTGCCATTCGTGAATATTCGACTTGTTGGCTTCCACTGAAATCCTACATTGGTAAAGACCTTCCCTGTAGGTTTCCAGGATTGCTTAATCTGTTTTGCTCTCCAAACTTTCTTAACGGGTTATGAATCTTAGACCTCATAAATAACACATCACATTTATCATGATTACCGAAATTAAACATTTTTGCATGTTTTGCGAGACATAAGGCCTCGAATTAATTTTAGTAAGCTTGGAGCTAATACTAGAACTAACACGATTCTTTTGTTCAAATCAAACTTCTTGTCCCTATGGTGTTCTTTCACTTCCTTATCATGATCACTTTTAGTTTCCGTAATCCTATCCTTCTTTGCATAGCTTATAGGTTTTGACCCGCTAACTTTAGTGTCAATCTTAACATCTGTAGAAGTAACGATGGGAACATTACATGGCTTCACTACTTTATGCATTCCTGGTCTAGAAGTGCTGGGATCTGAAATTCTAGGAGGCACATCACAGGTTGTTTGCTTGAATTTTGACATGGAACAAGGCATATCAAGGGTCACATGCTTGGCTTTAGGCATAGAACAAGGCATCACAGCTTTGCCTTTTGCACCTAAGGTTAAGGATTTAGGACATGTTGCAATTACACATTCTAGCAGCTCTTGAGATCGTTTGGCATGGAGGCAAGCAAACCTAACTTCACTATCAAGAGGTTTGTTAATGAAATCCTCTTCGACAATCTCACGGAGACATTCTAGACTATCCTTAAGGTGAGCACAGTAGTCATGAAAAGCATGTTCATTATTCCTAAGATGAGGAGGAATATATTTAACTGTCACAGTGTATTTGCATCGAGGGTGACTTTGAGACAACATTCTTATTGAAAACAAGTGGCGGTTCCCATTTCACGACTTCTCGATTCTCAATTTCCTTTTGTAAAGGCGTTATTTTTTGTTGTTTTGGTTGACTTTCATTGAATCATATAACTCTTTAAAGTGTCGTTTAACTTTTTCATTTTCTTCGAGAAAACTCTCGTTTTCCTTTTGTAATGCATTGACTAAGTTTTGAAGATGAAAATTTTGAAGTATCTTGAGAATCTAAAGGAGGAGGCATTTGGGATCCAATCACTTCCTTCTTTTCACCTTTTAGTTGTGAGACTTGGGTTTTCAATCTTCTGATCGTGTTACAATGAGCTTGAATATGTTCATCACGTTTGCTAATTTCAAAAGCTGCATCAAATTCAGGAGCATCCAAGGATGTCTTGATATTTGAGGTTTTAGCATTTTCTTTTAGATGTTGATATTTTAATTGCAAAGCAAGATGCTCAACTTCAATTTAGAAAACTGTTTCACCAGGTTATCATGATCATCCTGTTCAATTTTCTCATGCAATTTAGAATTAGTTTTTTCAAGCTCAATGACACGATCATGGGAGACTTTCGGAGCAACAGATAATTCATGAAATTGAGAAGCATTAATGGAACAATTCGTAGATTGTAAAACACATCTTGAGTAATACATTGAGAAATAAGATTCTCATTCAAGGTATGCAAGTTCTTCCTCTCAATCTCATTATATTTTAATTCTCGCTCATAGTTACTAACCTCAACTATCATTGCATCAAATTCCTTTTCCATTTCTTTAATATCGATTTTATCCCCTTTTAAAGACTCTCAAAATGATCTTTTAGTTGTTTAAAGAAAGGCATGACCTCGGTTAGATAGCATTCTTTTGTTTGCTCAAAACCCCTTTCCCCTTGATTATCGGTGGGTGTGATCCTTTAATTACAAGTTTTCTCAAAATCGACAAATAGTTGAAGAATAACATATTGACTGATTAAGGTCTTGCTCTTAGTGGCAATAGTTCTAGGAACTAAATGCATTGGTGTATTTGGAGGATACACATTCGCTTTAGGGAATTTCCTACAAGGGGGATTCTTTTCAACAAGATTTTCGACTTTTGCAAGTCCATATCCTTTTTCCGAACACTTGTTCGGGGACAATAGAGTCTGAGGCTTAAACATGTTTAAGGATATCCAATTTTCCTTAGTGTAATCATGGGGTTTCATCGTTATCTTGTTCTTTTTACACTCAGGATCTCTAGCTTCTTATTCATTTTCTCCCTAGTGACTTCATCTGATTTCTTATCTTCCTCAGTGCACTCAGCGCAACTAGGTTTCTGTCTAGGCTTAAGGATCTCATTACCATCATACAGAACCTTATGAGCTTCTCTAGCCTTTTTACAAGCCTCGGGGTTTGGTTCATCAACTAAGGCAACACTATGTTTGTCACTTAGAACTCTATGCTTAGTGATCATGTGAGCATTCTGAATGGTGTATCCTTGTACGTACAACTTATTTTCAAGCTTGTTTTTCAAAGTTTTTAGATTAGAAAAATCATTCAAAAGTTTTGATTCCTTAGCACTAAATTCTTGCTTAAGCATTTTAACATTTTCTTGAAGTTCTTGTTTTTGCTTAGCAGTTTTTAGAAAGCTTTTTCTTGTAAGGAGTTTAACTCTTGTTTTAATACTTCTTCTCTAAACCTACTTTTTCTAATAGTTGTACGCATTTGGTCATCCATTTCCGGCTCACGAGTGGTCAACTCAAATTTAGCACGTTGTTCATAAATAGCAACACTGATCCTTATATATGTTAAGCTCAGTGGTAAGAATCATCGAGGCACAAATGCGCGTACTCATGCGTTCATAATCATCATTATGAGTAGAAGATGCACAACTAGGTACAGCAGAAACTTCCATGCAACTTACCTCAGCATTGACATGCACAGGCTGAAGGTGCATCTCTATCTTGGGTACATCCGAAGCTTCCATGGAGTGTTCCTTTGCATTAACTTGCACGGGTTGTGTCTGGTGCACCTCTCTCTCTTGTGAATTTGAGCACGAAGATTCCATTTTGCATTATCCGACTCATCATTTTTGTTGTCATGACATTACGCATTCAGCAACACCAGATACTTCAACAGAAACATTACCCAACTTATCACAACAATCTTTCAACTGCACCTGACACTCATTCACGTTTTCATTCTTTTGAGCAGATTCTTCAATGTACTTTTTCACATTATCCATGAGTTGGATAAATGTCTCAATGAATTCCTGAATTTCCATTCCAGTATGTTTTTGAAGGAAATTCCAGTCAAATGTTGATCGTAATCTGCTGAATATTCCCCACTGATGAATGGTTGAAATTGTTTGTAGATTACTTGAAGAGCTGCACTGGAACCATCCTTTTGAACCTCTTCATTGGTAAGTTGCAGCTTTAAATGTTCTAAGTTCAACAGCAAGCTTCTTGTCAATGTAGGTAAGTCTTGGCGGAAAAGAGCACTACATGTTCGATCCCCAGCTATGGATAACTGATACTGGTATGAGGTGCAGGATGAAGTAGCGATAGGGCTCAATGCTGCATTCCATTTGCATGGCATTCTGTAGCAGATGCAATTCATTCTCATTGTACTCAGAACATGAAGATCTCACATCCTCATTGTTTAATTCAAACATCTTTAATCGTTCGGTGTAGCAATCATTAACATTATTGTCCACAGCATCATACAATTTAAGCACTTCTGAAATCATTGGGTCAGTAGAGTAAGACATGATGTGGTGGAATGCACGGGATTTTACAAGTCTATGATTTAAACCGAGAAATAGAATCTTTGGCGGGATTTTACTAAAATCAAGACCAAACCGTTAAGCAATGACCAATGGAATGTGTTAAGATGATTGATTGATCGACACAATGATAGACAATTGTGTGTTAGGTCTTATGATTGTTTGTGGGATAAGCAGGGATGTTGTTTGGTTGTGATTTGGGTTGGTTGTTGCACGATTTTATGGAGAAATTTAGATCTAAAATCTTAAAAGCTCAATAACTTCCTTTCGGAGAGGATTTGGGCCTCGAAAAATTCATTTCACGACATTGTGGTGAAACCTCACAATATTCAAATTTCGGTCGTTTTGACAGTATTTAGCGAAAACGGAGTTACGGATCAAAAGTTATGGCCGTTTGAAGTTTTGACGTAAAAAGTTAACTTAGGTCAAACCTCTTCTTCGTAAAAATCAACCAAGTCGCTATAACCCTTGAACCAAGTCGCTAAGTCACCAATTCGCTAAGTACCAAGTCGCTAAGCACCAAGTCGCTAAGCACCAAGTCGCTAAGAACCAAGTCGCTAAAGAGCAACTCGCTAAGTATCCAAGTCGCTAAGACACAGTCAAGTTGCTAAAGAACAACTCGCTAAGCACCAAGTCGCTAGCAAAATTTTGGCAGCAATTTGCTACTCAAGTCGCTAAAACTTCAAGTCGCTAAAGAGCAACTCGCTACAGACCAAGTCGCTACCACCAAGTCGCTACCCATAGTGGAGAGTCCACTACTTGTACTGTTAATCGCTAGGTCTAAGTCGCTAGCTCCAAAACTGTAAATCGCCACGAAATTGCAAAGTAAGTCGCTACGAAGAATGAAGTCCGAATGTCAAGTCGCTAGCAAGAAAACCACAAAAACATCACTTTTCAATCCAAAACTACCCAACCACGATGATTCAAGCTTACCAAATCAAAACCTAAATACTTGTGATGATTCTAAACATAAAAGTACTATCAAAATCCAAACTTTAACACTAGAAATCACCCAAATGATGCAAAACCACTAAACTTTTTCAAACTCAAAACCACCTAAAAACCACTAGAAATCCAAAGATGTGTAAGATATGATCTAACCATGGCTCTTGATACCAATTGTTGGATATTGGATTTCACAAACACATCAAACCATTAACACAAGTGGGCTTATAAGTGGAATTCTAGAGAGAGAAAGTTAGAGGTTTAGGGAACTTAGTGAGAGAAAGTGAAAGATATTATTATGAGCTCCCACTCTCTACCTTGGGAGGTAGAGAGTATTTATAGTCTTACATAAAACGCCACACAACGGGCTGTGGATCAGGCATACAGTGGGTAAAGACCCGTCCGTCCTCCACGGTGTTACTAAACAAAATACTACTTAACTAAATATAACTATGACTACGAGCATTCTAACGATTACATATACTTGAGGTGACCGACTCTTTAAAACCGGGAATTTCTAATTCCTAACAGTACCTCTCTAACCTCAGATCCAAGAGATTTATGTAGTTTGTCTTTTGTTTTTGTGTGATCTTCTAGGTTCCTCTTAAAGGTGAGATAACCAGTTCTTGAAGTCGAGCAAGCTCAACTCCATGAGTTGCCATGCTTCGTCATCATCAAGACAACTGAGGTTCTCTTGTTGATTGTTCTTTCTTCCTTCGTAGATGTTGTGTTGAAGGCATTAGTGAAGGATGCCGAAAGAGTCAAGACGAAATCGTTAGTGAAAGGTACTTAACGTCCGTGTCAAAAGCATTAGTGAAGAATGCTAAAAGTGTCAATACGAAGGCATTAGTGAAAGGTGCCAAGCGTTGTGTCAAAGGCATTAGTGAAGGATGCCTAAGAATCAAATCAAGTGGCATTAGGGAAGAATACCTAGGTCGTATAATCGATGAGGTGCATCGTTATACATATAAGTATTTGTTTATTTCCAAGGATGGTGATATCCTTGATGGTGTTGTAATAAGGAGTGGATCTCCTTAAGATTAGGTGTTGTGTTGTGATGGGTAGTAGTTCCTCCATAGTAATGGAACTAGGTGTTTAGCCTAGTACCTAATAAAGGGTAGGCGACGTTGTGATAGGATTAGTTCTCCTTGGTGTGAAAGAACTCGGTGGTTAGCCTAGCACCGTATAAAGGGTAGGCGACGTTGTGTTAGATGTGGTTCGCCTTGGTGTGAAAGAACTCGGTATTTAGCTTTGTACCGGAAAAAGGTGTAAGCGACGTTGTGAAGGCTTCTCCGCCATAAGGAGATTGGTGTAGTGTTTGCGAACTCTCGAGTAGGTGACGCGGGGAGTGGAGTAGGGCAAGGAAGGTGTCCTTGTAGCCGAACCACTATAAATACTTGTGTCGTGGTGATGTGCTTCTTACTCTTTATCCTTCATTACACGTTTATATATCTATCTATTAACGTCCAACATAAACAACCAAATAGATTGACATAAGTCGATCTAAATATTTAAAAGGAAGTTTTTAAATGGTAAAACTATTCAACCCTCCCTTCTAGTTTTCCACAATTGACATCAGAGCTTCGTTACCAAGTTTCTTAAAGTATGTTGTACTTTAAAAACTTGATACGATTCGTGTATGTTTGAAAACTACAAAGAAGGATTTTTTTTAAAGTCATGTTTTAAAAATCATTATAATGTTTATTGTTGGACAATGATAGAATGTTCTAACGTTTTTCTTGTTAAGTATTCTTCATACTTGGATTAAGGATTACCAAGAAGATCATCAAGAATCCATCTAAATATTCCTTTTTTCGCAAAAAGAATGTTGAGTATTGTCCTTCTCACAATATGAATCTGCAGATTCCAAGAAGATCATAAAGCATTTCATCTAAATACTTCTTTTCTTAAAAAGAATATTTAGCAAAGGTATGATCGCTAATAATTTACCTTTGATTTTATTATTGTTAAAATCTTAGTCGCATGATTTATATCTATTAGTAATTACTTAAGTAGTTATCTATATTATAGTCATCATCAAGAATAGTATTCTTCCACTAAGTTGTATATACTACGCTACCAACTCGTAATAATGATATCTTGGTTATTCGATAGCCTCAATCATTATTCATCACAAAGGGTTTATTGACACTTCATCTATGTCAATAAATATCCATGTAAAACTTCTTATATTATGATAAACTGGGATTTTATTATAATGTTTGAAAAGCTTCCCAAGAATTATGACTAATTCTTAAAAAGGGAACCACGTCTAATAGGAATAGTATTAAAATCTTCAAAACCTCAAATCACAAGTTTTAGAGCCTTAACATCAAAACACTAGGCATTTTAGAACTCCCAAACCAAAGTTATCAAGGAATGTTTGAGCTGATTTTTGTTGTCATGCCGGATCCCTATGTTCACACTAGCCGGATCCCAGTTGAGAGGGATCCGCGGGATCCGTGCAACAGAAGACATCTTAAATTAAAGAATGATCACTGTGGATGTTCCACAATTATACTCACCCCAAAGACTCATGAACAAGAACTCAGCTACTGTTCATAGGAGCAATTTGATCATTCCTCTCAAGCTTAACAATCACTTGTGTAAGTATGATCTTCACTACATTGTTAATTTAATTCCTTGATTTCTAGGATTACAATTTCTTCATCTTTAAAAGTTGAGTTCAAATGGGTTTATCATAATTTGTCACCGCATTGTTTTCTAAGATAATCTAAATCAAAGAATTAATATTGTTAATACAAATTAAACACATTTCTTGAATTCAACAAAGATGATGAGAGAAAAATTATGATCAAACCCTCTGGGTTACTATTCACAATTAACACCACATTGTGGTTATATTGTTTAGGAACAATCATGCCAAGCAACAAGCAACAATATTACCAAGACACCGCTCACTACATACCCATGTACCATAGGAAGGATGGACTAAGTCCGGATGATAGGAAAGCCTTTAAGATGCTTGAAAAGAGATTCTTTCACGAAGGTAGAGTTGTTGATCCATCATACCTTGCAAATACCGACATAAGGGAAGTTTTTGGAACAATTGGGTTTGATTGTTTATTGGATATAAACGAGCAAATTTTCCCGGTCTTTGTGCTTGAGTTCTACAAGAAAATGGGTATAATTAGAAATGATGATGGGTCCATCGCAATTGAATTCACCATAAATGGACATGAGTACACTTTTTCGCTTGAGGAGTTTGGAAGAATAATATGGGTTCCATATGATGGTGTTTGCATGTATTCTAATGAGTGGTCGTTGGAGGAGATGCACTCTATGGTTGATCATCATGAAATTTATCACACGATAATCCCGGAAGCAACCACGGTAAGGGACACCGTGTTTATGCCAAGAGCATCCCCATCAAGGGTTACTAGGAAGTCAAAAGTGATCTATAGGGATCCTTTCCAAATGGAGCTCTCGGAGATGTACGGGTTGTATAGGAAATGGGAAGATGTGATAAGAGAGAATGTGGTGTACCTAGTAGGAAACAAGGATCACGCCAACGCATGTCTAAGCTTCATGATCTATTGCCTAGTGACCGAGACTCGCTTTAACATTGCCCACTACATGATCAAGAGAATGGCAAGTGTAAGAAGCATGGACAAGATGGTGCTCCCGTATGCAATGCTCCTAACCCGTCTTGATAAATTCATCTTTGCATTAGATCCTTCTCCACAAACGTATGACCATAGCTTTTGCAACAAGGTTATGGTATCATTAACCGAGGGAAGAACCACGAGGTTTATGGTAGATGGCAAAAGGCCTCACCCACCCACGGATTCCTCGGAAGAAAGGGATAGACAAAGAGAAGGTGAAAGAAGTAGCAACCCACTCGGAAATACTAAACTCGACCCCTTGGAGTATATCAACCAATTGTCGGACGTTCCTGGTGCATCACCCGAATGGCAACAAACCAAGGGAATCTTCAAGTGCTTTGCCAACTTTTTGAAGAAAAAGAGGTAGAAATGGTATGATAAAAAGTGGAGGACGGGTGAAGACGGGATGGGGAGGAGAAGAGAGGTAAGGTCATAGGACCCAAATTTGTGATGAACAATTTCAAACAATGGTTTGTAACACTTTAACTATGCTCGTAGTATGTAGGTTTTGCCATATCTTGGCACTAAACAATTCTAACTTAGGAATTTGAAGAATGAGATTTTACGACCCCTTGAGTGGTCGTCGTCACTCATTTTAGGAATATTAGCTCTTCCTACTTTGATATACATTATATTTGTTGTGTTCTTGCATTTAGTCCCTATAGAAACAACTAGGAGAAGCATTTACTAAAAAGTGCAAAGTTGTACATTTGCTGAAAGCCTTCTGATCTGTAGTAGGAGGATCCCAGCATTTGAACTAGACGGATCCCTCCTAGAAGGGAACCGCGGGATCCGTGACTTCTGATAAGCAATACAGACTTGCTTACATCGAAATAGCTTACTAGATCACCTCACACTAGTCAAACATAAGATACTAGAGCCAACTAAGTCTTTCTCAAATAATTGAAAGCCTCACACTCATCCATGGCTTACCTAGGATATATTTCAAAATGTTTTTGATTTATCAACTCGTCAAAACTCACCATAATTCCGCTCCAACACTCACATATTATTTATCACATCTGATAGCACTTAGTTAAGTATATCCATCAATTTTAGCAAATTGATCTTAATCACCTTTTGACTCAAAATTAGGGTCAAAATTAGTTTTTCATTTTTTCTTTATTTTTAAAGATTTTTGCAATTTCTTCTTAGTTCATCATCTGACTTCTAGGATTTATTACCACCATTTCTCCATACCAAATTAAATGGTATCCTTGTCAAACACATAGTTAGACTACCTAAAGTCAATTTTCTTATCCAAAACCATCATTAAGCACCATCACTCATTATGGTTGAGGATTTGAGATATCCAACAACCAAAGACTTCAAAATTAAGTCAAAACCTCGAAATCCATTAATAGCAAACCTTACAAAAAAATAATAATTTCACCTAGAACCTGCCTGACAGCCAGATCCCTGGTCTTTAACCAAACGGATCCCTGTTGAGAGGGATCCGCGGGATCCGTGGCTGCAGAAGGCCTGAATCAGCTTCCATATTCAATTTTAAGTCACCTTTTGGTTATCTAACCACTTTTAGCCTTCATTTATTATTCTCCTAGAGCTGATCAATGTCCTAAGTACATGCTTAATCCTCTAAGTGGAAAATAATTTAATTTCCTAATTCAAATTATCCTTTATAAACCAAACAACCTTAGGGTTAAGGCACCACTCTCACTTACCTCTTAAAAATCAGCAACTAGTAGTTTATATTAGCATCATCATCACTATGACAAAGGCTCTTAGCAACAACTCTTCAACCATAGGATCATCCAAAAGAAAGGGTCAAATGATCCATGAAATCTCATCCACCGAAACATCTCCCATTAGAGACAATAATACTAGAATCCCACCTCATCAAACTCATCCAACAAGTGCTAAGAGAACCGCAAGGATTGGCATCAAACCTTTCGGACTAGAAAAAGGATCATGTAGTTCAAAACCAAACATGGCTAGTTCTAGCAAGCCGTCAAAACCTTCATTCCTTAAGCATGGACTACACTCCTTGAATGAGCCTCTTCCTCACCCAAACATCTACTCATTGGATCATTCACCACCAAGAACCTCTCATTCACCAACCTTTTCATTGAATAGGGAACCTCCAACAACACCAACTAGTCCATCATGGGAGACAAGGAACAACCTTGATCATATGGAAGAATTTCCATTACCACCCTCATTTTTAGAACCTCATCCCACATCTCAAAATGAAGACCCACAATCACACATAGAGCCTTCCCAAAATATCCATTCCCCTCCAGTTCCAAACCAAGACAATAATTGTCCAAATTGTCTAATCACTCAAGGACTTGTTCAAGAAGCACGAAATGAGATATATTTCATGTTTAATCATCTTCTTGCAAAGTTGGATCAAATCAACAAGTCCACTCATCCCTAGACTCAAACACATTGTCACGTTTTAAGTCTAGTAACTAGCTAGTATTAAGTAGTATTTGTATGGCCTAGTTCATTCTCTTAGTTTTAGAGATTTTTTTGATTATCTCTTGTTTTATTGAATGAATATTTATATGCCATGATTATTTTGTGACTTGTGCTTGTTACATTGTACACATATCTCACCTCCTCATTAGCATTGATTGGGACATTCTCATTGCTGAAGAAACTATCAACAGACAGCCGGATCCCTCCAAAATGACTAGACGGATCCCTCCAAGAAGGGAACCGTGGGATCCGTGTTACAGAAGCACAAATTACTACTAACTTGAGTTTTATTTGCAGGAAATTATGCACTATACTCTTGTTTTCTAACCTTTACTTTTTAGATTTTTCAAAACACACATGAAGATTTTGACACCCTAAAGCTAGGGGGAGCTTTGTGTCAAACTATACATTGCAAATTCACTTGCAACTTAATCCTTATTTGGACTACTCTTCATGACACCCCATTGCTAAATTGCAATCTTCAAGGGGGAGCATTCTTTTCGTCACAAGGACGAACCATTTGCAAACATATTTGCAAATACATTAGTTTATTTACGTTATGTACTTGACGCCCTCTCAAAGGGATGGACTCGTCAAGGGGGAGGTAAGACGAGTACCATTCCCGTCACTTACTCCCTTTACATTTTCTTTTACATAGTTCTTTCTAAAAATTGTGTTAGTTTCTTTTAACACTTTTTGTTTCGACAAAAAGGGGGAGAAGAAAGTAAAAACTACTAATTCAAATTTTCAACGAATTTTAGTTTTTCCTCAAAATAATTTTATGTTTTGCCATCAACAAAAAGGGGGAGATTGTTAATACAAATAAGCCGTAAAAACGTTTATTTATATTTTACGATCTTCTAATGTTTTGTCGATAACAAACGTAAAATCATTTTAACGAAACAAATAAAATACGTAAATAGTTTGATTCAATAGTTTTCTAACACACTAATGTTTTCACATAAAACACTAAAACAAGTATAAGTTATTTTATGATTTAGATACATATGTACAACAACTAGTGTTTACATATTGGGCTAACTTATACTTAACCAAGTATATACTAAACTGGGTAAAAACAAGTATATACTAAATGGGTAAAAACTAGCAAATGGTATTGACCCATAACCCATGGTTTTATATAAACCACTTAACCAAGTTCATTGTATCCTTGAGATACATTGTATCTAGAAAGAAACCCATGGATCAACCCACAAACCATGACCCATGACCCATAACAAAAAATACCCATGGGCAAAGAGGAGCGTCCTACAGATCCCTAGCTTTGTGCTAGACGGATCCCTTGTGGGAAGGATCCGTGGGATCCGGGGAACAGTAGAATTTCTCCTCTATAAATAGTGAGCCATTTCTTCCTTTTTGCTCACCACTCACACACATACTTCCTCCAAATATTGTACCTCTCTAACCTCAGATCCAAGAGATCTATGTAGTTTGTCTTTTGTTTTTGTGTGATCTTCTAGGTTCCTCTTAAAGGCGAGATTACCACTTCTTGAAGTCGAGCAAGCTCAAGTCCATGAGTTGCCATGCTTCGTCATCATCAAGACAACTGAGGTTCTCTTGTTGATTGTTCTTTCTTCCTGCGTAGATGTTGTGTTGAAGGCATTAGTGAAGGATGCCGAAAGAGTCAAGACGAAAGCATTAGTGAAAGGTGCTTAACGTCCGTGTCAAAAGCATTAGTGACGAATGCTAAAAGTGTCAAGACGAAGGCATTAGTGAAAGGTGCCAAGCGTTGTGTCGAAGGCATTAGTGAAGGATGCCTAAGAATCAAATCAAGTGGCATTAGGGAAGAATACCTAGGCCGTATAATCGATGAGGTGCATCGGTATACATATAAGTATTTGTTTATTTCCAAGGATGGTGATATCCTTGATGGTGTTGTAATAAGGAGTGGATCTCCTTAAGATAAGGTGTTGTGTTGTGATGTGTAGTAGTTCCTCCATAGTAATGGAACTAGGTGCTTAGCCTAGTACCTAATAAAGGGTAGGCGATGTTGTGATAGGATTAGTTCTCCTTGGTGTGAAAGAACTCAGTGGTTAGCCTAGCACCGTATAAAGGGTAGGCGACGTTGTGTTAGGTGTGGTTCGCCTTCGTGTGAAAGAACTCGGTATTTAGCTTTGTACCGGAAAAAGGTGTAAGCGACGTTGTGAAGGCTTCTCCGCCATAAGGAGATTGGTGTAGTGTTTACGAACTCTCGAGTAGGTGACTCGGGGAGTGGAGTAGGGCAAGGAAGGTGTCCTTGTAGCCGAACCACTATAAATACTTGTGTCGTGGTGATGTGCTTCTTACTCTTTATCCTTCATTACACGTTTATATATATCTATCTATCAACGTCCAACATAAAAAACCAAATAGATTGACATAAGTCGATCTAAATATTTAAAAGGAAGTTTTTAAATGGTAAAACTATTCAACCCCCCCTTCTAGTTTTCCAAGAGTCCATGCTTCGTAGAGAGATTCACCATGACGTTGTTGGAACATCAAGATATCATTCCTAAGCTTAGTAGTTCTCCCCGGTGCGAAAAATTGATCAAGGAAACGAGAGGTGAGATCATCCCAACTTGAGATGGAGCCGGCGGGAAGTCGCTTAAGCCAATTACTAGCTTGGTCCCGTAGAGAGAATTGGAACTCCCGAGTAGTAGCATCGAGGTCGATGGAGTCGACAATTTTAAGGAAATCCTTAAGATGCTGATTAGGATCTTCGAAACAAAGTCCATGGAATGCACATCCGTTTTGCACCAACCAGATGGTGTCGGATCGCAGGGCCGTAGTTTGGGCTTGGTCGGGAAGCTCAATGGTGTTCCTATAGCCTAGGTGGCTTGGTCTCGAGTATTCACCAAGAGTACGGCCTCTTGGTGGGTCATTTGGTGGTGGGTTGATGAGTGGTGGTTGATTATCACCTTCCATGATGAAAAGTGATGTGATTACTAACAAAGGTCACGAAGAAGGGGGATAGACTACGAGGAAGCTAAAAATTGAGTAAAGCTTACTTGATAGGAATCAAGCAAGGAAACCTAAACGGGGTGGACTCCTAACTAGCTATTCTATTCCCCGGCATCGGCGCCAAAAACTTGATACGCTTACACAGCACGTTCGGGGTCAAAGGAACTTTCTTTTCGTCGAGCAAGTTTTTCAACACCCTAGGCAGTGAACCTAATCGTTGTAGTGTAGTATTAGGGTAAGCCATGGGTATTGATATCGTTCTCTAGGGGAATAGGAATGCTAGTGAGAAGTTACTACGCTAAGGTTGGGGTTGAGGAAGATTATTTTTTATCTTTTTATATTTTTTAGGAAATAGAAAGGTACGAATCTTGGGGTTTAGATTTGGGGGGGTTGGTATTTCTATCGATTACTCTACTATTATCTATTCTAATTAACTAAGCTACGGGCAGTCTATGTCTATTGTTGTGTGCTCGTATGATGATTAAAAATGCGTTTACTTAGGTTTTATTACTCCCTAGTTATCTCCTATTGATGGTTGAATTGTCACGTCCTTATTCTTAACGCGTTGTGTTTCTAAGGTTGTAGGGTATGCGTTTATCCCTAACTCTTTGAAGCTACCAAAGGTTAATGGCTACGAAATCCCTTGGATTCATAAACTTAACACTTAGGTATTCTTTGGATGTTTAGCCTACAATAACTCTAGGTGATTATAAACTAAGGTTCAACAAAGATTAATCAAGCATTAATAGCACAACGAATGACCTATCGCAATACTAGGTCAATTACAATTAAGATAAGAGACAACCAATCAATATTCAATAACTAAGTTTCATATTACCTAAGCAAACACACAAATAAATTAGCTGGACATGGAGAACATGCAAGCATACACACAATCAATTGAAGACATAATTGGATTAATGAAGTCAAACACTTATCTTGATGTAAGATAGGGTATGGAACCTTAAAATACCGTACAAGACAGCCTTGGTTCGGTTTAGGTTTTTACTCCACAAAACTACACTCTGAAAATTAAAAATTTGGATTCTATATATAGTGTTACAAACTGCGACGGCGTCACTCTTTAATTGTGACGCCGTCGGGTCGCCGTCATTAGGGTTTCGTCTTGGCCACGTTAGCATTGTGACGGCGTCACCTTATGACTGTGACGCCATCTCCTTCAGTCTCTGACATCGTCTGGATCAAATCTAGGCCGTCTGAGCTGCGACGCCCTACTCCTTTAAAACCTGATGCCGTCACTTGTAAATAAGCAATTTGGCTACTGAGTCGTCACAAAACTTATTCCGACGGTGTCACAAGTAGAACCTGACGCCGTCCCCTTCAGTTCCAGCAGCCTGAGTGTCTCGATTCTTGACTTTGGCCATTTTATTCGTACATTCGAGCCTTTTCGTCCAAATAAGTGCCATTCCAGCAATTAGCCTTCAAGAGACCTAAAAAGTGAAAAGGAACGAAATTAAGTAGTAACGGATACAAAAGTGATCAATTAAGGGCTTAAATGACCCCTCAAAAAGGTACCTTTTAAAACCTTATCAGTTGCAGTAAATTTATAACACTATGATGCAGTATATTTTATTAATGTGATGCAGTAATTTATACATTGATAACAGAAAAAAATTTGATTAACATAAAAACATAACAGAAAATTTGATGCAGTAATCTAGTTCCTTGTTAAGCTTTTACTACAGGGCCCAATGCTGAATACATTTTTGAACTAATATACTGCATCACCATATATAATATAGTAAATCTATGTTTAATCACAACTTCTTTGAAAGTAACTTAAAAATAACTAATCTTAACTAAAAGATATATTAGCTTACATAAATACTGATTAGCTTACATACCAAATAAGTCCAAAATAACATATTCTTAAACATATACAAAACACAGTCATAATCCTAAAAATCATCAGCATCAGCAGCAACTTCTTTGAGTATGTTGATAAGGTTTTTGGTACATTCAACCATCTCTTGATACTTAGCTTTGACAAGAGCATTATGATCTTTGAAATTCTTAAAACCGGTTATCATCTCTTCATACTTCGCTTCAGCATCAACATTATAATCTTTGTAAATCTTAAAATCAGCTATCGCCTCTTCACACGTAGCTTCCAAATTAGCATAATCATCTTCGATCCTCTTGAAACTCGCTTTCATATCTTCATACTCACATTCATACTCTGGAAATTGTTCTATCATTCTCTTCCTCTTAGCAATCAGCTCTTGTTTCTCTCTGAAATTTCCTTCTATTGGGAAAGTCTTTCCCGGCTCACAAGTAATTACCATTCACTTGAAACGGTCTGTCATGTCTATCTCATCTTTCAATAAAGAATCCAGCAAATTAGTACAATTTGGAGTGCATGTACCCTCTGGACACAAAGAACACGACATTTCGAGTCTACGTAAATGATTGTGGTGATTGATAATCTAATTGATCTAAATGTTAGAAATACAAAATTGACTGAAATATCATATTACATTCAAGAAATGAAATGGGCCTTATAAAATTTTAATTGGGGCTAATGAAATGGGCCTTATAAAATTGAAATAATTACATATAGATGATTTCTGTACAACTGTTTAATAAGTTAAAAATATCACAGTAGTTTTATATATCACAGTACCTAAAAAATGAAGTATCCTCACTATATCTATTCAGAATAAAAAAGTATTACAATTAAGAATCCAATAATATCTAAACATCCAATAGTAAACTAATAGTCGAACATCTTTAAGACACATTCATTAATCCTCTTAAACAACTCCATATTCACTTTGATATTTTCATCTGTTACCATTTTAAATTTCTTTGGTTGTTTCTTCACGTATGCATCCGCCTCTTTGAATTTTTTTGCTTTTTCTTCATTTATTTCCATTAGAATCATCTTTGCTGCATACTTTGCACGTAGCAACTTTAACTGTTTTTTTTTACTTAAGCCTTCCTTTTTAAACTCCTAAAAAAAATTTCCATGGCCCATATATGTTTCCATACGTCTCATTACAAAAACACCACGGTCACTTCCAGAAGAATGTATTCGTGAAAAGCGAAAGAAACTGATACTTCCCTAATTAGCTCGGTAGGATCCGTGTGAAGTAGTGGTTAAATTCTTCTTCAAGAAGAATGTATGCGTGAAAAGCTCCTTCCAATCTTATGTTTCTTCTTCTTGATAAATAAAACCTGCACACTTTAAGAAAATAAACGAAACCTTCGCGTAAAATCGGCGGTAAAACTATATATGACTCTACTATACTAGGATATAATGCTTGTGGAATAGATGTTTATAGGTTTTCTGGAAAATTAAGACCTGAGAAATTCCAAAAAATTTGTAAGTAGCACAGGAAACGAGAGAAAGTAAGATAACTGGTTTCTGCTCATCCTAACGCCGTCAGGTTATCTTGACAGAAACTGGTCTGCTGTGTTTTTCTAGAAAAATTTTGGAAAAATAATATCTTTAGAATCTGGAAAAATTCCCGCAAAACATCCATTATGACTCGATACAAGCATTTGACTCTAACAAACACACATATATATCTTTTCAATAATCATAATTCGCATGTTCACGTTCTTTTGAAAACGTGTGTAATCTTCCCTACACTTATCCTTTCTGTAAAATACCTTTATATGTAATTAAAACGAGGTTAAAGACAAAATAAAACATTTTCACAAATTCAAACATGAGAATAAACAATCAATAAAAAGATATATGACACATAAACAAGCAAACAATTAAGCATGGGTTGCCTCCCACGAAGCACTTTTCTTTATTTATGAGTCTTGTAGCTAGACTCGAAGTCGTGCCCCTGCTTTCCCTTTATTTTAGAAGCCCATTCGATTTCCTTAACTCTTCTGTCATCACGAATATATTCAAGGCCTAACTCTAGACAAGCGGTGTAGTAAACCTTGTTCTCCCAATCTACTTCAAAGGCCGGAATGTTGTCTACATCTAGATCGTCAATACCCTCAAACTTCTTATTTTTGTAAGGCATTATATACTTAACACATTAGGTCCCGTTTGAGAACTTGGCTATTCCTTCCTTTTGATCATAAACCATCTTAGATTCCTCAATAAATGGTCTCCCAAGTATCACATCTCCTAAAATCCCATCAATGATGCCCTTAACATTTTCCAAGATCATGAAATCACACCTATATGTGAAGTTACCTACGAAGACACGCAATCCTTTGACCCTCCCAGCATAGTTACTCACTTTCCTAGGGTAAAAGGGGTCCCTCATAGGTCCTAACTTCTTGCTCATGATCCAATTGTAGTAGAACCTATGGGCGCCTTATAGTCTATGTAAGTGTGATCCCTATATAAGTATCCAATCTTGCACGGTATCTTAATGTTTTTAGGGTCACCACTTTTTATGCAAGGCTCTAAAGGTGGTCGCGGGAAGTAAACTACGTTATAGTGATAGGCGGTTTCCTTCCCATTAGGGTATGAATCGAAATACTCCCTAAGTTCCTCCTCCTCCTTATTACCTTCCATAACTTCTAATACCTTATAATCTCCTTCTTCTAATTCATCCTCCGAATCACTTGAGGTCGAATTACTATCTAAAGTACTAGTAGATTCTTCAAGGGCTTCCTCAAGTGCACTTTCAATTATCCTATTCAATTTCTTAAGCTCTCCAATTTCACTAACAATACGACCTCGGAGTTGGTTGGAAAAAGTTGGATCAAGTGGTAGGTTGTTGTTTGGTGGGTTATCACCTTCCATGATGAAAAGTGATGGGGTTACTAACAAAGGTCATGAAGAAGGGGGATAGACTAAGAGGAAGCTAAAAATGAGAAAAAAGTTTACTTGATAGGAATCAAGCAAGGGAACCTAAACGAGCTGGAAATCTAACTAGCTATTCTATTCCCCAGCAGCAGCGCCAAAAACTTGATACGCGTACAACGCGCGTTTGGGGTCAAAGGAAACTTCCTTTTCTTCGAGCAAGTTTTTCAACCACCTAGGCAGTGAACCTAATTGTTGTAGTGTAGTATTAGGGTAAGCCTCGGGATTGATATCGTTCTCTAGGGGAATAGGAATGCTAGTGAGAAATTACTACGCTAAGGTTGAGGTTGAGGAAGATTATTTTTTATCTTTTTTATATTTTTTAGAAAATTGAAAGGTACGATCTTGGGGTATTGGATTTGGGGGGTGGTACTTCTACCGATTACTCTACTTTCTATTTATCTAATTAACTAAGATAAGGGGTAGTCTATGTCTATTGATGTGTGCTCGTATGATGATTAAAAATGTGTTTACCTAGATACTATTACTCCCTAGTTATCTCTTATTGATGGTTGAATTGTCACGTCCTCATTCTTAACGCGTTATGCCTTCTAAGGTCGTAGGGTATGCTTTTCTCCCTAACTCTTTGAGAATACCTTAAGGTTATTGCCTACAAAATCTCTATGATTCATAAACTAACTCTAAGGTTATCTTTGGATTTTTAGCCTACAATTACTCTAGGCGATTATAAACTAATGTTCACAAAGATTACTCAAGCATTAAAAACACAACGATGGGCTATTGGAATCCTAAGCCAATTACAATTAAGATAAGATACAACCAATCAATATTCAATAACTAGGTTTCATAGATCTAAGCAAACACACAAGTAAATTAGCCGGACATGGTGAACATGCAAGCATACACACATACAATCGAAGACATAATGAAATCAACGAAGTAAATTACTTATCTTGTTGTAAATTAGGGTATGAGAACCCTAAGATACTGCCCAAGACAAACCAAAATCGTTTTAGGTTTTTACTCCACAAATCTAGCTCCCTAAAAGTCTGAAAATCGAATTCTATATATAGAGTTACAACTGCGACGGTGTCACTCTTTAATTGTGACGTCGTCAGATCGCCGCCATTAGGGTTTTGTCTTGGCCAAGTCAACTTTGGGACGGCGTCACGTTGTGGTTGTGACGCCGTCAACTTCAACTTCTGACACCGTCTGAATCTGGATCTAGGCCGTCTGAGTCGTGACGCCGTTAGGTGCAAAATAGCAATTTCACTTCTGAGCAGTCACAATTATAGGGACGGCGTCGCCCTTTATCTGTGACGTCTTCGGGTGCACTTCCAGCAGCTTGAGTGTCTTGATCTTGAATTTAGCCATTTTCTTCACATATTCACGCCTTTTCGTCCAAATAAGCAGAATTCCATCATTTTGCCTTCAAGAGACCTAAAAAGTGATAAGGGACGAAATTAAGCAGTAATGGATATAAAAGTGGTCGATTAAGGGCTTAAATGACCCCTCAAATGTGTACCTTTTAAATCCTTATCAATAATATAAATTGATTATGATTCAATTAAATATAGAGTAAACTTATATTTAATTATAAGGAGGCACAGTAAATTCTCACCTCGATCAATATCTATATTATCGGATTCCTTCAAATATTCTTCCAAATTATCTTCTGGATTGTCTTCAACACCATCTTCATTAACATTTTCACCTGTATCTGAATCTTTGACTGCATCTGAATCAGCTGTATAATTACACGACTCTTTATAGAGTGTATTTCTTTCATCCAAAATTTTTTTCATCTCCTCATCATGTGGATATGTTGATAATCCTATCTTCAGCTTCTCATTTGCATCCATCTTCAACTTCTTACTATTTGCCAAAATTTGTTTTATAATTTCTTTCATTTCCTGCATCAACAATATTTTTATGTTATACCATCAACTTCATTAACCTTGTAATTTACCCATAACAAAGTAAATAACATTACCTCTTTTGATTTTGACTTGAATTGTTCAGCTTCCTCAAATGGATCAATTGTTCCATACATTTCATTAGACAATTGAAGTTGGAGAGTATGAAGTTGATCTGTTATGTTTGTATCATCGTCATCTTCATCTGTTATTAGTATTGAATTATTTTTATATTTAATGCACCAGATATGTGAAATAAATAATTATACTTGATTGTTGCATATCAATTCATTTTTTCTTCAAAATCTTCTTTGGAGATTCAATTAGTTGCAAACCTTCCAAGATTGGAAGTTTACCAAAACCACCTTTACTTTCTTGTTTTTCTCTCTGCCTTAACAATTTCGTACTCCACGCTTTAAATGCTTGCACAGTTCTATTGATGGTAATAATTTCAGAAACTGTTGAGTTGACGTTTATAAGTTTAAAAAAAACAATTACTATTTAATTAATTGCATTGAAGAAGAAATATTGAGATGCAGTAGCTATTATTTACCACTAAAAGAAGTAAAGGTCTAGCAGTGAACACCTTTATTGATGCTTGCATACATTCTAAACAATAACTGTACCAATCTAAATTTAGAATTTGCTCTATTTTTTCGACTGATAGAAGAAATCTCTGGTTCACCGAACCATCCTTGTTCCCATTTCCAAAAATAGAGAAGAAAACCACAAAAAGCCTATTTTGAATCTCCAACCATCATCTTTCATTTTAATCAAATATGATTCAAGCATTTTTAATGTAATTTTCCTTTTTTTCTTAGGTCCATTAGGATCATAAAAAGGCAGTGCCGCTCTCCATCTTGCAGTTGTGGTTTCTAGAAGAGCTACAACTTTTATGCTTCCCATTGGAATTCCAAGAATATCATGAATTAGTTATGTGTGACCTTAATCTTTCTATTACCTCTTAAATTCAAAATGCACTTCTTATCATCAAAATTTCTGCAAACCCACAATCCTAAAGCAGTTGGTGTAGAATCAAAGTTCAAATCTCCACAGGAATCACCAAATCCCATTTCTTCTAAAACTTTCAATTGCCCAGGAGTACAAGATTGAATAACTTTCTGCAACTTACGTACCGAAAATCTTGTTTGCAAACTTACTCTTTCATCATCTTCATCAATATCAGATTCTACTTGTTTCCTTTTTTTGACACCAACCATTATAGCTTTAAGTATTCATCTTTTTATACTTATTGCTTTCTTCATCAGTTTTCCTATTAACAACAATCTTTTTACTCTTTGCCTTCTTTATCCTTCTGAATGATTCTTCATCGGATTCGGTTGTTTCCTAATAAATAGATTCACTTTCCTGCTCATAAACAACCTTTTGAAACTTGTTTTTTGACTTTGAATCAGGCTGATGTTTACCCTTCATGTTTATTACATCAACATGGACAGTCACTTTTGAACTAGATTCAGTTTCCTTCATCTTCCTTTTAGGTCTTGTAATTTCTTCATCACTTTCAGTATTTTCATCAATAAAAGCTTTTTTACAACCATTTTTCTTTGCACCTACTGATTGTTTTCTCTTTGTTGGAGTTTTAATAATAATATCTTCTTCTATTTGTTCTTCATCGCTCCTACCTGAAACACGACAAACAAAATCACCATATGTAATGAACTGCATCAGCATAAGTTGCAACGATCCTTAATAATATAGTTACTAAACATAATATGCCTACCATTAAACTTTTAAAGGTGATGCAGAAACAAAGTAAAGCTGATGCAGAAAGAAAAAAAATGTTTATCACAAAATGGATTTATACTTAGCAAATGGAAATTCTACTACCAGCAGATTATAGCAAAACAAGAACCTAGCAGTAGATAAAATACACCAACAACAATTTCAATCATACCAGCAGTAGTTAAAACTTGGAATATTTCTTCTACTTATATGACACATACACGAACCTACTGCATCACAACTTTACAAACACATAGACAAACACTTTTCAACATTTTAAAACACTTACACGCCTGGTCAAATCTAAAATTATATGACACATTCAAAGACACACAAATAAACTCTTACAAACACTTATAAACAATATGAGCCTTATACATCAAATACAAGAGCCTACTGCATCACTGCATCACTTCTTTACAGCTATTACATCATGCATTTAAAAACACACACAAACTCTTTCAAAAACACTACACGCCATAGCTAATCTAGACATACATACAAGAGCCTACTGCATCAGAATACACCATTTTAAACACTTACGCGGCATAGCTAATCTAGACTCACATACAAGAGCCTCACTACAGGGCCGGCTTTAGGGGAGTGCAAGAGGTGCGATTGCACAGGGCCACCGCTTGACGAGGGCCACCAAATTTCATGCACTTCTTATACATATGTATATTATGTGTGTGTTTGAGGGCCTATATGTAATAATGGCACAGGGCCACTGAAATCCACGAGATGACCCTGCCTCACTAAATCAGAATACACCATTCTAAAACACTTACATAGCTAATCTAGACTCACATACAAGAGCCTACTCACATACAAGAGCCTACTGCATCAGAAATATATCCCCCATCAGAATACGCCATAGCTAATCTAGACTCACATACAAGAGCCTACACACAAGCTCTTTTCAACATTTTAAAACACTTACACGCCTGGTCAAATCTAAACTTATATGACATATTCAAAGACACACAAATAAAATCTTAGAAACACTTATAAACAATATGAGCCTTATACATCAAATACAAGAGCCTACTGCATCACTTCCTTACAGCTATTACATCATGCATTCAAAAACACACACAAACTCTTTCAAAAACACTACACGCCATAGCTAATCTAGACTCACATACATAGCTAATCTAGACTCACATACAAGAACCTAGCAGTAGATAGAATACACCAACAACAATTTCAATCATACCAGCGGTAGTTAACACTTGGAACATTTCTTCTATTTATATGACACATACAAGAACCTACTGCATCACAACTTTACAAACACATAGACAAACACTTTTCAACATTTTAAAACACTTACGCGCCTATTCAAATCTAAACTTATATGACACATTCAAAGACACACATATAAACTCTTACAAACACTTATAAACAATATGAGCCTTATAAATCAAATACAAGAGCCTAATGCATCACTGCATCACTTCTTTACAACTATTACATAATGCATTCAAAAACACACACAAACTCTTTCAAAAACACTACATGCCATAGCTAATCTACACTCTTTCAAAAACACTACACGCCATAGCTAATCTAGACTCACATACTAGGCCCAAGGATAATGCAGTCCACCAAAAGCCCAAATATTGGCCCAAGGATAATGCAGTCCACCAAAAGCCCAACTGCATCAATCAAGCAAACACATATCAAAGACTTTTTTACGCTTAAAATGATTGATGCAGTAACAGATAAAGAATGATGCAGTAACAGATAAAAAGTGATGCAGTAACAACTAAAGAGATATGCAGTTGATATGGAATGTATGTATAGTTATATTCAAAATCAAATAAAAACAGTTTTAGAACATTACGCTTAATCTAAACTTATATTTAACAAGCAAATTCATACCGCATCGCTTAGAATGAAATATAACTAAATAATGATACAGTAGAATACCCTAGCAGTAGATAGAATACACCAACAACATTTTCAATCATACCGGCAGTAGTTAACACTCGGAACATTTCTTCTACTGCGTAACTTAATCTAGACTTATATGAAACATACCAGAACCTATTGCATCACAACTTTACAAACACATAGACAAACACTTTTCAACATTTAAAACACTTACGCGGCTAACCTAATATAGACTTATATGCCACATACATGAACTAACTGCATCATACCAACTACATCAATCTTTCAAACGCACACATAAACACATTTCAACTCTTTAAACACTACGCGTCTAACCTAATTTAGACTTATATGCCACATACAAGAACCTACTGTATCAATCAATCAAAGACATACAAAAACACTTTTCGACACTTAAAACACTATGCAAATGGCCAAATCTAAATTTATATGACACATACATAAACTTAGTGTATCACTTCATTACAATTACTGCATCACATACAAGAGTCTACTGCATAAACTCTTACAAACACTTATAAATACTATGAGCGTTATACATCACATACTAGAGCCTACTACATCACTGCATTCAAAAGCACACAAAAACTCTTTCAAACATTTAAAACACTACACATCATCACTAATCTAGACGTATACATCACATACAAGAGACTACTAGTGCATTACAACAACTGCATCAATCAAGTAAACACATACACAAAGTCTTTTTGATGCAGTAACAGATAAAGAGTGATGCAGTAACAACTAAAGAGATATGCAGTTGATATGGAATGTATCTATACTTATATACAAAATCAAATAAAAACAATTTTAGAACATTTACGCTTAATTTAAACTTGTATTTAACAAGCAAATTCATACTGCATCGCTTAGAATGAAATATAACTAAATAATGATATAGTAAAAATTTATTACAATTAGTTTAATACACTTATGAGAAGGTTTTAACGGTTTAAATTTTAGTTTCACCATCGCTTTGATCCAGTATTTTTTTATATTGAGATTTTTTATGCTCTGGTGATTTTATTAATCTCCAGATCTAGTTTTTTATTTGTTTATTTTATTTTTTGCAAAAGGTGGATTGTAATTATGTTTATATCTTGTTTCGATATCTTGCTTCAATGGTAACTCGTTTTTCATTAATGTAACTTGTTTTTTCAGTGAGTCCTTTTTGGAAAGAAGACGAAGTTTAAGGTGCTTTATATCATGTTGTGATTGTTGCTTCGCCGTTTTTTATAACTCGTTTTTATGCATTGACATGTGCACGACTTTATACAAAAAACGAAGTTTATTAAAAAGGGAAAATTGTCTAAAAAGGTATCGAACTTGTTTAATTTTCCTATTGTAACCCTAAATCACAATTTTTGTCCAATTAATCTTTTTAATCACTGTTGGAATCACTCCTAAACTATATTTCAAGTGTTTGTAATCAATATGTAATAGGTTGCTTAATTAGGCTTTTATATTAGTATTAATGGCAAGGCTTATGTAGAAAGCCCATAAGCCTTGGCCCAAACCCAATAAGGAAGGAAAGGGACTTGTAGTGTTGCCCTAGTCCCTTCTCCTATAAATAGTCATGTAAACCTTCATTTGAAGGCTGGTTGTTCACATTTCACTTATATCCTACGCATAAAATTAAGTATTCATACGTGTGTTTGTGTCTTGTGTTCATCCAATCTCTCTTCACCTATATTTCTTACATATTGATGCTTGTGTTACAATATGGTGACCTAACAGTGGTATCATTCGCAATCTAGTTGGGTGAAACACTTTTGTTTTTGAAGTTGTGTACTATACGCGTGGGTTTTGCGTCTACACTTTTCATACACTTAAAAGATTTGATTTTTACACTTAAAAACTCAAGATTTTTGTGGTTTAAGGTTTATTTAGTGTTAAAGTTTAAGTTTTTAGCATCAAGTTTGAAACTTTACGTGTGTAGCATAGTTTTAAAGCTTGTTTTGGTACGTGTGGTTCTGTCTACGCGTAAGGTTGAATTTGTTTTTGGATCATCAAGTTTCATACTTTTGTGTTATTTTGGTGATATTGAAGCTATTTCATCATAAAAATCAGGTTTCTAAACACTTTTGGGCATAAAAATCAATTTTGGTGATAGTTTGTACTTTCTACTCGTAACAAAACCCTAGTTTTACTCGTAAGCTCTAAAGTTTACGCCTAAGCAGTTTGTTACGCGTAAGCTTCTCATCATTTGATCTTCAGTGCTGTTGGTTTACTCAGTGTTTTCTTGCTTGGATAATCCTGAAAACACTTTGACTTTGGATATCTTTTACACTGGTATAAGTGCAAAGGATTTTTGGGCAAAACCCTAGTTTTACGCCTAAGTCTAATTCTTACGCGTAGAATACTTTTGCCTAAGCCTTTCCTACGCATAAGCTTGTCTTACGCTTATGGAAGTATTACGCATAAGCATTATAATCCTAAGTCTTTGGTTTACGTCTAAGCTAAGTTTTCTCCAGTTTACGCGTAAGCTTTCACTACGCGTAAGTTCTCTTTTACGCATAAGTTGGGTGTTACGCGTAAAGTTACTTTATACGCCTAAGCTGATTTCTACGCATAAGGTTACTTCATCAACTAACTCTAAGTTTCATTCGACTACAAAGATCCATCATCAACACAAGTTTCAAGATGTCTCAACCACCATACTTTAGCAACTTTCCTCATGAGTATCCTCAACAACAACAACAATTCTATCAACAATATCCTCCACCATCTCCACAACAATTTCAACACTTTCCTCAAGGAGCAATTCCTCTTCCACCACAAATGGTTCCCCCAAACCCTCGTCCACAAGTACAACATTACACATACTTTCAAAGTCAGTATCCTGCCAAGTATGCTATGAATGTTACAACACCAAAGGAACCGTCTTGGTTTGCAAAGATGTGTGAAGCTTTAAGTAGACAACAATCCATTCATGAAGCTGGATCCCTTGAAAGACCTCCAATGCTCACTCCCGGAAACTACGATCAATGAGTGATAAGGTTCTTTAGGTTTTGTGATCTAAAGAAGCCAAATGGAAAGTTCTTGAAGAAGGTCATCCTTGAAGGTCCTTTTCAGATGCCTACTCTCACTGTACCAGGAGATCCGAATGCTAATCCACCAAGAGATGATGTTACCAACGTCGTCGGTCTTGATCAACTTACTACTGACTAACTTTTACACTTAGAAGCCAATGAACTTGCAATGCAATATATCCTTTTGGGATTACCCAATCCGATACTTCGTAGTGTTGATGCTCAGACGACTGCTAAAGCAATGTGGGAGCACATTCATCTTCTAATGGAAGGCACATAACTCAATCAAAAGGACATGGAATCCAAAATCTACTTAGCATATGAACACTTCATGATTGAACTAGGGGAGACATTAGAGTCATATCATCATCGGTTCTCAGACATCATCAATGACTTGGAAAAACATAATATCATTATGCCAAGGATTGCAGTCAACACAAAGTTCCTGAGCAGTCTTGGTCCTTATTGGGAAAAGTATGTTATATTTATCCGTCAAGCGAAGAATCTTCATCAAGCTACATATGGATTGTTGTATGACTATTCGAAGCACCATCAAAAGGAAGTCGACAAAGAAATAATCATCCATAGAGTCCCTGCTTCGCCTTCACTTCCGGATAATCAAACACTTGCTTTGTGGGCTCAAGCATGTTATCCTCAATTCCCGACCTTGCCAACAACCTTCACAAATCCTCCACAACCAACTGCTCAGATCACACCATATGACCCCTCACAAGAAAATCAACTGGTTCCATACAACAACAACAATGGTCAAGCACTTTACAGTGAATCTAATGAGGATATAGAAGCTTTCGATGCATTGCAACAAGGGTTTGTCATGATTGCTAGAGCCTTCGGCCGATATTCTAACAAATCCAACAATCGCATTCGTACCTCATCCAACACAAGGAATCAAGCTGTTGTTAACAACGGAAGAGTTGAAGTTCAGAATCGTGGTAATGTTCGTCAGATGGGTAGTGGTCAAGGATTTAATCCTAATGGAAGGAATAACATGGGTGCTCCACAACAACAAAGGGTTCAAGTGGTTGATCAGGGAAATGCTCAGACTGGGGTTAATGGTCTCCGATGCTATAACTGTAATGAGAAGGGTCATCTGGCTAATGCATGCCCAAAGCCGAGGACAAGAGGCAGTGCTTATCACAAGGAGGCTTTACTCTTGGCTCTCAAGGATGAAGCTGGTGGAACGCTTACCAACAAGGAACATAGCTTCATGGCTAATGCAGATTCTGATGATGACATGGAGGACTTGCAGGCTAATGCTGTTGTGATGTTAATGGCAAACATGCAAGAACTCCACATGAGTGACACAGGCCCAATGTATGACACTGACGGCTTGTCTCAGGTACCGGATCAACACATTCTCATTAATGATCTGACATCTCCGCCAACATCTGCATCCGACGAGGCTCAGAGTGTTCAACATGAATCTTCTACATCTCATTCCGATGATAATCAAATAGATCCCGTAGTTATATTTGACGATCAAGATGACCTTATGGTTAATATTGATAATCAAGTTGACTCTATGGTTATATTTGAGGATCTAAACAATGATCATGTTGAGACTCACGTTGAACAAGATGAACCTTTGTCTAATCCAGATCTTGAGCTCATGACCAACTTAATTAAGACCACCCAATCTCAAATGGAAAAGTGCACTGACATCAATAAGAAATTGCAAGACAAAATTGCACTGTTGACTAAGGATAATGAATGCTATAAGTTCCAACTCAACATTTTTCAAACTAAAGAGAAACGTGAAAAAGGTTTTGAAGTCGCATTTGCTAAATCGTACCAAAATGAAAAATCTTTGGAAAACAGATATGTGATCTAGTTGCATCCAAGAATGCTTTGTTGTCTCAAATAGAACAACTGAAATATGATCATAAACAACAACTTAACGCTCTCACTTCGGAAACTCAAAAAGCCAAGTCTGAGTTGTTAACTTGTCAAAAACAGTTTTGTGAATACAAAAAGCATTCGAGGAAACAAATAGATGACTATCTTGAGGAAATTGTCGACTTACAACACAAAATCAAAGAGTTTAGAAATGTTGTTTACAAACATGGAGAGTCAATCACAACGATACAAAAATTTTCTTTTAAACCAAATCCAAATGGAAATGGACCAATTCTTGCGAATTACAAACCACGTTTTTCACATAGAGCATCCAAACCAACTCCTCAAGTCTACAGTGCAGAACATCGAATGGATGATTCCATTATGAATGTTGTTGAATATAATCATGATGAGGAATTAGATGCAGAAGACGAGAGTTGGTCAAAAATGGAAAATGTTGTTTATTGCAAACCATTTAACTATTCAAAAGCCATAACTTTCGTCACACAACAGGATAATTCTAACACACCTTGGGTTATCACACCACCTCCTGAGTCCTCTTCTAATGATAGTCCCCAACACAATGTTGCACAAGTTAATGGTCCTTTACCGACTTTCAGTGAAGTTAAATCATTACCCGACAAATGTCAAATTCTTAAATATTTTGCTACATTCATATCTGACATCAAACTTTTAGAACGTGAAATTGAAGTTAATTCTGAAATCAAAGCTAAACATTTTCAATCGCCACATGCGCGAAATAAAAGAGATATTTTTCAGAAAAGACTTTTACCCCATGTTCGAAATTTGAAAATGTGTGCAATATATTGGGAACGGGATCTTCAGAAGGAAATTGCCTTATAAAAAAAAGTTTTCGATCAAACAGAAACATCTATTTCAAATACAAAACGTAGAAAGAAACTGTTACGAAAACAAGTTGACCGAATCTTGGAAGATGTTATCTGTGCTGATACCATAAATGTTGTGTTATTACATTCTGTTGCATATGCATTTGATTATATCGCTGTTGATTCTGTTGATTTTGATGAAAATGTTGAAAATATCGATACTGTGTCACAAATCGAGTCTTTAAAAATTGAAAATGAGCGATTGTTAAACGAGCTTTCGAATGCAAAACATCATCTTCAATGGTGTCAAAACGTTTGTCAAAATGGTGAACTTCCTTTGCAAAACAAAATCAACCAGCTGAGTTCAAAAATTTCTAATCCAAAAATAGAACAACTAGATGATGAAAACGTGTCTTTAAAATGTCAAATTTCAAATTATGAACAAGAAATTGCCAAAGTCAAAACAGAATATGGTGTCATATTTGATTAGCTCAAAAAGACTCGTGCTCAAGCGTCTAAATATGCTGATGATCATCTTGCATATACCAAAGATGTTTTACGACAAAATGGAAACACTCGCTCTGAAAATCAAGATTTGTTACACACTATCCATGATCTAAAAGCGGAGTTGGTGAAACTTAAACAAAATAAGATTAGCAACACAAATGCACTTGCCCCAGGAATGTTTAAAATTGACACTAGAATGCCTAATGACAAACCACAAGATACTAATGTGCTTCCTTCCACTGAAACAGGAATAATTGCCTCTTTTCCCAACGCTAGCACTTCACAGCTTAAGAGCAAATCAAGGAAGAATAGGAAGTTGCGACGTAAGAAAAGAACAATAAAGACCTCTGAAGTAGAAGAACACCTTAGGACTTTGAATAAGACTCAAGTTGCACCCACTTTAGACATTGCATTAGACAATTGTAATAGAAAAAGTGATGTAACGAATGCTGAACCTTTAAGTACTTTGAATGTTATGTTTGAAGCATCTTATGTTGGTTGTCATAAAACCATGTTTTCTGGTTGTCATGATAAATGTGTTGCTAATGCTATCTTATCTCGTAAGCAGAATAATAGAAAACGGAATACCTCTAGGCCCACTAATGCTTCTAAGTCTGTGCTAAGTAAACCGCCTTCTAATGTTTCTGCCACGACCATTGATGTACCCATAGAACCCACTACACCTCCTAGGAAGAGAATATCACCGAGTGCATTCACTAAGACCAAAGCTAAGACTAGTTGGACTTGGCAGAGATGGTTACAAAACATACCAGGCTTTAAATGGATTCCCAAAATCATAAACATGTGTGTGTCTACTATAACTTTAACGGAACCCTCTAACTCTTCGGGTTCCACCTCTACTTCTATTCCACCTGTGTCGTCTGTGTGTAATGCAGGTGATATAGATCATCATCTGGATTGTTGATAGCGGATGTTCTCGGTACATGACAGGCAATCTCAAACTGTTATCAAACTTTGTTTCAAAGTTCATTGGCACTGTCAGGTTCGGGAATGATCACTTCGCAGCTATGATGGGCTACGGAGATTACATCAATGGGAACATCGAAATTAGCAGGGTTTTTTATGTGGAAGGCCTCGGTCACAATCTCTTTTTAGTCGGTCAATTTTGTGATGGAGATTTGGAAGTTCCTTTTCAGGAGAAAACTTGTTTCATTCATGATCTACAAGGAAACGATCTTATGCCTGGAAACTGCACATCAAGTCTTTACACAATCTCAATGCAAGACATGATTGCTTCATCTCCCATCTGTCTACTTTCTAAGGCAACATCTACAAAATCTTGGCTATGGCACCGTCGTCTTTCACACTTAAACTTTCAAACCATAACCAATCTTGCACGTTACAAACTTGTTGAAGGTCTCCCAAGATTTCGGTATTCTAAAGATCACCTATGCTTAGCTTGTGAACAAGGGAAAAGCACTCGTGCTCACTTTCCTTCAAAGGTGGAACACAACTCCAAGCATGTGCTTCATCTTCTTCACATGGATTTGTGTCGCCCGATGCGTGTGCAGAAGATTAATGGCAAACGCTACATTTTGTTAATTGTCGATGACTACTCAAGATGGACTTGGGTTTATTTTCTTCGAAGTAAAGATCAAGCTCCACAGATGATCATCACCTTTCTCACAAAAATTCAAGTTCAGCTCCGGAACACAGTCAGACAAATCAGAACAGACAAAGGAACTGAATTTGTGAACCAAACTCTTCGTGCATACTGTGAGAAAGTGAGAATTGAGCATCAAACATCAATTGCACGAACACCAGAACAAAACGGAGTTGTTGAAAGACGAAACCGTACGTTAGTGGAAGCTGCAAGAACGATATTGATAAATGCAAAACTTCCAGATTACTTGTGGGCTGAAGCCGTATCTACTGCATGCTACACTCAAAACCGTTCAATAATTACTAAACGCCACAACAAAACACCTTATGAGCTTATCCATAACCGCAAACCAAATCTAAAACACTTTCATGTATTTGGTTCTCTTTGTTATCCAAATAATGATCGTGATGACTTTGGTAAACTCAAGGCTAAAGCTGACATTGGCGTATTTGTTGGATACTGTGAAACTTTAAAGGATACCTGGTATGTGCTAAAACACATACCTTTTCTATATCAAAATGGACCCAAAATAACCAAGAAAGAGCCGTTTATTGCTAATATTTGCTGAGTTTATGCATGGGTAGGTACGGATATGATAAAACACACAAAAGAAAGCCAAATCAGCCAAAAACCCGAGCACGAGAGATAAAGAGTGCTAAAGCTGAGCCGGAAGGTCAGAATTGAGCATTTGTGAAGATTTTCATGCTGAAAAGATGATTTCTGAATAATATGATCAACTTTAAAGAATTGGTAGAATCAGTCCCTCAACTTTCAAGAATTGTCAGAAAATACCATTGAGTTTCAGAATTGGCAAAAGTGATCCTTGGAATATTGGAGATTGTCAAGTTTAACCCTTGGATTATAATTTCAGAATTTACAACTTTGGTCCCTGAAATTTCAGTTTGAACAAGTTTGGTCCCTAAATGCTAAATGGATTCATTGTTAGTCCTAATCCATATCTTATCCATTAACAACCTTGGTCCAATGCAAGCCCAACAAGCCCAATACCATCTCTAAACCCAAGTCAAAGCTTGTCTAAAACCGGTCAACTATTACTAAACTACTTGACCCTTTGCTATATTTTGGACCCCTGTCACAAGCTCATTTGAACCTCCCCATTAGCAAAGTCAACAGGTCAAACTGGTTAAAAAATATAAAATAATGTTTAACCTTTACTGCCCAATTTTTCCCCAAACATTCCCTGGGTATGAACCCTAATTTACCCTTGGCACCAATTAGTACAATCCACTTCAATTAAGGGTATCCTGGTACTTTCGTCTGACATGCCTGACACAAAAATTGATTTGCTCGAGAAACCAATAATAGAAGTTTGTAGTATTTGGGTAACTCAAACGTGTTAGGTTTGAGCACCGAGATCGTTCCGAACGAGGGTAGAATGGAATTTTCAACTCACGTCGCGATTATCGAGATTTAAATGGGAAAAGGGGACAATATGATGTTTTTCTAAACTACGGGGCAATGGAAGTGAATGGGAAGAAATTATAAGGGAATTAATCTACGGGGAAACAAAGATTTGTACCAAATATGCAAATATACGCTAATATGCAAATTACAAGCTAAATGAAACGCGAATTAAATGCAAATAATACTAAACTGAGTTCTAAAAATTATCTAAAATTAATTTTTAATTAAAAATGATATTTGAAAATTAACTAAGATTTAAAACTAACTTTTATGATTTTTATTGAATTTATTTGAATTAAAAACTAATTTCTAATTTTAAAAATTAAACTAAATAGCTAAAAATTATGAAAAAAAGTTAGAAAATTATAAAACTATTTTTAAAAATTCTCAAATAACTAAAAAGACTTTTAGAAATTAAATTTGTATTTTTCTGAATTATTTTCTAATTTCTATGATTTAAAATCTATTTTAAACTAAATAAATTGCTAAAAAGTATTATTTGAACTAAGAAAAATAAGGAAAATTATTTTTTTGGCTTTTTATATTTTCCTTAATCTAAAAAAAATGAAAACATGTTTTTTTGAAGTTTTTCTAATTAATTTGTATTTAAAAGTAACTAAAAAGGATTAAAAACTAATTTTAATAGAGAAAAATAGCAAACAGCTACTGAAAATTATGAAAAATCTGGAAAAATATAAAATATTATTAGAAAAATATGAAAAATGAAAACAATTAAGCTAGAATGCATGAAAATAAGATCTACTATGCAACTGCTTATATAATAAGCTACTAAAAATAAGCAAATGACATCTAAAGTGCACCAAAAGCTACAAGGTTCTGAACTATGCAATAACTACTCCAAATCAACTAAAACCAACTATTCTAAACCTCTGATTACAAGCTACTAGTGGAATGATCAGATTCAACTAAGAAACCAAACAGGCCTGAAGTGTTACTTTAGAGCTTAAGCACAAGCTATCCTAATAAGCTAAATGGAAATCTAGATGAAGCTGGTGGAGGCTTTACTCTTGGCTCTCAAGGATGAAGCTGGTGGAACGCTTACCAACAAGGAACATAGCTTCATGGCTAATGCAGATTCTGATGATGACATGGAGGACTTGCAGGCTAATGCTGCTGTGATGTTAATGGCAAACATGCAAGAACTCCACATGAGTGACACAGGCCCAGTGTATGACACTGACGGCTTGTCTCAGGTACCGGATCAACACATTCTCATTAATGATCTGACATCTCCGCCAACATCTGCATCCGACGAGGCTCAGAGTGTTCAACATGAATCTTCTACATCTCATTCCGATGATAATCAAATAGATCCCGTAGTTATATTTGACGATCAAGATGACCTTATGGTTAATATTGATAATCAAGTTGACTCTATGGTTATATTTGAGGATCTAAACAATGATCATGTTGAGACTCACGTTGAACAAGATGAACCTTTGTCTAATCCAGATCTTGAGCTCATGACCAACTTAATTAAGACCACCCAATCTCAAATGGAAAAGTGCACTGACATCAATAAGAAATTGCAAGACAAAATTGCACTGTTGACTAAGGATAATGAATGCTATAAGTTCCAACTCAACATTTTTCAAACTAAAGAGAAACGTGAAAAAGGTTTTGAAGTCGCATTTGCTAAATCGTACCAAAATGAAAAATCTTTGGAAAAACAGATATGTGATCTAGTTGCATCCAAGAATGCTTTGTTGTCTCAAATAGAACAACTGAAATATGATCATAAACAACAACTTAACGCTCTCACTTCGGAAACTCAAAAAGCCAAGTCTGAGTTGTTAACTTGTCAAAAACAGTTTTGTGAATACAAAAAGCATTCGAGGAAACAAATAGATGACTATCTTGAGGAAATTGTCGACTTACAACACAAAATCAAAGAGTTTAGAAATGTTGTTTACAAACATGGAGAGTCAATCACAACGATACAAAAATTTTCTTTTAAACCAAATCCAAATGGATATGGACCAATTCTTGCGAATTACAAACCATGTTTTTCACATAGAGCATCCAAACCAACTCCTCAAGTCTACAGTGCAGAACATCGAATGGATGATTCCATTATGAATGTTGTTGAATATAATCATGATGAGGAATTAGATGCAGAAGACGAGAGTTGGTCAAAAATGGAAAATGTTGTTTATTGCAAACCATTTAACTATTCAAAAGCCATAACTTTCGTCACACAACAGGATAATTCTAACACACCTTGGGTTATCACACCACCTCCTGAGTCCTCTTCTAATGATAGTCCCCAACACAATGTTGCACAAGTTAATGGTCCTTTACCGACTTTTAGTGAAGTTAAATCATTACCCGACAAATGTCAAATTCTTAAATATTTTGCTACATTCATATCTGACATCAAACTTTTAGAACGTGAAATTGAAGTTAATTCTGAAATCAAAGCTAAACATTTTCAATCGCCACATGCGCGAAATAAAAGAGATATTTTTCAGAAAAGACTTTTACCCCATGTTCGAAATTTGAAAATGTGTGCAATATATTGGGAACGAGATCTTCAGAAGGAAATTGCCTTATAAAAAAAAGTTTTCGATCAAACAGAAACATCTATTTCAAATACAAAACGTAGAAAGAAACTGTTACGAAAACAAGTTGACCGAATCTTGGAAGATGTTATCTGTGGTGATACCATAAATGTTGTGTTATTACATTCTGTTGCATATGCATTTGATTATATCGCTGTTGATTCTGTTGATTTTGATGAAAATGTTGAAAATATCGATACTGTGTCACAAATCAAGTCTTTAAAAATTGAAAATCAGCGATTGTTAAACGAGCTTTCGAATGCAAAACATCATCTTCAATGGTGTCAAAACGTTTGTCAAAATCGTGAACTTCCTTTGCAAAACAAAATCAACCAGCTGAGTTCAAAAATTTCTAATCCAAAAATAGAACAACTAGATGATGAAAACATTTCTTTAAAATGTCAAATTTCAAATTATGAACAAGAAATTGCCAAAGTCAAAACAGAATATGGTGTCATATTTGATTAGCTCAAAAAGACTCGTGCTCAAGCGTCTAAAGATGCTGATGATCATCTTGCATATACCAAAGATGTTTTACGACAAAATGGAAACACTCGCTCTGAAAATCAAGATTTGTTACACACTATCCATGATCTAAAAGCAGAGTTGGTGAAACTTAAACAAAATAAGATTAGCAACACAAATGCACTTGCCCCAGGAATGTTTAAAATTGACACTAGAATGCCTAATGACAAACCACAAGATACTAATGTGCTTCCTTCCACTGAAACAGGAATAATTGCCTCTTTTCCCAACGCTAGCACTTCACAGCTTAAGAGCAAATCAAGGAAGAATAGGAAGTTGCGACGTAAGAAAAGAACAATAAAGACCTCTGAAGTAGAAGAACACCTTAGGACTTTGAATAAGACTCAAGTTGCACCCACTTTAGACATTGCATTAGACAACTGTAATAGAAAAAGTGATGTAACGAATGCTGAACCTTTAAGTACTTTGAATGTTATGTTTGAAGCATCTTATGTTGGTTGTCATAAAACCATGTTTTCTGGTTGTCATGATAAATGTGTTGCTAATGCTATCTTATCTCGTAAGCAGAATAATAGGAAACGGAATACCTCTAGGCCCACTAATGCTTCTAAGTCTGTGCTAAGTAAACCGCCTTCTAATGTTTCTGCCACGACCATTGATGTACCCATAGAACCCACTACACCTCCTAGGAAGAGAATATCACCGAGTGCATTCACTAAGACCAAAGCTAAGACTAGTTGGACTTGGCAGAGATGGTTACAGAACATACCAGGCTTTAAATGGATTCCCAAAATCATTAACATATGTGTGTCTACTGTAACTGTAACGGAACCCTCTAACTCTTCGGGTTCCACCTCTACTTCTATTCCACCTGTGTCGTCTGTGTGTAATGCAGGTGATACAGATCATCCTTTGGATTGTTGATAGCGGATGTTCCCGGCACATGACAGGCAATCTCAAACTGTTATCAAACTTTGTCTCAAAGTTCATTGGCACTGTCAGGTTCGGGAATGATCACTTCGCAGCTATGATGGGCTACGGAGATTACATCAATGGGAACATCGAAATTAGCAGGGTTTTTTATGTGGAAGGCCTCGGTCACAATCTCTTTTTAGTCGGTCAATTTTGTGATGGAGATTTGGAAGTTCCTTTTCAGGAGAAAACTTGTTTCATTCATGATCTACAAGGAAACGATCTTATGCCTGGAAACTGCACATCAAGTCTTTACACAATCTCAATGTAAGACATGATTGCTTCATCTCCCATCTGTCTACTTTCTAAGGCAACATCTACAAAATCTTGGCTATGGCACCGTCGTCTTTCACACTTAAACTTTCAAACCATAACCAATCTTGCACGTTACAAACTTGTTGAAGGTCTCCCAAGATTTCGGTATTCTAAAGATCACCTATGCTTAGCTTGTGAACAAGGGAAAAGCACTCGTGCTCACTTTCCTTCAAAGGTGGAACACAACTCCAAGCATGTGCTTCATCTTCTTCACATGGATTTGTGTCGCCCGATGCGTGTGCAGAAGATTAATGGCAAACGCTACATTTTGTTAATTTTCGATGACTACTCAAGATGGACTTGGGTTTATTTTCTTCGAAGTAAAGATCAAGCTCCACAGATGATCATCACCTTTCTCACAAAAATTCAAGTTCAGCTCCGGAACACAGTCAGACAAATCAGAACAGACAAAGGAACTGAATTTGTGAACCAAACTCTTCGTGCATACTGTGAGAAAGTGAGAATTGAGCATCAAACATCAATTGCACGAACACCAGAACAAAACGGAGTTGTTGAAAGACGAAACCGTACGTTAGTGGAAGCTGCAAGAACGATATTGATAAATGCAAAACTTCCAGATTACTTGTGGGCTGAAGCCGTATCTACTGCATGCTACACTCAAAACCGTTCAATAATTACTAAACGCCACAACAAAACACCTTATGAGCTTATCCATAACCGCAAACCAAATCTAAAACACTTTCATGTATTTGGTTCTCTTTGTTATCCAAATAATGATCGTGATGACTTTGGTAAACTCAAGGCTAAAGCTGACATTGGCGTATTTGTTGGATACTGTGAAACTCTAAAGGATACCTGGTATGTGCTAAAACACATACCTTTTCTATATCAAAATGGACCCAAAATAACCAAGAAAGAGCCGTTTATTGCTAATATTTGCTGAGTTTATGCATGGGCAGGTACGGATATGATAAAACACACAAAAGAAAGCCAAATCAGCCAAAAACCCGAGCACGAGAGTTAAAGAGTGCTAAAGCTGAGCCGGAAGGTCAGAATTGAGCATTTGTGAAGATTTTCATGCTGAAAAGATGATTTCTGAATAATATGATCAACTTTAAAGAATTGGTAGAATCAGTCCCTCAACTTTCAAGAATTGTCAGAAAATACCATTGAGTTTCAGAATTGGCAAAAGTGATCCTTGGAATATTGGAGATTGTCAAGTTTAACCCTTAGATTATAATTTCAGAATTTACAACTTTGGTCCCTGAAATTTCAGTTTGAACAAGTTTGGTCCCTAAATGCTAAATGGATTCATTGTTAGTCCTAATCCATATCTTATCCATTAACAACCTTGGTCCAATGCAAGCCCAACAAGCCCAATACCATCTCTAAACCCAAGTCAAAGCTTGTCTAAAACCGGTCAACTATTACTAAACTACTTGACCCTTTGCTATATTTTGGACCCCTGTCACAAGCTCATTTGAACCTCCCCATTAGCAAAGTCAACAGGTCAAACTGGTTAAAAAATATAAAATAATGTTTAACCTTTACTGCCCAATTTTTCCCCAAACATTCCCTGGGTATGAACCCTAATTTACCCTTGGCACCAATTAGTACAATCCACTTCAATTAAGGGTATCCTGGTACTTTCGTCTGACATGCCTGACACAAAAATTGATTTGCTCGGGAAACCAATAATAGAAGTTTGTAGTATTTGGGTAACTCAAACGTGTTAGGTTTGAGCACCGAGATCGTTCCGAACGAGGGTAGAATGGAATTTTCAACTCACGTCGCGATTATCGAGATTTAAATGGGAAAAGGGGACAATATGATGTTTTTCTAAACTACGGGGCAATGGAAGTGAATGGGAAGAAATTATAAGGGAATTAATCTACGGGGAAACAAAGATTTGTACCAAATATGCAAATATACGCTAATATGCAAATTACAAGCTAAATGAAACGCGAATTAAATGCAAATAATACTAAACTGAGTTCTAAAAATTATCTAAAATTAATTTTTAATTAAAAATGATATTTGAAAATTAACTAAGATTTAAAACTAACTTTTATGATTTTTATTGAATTTATTTGAATTAAAAACTAATTTCTAATTTTAAAAATTAAACTAAATAGCTAAAAATTATGAAAAAAAGTTAGAAAATTATAAAACTATTTTTAAAAATTCTCAAATAACTAAAAAGACTTTTAGAAATTAAATTTGTATTTTTCTGAATTATTTTCTAATTTCTATGATTTAAAATCTATTTTAAACTAAATAAATTGCTAAAAAGTATTATTTAAACTAAGAAAAATAAGGAAAATTATTTTTTTGGCTTTTTATATTTTCCTTAATCTAAAAAAAATGAAAACATGTTTTTTTGAAGTTTTTCTAATTAATTTGTATTTAAAAGTAACTAAAAAGGATTAAAAACTAATTTTAATAGAGAAAAATAGCAAACAGCTACTGAAAATTATGAAAAATCTGGAAAAATATAAAATATTATTAGAAAAATATGAAAAATGAAAACAATTAAGCTAGAATGCATGAAAATAAGATCTACTATGCAACTGCTTATATAATAAGCTACTAAAAATAAGCAAATGACATCTAAAGTGCACCAAAAGCTACAAGGTTCTGAACTATGCAATAACTACTCCAAATCAACTAAAACCAACTATTCTAAACCTCTGATTACAAGCTACTAGTGGAATGATCAGATTCAACTAAGAAACCAAACAGGCCTGAAGTGTTACTTTAGAGCTTAAGCACAAGCTATCCTAATAAGCTAAATGGAAATCTAGACCATGCAATCTACACTAGACCTGGCAGAGAAGCTATAAACCAAAAATGGAATAGTGTTAAGCTATGGTAAGCTTTTTACAAGCTCTGCAACATACCTGTACACACACAGTTTCAACTGAATGTGTTTACAGGGCAGTAAATGACCCTTTTAAACACGACTTTTATGGCTTGAAAAAAATCTTAAAATTATTCTAAAAATATTTTCAAATAGATCACCAACAAGACTTGTGAAATCTCAAATTTCAATAAGTTTGGTCCAAAAATGAAATTAGTATAAATCCAGAAAAATGAGTAGTTTGCATATGAAAGTGAATTTTGACTTTTGAACAAAATATGAGTTTTGACTATTCTGAACATGTGAGCTTATGAAATGGAATGTAAATGATGAATTATGACTAATTGGACCTAAATTATGCTAGTTTAACTACTATCTAATCTATATGCAGATTTTCACTAACTATTACTAACTTAATTAAGTACAAGAGCAGATTACAATGAATTTTGACTTTCAGTGTTTATAAATGCCACTAAATGACCAAACTGACTATACTACACCTAATTGAAACTCAAGCAACTAAACCTGAATACTAACTACTCTTTAATCTCAGATTAATGTGTTCTTCCAAACACCCCTTATTCTACTAATGAGCAATATTCAAACAGCAATTTACTTAACCAGTTCACTTTAGCACTTAATCTAAGTCTAATGTGCCTAATTACTCCTAAATGCAAAACTATATATCATCTATGACCTCAGATTCAAACTTAAACAACTAACACAAGTGATGACAGATAAACATATTAATGACAGAAGATTATGCAGAAAATCAAACTAATGACAGTAATGATACTTTGATTAACATAAATACAATTAACAATATAAAAGCTAAACTAAACTGAATCAAACAATTAAACTATAACTACAATTCAGATTTAAAATTAGAGATAAAGTATGAACTCACAAGTGTCCTGCCACTATGGCATGCTTTTGAACACCAATTACCACTAACCTAAAGCTATTACAAATCCAAATCTATCACAATCAACCCAAATCCATTTCCATATCAGTAAACCAGAAGAGATTCATTAGTGAAACTGAGGTTTGACTTTAGTTGACTGAGTGAAGAATTGAGAGTCACTTCTGAATAAGCAAACTAAAATAGATTTGATATAAGCTCAAGGGACCAATTGAAATATTAATAAGCTGAAATGAAAACAATGAAACAGTGATTTAAATTTGATGAGAATGTAAGCTAAAAATATTTTTATTAATAAAATTTGAGTACAAAATAGAGATAACAAAGCTGAATTTAAACTAAAACATTTGAAAATTACAAAGATATTCATAAGCTAATTCTACACTACTCCTACACTACTTCCATATATCTGTGGATGTAAAGGGCCTTTTATACTTGAGCTTGAGCTTAGGAATGATCTAGAAACGAGCTTGTGTGCTTTCTCTCAGCATCTCTCAACCCTTGGATCTTCATTACACCTCATCCCATCAATCATGACCCTTAGATCATAATTTCCACGTTTGATCAGCCAATCAGAGCTCAGGGATTGGGTATGTGACACACGGATTGCCAACCTGGCATTCCGTGTGTCAGGCATGTCAGACAAAAGTACCAGGATACCCTTAATTGAAGTGGATTGTACTAATTAGTGCCAAGGGTAAATTAGGGTTCATACCTTGGGAATGTTTGGGGGGAAAATTGGGCGGTAAAGGTTAAACGTTATTTTATATTTTTTTAACCACTTTGACCTGTTGACTTGGCTAATGGGGAAGTTCAAATGAGCTTGTGACAGGGGTCCAAAATATAGCAAAGGGTCAAGTAGTTTAGTAATAGTTGACCGGTTTTAGACAGGCTTTGACTTGGGTTTAGAGATGGTATTGGGCTTGTTGGGCTTGCATTGGACCAAGGTTGTTAATGGATAAGATATGGATTAGGACTAACAATGAATCCATTTAGCATTTAGGGACCAAACTTGTTCAAACTGAAATTTCAAGGACCAAAGTTGTAAATTCTGAAATTATAATCCAAGGGTTAAACCTGACAATCTCCAATATTCCAAGGACCAATTTTGCCAATTCTGAAACTCAAGGGTATTTTCTGACAATTCTTGAAAGTTGAGGGACTGATTCTGCCAATTCTTTAAAGTTGATCATATTATTCAGAAATCATCTTTTCAGCATGAAAATCTTCACAAATGCTCAATTCTGACCTTCCAGCTCAGCTTTAGCACTCTTTATGTCTCGTGCTCGGGTTTTTGGCTGATTTGGCTTTCTTTTGTGTGTTTTATCATATCCGTACCTGCACATGCATAAACTCAGCAAATATTAGCAATAAACGGCTCTTTCTTTGTTATTTTGGGTCCATTTTGATATAGAGAAGGTATGTGTTTTAGCACATACCAAAATACCCTAGACTAGACGATTGTTGTGTCCTCACGCAATGTATTCAACTCACGCTTCTAAAACCAAGGATTTCAATCTCTTTCTACTAAACCTATGAAAAGTAGCAAAGATTCCTCAAAAGAGATTAAAAAAACCCTTAATTTTAAGAACGCCCCGTTTACTTTTTAATTCACATATAGATATTACGATTAAGCACATTCTGATTATGAGTGATGGTTTGTTAAACTTTCATGTCGATCAATAACTCCAACATTTTTCAAAAGACATTTTAGGATCACGGAGTAGGAAACACAACCCAGCGTGAAGTGACCATACGGATAGAATACATCGTCCCTGATTTTTCACAAGTCCCCAAACTAAGCGTAAAATCGAAATCATTGTTAAATATGATTTTAGATGCTCACACTACCCATGGAAGTTACTTGTGTAATTACCTTTTGCTCTCATTTTCCTATTTTTCCTCTATTTATTTTATTTTTGTGAGAAATGAATTTCTTCAAATTTCTCGTTTCGATAATTTTTATTCCGATAAAGATATGAAGCTAAGTCGCTAATTAGTTATCCATCTTCTCTCAAGAACCATTGTATTAAAAATCAGGTCCACATCAATGAATTTTTATTCACTTATATTTTGACTTTTTCAAAAAAAAAAAAAAAAAAAAAAAAAAAAATCAACATTTTTTTTTCTTTTTCTTCTTCCTTTTTTTTTTCACTTATACTTTTACTTATATGAGCTATGAACCACGGAGCTTCGCGGGGTAATTCCAAGACCTCACCTAATTCCGGCTAAAGGTCCAAGGGTCGGCGTAAGAGGGTTGCCAAGACCTAAACGCCTACTTTCGAAATAAGGATCCAAGGGTCCGATCTCGAACCGCAACTCATAACTTTATTTATTACTTATTACTTATTTATTATGAATCCTTGATGTGTACCCAATTTTTAAAACAAAGATTCTTTTAAGAAGATAAATTACTAACTATCGTAAAAAAACTCAACATCTCTAATTATTTATTCACATAAATGGGGTGAAACAATCTTGTAGGAACAAAAAGCCTTAAGTAACTTCGATGGGCTCTAAAGAAAACCAACTACTCCACGCTTAGCATCTAAACTCATAAGTAACTCTATCATTCCTCGATCTCTGCAAATTTAAAATCTCAAATAATGAGATCCGCGGATGCTTAGCCGATAATTAAATTATCTATGGTTAAGGGAACAAGCTAGGGCTCAACACGCTCGGTCAAGTCAGAATTCCATTCCTACTCTCACCAGCGGAAAGTCAACAAGGTGTCAAAACATATATTAACTTGGCAAATGCTTCGTAAAATAATCTCAAGTCTCGCATTTTTAAAGTCACTTATTAGAAACTAGCAAATCTTTTAAAAGATTCGCATATTTAAAATCACTTAGGGAGAGTTGCAAATTCTTGGCCTTGTCAGCTAGAATCGCATTTTATAGCCTCTTGTCTAAGCAATTAGCAAAGGCTTTTTCAAGAAAACGCATATTTAAAGTAACTTCTAAGAGACTACGAAAGACTTTTCAATCATAAAACTAGCAAAAGCTTAAACAAATTTTTAAATTTTCTCATTTTTGCACAAATTTTCATTTTCTAAGGAAAAACGAGGTTGCGAGAGTATACGACAAAAAATAAGCAAGTGCGGTCAAATCAAATTGAAGATTACCCACCCCAGACTAAAACGAAACATTGTCCTCAATGTTTAAAGGCAAGGGTAATAACGAAAATCTAAAAGCCTTTTATTAAGTATGCTTAAAGATAAACGTTAGTCGATAAGATTTCGGATATAGGATTTCCATCAGCATCGATCATGAAACTCGAGTGGAGAAAAGACAAACTTCGAGCACGAGAGTCTTCATATCGGGGAAATCCTAGACAAAAACATCACAAACAACCAAACACGAGAAATGGAAGAGGCTAACCCTTTCACGTTACTTATTAGAAAATAGAAAGAAGATAGAGATAACCATGGGGTGCCTCCCACGAAGCGCTACTGTTTTTTATCACCGAGTCGCTAGCCTGACTCGTCCCCAAATTCATTTGTCCTTGGGGAAACAAGCGGAAGGGATACCCGGATCAAAGATGGTATCCTCACTCCGGAGGAAAAGAGAATGGGTGGGTTGGGAGGGGAAGAAAATTTCGGGCTCAAGCACATAAGGGATAACTCCTCCCAAACTCACATAAGGTATATCAAGAAACCATGATCCATCATCCGGCGGTTTTCCGGGTGGACGAAGGGATGACGGATCAAAGAGAAACGACTCCATAGAAGAAGGGAGTCCGTGGTACAGAGAAATTTTTCTTAAAGGCTTAAACATGAAGGCATCCAAGATAGGATCCTTATCTCGAACAACGGTTTTAACAAAGAACCCATCAATGAATATCCCGGGTTTAAAGATTTTGTCTTCACATGCTGGCTCATCGGGATAAGTGAGGGTAGACTCATCAGAGAAAGGGAAGTCAAGAAATCCATCGCATAACATCACATCCCCCTCGGGGTCATCATCAGCATCCTCAATACCTGGTGGTATCAAGTCATCAATAGATAAGTCGATTTCTTCCATATTAGAATCACTTGTCGGCTTATCAAGAATATCGTCTTCAACCATTTTAGTTAATTCATTCATCTCGGGCTCCATTTCGAAATCAATCTCCATAATATCCTTAGTGTTAGATTCATTACTTTCTTCATCTTGCATAACATCACATGACGGGAGAGAAAGGTTGGAACACAGAGATGGGACAAGTGGTGTGCTTTTAGAGCTACCAATATCCACCACTTCCGTTGTAGTATCTGAATCAGACTCAAAATCTTTGTCGAAAAGAGGATTAACTTCGCAAAAGGTGTAGTCATTCTTGAATTCGAAAAGTGGATTTGAGAAAATCCCGAAAGTAACCTCGGAGATGTCAAGAGAATCACACAAAAGCGAATCACAATCACTGTCAAATACATCCTCGGACACACTTGGGATTGGGTCAAGGCTCTCAACACAAGATGATTCCGTTTCCGGAATAGTGCTAAGAGACTCGTCCCCCATTATGAGAGAGTCCCCAGAATCAACAATAGTAGGAAGGATAGATGGGATGTCAATATATTGAGGAAGAAATGGAAGAATACTTTCGTTTAAACATTTCATATTCTCCTCTGCTAACAATTCTTCCATACTCTTTCCTTCTGGGTTTTCGTCTTTCTTGTTGTCATATATAGCAAGTAGATTCCTCGCATTCTCCTTCGCCAACAATTCTCCCATGCTCTTTCCTTCTTTAACTTCCTCAACGGGAGTGGGATTTCCACTCGGAAGCATATATTCCTCATCAGAATCAGAATCGTAATAGTAAACGTGCGGTCTCTGGTAACTAACTTTAGCGGCTTGCTCTTCAGCGAGTAATTCACCATAAGTCTTCTGATGAGGATCTTCTTTTCTGAGGGAAAGTTTATCAACAAGACTCTTAAGATCAATAATTATTTCCTGAAATTTTTGATTAAACTCTTCAGACCATGGCTAAGATTGTTGTAACATATTGGATTTCACAAACACACAATCAATCACAAATAAGGCATATGATTAGATGGTTTTAGGGAGAGAAAGTGGGATATTCTAGAAAGAGAAACTCATGGAAGGTTAGATTCCCAATGAACATCTAACCCTCTACCTTGGGTGGTAGAGGGTATTTATAGGTTACAAACTAAACGACCTCCTGACGGCCTGTGGATCAGGGATACAGTGGGTAAAGACCCGTCCTTCCTCCACGGTGTTACACTAAACTATTCTACGCTACAAACTAACTACTAAGTAACTTAACAAATGACATGTCTTCGAGCTAACTTATGCTAGATAATATTTGGGGTGACCGACTCTCCACTTATGGAATTTCTTATTCCTAACAATCTCCCCCTAAGGGAGGTCACCCCATGATTTACATTTTGCTTCCTAGCATTCTATTCTTGACTTTGTTCTTGAGCTCGTAGACATCAAATCATCAAAATATTCAAACTTTGTGCTTCCGTGGTGATTTCATCATTGTACAACTACAATGTATATTTCGTGGAGGTAATAGAGCTGATCCACATTGATGACCTTTGAGCTTTAATAGAGATCATCAGCCACAGTTAGTCTCAGCATCACCCATTGTTGTGTTGCCAGCCACAGTTAATCTGGATCATGATTTCTTCTTATCAGAGTAGCGGAAGCTTTAGTTGATTCATGATATTTGCAGCAGCATAGCAGAAGCATGGAGTGGAAATATCAAAGTCATTGATGCACTTATCATGATTTCTTTAGAAATGAATGTGTTGAGTAAGCATGCGGCTATGGATTGACCGCTTCATTCTGATCAGCTGCAAACGTCGGGCGTACCTGCATACAACAGTTAGCAATAAAGCACACGAAAGTGTCTTTGATCACTTTCGTTGAATTGAGGTACACGGCCCACGGTTCCCCGTTGATCAGTACAAGTACTGCCTGTGATCAGGTATAATTCCGAAGAATTTCCTCGACAGGGTTTCGCAGTTGCTCTAGCTGTTCTCAAACCGGAACATCTCAAAGAAGACAACACGGAGTGAGTGAACCCGCGAATTGAGATTCACTGATTGATGAAAAGAGATTTGAAAAACAATCGTGTACCGCTCAATAGAAATTGTTTTTGCAATAAAACGAATGTTTTAATGAGAATCAATTATCAATCATAAACACCTTTTATTTTGAAATATGAGTACACAGTCGATGTGCTAAGGAAAAGAGTTTTAAAGCACAATGACCGGTTTTCCAAAGGTATCCGTCAATCCATAACTTGAACCTGGATTGATTCATAATTATGAATCGCCCCATTGTTTCTGCTCAGTTGTCACATGGTTGATCTATTGGATAGATCTCACATGCCACCCACCAGGAGCTCGTTTGATGTTGGCTCCAGAAGGCTTTCCATCTTCATTGTGAATATGTTTGCATATCACTCAGATGTTCTGGCAGTACCACAAGGATAATGCGTAGGACTCATAAGATATAATCTCTCTTTCCACATTGTGTAAAATAGAGAGTCTTCATTGACAGTGTCCTTAGGAGATTTATATGATGATCTCGTGGCTCTAGACCCAATAGTGCACATTTGGTTTCCTATATCGGAAACTAGGGAGAGGGTCTCCTTCTTCAATATCAACAATCTCTAAGAGAAAGTCGATAGATTATGTCGGTTCCCCGTGAGAATGAAACAAGCCCTTTTAAGAGGAACTTGAGTAGCTTGGGAAGTTTAGTGCAGTGCGTCACTGGGTCCATGACGTCTTGTCTTCAATACCAGTGTTACCTTAGTAACTACCAGTAGCATATGTATTGAACCCGGTTTTTGCCCTAAGGTTGAATAAATGGAGGGCTATTTGTTTTCACCCTTTTCTCATTTAATTCTTTTTCATTCTTCAACCCCTTCAGTGCTTACCGAGACTTCATAACTAGAACCTTGTTAGGTTTATTCCAGTACTAGCTCTGTCTCAGTCCGCACTCTTCATATTTCTCATTTTTCTCCTTTTTTCATCATACCTAAGGACTCTACACTATCAAGTGGATTGTAGCTGGGTAGATCCCTCCGGCTCTGGCGGGATCGTGGGAACGAATACCTAACCTAACCATCCTTATAACACCATGCATAAAGTAAAATGGTCGATCTTTTGGTACAGTTCATTCCTTCTCGAAACCAATTGAAAAATCATTTGGAAAAAACAATCAAGGTACTTGTGATATGAGATCAAAGCATTTTGTACCTTAATAGTTTTGATCATTTAGAAATGCTCCCCCTCAACATGTGCATATGATCTTGAAATTGTTTAGCACATGGAGGCAAGAGAACTTTGAAATATTTCTTTGATGACAATTTCTTATTAAAAAGCCATTTGATTTTCTTTGGTAAATTCTCCCCCTCAATATGTGCATTGGTTGTTTGAAATCATTTAATCACATAGAGGCAGGATATCTTTAAAGTACTTCCATGATCACATTATGCCATAGAGAAAACCTTTTAAAACTCAATCAAGGTACTTATGATAAAACATTGAAACCTTTGTACCTTGATAGTTTATTTTCTTATGAAATGCTCCCCCTCAATATGTGCTTCGAGATTCGAAAGTGTTTAGCACATATGGGAGAGCAGTATGCACTTTGAGACAAAAATGGTCATCTTTTAACATCTTTCATATTTATATCACATTTTCTCCCCCGATCAAAAATTTCAAATCCTTTGAGATTTTGGATCTCAAGCGATTTAAATATGTATGAAACAAAACATTTGTTGGAGAAAATTGTGTCTGGTTTTATATCATCTGAAGTGGACAACACTGAAGTTCCCTTTTTAGATAAAAAGGGAAACCACAATACATAACCTAACACTATTACATACATTATAGTTGTTCATAGTGCATACTCCACATTTTACACATCAAAAGTACAAAACAAAAACTACTTCCGGAAAATGTCTTCATTCAGTTCTTTGAAGGAGTTTATAATGACCTTCACGAAGTCTACCACCCACAAAACTTCTCAAGGCTACGGAAGATCTTTCGAGTCTTAAGTCTTCGCCCGATCGCAGCAATGAAATCTTCACACCTCTTCCAATCCTCATCAGACCAGAATTTTGTTTTGTTCCACGGCTTCAGATCAACTTTGATTTCTTTCACTCTAGAATTCAATTCTTCTTCGACCATCTTGAGAGTACCATCACTGAATTTGTAGAGCTCGCACAGTCTCATTGGCATGCGTGTCCCGAATATGTCGGTGAAGAGGATGGCTCTAGGGGTGTCAAGAACTCTATAGTCGTGATGAAATTCATGTCCTGAGGCTTCCCATTGCGGCCTTGTAAGGTTGACCCGAGTCTGGTAGCTTTCCATTCCTAGCTGAAAATCCTCAACCCTTTTTCGAATGACTAAGCCCCTGATCCAAAGGTTGACAGCAGCAGAGAGAGCCTTCTTCTCACGGACAGGTAGATGGTCGAGATGTCCTTGGAGGTTCAAAAGATAGAGATCTTCAAAGTCATTTAGCAGCAGATGTTTGAAGTCGTTTTCTTCTATAACATGATCTTTCTGGTCTGCTCTTCGAAGAACGATCTTCTTCAGATAATCATAACCATAGATTGGGAAGATTTCTATATTGACAACACTTAGAATCCTCAACTTGGATCTAACAGCTTTGTGTCTTTTATCAACTCCATGTCTTTCAATGTAGAATTTCTTCTTTTTGAACCACCAATGAGAAATACCATATGAAGCCTCGATGTCATACACATGTTCTTTGTCAGACCAAAATTGATCAGGTACCATCGGCTCAAGACCCGGATCTGTGTAGGTAGCAGCTTTCATCTTTGAAATTGATAGAGCTGGTCTTCTTTCAGATGTACGAGCACATAGATAGTCTAGGTCATGGTTGAAGAAGTACTCAGACTGAATGGTCATTTTCCCAGGTTCACCACCGAGAGGAAGAGGCATGTTCACATTGAAACGGATAATCGGGTCACTGACTTGATCACTCAGCATCTTATGGCATTCTTCCATCTGGTATTGGAGCTGATTGGCATCTGAGTGAAAAACCTTGACAATTTCAAAAGCTGGTCCTTCAAGATCCTTTGGAGTGATGGACGAGATACCCTTTTGTTCACAAAACCACTTAATGAAGCTGCCCATATCTCCAGTGAAATGAAGGAGAGAGTCTTCATCTGGAGTTTCATAGTTGGTAGAAATTGTTGAAGCCCAGTTGTTGTCAGGGATCATCATGTCAGACTCTAGGATGGACCATGAAGGTTCTGGAGATTGAGGTTTCTCTTCGGCAAGCCAGCTTTGAATTGTGTCTTTCGAAGGTGTAACTCTAGAGATATTAGAGCGTTCACCTGACATGTATGCATCAAACCAATCATCTTTAGATGGCGTGGGGATATGTTTGGTGGATGCATCATCGTCATCTGATTCTGACTCTGCCATGACATACGATTCTTCATGAAGCACTTGATCTTTAGGAATAGAAGAGAATGTGGGTGTAAACCTTGAATCAACCGTGGTCCAAGCTGTAGATTTCTTATGAGTTCCCTAATCTCCGGATGGACTAGATTGATTGGAAGGTTTTGATGGTGATGATGGTGGTTGTGGTGGAGGTGTAGAGGTTGTATTAGAAGATCCACCAGCCCCAGAAGTTCCAGCTCCTCCAGTTGGAGGTGAAGGAGGTGGTGGTGGCTTGGGGCCTCCAGACTTATCCTTTGACTTCATCGGAACAGTCTTTCTTTTCTTCTTATCTTCTCTTTCTCGTACATCCTCTATAAACTGCTGATAATTATCAAGTCTCATTGATTCCTCGAGTGCTTCGTATAATTTCTTATGCGTATTGTCCAGATGCTCTCCTGCTTCATACATTCTTTCTGAGAGAGCTGATCTCATGTCATAGACCGGCAAGTCTTTGAATCGCTGAAGTAATGGAGCCTTCATTGCCCATTCAATCGCATCTTTAATGTCTGCTTCAATTGCCTTTGTAACAATCTCATCGAGGTTAAGATTCTCCAGCCTTTTGACACGACTATCAAGATTATTGACGGCGATAGGAAAGTGCTTCTCAATAGTTGCAATACGTGTCATAGCCTCTTCGAGCAATTGCTCAGTCATTTTGACTGGAGGAGGTGAAGCAGGAGGTGGTGAGCTAGATGGAGTGACGGCATCACTGATAGTGACAACCTGTAATGGATCATTAGCGGGTTTGGGTGGTGGAAGTACGGTTGTATGAGATGGTGCTGACATAGACGGGACGGTTGAGGTGTCTTGCTGTATGTCGACAGTAAACATGGACTCTACTTCCTCTTTCTCATTACCTTGCTTAAGAGTCTCAGTGTCTGAAGGTTTGTCATTTATAAACTGATCACCAAAATTAAAGTCGGTATCTAGATTCTTCAACGAAGATAGAGAATCGTTAGACACGTTTGGTTCCTCCATATGTCTAGTTTCATCAGATCTTGACTCAAGGTTCTCCTGTGAGTCCTTATGCACCACTTCTTCATCATGCTGATCGGATTGGGTATCACTTGATGCAGGAGTTTCTTCATGTGTTTCTGAAACCTCCTTTTCCAATCCAGTTTGTTCTGGAGCAGAAGATGATTCAACACTTCTCTTCTTTAGCTCATATTACATGGTAGTTCCAGAAGGTGGAGAAGAGATGGTCAATAACATGTGAGCAGCTTGTTCTACTTTCACTCTAGCAATCCCTTTTCGTTTGTCTTGAGTGGAAGGAGTTGCTTGTCGTTGTGCAGGTTCGGATTCCCTTAGTACAATTCCTCCTACTGGTGCTCTCACATTCTGACTTTCTAGGCTTTGCATGATTCCTAGTTGCAGCGCAACATCATCTTCATCAATCAAACTCACATCACCCCTCGAAACCTCAGTTTCCTCAACGTTCCCCTTTTCTACCTCCTTCTTCTTTCATTTCTGCTTCAGGGTTGTGGTGTCAGTAGGTCGTGATCTTTCATGTCTCTTCTTTGGAAGGGCAGGATATGAAGACTTTGAGCCAGAAGTAGACTTAGCAGTTTTGGGTTATGGTGGAGTGGGAGAGACATCAACATTGGATCTGGAAGCCCTTTTCTTGTATAATTTGAAGTAATCAGTCTTCTTAATCTCGTCAGTGAGAAGAACATCAGGAATTGGCAGTCCAAAGATCTCTTTATTGACACCTCTAGCAATATATTTGAGGTTGCCCAGAACAAATTCATCCTTAGCATTATGGAGGACTGAATCACTCCTAGGATTGAAGTTATGAGTCTATTGCAAGTACTGGATGACAAGCTTCGAGAATCTGATGCTAGGAATCACAAGTTTGTTTACTTTCTTTCTTCCCTGAGCGTGTTTCTGCATATTTGTTCTATCGGTGATGAATGTGTTCATTGACAGCGAGAATTCTTCCCAGATACGTTCCGAGACATTAATATTCACCCTATTGACGAGACCCCATAGGATTTGCAAAATGGGTATCCTTACTTTATCGAACCCTGAGGTTTTGCCTGATAAGCATAAGTTGAGAACAGTTGTCATGGCTCTCAGGGTTGATACATGTGTCCAGTGATGATATCTGAAGCCCTCGTTATGCCAACTTGATAGCCCAAACCAATTAGAAAGATTATTAGCTCTTCCGCACCAGGTGGAGGGATGGATTGTATAGAGGGGTCACATGGAGTGATTCCTAGTGCCTTACTGAGTATGTCAGAATTGATCACAAATTCTTTATCATCCAGCTTGCAGGTATAATGAGCCATGATTTTGTCCCATTCAATGGTGTTCCAAAATTGTTGTAGGTAAATGGTGGGAATTGTGCATTGCTTGGTTAGGGCACTGAAGAAATTTGTGTTTTTGAGGATATCAATTGACACTTTGAGGATTGGATTTTGTTGCAACTTTTCCATGTCTACATAGCAGTTGCTTTTACCTATCTCTACCCATTTGTCTTCTGGGAAGATTTCGTTGTCTGTAAGAACTTTGGGTGGAGCAGAGGAAGCAGGGTTCTCAGATGAGGTTGTGTTTGCCATTGAAGATCTAATGATACACACATACAACAACAATGATTGAGAGCACGTTAGTTTAGATGTGGTTAGTTAAACAACACTGAATACAACCTCATGACAAAGACACAACAATTAGCAAATTTGACAGAGTTCCCATAAATAGATTGAAATGCTTAGAAAATAGATTAAGTAGCATTAGTACATTTTCAAAAATAACAACTCCTTTTGTGAAAGTTATTGAGAGACAAGTTTTTTTTGAATCAAATTAGTTAAAAACAAAGTTGCTATGAGATAATTTCATGAGACAAGATGCTATTATTGAAATGTTATAACAGGTTGCTAAGACAAGTTGTCATATCAAGTTGCTACAAGAGAAACCAGATACAAATTGCTTAAACAATAATGTTATAGCAAGTCGTTAAGATACAAATTGCTCCAGGAAATCCTGAATCAAGTCACTAGCATGAGATTATTATAGCAAGTTTCCTTAAATTATTTAATAAAACAAGTCGCCACTTGAAAATTGAACCAACAAGTCGCTACCTTGTCAAAACAAGAGTCGCCAATAGAAACAAGACCAAGTCGCTGCGTTAATAAATCACTAAGTTGCTAACTTGTAAAGACAAGTCGCTATCAAAAGTAATAAGGCCAAGTCGCTACACATCAATTAACTAACCAACTCGCTACGAAGAACATTGGTAAGTCGCTACAAAGAACAAGTTGTATCTAACAAACCAACTCGCTACGAAGAACACTGGTAAGTCGCTATAAAGAAACTTAACAAACCATGCACAAAACACCACAATCCAATCAATCATCTATCACCATTACACAAACTCAATCAAATCGCTACATAGAACAGTTGCAATCAACCACAAACACAAACAAATACACAATACCCTATCGCAATACATTCAATCACAAATACAATATTATGCGCAACGACAACCTTTTAACTCAACACATTTACCAACAAATCTATCCTATAACGCCAACACATCCATCAAATATAAGTCAAATGATCCCATTAAAGCGAATCCATTTACAAACCTAAGTGAGGGGATCAAGTGATGAGGATCAAATGCACGATGGGAATCTGTAAAGGGAACAGAGTTAGGATAGCATCTAAATCATATGTTTGAAAAACGGAGAATGATTGATACTAAACATACCACAGTTAAGTCGCTAGGATGAATTGTACACGAGAGAGAGAAAGAAAGAAAAATTCTTTTTAAGTTTATGAAAATAATGAGAATGTGTCAAGTCGCTAGGGGGTGATGAAGGGTTTTTCACAAGTATGCAAAGTTTACATATTCAGTCCCTGCACTTGTCAAGTCGCTACCTAAGATGAATAGCAAGTCGCTACGTCTTAAGTTGCCAACACAGATAAAAGCAAGTCGCTATCTATCATATTATGTATTATTGACACTTTCAGTCCATGAACTTATCAGATTGCATGCAAATACATTATTTAATCACATGTTAAATAATATGAGAAGTACCAAAATTGACATAACATAGATAAGCAAACAAACACAGAGGACACCACGAAACAAGACAAGACAAAGACATGCATTTGAACACAATACATATCCAACAATAGTGCAGAGTGAAACAGAGATAACTTGTAAAATTCTCCCCCTCAATCAATGTCACCAATGAATATTGATTGAATTCAACCCACCCGTTATAAAACAAGAGTATATCTTTTGTTCGAACTTCATCTATGATCCCGTGTCATTATTGAATGACATTTCCAGGACCGTAGATGTTATCGATAACAAGAGATATATCTTTTATCAGATTGTGGGAAACAATTAAATTATGAATTTAAAAAAATGATTTTGATTTTTGAATTTAAAAACTAGTTTGTAACAAGAGATAAAATAAAAAAATGATTTTTTTTAAAACTAGTTTGTACACAGATTTATAAGAGCGAGTCCTGATTCAAGTTGAATAGGAGTCAAAGTACGGGGTACATCAATTCTGACAAGCAACAATTCCCGAGTGAGCAATATTTATTTCTGATGGAAACCAAGTCATGATGTTCCTGATTGAATTGAGCATTGTACCTGAAAAAGACTGAGAACACTTTGCACTAGAGGCACATGTAGTATTGCAGATAGAAGAGTTAGTGACCTGAGTGACCTCACTATTGGATGTTGCAAAGTGTGATCTAGGAATGTCATTACTAGAAATCCCTTTAGGTTCAATATTCATGAGGAGTTTTCCTGTGGGAATCCACTTAAGGTATGATCTAGGTATGTAAGTCCGTTTGGATCCTGAAAACTTAAATAATCTACCAGTGGGAATCCATTTGAAACAACTGCTAGTAGATTTGGATGTGGGCACTTCCCTGTTTTGAATATTGGTCCTTCTATGATTAGTTTGTTTCTTAGGGGATTGTTCAGCCATTTGATGCTTCTTATGAGAACTAGATGAGCTCCTAATATTCATGATCTTAGGGCTTCGAACATTAAGCTGGGGATTGTTATTCATCATATCGGAATGAAATAGTGAAGTGACTGGTTTTGACAAAACAGTATTCGCATCAACTTGGGAGGCAAGCTTAGATTTTGATGGTTTAAATCTTTCAGTTCTAAAAGCATTGGGCTGCCTAACTACAGTATGTTTTGAGTTTTTCAGTACAATTGGCTTTCCCAAGGTTGATGGTTTTGCAAACTTAGTGTTCACCCTATTTCCAATAGATTTCCTAAGCTCATTTTTTAAGGCAACAATAGTGAAGCTCTTATCCTGAATTTGGGCTTTGAGGGCATCAATGTCTGCCAACAAGGAGTTAGTTTGATCTATCAACTTGGAATTGGTCTCTAGTAAGTTCTTTCTTAAGGACTCATTTTCCCTTAATAGGTTGGACACAGACAGAGCCAATTCATCATTCCTGGATTTAAGCGTATCACTCACCTCATATTTAGGATTGTTCATCCCTATATTAAGTTTCTTATGCAGATCTGAGAGTTCTAATTTCAGATTGCATATGGTTAAATCTTTGTCCTGAATCTGGGTTTTTAATTGATTAATTTCATAAAATTCTCGAAATTCTAGGAATTACGTATTAATGCAAGGTTTTGCAGCAAGAAAACTTTCTTCTCTTTGTTGTATTGCAATTTCCAAGGAAATACAATGTTTTTCAAGAATTGAGTATTTGTTTGAAAGTTCATCATAAACCCCTTTTTCAACCATGTCATTTGTTTTAAATATTTTAGATTCAGGCTCAACCAAGACAGGTTTAACAATATCATGTTCAGAGTTAGGATCAAATTGATCAGGTACATTAACACATGCATTATGTTGATCAGTTAAGGGTACCTCATCGCATGAAACCTGTTCATTTTTAGATATGTCATCAGTATTCACCACATGCATAACAGGAGTGGTCATGTAAGTTGTTTCATGCTTTTCTGACTCTGAGCCTTTGTGTTCAGTACAGTCGGTTTCATCATCCTTTGTTGCAACTGAAATTCTGCATTCGGCATCATCCATTCTTTCAATTGATCCATTGCCCAACATATCACAACCTTCACTTAACTTAAATTCACACCCATTCAACTCATTCAAACTATCATTCTCTTGAGCAGCTTCCTTAATGTATATTTCCATATTACCCATAAGTTGAATAAATGTGTTTATGAACTCATGAATTTCCATTCCAGTATGTTTCTTGAATGAAATTCCAGTCAAGTCATGATCAAAATCTGAGGAATATTCCCCTTGATAAATGGTTGAAATTGATTGAAGATTACTTGAAGAGCTGCATTAGAATCATCAATTGATATCACCTTTTTGGTACTTTGAAACCTCAGTTGTTCTAAATTCAGTAGCAAGGTTCTTGTCAAAGTGGGTAGATCCTGACGAAGGAGAGCACTGCTTGTTCGATCCATAGCTGTGGATAATGAGTTTGAGGTGCTGATGAAGTAGTTGGAAGGGCTCAATGTTGCATTCCATTTGCCTTGCATCATTTGTCAATACCAAGTGTGACTCATTAGATTTTGACTCAGATTGTGAAGTGTTTTGATCATAAATTGCTGAATCAATCAAGGTAGAACATTCAGAATAGCAAACCAGTTCATTGTTCTGTGAGGTATCATAAAGTTCAAGCACATTGGAGATTAAAGGGTCAGTGATGTAAGACATTGTGTTGATGGATATTAGATATGAGTAACTTGCATCAATTCACCAAATTGCTATAAAGACAAGTCGCTAACAAAACAACTCGCCAAGAACCATAACACCAAGTCACTAGGAATTATGAAGACAAGTCGCTAAGCACCAAGTCGCTAAGAATTATGAAATCAAGTCGCTAAGCACCAAGTCGCTAGACACAATTCGCTATAATGCCAAGTCGCTAAGACACAGTCAAGTTGCTAAAGAACAACTCGCTAAGATCCAAGTCGCTAACACCAAGTCGCTGAGAATACAAAGTACAAGTCGCTAACAAAATTGAAAGCAAGTCGCTAACGTAACCCATAGTGGAGAATCCACTAACTTGTACTGTTTGTCGGCTTGTCTCAATAGACAAGTCGCTAGGCTCAAGTCACTAACAATTAACACTACAACTCGCTAACAATTACTGAAGCAAGTCGCTACAAAGAAAAACACTACGAGAGTCAAGTCGCTAGCAAGAAAAACTTCAAAAACACACTTTTCAATCCAAAACAAGCCCAACCACAGTGATTCAAGCTTTCCAAATCAAAACCCAAGCACTTACAATGATTCTAAACACAAAAGTACACCCAAAATTCAAACTTTAACACAAGAAATGATCCAAATGATGCAAAACCCACTAAACTTTTTCAAACTCAAAAACCATCTAAAACCACTAGAAATCCAAGGATATGTAAGAGAGATGATCAAACCATGGATCTTGATACCATTTGTAACATATTGGATTTCACAAACACACAATCAATCACAAATAAGGCGTATGATTTGATGGTTTTAGAGAGAGAAAGTGGGATATTCTAGAAAGAGAAACTCATGGAAGGTTAGATTCCCAATGAACATCCAACCCTCTTCCTTGGGAGGTATAGGGTATTTATAGGTTACAAAATAAACGACCTCCTGACGGCCTGTGGATCGGGGATACAGTGGGTAAAGACCCATCCTTCCTTCACGGTGTTACACTAAACTATTCTACGCTACAAACTAACTAATAAGTAACTTAACAAACGACATGTCTACAAGCTAACTTATGCTAGATAATATTTGGGGTGACCGACTCTTCACTTATGGAATTTCTTATTCCTAACAATTGTGGTTGAACTTCTTGGTATTGTGGAGGTGGGTTATAAGGATAGTCGTAATTGTTACAAGGAACTTGCTCGTAAACAATCGGATTCTGCATCTGACAGATCGGAATTAACGTGCGGACCTCCACAATACTCACAACAGTATGATTGTTGTGACGAATAAGGATAAGGTTCATAACCAAAGGTTGATTTGTTAAATTGAGCTTGACATTGAAAACCTTGGTGAGGACCTCCACAGTACTCACAAGACTATGTCTCCGGCTCATGGTACGGAGGTTGGTTAGGAAAATCGGTTGTCTCATTGTAAGGATTTTGGTGATACTTGGTTCCTGAATTTCCATTGCTACAACTGGGACAATTCCCACCATATTCGGGTCCTCTGCACCATATGCAAAGTAGTTGAAAAGACGAAGACATTGAGGAATCATACGGATAAGAACTTGCGATTTCCACCATTTTAGTGATAGGCTCTGGTTCTTGAACGGGAGTCACCTCAGGCTCACAAACATATTCCATTTCCCTCACTGGAGAAAGAGTAGGAATCGAAGGTTCTTCAATTAAATTCTTCCACCATGCTATTATATCATCATCATTATGAAGAGTACCCTTTTGTTCTAGCCGTGCATAAAGACGGGCGAGATCTGGATTTAGATTAATAAAATTATGGCATACATTAAAAAACCCATTTCGACAATTATTTCCGCACCAGTCACATATTTCAAACATCGATATTGATTCTCTTCCATACGGCTTTGGCAGTGAAAACAATGATGATAATTTATTGAATCCATAAGAATTAAACATATAGAGGGTTAAGAAGAAAGAATTATCAGATCAGAGGGTAAAGCAGAATATTTTTGGGGTTTTTTTTTTAAACAAATTTTGAAAAGGAAAATCTTTTTGGTTTTTATATTTAAGAAAATTTTGAAAAACAATCTTTTTGTAACCTTCGCGTCAACCGGAGCTCGGTAGCTCCCAAAAGTACGCGCAGCGGAGCGGGAAAGAAGAGTGGATCTTTCTTCAGTCTGCAATTTAATGTCAAGGCTTCCGTTTACCCGATGTATAGGTTGTACTTCTGAGGTGAGGCAACGTAACAATTGACGTTTTGGTTTCTTTTGTTGGTTTTTTAATTTTTATGGTTTTGTAAACACTCTAGGAAGAATGTTTTGGTTTTTTAGATGTTTTTGGGTTTTTCAAAAATATATATGTAAAAAAAGACGGTAACTTCACTCAGGGAAGGATCTTCAAATGCACGCGATTCGAGACAGAAATACGAAAATTCACTACAAGCCCTCCCCGGCAGCGGCGCCAAAAATTGATTTGCTCGGGAAACCAATAATAGAAGTTTGTAGTATTTGGGTAACTCAAACGTGTTAGGTTTGAGCACCGAGATCGTTCCGAACGAGGGTTGAATGGAATTTTCAACTCACGTCGCGATTATCGGGATTTGAATGGGAAAAGGGGATAATATGATGTTTTTCTAAACTACGGGGAAAGGGAAGTAAATGGGAAGAAATTATAAGGGAATTAATCTACGGGGAAACAAAGATTTGTACCAAATATGCAAATATACGCTAATATGCAAATTACAAACTAAATGAAACGCGAATTAAATGCAAATAATACTAAATTGAGTTCTAAAAATTATCTAGAATTAATTTTGAACTAAAAATGATATTTGAAAATTAACTAACATTTAAAACTAACTTTCATGATTTTTCTTGAATTTATTTGAATTAAAAACTAATTTCTAATTTTAAAAATAAAACTAAATAACTAAAAATTATGAAAACAAATTAGAAAATTATAAAACTATTTTTCAAAATTGTAAAATAACTAAAAATACTTTTCAAAATTAAATTTGTATTTTTCTGAATTATTTTCTAATTTCTATGATTTAAAATCTATTTTAAACTAAATAACTTGCTAAAAATTATTATTTGAACTAAGAAAAATAAGGAAAAATATTTTTTTGGCTTTTTATATTTTCCTTAATCTAATAAAAATGAAAACATATTTTTTTGAAATTTTTCTAATTAATTTGTATTTAAAAGTAATTAAAAAGGATTAAAAACTAATTTTAATAGAGAAAAATAGCAAACAGCTACTGAAAATTATGAAAAATTCTGGAAAAATATAAAATATTATTAGAAAACTATGAAAATTGAAAACAATTATGCTAGAATGCATGAAAATATGATCTACTATGCAACTGCTTATATAATAAGCTACTAAAAATAAGCAAATGACATCTAAAGTGCACCAAAAGCTACAAGGTTCTGAACTATGCAATAACTACTCCAAATCAACTAAAACCATCTAGTCTAAACCTCTAATTACAAGCTACTAGTGGAATGATCAGATTCAACTAAGAAACCAAACAGGCCTGAAGTGTTACTTTAGAGCTTAAGCACAAGCTATCATAATAAGCTAAATGGAAATCCAGACCATGCAATCTACACTAGACCTGGCAGAGAAGCTATAAACCAAAAATGGAATAGTGATAAGCTATGGTGAGCCTTTTACAAGCTCTCAAAGAACATACCTGTACACACACAGTTTCAATTGAATGTGTGTACAGGGCAGTAATGACCCTTTTTAAACACGACTTTGACGCCTTGAAAAAAATCTTAAAATTATTCTAAAAATATTTTCAAATAGATCACCAACAAGACTTGTGAAATCTCAAATTTCAATAAGTTTGGTCCAAAAATGAATTAGTTAAAAATCCAGAAAAATGAGTAGTTTGCATATGAAAGTGAATTTTGACTTTTGAACCAATCAGATTGTACTGTCTTGGAAAAGAAAATGGGGTTAACATTCTCAAATCCATTGATGAAGGACCTTACCGAGTTGAAACTACTAGAGATATACTTGATACTGCTGAAGATGGAACTTTGATTTACGGAATGGACAGACCAAAGATGTATGATGAGCTTGACGATAAGGAGAAAAAGAGATTCGATGCATATCCAAGCTTCCAACATTATACTGCAAGGTCTACCAAAGGACATCTACAAGCTTATCAATCACAAAACCGGGGCAAAAGTCAGGGATAATGTCAAGATGCTTCTTCTGGTTCTGAAAGCTAACTCGTTGAAGACCGAGAATCACAGCTATATGATGAATTTGAGCACTTCAAGATGAAACCAAATGAAAGTGTCTATGAGTACTATGTGAGATTTCATAAGTTGGTGAATGACATGAGGAACATCGGAATGACTATGCCTAACATTCAGATGAACTCAAAATTTGTAAACAACATGAATCCCGAATGGCACAAATTTGTTACTTCTGTGAAGCTCACTAAAGGATTGAAGAATACAAACTAGGAGCAACTCTATGCCTTCCTTCTTCAGAATGAGAGACATGCCATGTTTGAAAAGAGGATTCTTGAACAATTCAAAACAAATCCAGAGAGACAAGCTCATCAAATGATTCAACTGCCTTCTACTCAAACATTAGGATTACCACTAAAGCTTCACAAGTTATACCCATGGGTGATGGAACTCACAAACTCATTCCCGATCCAAAGTTCAAACAAGTTGATGCTGATGCACACGTGGGTAACTTCATTAATCAAGTGGCTCTCCTGATTAGTCAAAACATGAATTCTCTCCCACAAACCAACAACAACCTCGGAACAGCTTCTAACCCACACAATCAAGCTACTGTCAGAGATGGGAAAATTGTTGTGCAACCAGCAGGAAAGACAGATGATCAAGGAAGAGGAGGAGCAGGTAGAGGTTATGTTGGTAATCAGAATCGAGGAAGAAATGGAAATCAAGGTCAAACTAAGCCGATCAAATGCTTTAACTGTGGTGGTGAGGGACACATTGCAAGGAACTGCACATCTCCAAAACGTCCACAGAATGTTGATTACTTCAGAGATAAGATGTGCTTGTACAAGCTCGTGGATAATGGTGCTGCGTTGGATGAAGAGGAGTTATTGTTTCTTGCCGAGGGCAATGCCAAGACCTATGATGCAGATGTGGATGAGCAGCCAATTCAGAAGATAGGTCACAATCATCAGAACGCCTTTCAAGTCGCTGATTGTGATGCATACGACTCGGATGTGGATGATGGACCCATCTTGCACACACAATCTTTATGGCTAGCATTTCTCCAATGGTTTCTCCCAAGGTCTCTTCTTCACCACAAGCTGGCCCATCCAAAGACAAACTCATCTCAGAGGTATTAAAACTATACGATGATGCCGATGTACAAAAGATGCATGACAAAGTACAATCAACTGAAACTATTGAATCAAATATTGAAAATATGGGTAATATCAATGTTGTCCCATATGATCAATATGTGAAACAAAGTGAAAGTGAAATTGTATCAAGTGATGCATCTTCAATCAACAATGACTATGTTTTTGATGAATACACCGCATGTGCCCCTGATGATCTGTTATCTCATACTGAATGCCTATAAAGCACGTGTTGCTATTTATGAACAACGTGCAAAATTTGAGTTGACCACCGTGGAGCAGGAAATGGATGGCCAAATGCATACAACTATTAGAAAAAGTAGGTTTAGAGAAGAAGTATTAAAACAAGAGTTAAACTCCTTACAAGAAAAACTTTCAAAACTCGCTAAGCAAAAACAAAAACTTCAAGAAAATGTTAAAATGCTTAAGCAAGAATTCAATGCTAAGGAATCAAAACTTTTGAATGATTTTTCTAATCTAAAACCTTGAAAAACAAGCTTGAAAATAAGTTGTACGTACAAGGAAACACCATTCAGACCGCTCACATGATCACTAAGCATAGAGTCCTAAGCGATAAGCATAGCATTCCCCTTGTTGAGGAACCAAATCCAGAGGTCATTAAAAGGCTAGAAATGCTCATAAGGTTCTTTATGATGGCAAGGAAATCCTTAAACCTAGACAGAAACCTAGTTGCTCTGAGTGCACAGAGGAAGATAAGAAATCAGATGAAATCACTAGGAAAAGTTAAACAAGAAACTAGCTGATCCAAAATGTAAAAGAAAAGAAAGTAATCATCACACCCCATGATTACAAAAAGGAGAATTTGATTGCCTTAAACAAGTTTAAGCCTCGACATTGTTAACTCGAACAAGTGTTCGGAAAATGGATTTAGATAAGCACAAAGTCGAAAATATTGTTGAAACCAACCCCTTTGGAAAATGCCTAGAGCGACAGTGTATCCTCCAAATACACCAATGCATCTAGTTCCTAGAACAATTGCCACTAAAAGCAAGACCTTAATCACTCAATATGTTATCTTTCAACTATTTGTTGATTTTGAGAAAACTTGCAAGAAAAGGATCACACCCATCGGTATAACAAGGAGAAAGAGGTTTTGAGCAAACTAAAAAATGTTATTTAATCAAGTCATGCCTTTCTTTAAACAACTAAAAGATCACTTTGAGAGTCTTAAAAAGGAATGAATTCGATATTAAAGAAATGGAATAGGAATTTGATGCTATGATAGTTGAGGTTAGTGACTATGAGCGAGCATTAAAATATAATGAGATTGAAAGGAAGAACTTGCATACACTGAATGAGAATATGATTTCAGAATGTATTGCTCAAGATGTGTTTTTCACTGCTACAACTTGTTCTATTAATGCTTTTCAATTTCATGAATTATCTGTTGCCCTGAAAGTCTCCCATGATCGTGTCATTGAGCTTGAAAAACTAATTCTAAATTAACTGAGAAAATTGAACTGGATGATCACGACAATTTGGTTAAACATTTTTCTAAACTGGAAGTTGAGCATTTTAATTTACAACTAAAATATCAACATCTTAAAGAAAATGTCAAAACTTCAAATATCAAGACATCCTCAGATGCTCTAGAGTTTGATGCAGTTTTTCAAATTAACAAACGTGATGAACAGATTCAAGCTCATTGCAACACGATCAGAAAGTTGAAAGCCCAAATCTCTCAATTAAAAGAACAATATGACAGGCTCCCAAATGCCTCCTCCTTTAGATTCTCAGAATTCTCAAACTTTTCATCTTCAAAACTTAGTTAATGCCTTACAAAAGGAAAACGAGAGTTTTCTAGAAGAAAATGAAAAAGTTAAACGACATTTTAAAGAGTTATATGATTCAATAAAAGTCACCCGTGACCAAAACAACGAAAAATAACGTCTTTACAAAAGGAAATTGAGAATCTGAGAAGTCATGGAAATGGGAAACTACCACTTGTTTTCAATAAGAATGTTGTCTCAAAGTCACCCTTAGATTGCAAATACACTGTGACAGTTAAATATATTCCTCCTCATCTTAGGAATAATGAACATGCTTTTCATGACTACTGTGCTCACCTTAAGGATAGTCTAGAATGTCTCCGTGAGATTGTCAAAGAGGATTTCATTAACAAACCTCTTGATAGTGAAATTAGGTTTGCTTGCCTCCGGGCCAAACGATCTCAAGAGCTGCTAGAATGTGTAATTGCAACATGTCCCAAATCCTTAACCTTAGGTGCAAAAGGCAAAGTTGTGATGCCTTGTTCTATGCCTAGTGCCGAGCCTTCAAACCATTCTAGGCCTAGTTTTAAGAAAGTATACATCAATGTGTCGTCTAGTAATACGATCCTTGCACGCTAGTTCAGGGAATGCAAAAGTAGATCAACCAACTAATGTTCCCATAATTCCCCTACAGAGTAATCAATGACATTAAAGCCGCAGTCAAAGTCTCAAGACAATACAAGGAATGATAGGACCTCGCAAGCTAAAAATGCGCATTGGAAGAGAGTAGAAGACCAACCTAGGATCTTTAAGCTTGAGTTGAATAAAACGAATCGTGTTGATTCTAGTATTAGCCTTAGGCGCACTGTAATTAATTCGAATTCTGATACTATTTGCAAACCTTGTAATGATGTCTGCTTGAATTCTGTTGCTAATCATGAATGTGGTGTGAATGCTTTGTCTAATGTTGTCAAATGCCCTGTTAAAATTGTTAACGCTAATAATCGTGCAAAGAAGGCAAAAAGGCAAAAACGAAAGATTGTTAGAAAAAAGTGGAAACCCACAGGAAGAACTTTTATAAAGATAGGTTATTATTGGATACCTTTTGGCCATAAGAATAATCAGTTTTGCTCTCAAACTGCTAAGATTATGCCCACTAGAAAATGGATGCCTACTGGTAGAACTATTCCTTAAGAAGTGAACATACTTTGAATAGGTCAAATATAGACACCAGCATTGCATCTATTCCCAATGATTCCATTGCTTCTACTCCTGATATGGATGTTTCTATTTCTGATATGGGTGTTCCAATTACTATTACTAACCAAGTGGAACCCATTCTTGCATGGGGATCCCAATTATCCAGTCATCCATTCTTGTCTGTGTTCAACTGCAGATCGTTCAAATCGCTCGTGGTACGGACTCAGCCGTTCCAAGCATATGACCGAGACCGGTCGCGCTCATGAACTTCGTGAGCAAATTCATCGGGACAATCAGATTCGGTAATGATCATTTCGGTGCAATTATGGGTTATGGTGATTATGTTGTTGGTGATAGTGTTATCTCTAGAGTATACTATGTGGAAGGTCTTGGTCATAACTGCGTTTCTCGTCAATTCTGTGATTCTAATCTAGAAGTAGCCTTCAGAAAACATACTTGTTTTGTTAGAGAACTTGATGGTAAGGAACTTTTAAGAGGAACTCGTGGTTCAAATCTTTACACCATCTCTATCGATGATATGATGAAGTCTTCTCCAATCTGCTTGTTGTCAAAGGCTTCAAAACAAAGTCATGGTTATGGCATCGTCGTCTCAATCACTTGAACTTCGGCACCATCAATGATCTCTCCAGAAAGGACTTAGTTGTAGGTTTACCTCGACTAAAGTATGAAAAGGATCATCTTTGTTTAGCATGTCAATTGGGAAAAAGCAAGAAGTATGCCCATAAACCCAAACCTACTAACTCGTCACGTAAGTTCTTCATACAATACATATGGATTTATGTGGACCAATGAGAGTGCAGAATATCTTTGGGAAGAAATATGTGTTAGTTGTGGTTGATGATTACTCTAGATTCACTTGGGTCAAGTTCTTAAGGACAAAGGATGAAACTCCAGATATCATCATCAAACTCATCAAACAACTGCAGGTTCGACTTAACAAAACCGCCAGAATTATCCGGACAGACAATGGAACTGAGTTTGTTAACAAACAACTTAGTGAATTTTATGAAAGCATTGGAATCAACCATCAAAGAAGTGTTCCACGAACTCCTCAACAGAACGGTGTAGTTGAAAGACTAAATCGAACTCTTGTAGAAGCCGCTAGAACAATGCTGATTTACTCAAAGGTTCCAATGTTTCTCTCGGCTGAAGCTATTGCCACTGCATGCTACACACAAAATCGTTCCTCGATTCACACGCTTCATGGAAAACTCCATATGAACTTGTCCACAACAGAAAACCTAATCTCTCTTTCCTTCGTGTGTTTGGTGCATTGTGTTATCCAACTAATGAGGGTCAAGACTTAGGCAAACTTAGAGCTAAAGCAGACATTGGAATATTTGTAGGGTATGCACCAAACAAAAAGGGATACCGAATCTACAACAAAAGAACCCAAAATATCATGGAAACAATTCACGTTACGTTTGATGAGTTGACCGGTCAAATGGCTCCTAGACAATCCAGTTCAGAACCCGCACTTCAAAACAATCCCATTGGTTCATCCCTTGTTCCAAACTTTTCTCAAGAAACTCCATATGTACCTCCATCTCAAGATGATTTAAAGAAATTGTTTGATCCTATGTTTGATGAACTTTATGATCCAAGTACTAATGAGGTGTCGATTCCTACAACAGAGGTGCTCATATTCTTGTGAATGAAGTCAATCCCTCGGCCTCAATATCATTAAGTCAAGAAGCCGCCGCGATCCTTCATCTCATCAACAAATCATCATTCTTCAAATGTACATCATGGAACTGTTTCGGGCATCAATGATGAAGTTAATCCCTTTGCTACTCCTGAAGATGCTCCATTTGAAAACATATTTGCTCCTCGAATCTTCATCGAACCATCTTCTTCGTGAGGACATCGACTCGCTACTTCAGTTCCTCAACAACTACCACATGAACACCTCATAAAATGGACTCACGATCATCCATTAGACAACATCATTGGAAATCCTCTCGCCCAAAGATCAACACGGAAACAACTTGCAACCGATGCCTTATGGTGCTTCTTCAACTCCGCACTCTCTAAGATCGAACCAAAAGATGTCAAAACCGCCATGAATGAAGATAGCTGGTTCAATGCCATGCAAGAAGAAATTCATGAGTTTGATCGACTTGATGTATGGGAGTTAGTACCGCCCGTGATTGTGCTATGATCAATGCTCTAAAATGGATCTTCAAAGTGAAACTTGATGAGCATGGTGATGTGTTGAAGAACAAGGCTCGATTAGTTGCTAAAGGATACCGCCAAGAGGAGGGTATAGACTTTGAAGAATCTTTTGCTCCTGTTGCTCGAATCGAGGCAATTAGAATCTTTTGGCTAATGCTGCAAGTAAGAACATGGTAGTCTATCAAATGGACGTGAAGACGGCATTAATCCGGAGATCTTAAAGAAGTCGCCTATGTCACCAACCTCGAAGGATTTGTGAATCAAACATCCTACCCACGCTATCGCTTGAAGAAGGCCCTTTATGGTTTAAAGCAAGCTCCAAGGGCATGGTATGATACGCTATCAAAGTTTCTTCTATCTACCGATTAAGAAAGGAGCAGCTTGATCCAACATTGTTCACCGAGAAGTCGTGCAAACATTTAATTCAAATTCAAATTTATGTTGATGATATCATCTTTGCCTCGACTGACCCCAATGAGTGTGTGATCGCTTTTCAAATGAAATGAGTTCAAAATTTCAAATGTCAATGATGGGACAAATGTCATTTTTCTTGGGATTACAAATTTCACAAAGTCCTGAGGCATTTTCATAAATCAATCTAAATATGCTAATGAGATCTTAAAGAAATTTGGATTTGATTCAAGTGACCCTGTTGACACTCCCATGATTGATCAAACCAAACTAGATGAGGACCACTCAGGAATCATGATTGACCAAACGAAATATCGTAGTATGATTGGATCCCCGATGTACCTCACGCTAGTAGACCGACATCTTGTTCGCTGTTTGCATGTGTGCTAGATACCGTGCTAAGCCTACTAAAAAGAACCTTGAAGCGTTAAACGGGTCTTTCGGTATCTCCAAGGAACCATCAATATGGGACTTGGTACCCGGGACACCGGATGTCACTAACGACCTATGCAGATGCCGATCATGCGAGGATGTCAAGATACTCGTCCGGTACGCCCGAGGTGCTCACTTTTGGGTGATAAGCTTGTGAGACGGTCTTCAAAGAAGCAAATGAGTACTTCTATTTCCTCTACAGAGGCAGAATACATAGCCATGTCATCTTGTTGTGCTCAAATCTTTGGATGAGATCTCATTAATCGACTATGGCTTTGTATTTAACAAAATCCTCTATCGTGATAATAAAAGTGCTATTGCTCTTCATGCAACAACGTTCAACACTCAAGAGCAAAGCATATCGACATTCGTCATCATTTCATCAGGGAACAAGTGGAAAAGGTTGTGGTGGAACTCTATTTTGTGAGGTCTCAATATCGCTTAGCGAGACATCTTCACCAAAGCTCTTCCAAGAGAACGTCTTGAGTTCATACTTCCACGACTAGGCTTGAAAAGCCTTCAACCAAAACACTCAAACGTGCCTTCGTAGAAGAAGACGAGGAGTAAAGGTCTATGCTCATCTATCTCTTGTAAATATTTATTCAAAAACAAAATACAAAATTATAAAACTTTCAAAATCCATAAAAATCTGAAAAATTCAAAAATCTTCAAAAATATTGTCAATTTGTCATGTTTTTCTCGATTCGATAATATCTACGGTTTTGTGCTGTCATTCAAAGAATGACACGGACTTTAGATGTTGCTTCAATTTTATTAAAAAAATAAAATTTTGAGAGAAAGAGAAAAAATGGTTTATTGTCATGTGCAAGAACCCGCTTTTCAAAGAAAGAACAGAGCCATACTTTATCATATTTTTAAAATTCCATGCTCGATTCTAAAAACATTTATCTGCTGAAAACTAATGCTATGAAAAATAACTCGGACTCTATTTTTGATAATCATCTGAACTTAAAAAGTTTGTCAAAATATCTATCTCTCAATCAACAACCTATGTCATTGATTGAGGGGAGAATGATTTCAATTAAATTAAAAGGTTATTTGTCATTCAATTGTTTTCAAAAGATATTCATGCATGTTTAACAATGGAGTTTAAAATCTCAAAATCGATCCTTATCGCTTAAAACGCTTTCATAATCAAGTCACAATTTAAAAGCTTTCAAAATCAATTTAAATCTATAAGAGATCACAAATCTCAAATGATTTGATAATTGTGATAGGGGAGAATGTGTGATTTAAATTGGATTTAAACTGATAATTCGATAAATGGTTTTATAAGGATGTACAAGCTCTCCTTCCCACATGTGACAAACGATTTCAAATTTTCCATGCACATGTTGAGGGGAGCATCTATCTTAAACCTATGATTTGAAACGTGATCACTTATCTCATGTGCAGGTTCCTCTAGTATGTGCAAAACTCTTTTCAAATCTCGAGGCACATATTGAGGGGAGCAAAATCATGAAAACCTCATCCTTCCCCAAAATGCTTTATCTACTTGATTCGATTAGGAAAGTGATGTTGATATTTTTTAGAAAATGGTAATCAAAGAAGTTAATTCTTTCTCTTGCCTCCGTGGGGAAAACTATTTCAAATACTTGAGGGGAGTTCTTCTTCTAAAAATATCAAAAACAATTCAAGTACAAAATGCTTTGATAATATATCACAAGTATCCGGATTGATTTTCAAATGGTTTTCAATTGGTTCCTATGGCAGATGAACAATACCAAATAGACCGACCAACTTTACTTTATGTATGGTGATATAAGGATGATAAGGTTAGGTATTGGTTCCCATGATCCCGCCAGAGTCGGAGGGATCTACCCAGGGACAATCCACTAGATAGTGTAGAGTCTTAGGTATGATTGAAAAAGGAGAAAAGTGAGATATGGGAAGAGTGCGGATCGAGACAGAGCTAGTAATCGAATAAACCCAACAAGGTTCTAGTTATGAAGTCTCGGTAAGCACAAGGGGTTGAAGAATGAAAAAGAATTGAATGTGAAAAGGGTGAAAAGAAATAGCCCTCCAATAATTCAACCTTAGGGCGTAAACCGGTTCAATACATATGCTACGGTGGTTACTTAGGTAACTCGGTATTGAAGACAAGACGTCATGGACCCAAAGGACGACCGCACTAAACTTCCCAAGCTACTCAAGTTCCTCTTAAAAGGACTTGTTTCATTCTCACGGGAACCTACATTATCTATCGACTTTCTCTTAGAGATTGTTGATATTGAAGAAGGAGACCTCTCCCTAGTCTCCGATATAGGATCCAAAATGCACAAATTGAGTCTAGAGCCACGAGATCATCAATAAATCTCATTAGGACAATTTCAATGAAGACTCTCTTTTTCACACAATGTGGAAAGAGAAATTATATCCTGAGTCCTACGCATTATCCTTGTGGTATTGCCGTAACATCCGAGTGATGTGTTTACATATTCACTGAAGATGGAAAGCCTTCTGGAGCCAACATCTAACAAGCTCCCGGTAGGTGGCATGTGAGATCTATTATACAGATCAACCATGTGACAACTGAACAAAAACAATGGGGCGATTCAATCTTTTGAATCAATCCTGGTTCAGGTTATGGATTGACGGGTACCTTTGAAAAACCGGTCTTTGTGCTTTAAAACTCTTTTCATTAGCACGTCGACCGTGTACTAATTTTTCAAATCAAAAGGTTTTTATGATTGATAATTGATTTTCATTAAAACCTTCGTTATATTGCAAAAACAATTTCTATTGAGCAATACACGATTGTTTTTCAAATCTCTTTTCATCAATCGATGGACTTAAATTCGGCTGGTTCACTCACTCCGTGTTGTCTTCTTTGAGACGTTCCTGGTTTGAGAACAGCCTAGAGCAAATGCGAAACCCTGTCAAGGAAATTCTTCGAATTATACCCGATCACAAAGGCGACTTGTAATCGATCAACGGGAACCGTGGGCCGGTACCTCAATTCATCGAAGTGATCAAAGACACTTTCGTGCGCTTTATTGCTAACTGCTTATGCGTACACCCGACGCTTTGTACCGATCGTAATGGAGCGGTCAATTCATAGCCGCATGCTCACACAACACATTCATATCAAAAGAAATCATGATTGGTGCATCAATGACTCTGATATTCTAACTCCATGCTTCGCTACGCCAATATCATGAATCAACGAAGCTTCCGCTACTCTGATGAGAAGATATCATGATCCAGAATATGAGCATGTCGGTCCGAAAGTCACAACATCACATAATACCAACACCACAATGGATGTATCGAGATTTTCTATTAGCCGATGATCTCAAAAGTGGCTCAACATTATTATCACGTGATCAAGAAAAGACCTCCACTTGGATTAACCAAACATGCAATGAGTGGAATCAATGACTACGAGCCTCGGAGCAAAGTACTACATCAAGAATGCAAGATCAATTGTTAATGTAATATCCGATTGTATTCAATGTCATTTTAGTATATGTTTGAGGTGACCTCCCTTAGGGGAGATTGTTAGGAATTAGAAATTCCATGTATTAAAGAGTCGGTCACCTCAAGTATATGTAATCGCTAGAAAGCTCGTAGTCATAGTACTTTTATGTTAAGTAGTATTTAGTTTAGTAACACCGTGAGGAAGGACGGTCTTTACCCATCAGATGCCCGATCCACGACCCGTTGTGTGGCGCTTTATTGTAAGACTATAAATACTCTCTACCTTCCAAGGTAGAGAGTTGGAGCTCATAATAAGAATTTTCTTTCTCTCACTACAGTTCCCTAAACCTCTAACTTTCTCTCTCTAGAATTCCACTTATACGCCTACTTTGTGTTATGGTTTGATGTGTATGTGAAATCCAATATCCTACATCCAGAGTTCCCTAATCACGTCTACAAACTGAACAAGGCTCTCTACGGTCTCAAACAAGCCCCCCAGGCGTGGTATGATAAGTTGTCATCCTTTTTCATATCTCATAACTTTGTCAAAGGATCGGTCGACACAACACTGTTTATACAATATCACGGGGAACACATTTTAATCGTTCAAATTTATGTGGATGACATCATTTTTGGGTCAACACATCTAAAGTACTCAAACGCTTTTTCAAAACTTATTAAAAAACATTTTGAAATGTCCATGATTGGTGAACTAACGTTCTTTCAAGGACTACAAGTTCATCAATCACCCCGTGGTATTTTCCTTAGTCAGTCAAATATGCTCTTGAAATTTTAAACAAACATTGAATGCAAAACTGTGATACCTATGCCACACCTAAGGCACATACCAAGAAATGTCAAGACTTCCGTTTACCCGGTGTATAGGTTGTACTTCTGAGGTGAGCCAACGTAACAATTGACGTTTTGGTTTATTTTGTTGGTTTTTTAATTTTTATGGTTTTGTAAACACTCTAGGAAGAATGTTTTGCTTTTTTAGATGTTTTTGGGTTTTTCAAAAATATATATATGTAAAAAAACGACGGTAACTTCACTCGGGGAAGGATCTTCAAATGCACGCGATTCGAGACAGAAATACGAAAATTAACTACAAGCCCTCCGCACGTAAAAATTGATTTGCTCGGGAAACCAATAATAGAAGTTTGTAGTATTTGGGTAACTCAAACGTGTTAGGTTTGAGCACCGAGATCGTTCCGAACGAGGGTTGAATGGAATTTTAACTCACGTCGCTGATTATCAGGATTTGAATGGGAAAAGGGGATAATATGATGTTTTTCTAAACTACGGGGCAAGGGAAGTAAAGGGGAAGAAATTATAAGGGAATTAATCTACGGGGAAACAAATATTAGTACCAAATATGCAAATATACGCTAATATGCAAATTACAAACTAAATGAAACGCGAATTAAATGTAAATAATACTAAATTGAGTTCTAAAAATTATCTAGAATTACTTTTGAACTAAAAATGATATTTGAAAATTAAATAAGATTTAAAACAAACTTTTAAGATTTTTCTTGAATTTATTTGAATTAAAAACTAATTTCTAATTTTAAAAATAAAACTAAATAACTAAAAATTATTAAAACAAGTTAGAAAATTATAAAACTATTTTTCAAAATTGTAAAATAACTAAAAAGACTTTTCAAAATTAAATTTGTATTTTTCTGAATTATTTTCTAATTTCTATGATTTAAAATCTATTTTAAACTAAATAACTTGCTAAAAATTATTATTTGAACTAAGAAAAATAAGGAAAAATATTTTTTTGGCTTTTTATATTTTCCATAATCTAATAAAAATGAAAACATATTTTTTTGAAGTTTTTCTAATTAATTTGTATTTAAAAGTAATTAAAAAGGATTAAAAACTAATTTTAATAGAGAAAAATAGCAAACAAATACTGAAAATTATGAAAAATTCGGAAAATATAAAATATTATTAGAAAACTATGAAAATTGAAAACAATTATGCTAGAATGCATGAAAATATGATCTACTATGCAACTGCTTATATAATAAGCTACTAAAAATAAGCAAATGACATCTAAAGTGCACCAAAAGCTACAAGGTTCTGAACTATGCAATAACTACTCCAAATCAACTAAAACCAACTAGTCTAAACCTCTAATTACAAGCTACTAGTGGAATGATCAGATTCAACTAAGAAACCAAACAGGCCTGAAGTGTTACTTTAGAGCTTAAGCACAAGCTATCCTAATAAGCTAAATGGAAATCCAGACCATGCAATCTACACTAGACCTGGCAGAGAAGCTATAAACCAAAAATGGAATAGTGATAAGCTATGGTGAGCTTTTTACAAGCTTTGCAACATACCTATACACACACAGTTTTAACTGAATGTGTGTACAGGGCAGTAATGACCCTTTTTAAACACGACTTTGACGGCTTGAAAAAAATCTTAAAATTATTCTAAAAATATTTTCAAATAGATCACCAACAAGACTTGTGAAATCTCAAATTTCAATAAGTTTGGTCCAAAAATGAATTAGTTAAAAATCCAGAAAAATGAGTAGTTTGCATATGAAAGTGAATTTTGACTTTTGAACAAAATATGAGTTTTGACTATTCTGAACATGTGAGCTTATGAAATGGAATGTAAATGATGAATTATCAACTACTATCTAATCTATATGCAGATTTTCACTAACTATTACTAACTTAATTAAGTACAAGAGCAGATTACAATGAATTTTGACTTTCAGTGTTTATAAATGCCACTAAATGACCAAACTGACTATACTACACCTAATTGAAACTCAAGCAACTAAACCTGAATACTAACTACTCTTTAATCTCAGATTAATGTGTTCTTCCAAACACACCTTATTCTACTGATGAGCAATATTCAAACAGCAATTTACTTAACCAGTTCACTTTAGCACTTAATCTAAGTCTAATGTGCCTAATTACTCCTAAATGCAAAACTATATATCATCTATGACCTCAGATTCAAACTTAAACAACTAACACAAGTGATGACAGATAAACAGATTAATGATGAAGATTATGCAGAAAATCAAACTAATGACAGTAATGATACTTTGATTAACAGAAATACAATTAACAATATAAAAGCTAACCTAAACTGAATCAAACAATTAAACAATAACTACAATTCAGATTTAAAATTAGAGATAAAGTATGAACTCACAAGTGTCCTGCCACTATGGCATGCTTTTGAACACCAATTACCACTAACCTAAAGCTATTACCAATCCAAATCTATCACAATCAACCGAAATCCATTTCCATATCAGTAAACCAGAAGAGGTTCATTAGTGAAACTGAGGTTTGACTTTAGTTGACTGAGTGAAGAATTGAGAGTCACTTCTGAATAAGCAAACTAAAATAGATTTGATATAAGCTCAAGGGACCAATTGAAATATTAATAAGCTGAAATGAAAAAAATGAAACAGTGATTTAAATTTGATGAGAATGTAAGCTAAAAATATTTTTATTAATAAAATTTGAGTACAAAATAGAGATAACAAAGCTGAATTTAAACTAAAACATTTGAAAAATACAAAGATATTCATAAGCTAATTCTACACTACTCCTACACTACTTCCATATATCTGTGGATGTAAAGGGCCTTTTATACTTGAGCTTGAGCTTAGGAATGATCTAGAAACGAGCTTGTGTGCTTTCTCTCAGCATCTCTCAACCCTTGGATCTTCATTACACCTCATCCCATCAATCATGACCCTTAGATCATAATTTCCACGTTTGATCGACCCAATCGAGCTCAGGGATTGGGTATGTGACACACGGATTGCCAACCTGGCATTCCGTGTGTCGCATGTCAGAACAAAAGTACCGGATACCCTTAATTGAAGTGGATTGTACCAATTAGTGCCAAGGGTAAATTAGGTTCATACCTGGGAATGTTTGGAGGGAAAATTGGGCGGTAAAGGTTAAACGTTATTTTATATTTTTTTAACCACTTTGACCTGTTGACTTGGCTAATGGGGAGGTTCAAATGAACTTGTGATAGGGGTCCAAAATATAGCAATGGGTCAAGTAGTTTAGTAATAGTTGACCGGTTTTAGACAGGCTTTGACTTGGGTTTAGAGATGGTATTGGGCTTGTTGGGCTTGCATTGGACCAAGGTTGTTAATGGATAAGATATGGATTAGGACCAAAGTTGTAAATTCTAAAATTATAATCCAAGGGTTAAACTTGACAATCTCCAATATTCCAAGGACCACTTTTGCTAATTCTGAAACTCAAGGGTATTTTCTGACAATTCTTGAAAGTTGAGGGACTGATTCTGCCAATTCTTTAAAGTTGATCATATTATTCAGAAATCATCTTTTCAGCATGAAATTCTTCACAAATGCTCAATTCTAACCTTCCGGATCAGCTTTAGCACTCTTTATCTCTCGTGCTCGGGTTTTTGGCTGATTTGGCTTTCTTTTATGTGTTTTATCATATTCGTACCTGCACATGCATAAACTCAGCAAATATTAGCAATAAACGGCTCTTTCTTGGTTATTTTGGGTCCATTTTGATATAGAAAAGGTATGTGTTTTAGCACATACCAATACCGAATCTGGAATCGTCGTACAAGGGAGATTATGGAAATGATTCATGCAAATTTCGATGAGATTACAAAAATGGCTTCTGAGCAAAAAAGCTTGGAACCCGGACATAACCATCTAAACTTCCCCCAAACCCCATCATCAGCTGAACCAAGCTTACAGCTTACTCGATGTCAAATGGAACAGCTATTTGTTCCTCTATTTAGTGATGATATTGATCAACGTGCTCCAGATATATCAAATGTTTCATGCTCAACCCGATAATAAACCAATACCGATACACTGAAACAACAACAACTGTTGAAGAAGCACCTCCAATTGATTCTACAACAACAGCCGAACAAACCGCATCCAATGACGCTGAACCAGCTGATGATCTTCTAAACCAAGAAGTACCTACACCTATAGATTATGATCCAAATGCGTTCTTCAATCCTTTTGCTAATGAAACTGCCACTTATGATATTCCAGAATCATCCACAAGCTATTTGAATCCTCCTAATCTGCACAATGTATATCAACATCAACCCTCCACACATCGTTGGACTAAAGACCATTCTCTTGTAAACATTATTGGAAACCCGAATCAACCAGTCGTAACTAGACAACGCCTTCAGACAGACGGTGAACATTGCATTTATGCACTTACCGTCTACCAAGCTGAACCCAAAAATATTAAAGAAGCCATGACATATGACAACTAGATTGAATCCATGCAAGAAGAACTTAACCAGTTTAAACGTCTTGAAGTATGGGAATTGGTTGCAAAACCAACAGGGGTTTATGTTATTGGTCTGAAATGGATTTGGAAAAACAAGTTGGATGCTGAAGATACGGTTATAAGAAATTAGTCACGTCTGGTGGCTAAGGGTTATAGACAAGAAGAGGGGATTGACTACGAGGAATCATTCACACCAGTTGCTAGACATGAGGCTGTACGGATTTCTGGCATTCGCGGCTCACATGAACATCACGGTCTTTCAGATGGATGTCAAAAATGCTTTTTTGAATGGTAAACTGAAAGAAACGGTCTATGTTAGTCATCCAGAAGGATTTGTTGATCCAGAGTTCCCTAATCACGTCTACAAACTGAACAAGGCTCTCTACGGTCTCAAACAAGCCCCCCCAGGCGTGGTATGATAAGTTGTCATCCTTTTTCATATCTCATAATTTTGTCAAAGGATCGGTCGACACAACACTGTTTATACAATATCACGGGGAACACATTTTAATCGTTCAAATTTATGTGGATGACATCATTTTTGGGTCAACACATCTAAAGTACTCAAATGATTTTTCAAAACTTATGAAAAAACATTTTGAAATGTCCATGATTGGTGAACTTACGTTCTTTCAAGGACTGCAAGTTCATCAATCACCCCGTGGTATTTTCCTTAGTCAGTCCAAATATGCTCTTGAAATTTTAAACAAACATGGAATGCAAAACTGTGATACCTATGCCACACCTAAGGCACATACCAAGAAACTGGACACTGATTTGCATGGGAAATTGGTTGGCCCTACCAAATACCGAAGTATTATTGGGTCTCTCATTTATCTAACATCCAGTAGACCTGACTTTGTCTTTGCTGTATATCTTTGCTCCCGTTATCAGTCGAGACCAACTAAAACTCACCTCTCTGAGGCTAAAAGAATCCTCCGATACATCAAGGGAACCATTAATTTGGGAATCTGGTATCCGAAGGATTCTAGTTTTGAACTAATAGGTTTTTCAGACGCTGATCACGCAAGTTGCTTAGATTCTCGAAAAAGTACTTCAGGTGCGCTACAATTTCTTGGTGATAAACTGGTGTCATGGCAATCAAAGAAGCAGGATTGTACATCGCTGTCCTCAACTGAAGCAGAATATGTAGCCATGTTGGCGTGTTGTGCTCAAGTCATTTGGATGAGAACACAACTCAAAGACTATGGTTACGTATTTGACAGAATCCCAATGTCTTTGTGACAATCAAAGTGCTATTGCGATCTCGTGCAACTCTTTCCAACATTCGAAGTACAAGCACATCGATCTTCGATATCATTTCATAAAGGAGCACGTGGAAAAGGTTACCGTTGAATTATTTTTTGTGTGTACTGAACACCAACTGGTGGACCTTCTCACCAAAGCCTTAGCTCCTGCTAGGTTTACTGAGTTGATCCACCGGATTGGTATGAGGTGTTTGACTCCAGAAGAACTGGACGAACGTTTGACACATTATTAAAACCAGTCAAACATCAAAATCTCTTTTGTAAATATTTTAACAAAAACAAACTAGAATGATATAAAATTCATAATATACAAAAATATTCTTCTATCTAAATTTCTTTCAACATTGCAAGTACAAATCTTCCGTCAACACTTTGCTCTTTCAAAACAATTTAATATTTTCTCGACCAAGTGTTGAAGGGGAGAACGTAAATATTTTCTGTTTCATAAAACCTTGTACTTGCATGTCACTCAATATTGGTTGCATCTTTGATAATGGTGGATACGTTTCTTGTTTCAAAACACTCCTCGGGCTCTAATTTGTAAAATTTCACTATTTCTAAAGTCAAGGGGGAGTGTCGTCAAGTTTCTTTGCAAACCTTCATGTTTTGTTTAACCAAAATGGAAGTTATGGGCTTTGAATGAAAATGGTTGAGATGGAGGGGCTATACTTCTCAAAAATTTAAACTACAATTAACAAAACCACCCCACCTAATATTCTTACTCATTTGTTTCATGCATTAAAGTCTTCCAACTACCATATCCCATGCCTATAATTCAACCTCAAATCTGTGTTACAATCTTCAAATTTGTAAGTGTTTAAAGTTTCTTTGAGTGATTCCAAACATAGGTTTTTAATTATATGTAAAATCAACGGTTTGATTTTGCTCTAGGCGTGATTCAATGTTTTACGCGTAAGCGTATGAACAAGTGATCACGTTTGGGTGTTTGTTGTGAAACAATTGTGTTAAAAGGGTTCTAATATTGATTCTAAAATTGTTTCCAATAATTAAATCAACCCAGAAACTATATTTAATCACTTTCATGATTTAGGGTTTATGCGTGAAATTGGGGGTTTTCAATTGTGTGTGTTTAAGAACAATTAGAGGCTTGTAATATGCTTAATATGTGTTTAATTAACCAACAACATCTCTGAATCTTACCCAGAAACCACAATTTGGTGAAAATTGAATTTAGGGTTTAAGTATTCGAACTTTTGGGTACTTTTTATTCATGAGGAGTTTGATGTTAAAACTGGTTGAAAGCAACTCATAATGCTTCTAAGACCTCCCAGAAATATTTTGGTGAAATTTCCATGGTTAAAATTCTTACGAGTAGGATTTGAGTTGTTAGGGTTTAACTTTTACGCATAAACTAATGTTACGCGTAACTGAATATAACTTATGATGCCATGTGCGCTTGAAAGGGTTTGAATGAGGTGTTAATTTTGAATGTTATGATTGAATTATTTTAGGTTTCGTTAAAATTGGATTCTAAGCATATGGAATACCTTACGTGTAGATGTTACGCATAAGACTAATCTTACGCGTAACTCTTACACGTAAGGGTCTACAAAGGGACTACGCATATCCTGTGAAGGATATGCGTAAACTTGGATTCTTACGCATAAGGCTTGCTCTTATGAGTAAACCTTACGCGTAAGCTCCCAACCTACGCTTACGCGTAAGCCTTATGCCAAAAGCCTTTTCCTACGCGTAAGAAGGACTCATACGCATAAGCTTAGTTCTACGCGTATGGTTACTGTGTTTACGCATAAGCTTAAAATATTATTGCTTAAGCCATAATTTTTAACTTTTCTTATGAAATGTTAGGCGTACAAACTTGTAATAAGTTACTCATAACGTCACAAGACCAAAATGTCACTAATAAGCTATAATGATTAAAATGTTGTGTGAATGAGTGAAATTTGGACTTTAAAGTTCAAAATTAATATACTCACGAAACTTATCACGACTACTTTGGACTATTGGACAACAAGTGATATTGGACTCGTAACATTCATTAACATAACATATTCAATAATTGGACAATAAAATCAACTGTTGACTAACATAATGTCTTTCGATATGTTGGTTCTTTTTTCTCAATACCTTTCAGATCACGATATGGATATCAACATGGAAAATGTTAACGCACCAAATGAGCTCACAATGGAAGACATATTCCCTACTGGTTATAGCCTGAAGATTGGAAAGAACAATCTCAAGGTTGACTTTAAGAACTTCACCGCTTTCGAGTCTTCTTGCCGAATTGCTGTTGATATTCTTAAGACTCATCCCTACAACAACATGCTCACCAACTCAGCAACTGTACCAGAGATTTATATTCATCAGTTCTGGCACACAATGAAGAAAGTTGATGGTCAAGATGCTGTCACAGTGACTCTCAACGATAAACAAGTCACCGTCACTGTTGCTGATTTACGAGCAATTCTTCTACTTCCCGCTATCCAGCCTGCTGAGTACGTACCAACTCCAACTGAAGAGGCTACACTACAATTCATGGTCGATATTGGCTATGATGAAGCTACAGGAATCATTACCAAGCATTCTTCGGTTGATTTAAAGAACATTCCTCAGCCGTGGAGAACTTTGTACATCATGATCGCCAAGTCTGTTTCCGGAAGAGACAGCGGTCATGAGCACCCCAAACTAATGCACCTACAAATCTTCTAGGGCATGGTCAACAAAATGCACATCGAATATGCAAGTCTGATCTGGGAAGACATGATGTCTCACCTCAAGAAGCCTGGCACAAAGGTTCCTTTCATCAGATACACGAAGTTGTTGATCCAGAAGATTCTCGGGAATAATCTGGACATTACCTTAAGACTTGATGACCCCAACCATCATTTTGCGTTGTTTGAGGCTACGTTAAATGTTGTCTGATTTAATGACTCATCAACAAAGAAACAAGGTGTAGTACTAACTGACTGCCTTCTAACTGATGATATTAAAAGTCTTCCATCGTATTCACGATACCAAGAAGCAGTGGCCTTAGGCAAAGTTGGTTTCATGGATGAAAAGTCTTCAGCCATCCCAGTCAAGAAGGCCAGAAGGTCGGGCAGTGCTAGAAGTGTAGCAAGCACTGGGAGTGGCCTTAAGTATCCTAAGAGGAATCCTCCCCAAAAAAGAAAACTTCCATCTGAGGGTGTCATTCCTACTCCTAAACCGGCACCTAAATTAGAGGACCAAGACTCTGAGGATACTGAGTCTGATGAGGTGGTTCACTATTTGGAATCTGCTACTGGTGATACAACGTCACCAAGAATAGCTGACAAACCACCAAGTTCCAAAGCAGACAAGGGTACGACTCCAGTGGCTGAAGAAGAAGAAGAAAGCTCGGCTGATGAACCTAAGGATGAGGATAGAGAGTACCACAAGACTCTCAAAGAGCTAAGGTTAAAGCATGTTGCTTCTGAATTCAATCGTGAACAAACAAGAGGCCCTGGAGGTTCCAGTGGTGGTGCACTGACCATACCAGTTCGTGATGCGGTTAATCAACCCGATAAGCGAACTGGTGCCACTGCTAAGGAATCTACAAAGCAGCAGCAGCTGAACTATGATGTTCCATTCACCTTTGAGGAAGAAGAGGAACAAGAAAAGGATGAGAAGATCACTGATAAAGATATTGAGGAAGCCGCTAGGGAAAGAGCTGAAGAAGAAGCTCGGGCAAAAGAGGAAGAGGCAAAAGCTCAAGAGGAAGCTGATAATTATCTACTAGATAATCTTGAGCACAACTCGGAAGAAACCTCTGAGCCACCTAAAGATCTTGAGCCTTCTCGTGAATCATCTTCATCATATTCATCATCTCATTCATCACCACCACCATCTAAAAGTGCTACCAGATCAACTTTCAAATCAGTCAAGAAACCAACCAACACTTGGGCATCACGTACCAAGACAAAGATTGTCAAAGCTGAGAGACAAGCAAGGAAATGCAACGTTGTCAATAAGAAACTGAATCAGCTTGCTGACAGAGTCAATCTACTTCAGAATGTCATAAACGAATCTTCGGAGGAAAGAGAACAGATCCAACAATTTCTCAAACGAGATATACAGGGTGAAATAGACAAGACGATTAGGGACTACACTCATAAGTTCCTACGACAACGTCCCCGAGTCACAAGAGAGACGTTCGCGGACAACTCTTTCCACATCTCATGTCATTGGTAAATCATACAATGGCTAATACCAGCGATCATGGAAATCAAACCAATTCCGGTCCGGTCTCCTTGTCTCGATAACGAATTGATCTCGGCTGGTTATGCAAATGTCTCAACGATTCGCAACTTTCACTTCACGACGAAGCTAAACTTTTTGAGGCATTGCTGGAATATCAACTCAAGACATCGTGTAAAGAGTCGGCTAATAAGGTTAAGCGACCAAGAGACGACGATGATGCGGACAAGGATTCTGAGCCAAAACGCAAAAAGAAAACTGACGAATCCTCATCTATGCCTCCACCACCCCCAAGGACCACCACCACCACAAGATCTCCAAAACGACCTCCTGCTAGTGACAAACCTCAGGACTGAGTCTTCACCACCAAAGGTGAAAAGTGGTGACCATTTCGAATACACCGGTGGTGATGACGAAGAGATTCCTGAGCCCCAACAACAGCCCTCATCAACACCATCAACCAAGCACCAATCAGCATTATCCTCCAAGCCACAGAAGAAAAATTCTACTATAGTTGTACCTTGGTTGGATGAAGACGACTTTCTTCTTGAGAATTGAATGGTTCTCCAAGCTTGTTGATGTAACCCCTCAATTACCGGAAGGCCAAGAACCGGTAGATGGTCGAACCATGGAGCATGTCAAGATTATTCAAGAAAAGTTTAAAGTGAAGAAGATGACAAAAGCAGAGCTAAAACGAATCAAGAATGATGCCTTTCAACTGCTTAAGGACAGCTCCGATAGAGCCATTGAAGTCGAATATCATCTCGACAACATAGCACGAGCTATGTCTAACAATATTGATTGGCTTAACCCTGAATCAAACATCAATTTCACCAGGATTCGACAAGACTCCATACTACACCGACGGACCAAGCCACTACCAACCATTGGTCGACTGATCAACAAAGGATTCCCTACCGACTTCTTCAACAATGACTGAATTTCTTCAACACGGTGAAGCGATGTTAGCAAGAATACGCTACCTCACTCACCTTCAACATCCCTAAGAAGTCTTCTCCAATAATGTTGCCATCGAGGAAGAAGCCACAAGAATGCTCGTTGATAATGTGGTAAATTACGACCGATGCATCGTATGGAATTCATCACCGGCCTAACGAAGAAGACTTTACTACGAAGCTGCCGGTACTCAAATCTAACAAAGAGGTGTACAGTGACCAATGGATCGTTGCTATAATGCATGTCAGCCTGTCTACTAAGTGGGACTACTCATTCCTGAAAGCAATCAAAGTCAAACGTCAAGACGAACAAGAATATGATTTTACTGAAGCGGATTTTCCGAGATTGTCACTCAATGACATTGAAGAGATGTATCTTGCTAAGGTACAAGGTCGAATGACAGCTTCCACCAACATCCAGCTTCGCGACATCAAGTCTTTTACGATATTCATCGAAGCGCCGTTATCCGGAACTTGTCAAGACCTTCAACTTGCCGTGGAATCATACCAAAAACATGTTAATCTCACCAAACCACAAAACTTTCCGGATATCAACTAACTTGCTCAAGTACACCATCCTTAAGAAACCAAAGTTTGGGGTAGTTTACCGCAGTGAACTTCACCATAATTGCTTCATGGCGTGCAATGAGCTTCACAAGTTTGGTGATCACACTCTGAAGAAGGTTCGTGATGGGTTAGCATATCGGTTAAAGGAGATTCATGAAGGCATCGGGTCAAAGAAGCGGTGGAATTCTAGGGAAAAGAGGGATATGAAGAAAATCATCACGAGGATTGATGAAAGGTTGTTTCGTCACGATCAGATAAGGAATTTGGAGAGTTTCGTGGGTGGAAGACAGGATTTTTCTCTCACGGGGTATCAACGTCAAGAAAGAACTCCTGGTGTTATTGACGGATTGCCTGGTACTCCTTAATTTTTTTTCCTTGATTGATATTTGCATATTTTGATCTGTATACTTGACTTATGGTTTGTGCACACATAATAGTGTACAACCCGTACTTGTAATGAAAGGACCCTGTGGTACGCCTGCCATTACAATCCTATAAAGGAGCGAAAGCTTCTTACTTTTGAGTAAAACTTATCAAAACTTTCATTTTTTAAAGTTTTGCTCAAAAGAATAAGTACTTCCCCTTATGTTTTCAAAACATCAAAAGTTAGTATTACTTGTTGAGGGGGTACTTTGCAAAAAATCTTTGTTCACAAAACTTTCTTCATGGAAATCTTCCCACAAAACTCGAAATGGACATATTCGATATCAAAATTTCGTCAAAAATAACATTTATATGCCATTTTGAGGGGGAGAAAAATTGTGTGATACAAATATGTTGTGAAACTTGTGATTGAATCAATTGGTGCTAAGACTTAACCAATGAATTGACGAGATCCGAATGTCATACATCAAAAGATTTGTCTTTCAAGATTTATCCAAGTAGATTGGTACATACGAGAAGCTCTTGATAGACATGAATTTTGACGGGTTTGACAACCTTTCGAGGTTTGTCCACACCTTCAAGGTAGTTATTAGAGCTAGTTGTCACCTAAAAGCTGACAATGTAACTCTTTAACTATGCGTAACGTGTCTCAGGGGAATTATCTATCTTGAGTCGATCAATTCAAAAGCGCGCTCTTCTCTCACCGCGCATTTCTGCCAAAACACTTAAGCACGTATGAGGGGAGTATTTCTAAAAATGATAAAACTTTCACAGGTTACAAAATTTTTTACTCATAAACACTTTGAGAGATTTTCAAAATGGTTTATGGCAACATATTAGTCAGGAGTTATAAGGTGACTAAGGTTAGAATAACGTCCTATGATCCACCAGAGCCGGAAGGATCTACCCAAGGACACCACCAATAGTTAGAATTTAGAAGTCCTTAGGTATGATTATAAAAGGAGAAAATGAGAATCGGAGAAAGAAGGAGTTGAAGAATTAAAAGAAATGTAAAGAAAAGGGTGAAAAGAAATAGCCCTCCAAATTATTCAACTTAGGGCATTAATGGGTTCAATACATATGCTACTGGCTGTCACTAGATGACACAGGTATTGAAGATCAAAGTCGCCATGGACCCAGTGACGCATACACTAAAGCTTCTTAGCCACTCAAGTTTCTCTCAACAGAATCTTGTTTCATTCTCACAGGGAAGCCTATGTAAACTATCGGCTTAGAGATTGCTGGTATTGAAGAAGGAGACCCTCTCCCTAGTCTCCGCTTAGGAAAACCAAAGCGCACTGTTGAGTCTAGAGCCATGAGATTCATCAAAAGATCTCTTAGGAACACTCGACATTTCATCACTTGTCGTTCAAAAATAAGGACGCAAGTGATACCATTATAGAGTCCTACACAGATCTTAGCAATCTATCGAGAACATTTATGAGGGGTTCACAATTGTGATCCTCAATGATTGAATGGAAACTCCTACCGTGGTCAACTTCAAAAATCCCACATGCAGGTTACTCGGTAACCTTGTGGGTTACGCTTAGTGTTGTCTCAAACGGTCTACGTGGGGTAATGCTTCCGTGTACCTCAACGACTCACCCGAATCAGAGGTACTTTGGTACATCGTGTTATCCTACTTGAGGGACTCCAGCTCATGAAATTTGCTAGAATTGAGATGTGTTTTCACACTATGCTGTAACACTCAAAGTTCAACTTGTAAGTCCGGAAATCGCTAAGGAGATTCATTTCAAGAATCGAGTCCTGTAAGATGTGGGTCATTACTTGAACTTGTTCAATGTAATGCCAATGCCCTATAGGATTCGGACTACCGATTCGCCCGACCAAGGTGAATGGAATCAAGACATTCATCAGAAGAACAATCGTAGTGGTAATCTCTCTCAGAAACGGCCACAATGATCGATTGGTGTTTATCACTAACCAATTCTTATGGATGCTCCTGGGAGATGATCGTGCAGATTCTCCACATGCTCATACCGAAAACAACATAAATTGAAGTTCTCTCAAAAGGAAACACAAAAGTCAGAATGATTCTTCGTCAATGTCAAAGAATCTACAAAGTTTAAAGACTATAGAGAACTACATCAACACTGAAAACCTACGTCAAAGAGCGTGTGAGCATGTTGGAGAAGGACGTGGAGACACTGAGAAACGGCGGACCTCTGCGATTACCACAACATAACATAACCATATCCACACCAGAACAAAGAACAAAGATATATGAAGACGTCAAAGCTGGAAAAGTCAAAGAAAAACAAGATCCTCACACTGGGGAGATTGTTAGAATCAAGGCACTTCTTCTCACAAGAAAGAAGAATGTCAGAAGACGTCAAAGCAACTATTACATCAGCACCTACAACCTTTCAAGATTACTTAAGTCATTAATTATCAAAACTTAGGGGGAGATTGTTGGAATCACTCCTAAACTATATTTCAAGTGTTTGTAATCAATATGTAATAGGTTGCTTAATTAGGATTTTATGTTAGTATTAATGGCAAGGCTTATGTAGAAAGCCCATAAGCCTTGGCCCAAACCCAATAAGGAAGGAAATGGACTTGTAGTGTTTCCCTAGTCCCTTCTCCTATAAATAGTCATGTAAACCTTCATTTGAAGGTTGGTTGTTCACATTTCACTTATATCCTACGCAAAACATTAAGTATTCATACATGTGTTTGTGTCTTGTGTTCATCCGATCTCTCTTCACCTATATTTCTTACATATTGATGCTTGTGTTACAATATGGTGACCTAACAATCACAATTAACCCGTTTTTTTTACTAATTACCTAAATTCGGGGCAATTTTTGACAAATGTTGGAAGTTGAGGGTACGGGTTTAGAAGTTTTACACATAATAAGTTTTCCCCCAAATCAAAACCCCAATTTCACACAGTACCCACAATTGAACTTTGTAAATAGCCAAATTTGATGCGTTTTTTGTTATTTCAGGTATATAATTATTGATTTCTTTGATTATGCTCTGTTTTGCTCAAAGTTATTACCACTTTATAAACCCTAATTTATTCATTTTCTAAATTTTTTAACAGAATGATACCATGTACGAATTTGCACCAATTTGATGTACACAATGACGGTTATTTTGCTCATTTACCTTTAAGGTATGCAGTAACTTATAACAGTGATGCAGTAACTTATAACACAATTAGATGCATTAGGTTTTAGTTTAAAATAGTTTAAGTTAGTTTTTAATTGAGATGCAAGAGGTTTTAGTTTTTTAGCATTTGAGTACTAGTTACGTTAAGTGTTGTTTGATTTATGTGTAATTAGCATTTTTTTTAACATTTTTAGCATATGGAAGAGGTGATGTAGTAACTTATAACAGAGATGCAGTAATTTAATTGAGATGCATTAGGTTTTAGTTTAACTTAGTTTAAGTTAGTTTTTAATTGAGATGCAGGAGGGTTTAGTTTTATAGCATTTAAGTACCAGTTACGTTAAGTTTTTTAGATTCCAATGCTGGATCCACTGTGAAATTAGAAGTGACTATCAATCTCGGACAAACCTACTTTGATAGGTTTTGCGTGTGCTTTTGGTCGACTAGAAAATGGTTGGAAGGTCAGTGTAGTAAGAGCATCACTTTAGATGATTGTTTTCTAAAAAAGTCCAAACAAGGGAAACCGGTAGCTTTCTGCCTGACTATTTCAAGGAGACTTGGTTACATAAAGGATTAAGGTCTAACTCTTATGTCTGATCAACATAAGCTATGCTTATATCCATACTTTCTTGTTAATGACTTAGTCTTACATATATTCTAACAATGTTTTTCTATATAGGTTCTTATTGAAGCTATCAAGAATGTCATGGCATATGTTCAAGACATATATATGAAGGGTTCAGGAGTTTGGAGATTTGTTTTGGACAACGTCTAAGGTCTCATATCCACAGCTGTTCAACAAGATAATGGACAAGATTAAAAGGGCTAACCCAAAGGCTCATCAGACAATAGCTCATTTTGTACATTTGTGAGGGCAGTAATTGATGGTAATTGTTAAAATACTTTGATGAATGAAATATGAATTATGCAGTTTCTAATATATTTTTGTTATTATTATACAGTTGTGTAGTCAAATCATTTTGTCATTCTTTACATATTTGCAGTCAATACACTATAAAATCCATTTGCAGATTTGCAGTCAACGCAATCAACTCACTGATTTGCAGATATTTAATAGGTGATATTTGCAGTCAATGCAAACTATTTGAGC
>OU343223.1:170650458-170818351 GCA_910596185.1 Chrysanthemum makinoi
CTTGGTCGTTTGGGTTGATCGGTGACTCCTTGCATGATGATCGAGTTGAAAATCAAGTAGATTTTGAGAAAAATTTAAACTTCATCGAAGTAAGCTTGTTCGAGATAAACTTTGACATTTTGTATCACAAGTTTAGCGATTAACTTCTGATTGAGAGATCGGCTTCTTTGGCCATTGTATTTTAACCAATGCTCACGATGTTAGAGGTGGTTATGCGGAAAATATTTCTCTAGTCACACGGGGACGGTGCGAGAAGAAACTTGTGAGTATGATCTCTTAACATCTTTTCAGTTCCTTTAGGACTTTAGGAGCGATATCACGAAGGTACTTGTTAGTGTAACCTTGATCATTTAGTTCGGTTCCTCTTTCACGATGACTCTTCATGAACTTACGAACAAATTCCTTTCTTTCTCCATCTTGTCATTTTCGTCATACATATCTTTGTATGTGATCGACAAAGAAATTTAGCTTTTGTGAGACGCGTTTTCTTTTCGACTTGTTTGGCGACTTTGTGAATCCGTTTATGAGCTTGAGAAATCCAAGATCGAGGTGGTTTCTTTTGGATGATGATTTTGTTGATCTTTTTGATGGTGGTGGTGATAGGTGAGATGAAGAATCGATGAGGAGGGACATGAGGAGATTAGGTCCTTTGGAGTGCGAAGTATCCTCCTTGGAGCGAGTTGAATGCTGAGAAGAAAGTCATCATAATCTTCTTAGTCATCATGTCGGTTTTAGCCTTTCTTCCGTCTGTTCCTTAGCTTCTTCATGAGTTTTCTCTTTCAGTCTTATTCTTTTTACGGTTCCTCAATGTTAAGATCAGTAGACTCCTTCACATGCGTTTGTTGTTGCACAAGAGTGGTGGCACGGATCCTTATCGGGTTGATTAACGCGCCGGGACACGGTGAAGAGTGGGCGGCACCACTTGATCCTCCGGGCCACCCATTTGATCTTTTGCAAATTCTTGACTTTTGAATTTGTCTAACTAATTTAAACTTCTTCTGTAGGATTGATCCGGTTGCTCTTCTTCTTCTTTAGAGCTTTCATCATAAGACTCAAGTACAGGAGTCTTTCCTTTTCCATGTTCGGCTATTGGACTTGTAGGTTTAGTTGTTGGAGGAGGGTCTGATTCTGGTCGAGAGAAGGTAATCTCTTCATCGTATGAGTACCATCGAGCTTTCGTCCCAAGCTTTCTTTGCGGTTGGGTTTGGGAATTGGGATGGGGCTGACTTCCTTAGATGGAACAATCCTCTTTGAAGGAGGGTTCCTCTTGGGAACTTGACTCACGTGCTTGCGCTTCTTTTGGTTCTCCTTACGGGTGTTCGAGAAGATTTTTTAGTCGAGATGACCAACTTTGCCTTGTCTTGCTTCGGATACCTTTTATGCGTTTGAGCTTTTCGACATCTTGATTAGAAATCGGTAGACGGCACCTTGTTTCTTTGTAGGCGTTTCCTTGATGAGATAGAATGGGTTCGTCAACATGTGCGTGATTGTTGGGGTCATTGAGCCTCTTGGGAATGTCGGGATGAAGTCCAAGTGCTCTCTGGATCAACAATTTAGTATATCCGATGTAGGGAATCTTTGAGCCAAGTTTGTTGAGAAATGACATCATGTCATCCCAAATGAGAGCTTCGATAGCGATGTGTTTCTTGTTGACCAATGCCTAGAATATTTGCAGTTCCATGAGCTTAGGGTGCTCATAGCGGTATCCTGACGAAGCAGAGACTTGGTGATGATCATGTAGAGAGTTCTCGAGGGTTGAGGAATACTCTTAAGCTCTACGTGAGAATGCTTGATGATTACTCTTGTAGCCTCGTCATAACGATATTGATTAGAATTGGAGAGTGAGGCTCTTGGCGGGTGTGGCATATAGTTTGGTTGGATCGACATGGGGAATAGGAGAACGACCCTTAAGTCTGCGGGTGTAATGGTGACTTGTTTGTGATTGAGTCACCGTCGCAGCTGATTTGTCCTTGACCCTTTCCATAGTGTTCGGAACTGTTGGATGTAGATCTGAGAGACGATTGCGAGTGTGAAAGCATGTTACGTCTGGATGAGTCCTGAGAATATCAATAGCAATTAAACATGAAGATTTTGAGCAAGTGAGGTTGTCAAAGTCAACACGGAGATTATTCTTTCCTATCTTCATTGGATAGCCATGAGGATAGATATCAGCAATGGAGAGAACTTAGTGCATCCATATTCATTTGTTGACCATGTCGTGATGCGAAATAACATTAGCCAAAAGAACCAACATATCGAAAGACATAATGTTAGTCAACAGAAGGTCTTATTGACTAGTTATTGAATGTCGTGTCAATGATTATTCAGTCCTAAGTCACTTGTATATTCAATAGTCCAATGATGTCGTGAAATGTTTGGTGAGTTAGTTAACTTTAAGTTTTAAAGTTTATTTTATCACTTATTGTTCACAACATATCAAACGATTTAAGTTTATTAGTGACATTTTAGGATTAGTGATGATATGATTAGTTTATTTACAAGTTTGTACACGTAACAAATCATCATGAAGGTCAATCCAGGTTAAGCGTAGTTTTGTAAATTATGCGTGAGCAGGGAATGATATATGCTAAGTAGACTTATGGCGTAGAATCTAAACTACGGCGTAAAGTGTTGCAGCGTAGGAAAAGGAGACCTTATGCGTAGAAGCTTATGTAGGCATATATTAACCTTACAGCGTGGGCTACTCGTAAGAGTTGACCTTATCGCGTAGAGGTCCTTGTTTACGCATATCCTTCACGAGATACTGCGTAGTCCATATGTAGAACCTTATGTAGGCGTTATGCGTGGGTTCTTCGCAGCGTAACAAGACTACGGCGTAAGGTGATCCTTATCGCGTGAAGTCAAATGACCTTGATTACGATTTCACGTGTAGCAAGCTGAAATAAGCATCATATCATCAATGTTAACACATAACATCATTTTATCCAGATCACAACACATTGGCTGTTTAAGCATTTATGCGTAGAATGCATGCAGCGTAGTCTAAACCCTAAATCTACTGCGTATGGATCTAGCCATGGTTATGCACCAAACTTTTTACGGTAGTTCAAGATGTTGTGAGAGTATATAACCAAGTTTTAACACTTAATTTGTTGAGAATCAAAATACCCAAACTTTATGAACTTTAAACCCTAATTTAAATTATTGACCAATTAGTGTTTACGGGTGGTTATAGACATTGGAAATCATCAATTCACAACACAGAGCATAACACAACAATCTTTTTACCAAAACACTTCACATTTAAAATACCCAATTCGACTCATAAACCCTAATTTAAAATTCATCAATTCGTGTTTTACTGGGTTTGTTTTGATGATAGAAACATATCATTGATGTTTTAAAACATTTTGACACATTCCATTTAACCACAAACACACAACACATGATCATGTGTTCATGCAGCTTAGCGTAGAACACAAAATCACTCTTAATCATAGATTTGACCGTTGGATTCATTTAAAATTCAAAACCAATGTTTTAAAACATGTTAGAAACATTAATCACTTACAAATGATGATCAAAACACGGATTTCTTGAGGAATTATAGCGTTAGGATGTTTTTAGGTTTGGTGTAATAAATGTGAAGGATAAGAGTTAGGTGGAGGGTTTTATTAAAAAATGACTTTAACATTTTGAGTTTTGGTCCCTCCACCTTTTCCATTTTCAACCAAAGCCTTTTAACTTCCATTTTGATTACCCAAACGAAGATTTTGGAAAGAAACTTGCGACACTCCCCTCGACTTGAGAAAATAATGAAAGGTTATTAATTAAAGTCCGAAGTGTCTTTGAACGAGAAAATGTACCACCATTTGTAAAAGAATCAAGCGAGATATGATAACATGCAAGTACACGAGATGTTTTGAAGCGTTTAAAGTTTATTTTCTCCCCTCAACACTTGATCGGAAAAATACTGAATTTTGAAAGATTAAAGTGTTGCGGAAAAATACTTACCATGTTGAAATTAGATTAGAAGAATATTTTTGTTGTTTTATCGGGTTTTATATTTTTGTATTTTGTTTTTGAAAAATTATTTACAAAAGAGAGTTTGGTGTTTGACAGGTTTTAAAGGCTGTTTTAGGAGGTCATCAATTCCTCTTGAGTCAAACACCTCATACCAATCCGGTGGACCAACTCATTAAACCTAGCGGGAGGCACAGCTTTGGTGAGAAGATGCAAGTGGTATTGATTACCACAAAATATAATTCAACATTACCATTCACGTGATCCTTGATGAAATGATATGAAGATCGATGTGCTTTGATTTAGTCTTGGCTGAGTTGCGAGTTGCAATGCACTCCGATTGTGCAATACATCGGGATTACTGTCAAATCACGTAACCATAGTCTTTGAGTTGTGTTCTCATCCATATGACTTGAGCACAACATGGTGACATGGCTACATATTACGCCCGGTTGATGCGTGATGTACAATCTGCTTCTTCGATTGCCAAGACACAGTTTATCACCAAGAAATTGTAAAGCTCACGAAGTGCTTTTCGTGAGTCTAAGCATCCTGCGTGGTCGGCGTCTGAAAAGCGATTAGTTCAAAACCGAATCGCCGGATACGGATCCCAAGTTAATGGTTCCCTTGTATCGGAGGATTCTTTTAGCCTCAGAGAGGTGGGTTTCGATTGGTTGCGCGATAGCGGGAGCATAGATAAGCGGCAAAGACAATATCAGTGCGCTGCTTTGTTAGATACATGAGAGAACAATAATACTACGGTATTTGGTAGGGTCCACCAATTTCCCATGTAAATCAGCTTCTTGGTATGAGCCATTGGTGTGGCATAGGTGTCAGAGGTTTTCATTCCAAATTTGTTTAACAATTCAAGGGCATATTTGGGCTGACTCAAGAAAATACCACGTGGTGATTGATGAACTTGCGTCCAGAAAGAATGTAAGTTCACCCATCATGGACATTTCAAAATTTTTCTTCATTAGTTTTGCAAAAGCGATTGAAAACTTTTATGTGTAGACCCAAAAATGATGTCATCCACGTAAATTTGAACAATTAAGATATGTTCCCGTGATATTGTATAAAAAGAGTTGGGTCAAACGAACCTTTGGTGAAATTATTAGCAATGAGGAAGGATGATAGCTTATCGTACCATGCCGAGGAGCTTGTTTGAGACCATCTGAGCTTTGTTCGGTTTGTAAGCATGATTGGGAACTTCGGGATCACGAATCCATCGGTTGGTGACATAAACCGTTTCTTTAAGTTGTCCATTGAGAAGCGGTTTTGACATCCATCGATAGAGTTATATTCATATGAGCTATGACGCTAGAAATATCGAGCGACCTCAAGGCGAGCAGCGAGGGCAAAAGATTCTTCAAAGTCTAATCCCTCTTCTGGCGATAACCCTTAGCCACCAGGCGTGACTTGTTTCGGATAACGTTCCTTGACATCAATTTGTTTTCCAAATCCATTTTAGACCAATGGCGTAGACTCACTTGGTCTTTCAACGGTTCCCATACTTCAAGACGTTTGAATTGGTTGAGTTCTTCTTGCATGGATTCAATCCGGTTGTCTTTTGTCATTGCGTCTTTGATGTTTTAGGTTCGATTGGCGGGCGGTGAGTGCATAAATGCAATGTTCACCGTCGTGTGAAGCGTTGTCTCTTGTTGGTAGTTGATTGGGTTGCCAATAATGTTTTCGAAGGATGGTCTTTCGTCCATCTATGTGTGGAGGGTTGATGTTGGTATACATTGTGCGGTCGAGGATTCAAATGGTTTGTTGAAGATTCAGCGACATCACGTGCAGCGATCTCATTAGCAAGCGGGTTGAAGAACGCATTTGGATCAAAATCTGCGGTGGGGTACTTCATTGAGAATATCATCATTTGGTTCATCATTGTTGGAAGCGGTGTGTTCAACTGTTGTGTTGGAGTCAACTGGTGTAGGTGCTTCTTCAATAGTAGTTGTTGTAGCGGTGTATCGGTATAGGAATATTATCGGGTTGTCGAGCGGAAACGGCGGATACACACGGAGCACGTTCATCAATATCGTCAGCGTGAATAGCGGGCAAATAACCTTTCCATTTGTTGTAAAAGTTGAGGGCTTTCTTGGTGATGATGGGGTTTGAGGGAAGTTTAAGCGGTTGTGACCGGGTTCTAAGCTGTTATACTCCGAAGCCATTTCCGTAAGTTCATCGAAATGAGCATGAATCGTTTCCATCACTGTTTTGTTGACGATTCCGTTGGAAACCTTTGGAATTATCACAGTATCAGATAAAGACTCCAATGTCAGCTTTGGCTTTGAGCTTTCCAAAGTCATCACGATCATTATTAGGATAGCAAAGAGATCCAAATACATGAAAGTGTTTTAGATTCGGTTTTCGGTTGTGGACAAGCTCGAAGGTGTTTTTTGTTGTGGCGTTTGGTGATCATAGAGCGGTTTTGAGTATAGCATCAGATGATCACGACTTACGCCCATAAGTATCTGGAAGTTTAGCATTGATTAACATTGTTCTTGCGGCTTCCACTAGCGTTCGGTTTAGTCTTTCAACAACTCCGTTTTGTTCGGTGTGCGTGCAATAGATGTTTGATCTTTGAATTCCCACTTTCTCATAGAATTCACGAAGGGTTTGTTAACAAATTGATTCCTTTATGCATTACGATGATTACGGCGGTGTTTGGAGCTGAACACGTATTTTTGTGAAAGGTGATGATCATTTGTGGAGCTTGGTCTTTGCTACGAAGAAAGTAGACCTAAGTCCATCGAGTAGTCATCAACAATTACTAAGATGTAGCGTTTGCCATTGATCGTTTGCTGCGCGCATCGGGCACACAAATCCATGTGAAGAAGATGAAGCACATCTTTGAGTGTGTTCCACCTTTGAAGGAAAATGAGCACGAGTGCTTTCCCTTGTTCACAAGGCGAGCAAAGGTGATCTTTTGAATACGGGAATGGGAGTCCTTCAACTAGTTTGTGTCGAGCAAGGTTGGTGATGGTGTGAAAGTTTAGATGTGAGGCAGCGGTGCCATAGCCAGATTTTGTTGATGTTGCCTTAGAAAGTAAGCAAATGGGAGAGGAAGCAACCATGTCTTGCATAGAGATAGTGTTGAGACTAGAATTACGAGAGCGGACATAAGGTCATTTCCTTGTAGATCACGAATGAAACAAGTTTTCTCCTGAAAGCAACCTCCAAATCTCCATCACAAAATTGACCTCTTGAGATTGTGGTAGAGGCCTTCCACATAGTAAACCCTGCTAATTTCGATGTTCCAATTGATATAGTCTCCGTAGCCCATGATAGCTGCGAAGTGATCATTCCGAACGGCGGTGCCAATGAACTTTGCAATAAAGTTTGATAACAGATTTAAGATACTGTCATGTGTGGGAACATCCGCTATCAACAATCAGAATGATCGTATCACCTGCATTACACTGAGGCGACAGATGGAATAGAAGTAGATGTGGAACCCGAAATGTTAGAGGGTTCCATAGCAATTATAGTAGATATACACACATCAATAGCTTTAGGTATCCATTTAAATCCTAGTGTGTTATATATCCATTTCCGCCATCTATAACTACTCTTTGCTTTAGTCTTAGTGAATTCACTAGGTGGTACTACATTCTTAGGAGGTGAAGCTGGAGCTCTGAGGGACAACAATGCGTTTCTTAGAATCTAAAGATGGCGGTCTACCAAGCACGAGACTTAGAATTAGTTGGCCTAGAGGTATTCGGTTCTTAGGATTCCTTAAGCGAGATTATAGCTTTAGCAACACATTTATCATGGCAATCGGAATTCATACTTTTACCACAAATAACACAAGGTGCATCGGTGAATATCAAAAGTACTTAATGGTTTAGCATTAGTTACATCACTATTTCTATTACATTTGCTGAGGCCAATATCTATAGTGGAGCAACGTGTGTCTTATTCATAGTCCTAGGGTGTTCTTCTACTTTAGCATTCTTGATTGATCTTTTCTTAGGTCGCAACTTCCTATTCATTGATTGAGTGCTCTTAGAACGTGAAGTGCGGACGTTTGGAAAAGGCTCAACTATTCTGTTTGTTAGAAGGAAGCACGTTAGCTACTTGTGATTTGGCGGTGAGATTCTAGGTGCATGAGTACTAAGTGTTACGGGGGCTAATCTCTTAATGATTGTTGTCGGAAGTTGTTCATACTTTCCTAACATTTCTCTTAACTTGATGATAGTGTGAATCGGATCTTGATTTTGAACCGAACATTTCGGCAAAATGCATAACTTCTTTAGTGTGTGCAAGATAATGATCAAGTTCATTTGATGCTTCATCACGAGTCTTTTTTAGTAAATCAAATATGACACCATATTCCTTTTTAACTTTTACAAGTTCTTGTTCATATTTAGAGATTTGACACTTAAAACCGTTTTGATCATCAGTTGCTCAATTTTAGAATCGAAGGTTTTGCCGCATAGCTGGTTGATTTTGTTTTGAAAAACAATTTGTTGATCGTGAATATCTTTTTGACACCAATTAAGACGGCGTATTGCATTTGAAAGTTCGTTTGACAATCGTTTGTTTTCAACTTTTAAGGACTCGATCTGAAGCACATTATCAGTGTTCTCAACATTTACCACGAGATCAACGGTATCGTGGAGATATTATCAAATGCATATGACAAAGAATTCAATAACACAACATTTTGAACATCCGCCGCGGATAACATCTTCCAAGAGTCGATCAACATCTTTTCTTAACATTTCTTTTTCGTTTAGTGTTTGAAATAGATGTTTTACTTTTCTCAGCGTTTTCATGACCCCAAGTTCCTTATGAAAATCCTTTTCAGGGCAATTGCACAACTTTTCAAGTTTTAACATTAGGTAAAGATTTTTTCGAAAAATGTCTCTTTGTTCTCGCGCCGGTGATTGAAAATGTTCAACTTTGATTTGGTCGATATTCTATCTCATGTTGTAAAATTTTGAGGCCATGAAAATGTCAAAATATCGAAGAATTTTTCGATTTTCGGGTTGTGAGTTTACTTCACTAATGGAAGGTAAAGGACCATAAGTTTGTGCAAAGTCAGTTTTGGGATTAACAATAGAAGACTCAGGTGTTTTGATGATAACTCTTGGTGTGTTAGAAGAATCCGTTGGTGTGACGAAAGTGACCGGTTTAGAATAATTAAAAGGTTTGTTGTAAACAACAATTTTTAATTTTGATCGACTCTCGTCTTCTGCATCTAATTCCTCTTGGCGATGATATTCAACAACATTCATAACAGAATTATCAATTTTATATTACGCCTTTGGAAACTTCAGATTTGGTTTGAATGTTTTGGTTGAAAGCTTAGGTTTGTGTCAGCAAGATTAGGTCCATATCCATTTGGATTTGGTTTTAAAGTAAACTTTTCAATGGTTGTGACCGACTCGCCATGTTTGTAAACAACAGTTTTAAACTCTTTAAGTTTGTTTTGCAAGCCGATGATTTCTTCAAGATGATCATCTATTCGTTTCGTCGAATGCTTTTTGTATCAGAGATTTTTTGACAAGTTAACAACTTCGGCCTAGCTTTTTGATTTTCCAAGGTGAGGCGTTAATTTGCTTTTTATGTTCATGTTTGATTGTTCTATTTGGACAACAAAGCATTCTTAGCGGCTAGATCACGCATCTGTCGTTCTAAATATTTTTCGTTTTGATAAGATTTGGCAAAGGCTGCTTCAAAACCGTTTTCACGTTTTCTTGAGTTTTGAAAAAGTTGAGTTGCTTTTGTAAACATTCAAAATCCTTTGTTAACAGTGCATATTTACTTTTCAAGTCCTGATTTAATGCAACACATTCGGCAATTTGGGATTGTTGGTCTTGAAATAAGAGAACAAGATGCGGATGGGGCAAGGTTCATCTGTTCAGCGTGAGTCACAACATGATCATTATTTAGATCCTCAAGTATGACCACGGAGTCAATTTGATTATCAAAGGAAACCGGTTGGTCATCTTGATCGTCAAATATAACTCTGGTCTAGTTGAAAATCGTCGGAATGAGATGTGGATGACTCATTTTGAACATTCTGAGCCTTGCGGGATGCAGATGTTGGCGGAGATATGAGATCGAGAGATAAATATGGTTTGTTGAATTGCACGAGACAAGCCATCGTGTCTCTACTGGGCTGTGTCACTCATGTGTAGCTCGCATATTAGCCATCAACATACTTGTTGCATTGGCACGCCATATATCATCATCAGTCGGCATTTGCCATAAAGCTCTGTTCTTTGTGCGAGAGTTCCACCACTTCATCCTTAAGAGCCAAAGAAGAGCCTCTTTGAAATAAGCACGCCCCCAGTCCTTGGCTTTGGGCATGCATTAGCCAGTGTCCCTTCTCATTGCAGTTGTAGCATCGAAGACCATTCAACCCATTTTGAGCATTTCCTTGTTCCACCACTTGAGCTCATTTGTTATTCCTACCCACACGGCATTAAACCCTTGACCACGCCCATCGGCGACCATAATCCGCGATTCGAACTTCAACCGTCCATTGTTCTAACAGCTTGAGTCCGTGTGTTAGATGAGGAGCGAATCACGATTGTTGGATTTGTTGGTATAACGGCTAAAGGCATTAGCAATCATAGCAAATCCTTGTTGCAATGCTTCGAGCGGATCAGATTCCTCATTAGCTTCAGCGACATATGCTTGAGCATTGTTGTTGTATGGAACCAATTGATTTTGTTGAGGTTGTTGTTGTGAAGGTGTGTTTGTAGCATTTGGTTGAGTTCTTTGGTTGAGAATAATAGGTTTTGAGCATATAAGGCAAGTTGTTGTTGATTTTCCGGATGTGTTGGTGGAGCAATTTGAGCACGGAGAATCCTTTTCCGATCAACTTCCTTTTCATGAGGTTTCAAGTAATCGTACAACAATCCGTAGGTAGAATGATGCATGTTCTTCGCTTGGCGGAGAAAAATGACATACTTCTCCCATTAGGGACCAAGACTACTCGGAACTTAGTATTCCTGCAATTCTTGGCATGATGATGTTGTGTTTATCCAAATCATTGATGATGTCTGAAAATCTATGATGATAGGACTCTAGTGTCTCTCGAGGTTCAATCATGAAGTGTTCATAAGCCAAGTAAATTTTGGATTCCAAATCCTCGATTGATCTGAGATCCTTCCATAAGAAGGCGAATATGATCCCATCTTTTGTGCGATCTTTTGAGCATCAACACTACGAAAAATTGGGTTTGGTAATCCTAAGAGGATGTATTCCATTGCAAGTTCATCAACTTCATAGTGTAGAAGTTCGTAGGATTTAAATCGCACAGTAGCAATGTTGGTTTGTTCATCTCTTGGTGGAATGGCATTTGGATCTCGGGTACAATGATAGTAGGCATCTCAAATGGACCTTCTAAGATAACCTTCTTTAAGAACTTTCCATGTGGCTTCTTTAGATCACAAAACCTAAAGAACCTTATCACCCATTGATCATAGTTTCTGGAGTGAGCATTGGAGGTCTATCAAGTGATCGACCTCATGAATTGATTGTTAGGTGCTTAAAGCTTCACACATCTTTGCAAACCAAGTGGGTTCCTTCATAGTGTTCCTTGATGGATGTTGATTGAATTCATTTGTGTGCGGTTGAACTTGAGGACTTGGTGGTGGTTGAACCATTTGAGGTTGTGGATTTGCGACAAGATTTGTGGAGTATGTTGTTGATTAAATTGCTTGTTGTTGATTCCATTGATGATGTTGTGGACTTAGTTGTTGTTGTCGTTGAGGATAAGTGTAAGGGAAATAGTTAGAGTATGGTGGTTGTGACATGTTGAAAAACTTGTGTGGTAAAATGGATCTTTGTAGTCGAATGAACCTTTGTTGATGAAGTGTCCTTAGGCGTAGAAAAGACAAGAACCAAGTAGCACTTATGCGTAAAAACACCAAAAGTTACCGTAACAATGAGGAGTTACGCGTAGGTTTTAGCTTACGCGTAAGTAGGATAAAAGCACTAAAGTTATCGTGAACAAAAGTTAGGCGTAGAAAGTTAGGCGTAGGATTACCTTATCGCGTAGACCTAAGTTTGGCGTAAAGTGAATCTTATGCGTAGGATTTCTCCGCGTAAGCTTATGCTTATGCGTAATTTTAGGGTTTTTGCCCAAATGATCTTTTACACTTCGATTGCAAAAGATATCCAAAGTCGACGTATTTTCAGACTTATCCAAGTAAGAAAACACGGAATAAACCAGAAAATGAAGATCAAACCAAGGAAAATCTTACGCGTAATTTTAGGGTTTTGTCTGGCGTAGGATTACTCGTAACTTTGATTTTGCCCAAATGTGTTTCTAAACCAGATTTTGTTATGGAATAGCTTCAATAGTACCAAAAGAGCACAAAAGTGTGAATTTTGATGTACCAAAACTTGCTAAGCGGTTACCGTAGAGACGACACCCACGAACAAAACAAGCTTAAAAACGTAAATCCACGCGTAAAGTTTGAAACTTTTTGCCAAAACAAGTATTTTAACACCTCAAAACATTGAAAGTACAAGAATCTTGGATTAAAAGTGTAAAACGAGTTTTAAGATAACCAAAGATTGCGTTATCTTTAAGCGTAAGACCCAAAACCAAAACTTCAAAAAAACAAGCGTGTACACCCAACTATTTGGATGATGATACCATTGGGTCACTAGTTTTACAACACAAGCATAAGAAAGGAGATGAAGCGATTGAACAAGTATCAAACACATACACACAATATAGTTATCACGGTTAAGAAGAAATGTATGTGAAAAGAAAATAACTTGAACAACCAACCTTCAAATGAAGGTTATTACATGAGTATTTATAGGAGGAAGCTAGGGCAACACTCCTAGTTCCTTCCCTATCCTTATGGGCTTGGGTCAAGCTTACCTTTCTACATAAGCTTGACCTTAAACAAACATAAAGGCCATAATAAAGCTACCTATTACATATGAAATATAAATACTTGAGATACTGTTTAGGAGTGATTCCAACACATCGTGACGTTAAGACTAGAAACATAACTCTATTGAACTTACTCTAGAAATCATTGTACCTCAAAAATGGGACGTACTAATGGCAGAACACCTAAATACCCTCACACAAAGAGAAACCCTTGAATAAACCAGTGAGACTTAAATACATTTTTAAGTACCATCACCTCTTCCCAGACACCACATTATCGGATAACATAAACTGAAATCTGAGACGGAATTCTTGTCAGGTGTGTAGACTATAACAACCCGAGATTTTTTAGATTAATATTTTAATCATATTATTATTTATTTTTATCAGAAAATGCAAATTTGTTATTTTTTGATAGTTAGTGATGCTTAAAACTAAAAAATGAGAGATTATTTAGTTTTTCCAAAAACGACCTTTTACTTACATTAAAATGGCTTAAGTCCAAAAAATTTTATTGGAACCAATAAATTTTTTAATATATAAGTTTTATTAAAAACGTCTCGAAAAATGTAATCCACGTATTTTTGCCAAACCGGGGTACCACGTTAGGCCTTAATTCAAGGGATACAGAGTACACACAATACACTTAATAATAATAATAATAATAATAATTAAGTGTCTAAAACCCACCAATTTCTTGTAATTCTTTTGGTTTTCTAATGAAGTGATGTTTTTATTAAATAAAATAATAATAATAATAATAATAATAATAATAATAATAATAATAATAATAATGATAATAAAAATTACCCTTATCCCACTGCCCACTCACACATATCCACAGATGGTTTCTTTTCTCTCCCAAGGTCACTTTTACAAAACCACCTCCTTCCCTCCTTCTTGATACCATCGCCCTCCTCATCTCCCTCTCACTTTAATCACAACACAATAACCTTTTTCCCTTCTCTCAAGATAAAGTTTACAGATCTATGTTGATTGATTTAGGAAAACCAATTATAGAAGTTTGTAGTATTTGGGTAACTCAAATGTATTAGGTTTGAGCACCGGGATCGTTCCGAACGAGGGTTGAATGGAATTTTCAACTCACGTCGCGATTATCGGGATTTGAATGTGTAAAAAGGGATATTTGGGATTTCTACACTACGGGGCAAGAGAAAGTAAAGGGAAGCATATAAAAGTTCTAAATCTATAATGCAAATGACTAATAACGACTAATTATGCAAAGTTACGCTAATATGCAAATTACGAATTATTTAAAACGCGATTTAAATGCAAACTTATCCAAATTAATCCCTAAAAATGATCTAAAATTGGAAATGCAATTTGAAAATTATCTAAGATTTAAAACTAATTTTTATGATTTTTCTTTTATTTATTTGAATTAAAAATTATTTTTGTATTTTTAAAATGGATTTAAAATGCTAAAAATTATGAAAACTTATGAGAAAATTGCAAACCTATTTTTAAAAAATCTAAAATAACTAAAGAGAATTTTCAAAACTGATTTTGTAATTTTCTGAATTATTTTCTAACTTCTATGATTTAAAAACTATTTTGAAATAATTAAATGTCTAAAAATTACTATTTGAACTAGAAACATTATGGAAAAATAGTTTTTTGCCTTTTTATATTTTTATTAATCTAGTAAAATTTAAAAAATATTTTTTGGAACCTATCCTGATTTATTTGTATTAAATGCTAATTAAAAAGTATTTAAAACTAATTTTAAATCAGAAAAATAGCAAACAGTGATGAAAAATTATGAAAATTTCAGGAAATTTCTAAAATATGATTAGAATTCTAGGAAAAATGAGAAAAGCTATTCTAGAATGCTGGAAGTGCAAGCTGATGTGAAACTGCTTATTAATAAGCTCACTAAATTAAGCAAAAGGCTATTCTAAAGCTCTATAAGCTACCAGAACCTAATTTAGGCTAAAACTACTCAAAGACAACTAAAACTAACTAATCTATATCTCTGATTAACAAGCTACAATGATTATGAACAGATCACAATAATGCCAATCAGGCCTTATAAGCTATTTTCAAGCTTAAAAATAAGTTGCTTAACCAACTTGAATCTCAAAACCAGAAGCTAGATCCTCTAAAAAACCAAACAGGGGACCTTTTAACCAATTTTGAGCCTTATACAAGCTATGATGAATCTAAAATGATCTCTGCAACAGACCTGTTTAACCATAAAACTTGTGCACAGGGCACTTTTGAAAAACTCGCCTATTTTGAGCCTTGATTAAAGTGTATTAGAAAAATCACAAAAATAATTTGAACATATCCTCTAAATCACAAGTAACCAGTGATGTTAAATCCTAAATTTCAGCTCAGATGGAGTTGAAATGAAAATTTTAAAAAATCCAAAAATAAAATCAATTAGAACTGATATGAGATTTTGACTTTGATAAGAAAACTTGAGATTTTGACTTTGATAAGAAAACTTGAGATTTTGAATTTGATGAGCTTTGAATCAAATTTATTGAATGATTATGATGTTCAAGGATTAACTAAGACTAATGCAAGCTATATTACTAACTTCTATACCTATATGCAAATTATGACCAACTGATGCTAATTGAGATGAGCACTAGAGCAGATAAACCTAATTTTTGACTTAATGTACTCTAGGATGCAAAAGATGAATCAGAATTAAATCTATAATCCTAAATGAGACTATTGCCAAAAGAATTAACCACAAATTAGCCCTCTAACACAGAACTAAAACTTAATCCAAACACCACTTAAGATACTGATATGCAAATTTCTACAATCAAAACTCTAATCCAAGCTAAACTAATCCTCAATTTAGATTTAGTATGCAATATTACAACTATATTAACCAATCTAAACACCTAATACTCACTAAATCTAATCTGATCTAACTTGTGCAAATGAAAACATGAAATATGCAGATTCTAAAACTTATGACAGAAATGATTCAAAATTATAAGAACAGATTAACAATCACTAATATACTATTCTAGGCTAGATCTAACAACATCAAGCAACAACTAATAATATTAAATCAAACAGAGCAATTCTAACACTTATAATTCAAAATTTAATGAACTTATAATGGTCCAGCCACGATGGCTTGCTATTTGAAATAAAAAAATACCAATATCCTAACTAGAATTCAACCCAATTCCATTTCCAACTCAGTAAAACCCTTAGTCCAAATCAGTTATGCAGTATTTTGACTTTATTTGACTGAGGAGTAATATGAAAGTAGAATCTGAGTAGATGCTAGTTAAACACTAATAAGCTATTAATGAGCTTAACAAAACTTAAAACTTCATTAATCAATGAAATCACAATTTTTAAGAAAATTGACATTTTTTATTTTTAAAAGGTATTTTTCTGATTTTTGTGATTTTTGTTAAAGAGAGAGATGAAAGCTAAAATTTATGAAACATAAGCTAATATGATTGAAAGCAGTAACAATAAGCTCATACAAGTAACAAATCAGAAATTTAGATTAAATAAGGAATTGAACTAAAAATACTTTTATTAACTAAAAATTAAGTACAATTTGGAATAAGAAGTACAGAGATGGATTTGAAATACTGTAAACACTAATTAACTAACACTACTCAGAACTACTACTACACTACTTGAATCTCTCTGTGAAATCAGGGGGCCTTTTATAGGCGAGCTCAAGACTTGGAAGGATCTAGAACTTCACAAATGTGTGCTTTCTTTTGTGTAATTTTGACCCTTGATCACTTCCCATCTATCATCAATCAATGTCATCCTTTGGATTAGACTCTACACGTATGCTCAACCAATCATAGCTCAGGAAAGAGTAGAATGACACACGGATTGCCAGCGTGGCATCTGTGTGTCAGTGTGTGTCAGACTAAAGTACCAATTTGCCCTTAATTGTAGTGTAGTTGGGTAATTGGGGGAAAGGGCAATTAGGGTTCTTCACCTGGGAATATTTGGGGGTTTAAATGGCGGTAAAAAGAAATTTTGGTTAGTTTAATATTTCATTTAACTGCTTTGACTCGTTGACCGAGTTAGTGGAGGGTTCACATGGGTTATTTTGACAAGGTCCAAACGTGTGAGAAAAGGTTCATGGGTAAATTGGGGCATTGACCGGGTATAGAAGAGTTTGACCTGGGGTTGGGCTTGGATATTTATTTTGGGCTTAGTAATTTTGGATTGGATTAGGACTAGGCTTGTGATCCAGATACAACCTCAAGGACCTTTCATGTAAATTCTGAATTTCAAGGGACCCAATGTGTAATTTCTGAAAAGTGATCCAAGGGCCTTTCTTGTCAATTACAAATAAACCAAGGACCATTTATGCCAAATCTGAATCTTAAGGGTAATTTCTGCCAATTTCTTTAAACTTGATAAAATCTTTCATAAATCATCCTCTCAGCATAGAAATCTTCACAAATGCTCAATTCTGACCTTCCGACTTAGCTTTAGCACTCTTTCTCTCTCGTGCTCGGGTTTTCGTCTGATTTGGCTTTCTTTTGTGTATTTTATCATATCTGTACCTGCACATGCATAAACTCAAGAAACCAATAGATATTAGCAATCAACGGCTCTTTCTTGGTTATTTTGGGCTTGATTTGGTGAAGAAAAGATATGTGTTTTAGTACATATCATTGATGGATCAACATCACCCCCTCTTCCCCAAGAATAAAGTCACAAGAAATCTTAAGGATTTGCAAAGGGAAAACGACATTAGCTTGAATCATCCATTCACGGGGTTTTGATCTCAAAAGCATGTTGAAGATTTTCCACTTTGTTTCTTTTTAATCCAACCGAATCCACACGAGGTTCACACACCCACCTTAACTTGCAATTCATCACACAGGAAAATAAGATCCCTTAAAGTATGATTTAAGCTTTGGTGGGATCCAGTATGGATTCGGATCTGGAAGGCTATATTTGAGTTTTCATTGCTTCTTCAACTGAATCACACACACCTCTTGTAAGGGTTTTAACTTTTGTAAATTTTTTATGCCAATTCTTGAAATATTACAAGTTGAAATTTGTTTTTGATTACATAAATCGATCGACATATATATGCGTGAAACATGATTATTAGTTTGTTATTAAGTTTGTGTGGTAAACAATAAATCAACTAACCAAGATTTAATATGGCTCACCAAATGGAAGTGTGTTTTTCTTGGTTTACTTATATTTTTTTAGTTGTGAATTTGTGTTCGGATTTGTTTATGGTGGTGTTGGTGTTGCGTAAAGATAAAACCAGATAAAACCGACTGGAATACCACAAGTGTGGTTCATGTGTTTGAGGTTCAGGTCAAGTACCGAAAACAAACATAGGGGTACGGCTTTGGGTTCGGCTCAAAAACCACTCACTAAGGGTGTGTTGTTTTGTTTGTGTCTCGGTATGACACGACCTATGAGAGGGTGTGTCGGCTTCGTTTTGGATATGACCTCAACACCCATGAAGGGGTGTTTGATGGTTTGGTGATATTGTGAAATAAATATGTTTTTGTTTGATGTTGGGATATGAAAGTGCTGAAGACATAAAAGTACTGAAGATATGAAAGTACTGTAAGCTGCAAAGTACTGGGAAAAGTCAAAGAGTCAAAGTACTGCTAAAGACAAAGTCAAAGTACTGCACCTAAAAGTCAAAGTACTGCAAGAACAAAAGAACTATTATTCGTTTATGGAAAGTATTGTATTCTATGTTTAGATTACTTGTCGTACAAGGCTATCAATTGTAAACCGACTAGGATATCCTTGGGCCTATAAAAGGACTCCTAGATTGGCATTAGATGTACGAGTCTATGAGTTTTAGAGTTTACGAATTCACAAGTTAATTAGTGTTTTAGAGAGAAGTTCGATTATCTTAGAGTTGTATTAGAGTATCTGCCTAATAAGCAGATTTAGAGTTTATAATAAAAGGTTATTCTTCTTAGCTTTGTTAAGTAAATTCCGCGTACTTGATAAAGATTGCTCAGTGTTTCTTTGTTAATAACTTAGGATTTATCCGAGGTTATTAAACCTTAACAAGCTAGTTAAGATAGTTTGATTAAAGTATATCGATCCAACAAGTGGTATCATTGCTTGTGTGGAAACTCTGACTAGGAAGAAACCCTACTAGACAATATTCAAGATGTACTAAAGCTGCATCAACTCCTATCACGAGGTATGTTCTAAGTGTCATGATTTTTATCAAAAAGTACTTAATGCTTATGTTTACGAGAGAGATAATTGTGTTAAGGCTAGGTCTGAGGTAGCTGGTTATCAAATAACCTTAGAATCTATGGAAGCCAAAATCTTAGCACATTAAACTAATGAAGTAGCAGGGCTGAAAATATACTGCACAACAGGATTACAGTTAAAGCTTAGTGAATGGAAATTAAACTGTAAAATTGCTGAAATTGAGAAATTAACTAAGGAAAGAGTTGATTTGTTAGCTAAGTTTCTTTGCTTGGGGTGAAGGTGGTCTGTCACATGTTTCTTATGTTCAAAAACAGCAAAGAGCCTACCTTAAAACTGGATTAGGTTTTGGAATGGATTTTAGTAAGATAGAAGAAAACCAATCTAGTAATCCGGATGAAGGTGAGTATGAGGATATAACCACTAGTGATGAAGAACTCATTAATTATGTAGATACATCTAGTAATGATGGTTCAATAAGTGACTCACCTCCTGAATATAATAAGGCTAATGATTATCATCTTTGTTCCACATCCCACGGCATTCATCAACCCCTTAGGCCTGATGTTTCTCGTTTTGGAGTAGACAGTCTAGAGTTTAGGAAAAATCTAGTTGCTAAATCTAGGTCTGAAAAACCCAATGAAGCTGTTGAAAACGATGTTCAAAATAAAGCGTTACCTTTAAATCAAAGTCTTGCTCCACAAGCAGTACCTTCTTCAAAACCTTTTCAAAACAGTATCGCGCTAAACCTTTTTGGGATAATTTTGGTCAAAACATGTTTAATCACTCACCAAGAAGGCAAAATAATTTTGGGCATAGACATAGAAGATGTCACTTTTACAGATGGGTGAAACGTGTTTTTGTGTGTTTTAGTCCTACTCATCTAATTAAAGACATGAACATCACTCGAATACCTTAGAAAATTTCCAAAGAATAGGACTGCCAACCGAAACCTAGAGCACAAACCGTTTGGAATAATTCAAATAGGGACAATCACATAAATTTCTCACCGGATCATAGATACCCACACCAGCGAAAACCTTTTTCAAACCCGTTATCTCACGCGTACTTTCCAAAGTACTGTTAACTCTGGCCCAGTACTTTCTCAAAGTACTGCTCAGGCAAAAACAAGTACTGATCACACTACTTGGTATAGGAATCCTAGGAGATCTCACTATCAACCTAGAAGGTCTTACAATTCATATAGGAGATTTAGATCACAGGAACCAAGTGTTAAAACAGAATGGGTTAAGAGGGAAAGAAATGCTGCGAGGAGGACAGACAGTACTTTCAACCAAAAGTGAATCTGATGTTTTTGTGATACAAGAAAAAGAAAATGAACTTATAAAAGAGCGTTGTGTTGAAAAACCAGAAAGTTTTGTTGCAAATCCACATGTTTTGAATAACAAGATAATGCTGGATCATGCTTTAGAAAACAGTGGCGATTATATACTCAAACAATGTGAGTATGTCACTCCACAAGGGGAACACAAGTCAGAAATGGCTTGGGTTCCTCAAAGAAACTAATGTTTTCATCTTATTAGACAGGGCAACCCAGAAGAGGAGCTTAAAGATCATTTTATTGTTGATAGTGGTTGTTCTGTGAGCATGACAGGAGACAAGGAGTTTCTGTCAGATGTTTTGGATATTAGTTAGTAAGCTACATTTAAGGGGAGGACTATTTAGTATTTGTATAGTCCTGTGTATTGCTTGAGGGAGGATAGTTATGTATACTTAGTTGATACTGAAGAAATTGGAAAAGTACTGGTTTTCGTGAAAGTACTGCTTGGAAAGTACTGCTTGGGAAAGTACTGCTTACGTGGAAGTACTGTTTGTCTTATTAAAGTACTGTTCCAACGGTTATCTTGAGGAGTAATTTAATGCTAACGGTAACAATGTTATTTTAGGCTGTGATTTTTCAAATCTCACCTATAAATACCTACTTTCCGATTTTCCCTCTCATATTGATTCATTAGAATCTTTTCCATCTTTCTCTCATCATATTCATATTCTTCGCGATCAATTCTTTTTGCTTACTTAATCAACAATGGCGAATCGTCCTACTGTTTCTAAGCATAATATGGTCGCTAATTTGGATAAGGCTGACCGAATATGCTCTTTCATGATATAATTGATTATCTTACTGGTTCGCCTATCAGTTATGCTCTTTTAGTGAAGCCGGATATTATTGAGCCCTGGATTCAAGAATTTTGGGCTAATGCTAGAGATAATATGGAGAATGACGAATATTATATTAGATCAACAGTTCTTGTGGAAGAACTATTAAGATTACTGAAGACTCCATTCGAGAAGATTTATTGTTCAATGATGCATATGGGGCTTTAAGGTTTGATAAGCAGTTGATATGGGATACTTTTCGACATATTGGCTATGAAGGATCTTTGAATGAACAAACGTTTCGAAAACAACTATTTTGTCCGCATTGGAAGTTTTGGTTCATGTGTTGCTCCATTGCATAAGTGCTAAGAGTACCTCTTGGGAGCAGTTTGGGTCAAATATAGCATCTGCTATGGTTGGGTTAGCTACTGATAGAGTTTTTAACTTCTCAAGGCTAATCTTGGATGGAATGCTATCACATATTTCGCATGGATCTACTTGGCTGATGTACCCAAGGTTTATACAGGTTTTCTTAAACAAGCAACTTTCGATATGCCAAAACCTCTGAGCTTTATTGCCTGTTATTGTTCAACAATCCAAGATTTTTACTTTTATGGCAAAAGGAGTGTTTTATTCAAGGGTCAAGATACTCCTTTAACAACTTCCATGATGGATGTTGTTCGGCTTTCAGAGTGATCTGAAGTGATGATACGAAGATGAATGCATCTGCAGAGTCTGCATCTACAGCTTGATGCACAACTATCTTTGCTTCTCCCACGGCTACATCAAAAGAATGTACTGCATCTCTACCAGGTACTGCTTCTCCTAGTACTGAACTTCAAGAAGATTTCAGCGATTTTCACCTTATCCATCTCCACAAGGGTCATTCCTGTTTCTCAACCAGAGGATCATTCACCTATTCAAGGAGAAGATTCACATACCATACCTCCTGATGAAATCACATTAGATAATTATGTTTTGACAAAGGAGTTGGTCAAATTGAAAAAGACTACAGAGGTTCAAGCTAAACAGATAAAGAAATTTAAACTGAAGTTTCGAAGGCTTAAGACTTTTGTGTGGCCATTAGTTCAACAATTTCGAATCTGGGTTAAATCTAAGAAAAAGGCGCAAAAGCAGTCTAGGAAAAACAAACGCCACCAGTTTCATCAACAATCTTCTGTCAACTTGGGGAGGAATTTAGAAAAAGATAATTTGAAAGAAGATGTTGAGAAGAAGAAACAAATTGAAAGTACTGATGAACAAGCTGAACAATCACAAGGTACTTGAACAACAAAGTCTGAACAAGTTCAAGGTACTGAACAACAAGGTCTGAACAACAAAGTACTTGCTTTTCAACAGAAAGTACTTTTACAAAGAAGTGATAACTCCAAGAGTTTTGAATTTTGAAGAAGAAGCTGGTCCTTCTACAACTATTATACAAGAAGAGGAGGAAGCTATTCTCAAACCAATTCATTCTGCAAGTGATGATGAGTTCATTGCTACAATTTTTCAAAAATTATCACAACCTAGAGGTGGTGTTACTATTAGAGAAGTGCAAGAAGATGAACAACAAAGAACTTCTCAACCTGCAATTGATTTTAAGGATAAAGGGAAAGGTGTTTTAGTAGAAGTAAAGAAGAAGAAACTTACTTTGGCAGAGATTAGAGCAATTGAAGTTGCTAGGAATGAAGTTGCTGCTAGAAAACTTCAAGAAGAGTTAAATGCTAAAGATAGAGCAGTTCAAGAAGCTGAAGAAGCTCAAAATAGAGAAGCGGCTAAAAAGTTGCAAGAGCAATTAGATGCTGAAGCTGATGAACCATTACAATCACCTACTCCTGTTAGATATATGCCTAGAAGACCTAATTTAGCTAAGGACAGGAATGCTATGATGGCATATTTAAAAGGTCGAGGGTATAAAGGATTGCAGAAGTTGAACTATGTTGACATGAAAAGACTCTATGATGCTGAGACCGAAGCTTATAAGAAGAGTGTTGCAGATATCAAGGATTTTAGAGAAGAAGCTTTTGGACTGAAGTGAAAGGAAGAAGAGCTTAAAAGAAAAGAAAAAGCTGAAGTTACAGATAAACAGTTTTCAAAGAAAGAAAGAGTTGAATTGAGATCTGAGTCTAAAGATGCATTAAGAAATTATCTCACAGTGGTAGATTTTGATTATTCAAAAGAAGATGCTGACATGAAGATGAACATATCTCAGATTAGTGCTTTTGATATTGTCAAATCAAAGAAGGAGATTATATGATTTTTCATAAGGAAGATGAAAGCTTCAAAGTTTTCAATAGGTTATGGGATTTGTTACATATTATAGATAGAGTGGATTTATTCTATCTATATAATGTGGTAAAAGCTTATTTTGGAGATATTCCATCGGAAGGAATTGGTCTAGTTTTGCTTGGAGATCTCATAACTATGTGGGAAACAGAAGAGGAAAGCACTGATATATGGAAAAATCAAGAAAGCTGGGAAATTGTTTCTTGGAAATTCTTTGAAGAATCTGGAGTTCATGTTTTGGAGCTAGAGAATGGTAAAATGATACACATGTTTGTAACAGAAGATATCCTCTCACAGTTGAGCTCATGAGAAGAATGCTAGAGCATGGATTGGAAGTAGAAGAGGATAATGAAGCTGCTTGCATGGTTATCAATTTATTTATCAACTGGACTACCATTCTTTGAAGAAGATGAGTAAACGGTATGAATTTTATTGAATAATTTATTTTTGATAAATCAGTACTTTATTCAAAGTAGTCTTTGATCAAACAGTACTTTCATCAAAGTCTGCTTGACTTTAAAACAGTTAAGTAATTTTTCAATGAAACCTTTTGTTAAGTAACAAATTTTTTGTAACAAAGGTTAAATAAATGGATTTTGAGATGGCAACATCAAATAGGTAATCAATCCACCATGGTTACAAAAGGATTGGCTAATCCATGAGCAAACGGCTCTGGTAAAGATATATCAAATCCGCTTTTAGTTGACAACTTGCTAATAAGTTGTATGGTAATCAACTCACCATATCAGTTAATGTGAAGAGTTGGCTAGCCCACAGGAAAATGGCTTGTGGTAAAGGCAGTGGAAAAACCATTATTGGTAATTAGTTCACCATTAGATAGAAGAACTAACTAGTCCAGAAGGGTACTGCTTTTGGTAAAGACAAATCAAATCGTTGATAGTGATGATTTGCTAAAAATCATATGGTTATCAATGTACCATGGTCTTACACACCAAAACATTTGGCTACTCCAAAGATAATGGCTTTGGTAAAGAGACCTAAATCCATTAAATTTTCAATGATTCACCTCTCACAGGAGTTAACACACCGGAAGTGATGAGAATAGTATGCAACTTAAACTGAATTAATGTACAAATTGTCATATGTTGTTGTGTTGCTGTAAAGATGGAGCTTGCGGATCTTTGTGAGAAAGAACAATTCTAAGAGATACTTTGACAAGCACAGACACTACTGAGAGATATCTTGAAAAAAACTAAGAAACAATCGATCTTAAAGATGAAGCTATTAAAGATACATTCACAAAGGAACTTGAAGTCAAGCAAGTAGAATTCAAGTTAGGGTAGGATTGTTGGGATATGAAAGTCTTGAAGACATAAAAGTACTTGAAGATATGAAAGTACTGTAAGCGCAGAAATCTTGGGAAAAGTCAAAGAGTCAAGAAATCTGCTAAAGACAAAGTCAAAGTACTGCACCTAAAGTCAAAGTACTGCAAGAACAAAAGAACTGTTATTCGTTTATGGAAAGTATTGTATTCTATGTTTAGATTACTTGTCGTACAAGGTTATCAATTGTAAACCGACTAGGATATCCTTGAGCCTATAAAAGGACTCCTAGATTGGCATTAGATGTACGAGTCTATGAGTTTTAGAGTTTACGAATTCACAAGTTAATTAGTGTTTTAGAGAGAAGTTCGATTATCTTAGAGTTGTATTAGAGTATCTGCATAATAAGCAGATTTAGAGTTTATAATAAAAGGTTATTCTTCTTAGCTTTGTTAAGTAAATTCCGCGTACTTGATAAAGATTGCTCAGTGTTTCTTTGTTAATAACTTAGGATTTATCCGAGGTTATTAAACCTTAACAAGCTAGTTAAGATAGTTTGATTAAAGAATATCGATCCAACATTTGACTTCTGTTTTGAGTCAACCACAAAGACGATGTTCGTATTGTTTCAATTCAAAGTGAAACCACGAGAGGTGTGTATGTTACAGCCTATTTTCTTTAATCTTGACTTCTAGTAGTCGACTTACAACTAGCTGGTACTACTTATTTTACCTAATTGTTTATCAACTTGTTTCTTATCTCAAACTAGTCCTTATGGTTGTTTATTAAATTGTTTAGCCTGCTTATTATAAAAGTGTGTGTGTTGTTCCCATTTCACAAATTAGTAAAAAGACAATTTATCACTAAGTGTGATACATGACTGAAGTAAAGTATATGAAAAATCACAATTAAACAAGATAAGAAAACTTAAACACACTAAGATTTTTCAACGTTTATATCCTTTATTAATAATGAATCAAAAAGAATATATTACCCAAGTGCTTGTGGAACAGCACTTGGGATTGAATGACAAGTATGGTGTAACTCCTCACGAAACTTAGGCTAAGTCTAAGCACAACTATTTAGGTACCACTGAGCTATCTCAGAGACATAGTCGTATTTGGAGGAGTGAAAGATTGCTTGTGTGTGTTTTTCACAATTAATGCACAAGATTAAAATCTTTCACTCCTACCTTATGGCTACTTATACAAGTGTATTCTTAACTCTATACTAGAGGACAAACTGACAGGTTTACAGAAGACAAAATACTATATTGAGTAAGTGACAAGGCTGCTTTATTCTTGTCAGTGATGACACTGATCCTGGTTGTTAGTGTTCAGGGAAAGTTTGACTTTGGGTTGATAAGAACTTTGTCTTATCTATTCAAACTTATCCTGCTTTGTCCCGCTCATTCTTCAGTCTTGAACTTCTGTCATGTCTTCAGTGATAATAGTTGGTGAGGAGTTTTGGGATTCAGTGAGTTATTGTCATCACTCACAGAATCCACCATCTTCTTCTTGACTCAGTCTTCACCCCTTGAGTTCTGCCTCACTGAGTGGAGAGACTTTACTTCTTAGCCTCGCACTGAGTATCCTGAAGATAGCTGATGAGTGTCTAAGTACTCATCATTTTTATACCATTTAAAATGCAAAAACATCTGAAAACACTCAGAAATGCATCAAAATAATGAAAATATCACAAATAAGTGTTTTATGTGTTTTAAATGCAAAAATATCAAAATCAGATGAAAAACGTATCAAGTTTGCATAATTGGCAATTTTAGTCCCCCAAGTTTCAAAAGTTGTCAAATCTAGTCCCTGAAATCCAAAAATGTAAAGTTTTATCATTCAAGGTCCCTGAAATATTCTAAATTGTCAAAAATGGTCCTTGAATGAATCTTTGGGCAAATGACAGAAAAGGCCCCTCAACTTTGGAAAAATGTCAAAAATAGTCCCTTGGTGTTCAAAAATGGAAATTATTCAAACAACACCCTTGTACTATTTAAAATGTGGCATAATTGGTTCTTATATGATAAGTTTGGAGAATTTACATGATTGGTCCTTCAAGTTTCAAAATTGACAAAAATGACCCTTGGACGTATTAAAATTAACATTATTGGTCCTTTGGTAAATGAAACTTGGCAAGTTTAACCCTTGTGATAACTTTGGAAATGTTACAGATTCAGTCCCTATACTTTCAGAAATTACAAGTAAGGTCCTTGTGCTAACTTAAAACCAAACGGACCCTTGTATTGTTATTAACCCAACAAATCCAAAACATAAACAATCTAAGGCCCAAATTCATTACCCAAGCCCAGTCCTATACCAACCCACCGTGTTTAAAATTAAAAACGCATACATGTCTGTTCATGTATCTCCCCATGGTGTTTTAACCAAGACCAGTGGTTTTCACCACCTCACCACCACCTTTTACACCGCTCCCCAGGTGTATACCAACCCCTCCACCTCTACATACAACCAAACTGCATTAATTGCAGAAACCCACCCAAAACCACTTTTCCCGCCAAATTTCCAAGTGGACGGTTCTGATGAATTCAAGAGAAGAAGCAAAGTGGGAATTGATCAGAGGTTGAAAAAGAATCAAAAGAGTCAATAAATATCAAGAATGAAGCATTAATGGAAAGCAAGTAGTGTAATTTTATTTTATGTATGTCGAGTTAATTTTTTAAGTTTTCGGTTCAAGTTTAAGCTTTTAAATACTTTGTAATAAATTTTCAGTGTATTAAGAATCTATTTTCAGTTTCAATCTCAGTGTTAAGTGCCATTTCAAGATTATGCAATTTTTACCTTAAAAATCTCACCAAGTTCGAATGTTATATTTGGTTGTTGTCTTGGACTTAAAAGCTCATATAAGCTCTTAAAAAGCTCTTATAAGCTTTTAGAAACCAAAAGAAAGTAAGTTTACAGTTAAAAAGAAAAATTTCCAAAATACAAAAAAAAATAGTTAGAAAATAAAAATTCCATGGAGAATATGCCAGATATTGGAGCAGAGCTAATCTTGGATTGCATTTTGGTTTAGAGCTTTATGGAAAGCTATAGGAAGTGGTATTAATCATCAGTCCTCAGTTTTATGCTTGAAATCAAGTTGTAAGCCATTTATTTAAAAGTTGCATTTCCTAGTTTTAGTAATTAAATCTTGTTAATTCTGGTTTTATCCTGTCTCATTATAGTCTATATAAGTTAATTTATAGCTTTTATGGTTTGAAAAGTTGTTTTAGCACAATAAGCTTCAAAACTGCCTAATAAAGGGGTGTTTGGATTTATTGTTAAAACTGTGTTTAAGGTTGTTAATGTCATTGTTTTTGCTTGTTACATGTTACCCTATGTCTAAATAGCTCAGATAAACCATAAAACATAGTGCTTATTAGTTAAAAAGTCAAATCTAACTTTAATATCACATTACTTGTTCCTTTGTTAGACATTTTGATTACATAATCATGCATACTAGTGTAAAAGTTGTTAATTTAGCCTAAATAAGTCTTAAAGTAGCTTAATACATCAAATTAGATCATATAGGATCATCAAAAGTTCATAAAAGTCAAACTCTTAGTGTAATTCATAAAGTCAAATTTCCCATTTTACAGTTTTTGAATAAACTTTAGAATTTTAGTGTGTGTTTAATATTGAGTTTCATGCTTAGTGCTTTTGGGATATTAAAATATAGCTACTTACCTTAATTAGAAAAATATTAGTTTATCTCTTATTAGCTTATAAACTGCTTATTTTCAAGCTTACTTTAGACCCTTTTCTGTAAACATGCCCTGTGCTAACAGTTAAGCTATTGCTTAGTTGTAGCTTATTCAATGCTTATTTCTAAGTAGTTGTACCCTCTCAGTTGTTAAATTAGCTTATCTAGCTTGTTTTCATTCAAATTTTGCTTATTTATTAGCTTAATAGCCATTTGGCTAATAACTTGTGCTTATTCCTATTTCTTGCTCACTGTTGAAATAATAAGCTCATTCTGAGCTTATTAGTGGATTTTGTAAAAAGTTGTAATTATAAAAGTTGCTTATTTCCTTGTTCTAAATTAGTTTGTAAAAGAAAATTCCAAAAAAAAAAAAATAGTTTGCAAAAAGGTAGAAGCTGGGAATCGAACACAGGACCTTCTGCACAACCTTCCCACGCCACACACACAACTCACAAATCCATCTTTGCCCTTGGGTCTTTCTTGTCATTCTTTGCACCCTTAATTCCTTTATATACGTTTTAACTTTTAATACTAAATAAGTCCTTTAGCTTATTTTCGCTTATGGTTCTGAATTTTCAAGTTTCTAATTTTTCTTAGATTTAGTTTACCAAAAAGTATTTTCCTGAAAAGTTTCGTATTTTTCCAATTATTTTTAATATTTTTAAACATTTAATTTCTATTTTTTAGTTTTTAATTCATAATAAAAAATATAAAAGTCTAAAAAATATAATTCTTTTTTTTTAAATTTTCTTTTGTCATTTAGTAAGTAAGAAAATTGTTTTTACATTTGTAGGACTTTTATTTCACAAAATTTACGTTTTTACTTGCGCACTCGCGTAATTTTTATACATAACGCTCGTTTTCATTTTAAATCACGTTTTTAGGTAATTTAAGTTTACGTTTTAATTAAAATAGTTTATTTAAGTTATTTTGTTTTATAAATCAAGAAAAACATCATTTTTAAAAAATAGTGATAGCGTTTATTTAATATATTTTAGCTTTTTAATTTTCTTTAATTTGCATTTAAGCCTCTGTAATTTACAAATCTTTTCTTTAGGTATAAATAACTCAAAATCCTTACTGATCACTATCCTTAGTGATTATTCGACATCTGTCTGTGTTAAACACCATTCATCCTCCGTGGGACTTAACGACCAAGGAATCCACTATATTCCTCTGATCTAAATTGCATTTTGTGTTTGCACTGTTTTAAGTTTCTTACGGTTAGCCATTCACAAGTGGCTAGCTTGTGTGAGATAACTTGACGGTTTAGCACCAATAAAATTTTAGGCGCATTTGCCGAGGGAGGAAAGCGTGTTTTAAGCATTTTCAGACCGTACTTGCACATATACCAAATTTTGTAAAAAGTTTTGTTTTTTGTAAAGTTATCATAAATCAAAAAGTTCATTAACACTTTTCCTAAAGTGTTAACAACACCAAAAATATTTTCATTCTTTGTTTTTATAAAATATTTTTCAAAAATGCCAAAAATATTCCTCTTTATCCTCTTACCCTTTTTGATTCTTTATCTTTTTACCCTCTATCCATTTGATTCTAACTTCTTCTATTCTCATGGAATCTCTCGACTACGACAATTCGGAACGCAATTTGAAAAACTTCATACTTCATCACAAATGTCAAGAATTCGTGTTGTTCGTGATGATCCATTAATTCTGCGTAGGGCAATGGAGCGAGAAACCGGGTGACAAAGGACCGGTACTTCCTTCGATAATGGAGGTGCTAAATACGTCCAACCTACGGTTATCCAAAGATCTAAACCCTCGATTGCTCCTAAGCCGTCTAAAATTGATCCTACACTTTCACGATTTACGGTTAGTAGCAATCATGCAGAATTTAGACCGGTGACTAGCAAGAATGACTTGCCTAATCTTCACGTTTCTCAAGAGCGAGCGGAGACCATAGCGGAAGTGGTGGAAATTGCTAGCTCTCAGAGCACACCACTTGTCCCACCTCCGGATTTTTCAAAATGTTCTTCGAGTCTTAATAGTCATTCGGATCACCATGTTGGTTTTGTTGATTCTTTGAATGAACCGATTCCTTCTCATAACTCTCAAATGGAATCGTTTATTCCTTGTGTTGGTTGTGGTGAGCCTCTTTTTGGTTCACCATGTACATTGTGTATGCGTGTATGCAGTGTGGTAATGATATTCGAAGCGGGAGTTGTTTGTTTTGTGGTTCGAGGAATTCATTTGATTATGATCCTAATCCGAACTCATTTAACGACCCTTCAAATTTTTCCAATTACCCACCGTACGACTTATCTTCATATAATCAACACAACTGCTGTGAATTTTGTGGAGGTCCTCACCAAGGATTTGAGTGTCAATCTGGAAACACGTTTGTCTCTGACAGGTTTTACGGTAACACTCGAGGACTTTGGAAATGACCAAATTCCATATTATTCACATGACCAGCCACAACAATCATTTTGTTGTGAGAACTTTGGAGGTCCCCATTTCATTCGATTGTCAAACAGGGAATCCATTTCCTTATAACAATTACGACTATCCTTATAACGACCAACCTCCACGATGCCAAATGATTCAAACTCCTCAGCAAACCCAACAAGACACTAATCTAGAGCTTCGGAGTCGGTGAAAAGCTGAGGAGTTGAGTAAAATAGCATTTCTAAATGTTCCCAGTTTTCTTGTGTATATTATGGGGTCCTCATGATGATTATCAATGTCAACCTACCGGTTTTGACAAATCTCCACTCCCACAATGTCCGTCATTCAAAATTCACATGAGAAATCCATGGAAGAATTGCTAGGCTGAAGAGCGCTAAAATAAATTCCCAAATTGCCTTTGAAAAATCTATTAGGGAATCAATTGCAAAAGAAAAGCAGCCAAATCTAGCTCTCAATTTCGTTTTATTCACGATGGCAGTGATGATGAGGATGCACTTGGTATCCTACAATTTTATAAAGATTCATCAAGTTCATCAGTTGATATCCCAGCAGTTGAGGTTCATTCTCAAACAACTGCTATCACACCCGAAGCTCCCACTCACTCTCGAACATGGGGATGAGCATCTTGACCTTGTTCACTGAAAAGGAATCGGACGAATTCATAAAGTCTAGTGTTGAGGACCTTGTCCCAATCCAGAGAGTCACGAGGGAACTTCGATCATATGTGTGATTCTCTTTCCCTCTTGAGTGTTCAAAAGATCATTTTGAGACTTTCTCCGATTTTAGCGATGATTGTAAATCTTATGGAGATATTGAGAATGTTGAGGCATGACTTTCACATTTTGATGTTGATCCTCTTCTTGAGGAGTTCACCGATGAACTCACTCACATCATTCCACTTTCATCGGAAAGTGATGATGATCTCTTTGATTTCAAAGCCAACCTAGGAGAAATTGAAAGTCTCCTTTGTAATGATCGTTCACTCACTTCTCACCCTAACAATCCAATAGAGAATGTTAATCACTTTGTTCCTGAAGCGTTCAAAACAACTCTCACTAATCCTCTATTTGAATTCAACTCTGAATTCACTTTAATTTCTGAGAATCCACTCTTTGATACTCAGATTGAGGATAGTGATGAGTCTACAGTGAAACAAGAATTCACAGATTTACATCTTGTGATTGATTCTCTTTACGAGGAGTTCTCCTTTGAACTCACTCATATCATATCTCCACCTGAGTATGATAACTTTCACTTTGATCTTGACAAAAATGATCTTTGTGTTCGGAGGAAATGTTCTCAACCATGAGAACTTGCTTGATATCAAAATCCCATCCCTCCCGACCAGAATATGTCTTGATCAAATGAGCTTAAATGATGAGATTCATGATCCAGAAATCATGAATTCTCCTTCTGATGATATTGAGTTAGTCATGATTTTTATCATGATTTTCTTTCTTTTCTTCACATATGGTGTGACTTCTCACATTCTTCACTCCTTCGGGAATGAAGACATTATTTTTGACCTCGGCATTTTCATTTATCATTTGTGAGCCGGTTCTATGTATATCTCATCGGTGTGGAACTTTCACGTACTTCAATGTTTATACAAACATCTTAAATGAAAGTCCGATGGAGATTGTCTCTTCCACTTACTTCCCCATGAACAAATTAATTCGGGTCGAGTCAAGCTAGCGACTCGGTAATCAAAAACCATAGTTAAACATGGTTTTCACCGTGTGTAATACCACCCTAGTGTGGGGAGATGCCCCACATGTTGTATATAGATCTTAAAAATGAATGAAAATTGTAAATATTAAAAAGAGAATAATTGTTGTGTTTCTACACTTAGCTAGTAATGTTATCTTTTTACGTTCTAAGTTTTGGCATAACAGCCAGTACTTTGAATATTGAGGACAATATTCATTTCTAAGTGTGGGGGGGGGAGGGGAATTCTGGCGAATTTGATCATAAATGTACCCTTTTAGTCCCTTTTTCCCCCAAAATGGCCAAATTTATAAAAAAAAAATTTAGTGGAAGTACTATGTACTAAACACAACAAATGGTAATCAGTCCACCATGTCTAACCCACATAAGGATTGGCTAATCCTGGAGCAAATGGCTCTTGGTAAAGATATCTCAAATCCGTTAACGGCTTGCAATTTGCCCAAAATTGTATGGTGTTCAGCTCACCATATCTTTAATTAGTAAAAAGTTGGCCAGCCCGCAAGTTTATGGCAGTTGGAAATCTCACCAAAGATATTTTATATAAGAGTTGGCTAGTCCGAAGCAAACGGCTTCGGTAAAGACAAATCAAAACCGTTTACAGCTGGTGATTTGCTCAAAATCATTTGGTTATCATTGTGCCAAAGTTTTTACTTGAACTAAAACAATTGGCTACTCCAGCAGTAATGGCTTTTGGTAAAGAGATGAAATCCATTAATTTTTCTCAAAACATTGCTAGGGACTAGCAATATCTTAGTGTGGGGGATTGATGAGTGTCTAAATACTCATCATTTTTATACCATTTAAACTGCAAAAAACATCTGAAAACACTGGAAAATGCATCAAAATAATGAAAATATCACAAATAAGTGTTTTATGTGTTTTAAATGCAAAAATATCAAAAGCAGATGAAAAACGTATCAAGTTTGCATAATTGGCAGTTTTAGTCCCCTAAGTTTCAAAAGTTGTCAAATCTAGTCCCTGAAATCCAAAAATGTAAAGTTTTATCATTCAAGGTCCCTGAAATATTCTAAATTGTCAAAAATGGTCCTTGAATGAATCTTTGGGCAAATGACAGAAAAGGCCCCTCAACTTTGGAAAAATGTCAAAAATAGTCCATTGGTGTTCAAAAATGGAAATTATTCAAACAACACCCTTGTACTATTTAAAATATGGCATAATTGGTTCTTATATGATAAGTTTGGAGAATTTACATGATTGGTCCTTCAAGTTTCAATTCTAAGAGATACTTTGACAAGCACAGACACTACAGAGATATACTGAAAAAAAACTAAGAAACAATCTGATCTTAAAGATGAAGCATTAAGAAATACATTACAAAAGGAACTTGAAGTCAAGCAAGTAGAATTCAAGTTAGGGGAGGATTGTTGGGATATGAAAGTGCTGAAGACATAAAAGTACTGAAGATATGAAAGTACTGTAGTGCAAAAATCTGGGAAAAGTCAAAGAGTCAAATCTTGCTAAAGACAAAGTCAAAATCACGCACCTAAAAGTCAAAGTATCTTGAAAGAACAAAAGAAGCTTATTCGTTTATGGAAAGTATTATATTCTATGTTTAGATTACTTGTCGTACAAGGCTATCAATTGTAAGCCGACTAGGATATCCTTGAGCCTATAAAAGGACTCCTAGATTGGCATTAGATGTACGAGTCTATGAGTTTTAGAGTTCACGAATTCACAAGTTAATTAGTGTTTTAGAGAGAAGTTCGATTATCTTAGAGTTGTATTAGAGTATCTGCATAATAAGCCGATTTAGAGTTTATAATAAAAGGTTATTCTTCTTAGCTTTGTTAAGTAAATTCCGCGTACTTGATAAAGATTGCTCAGTGTTTCTTTGTTAATAACTTAGGATTTATCCGAGGTTATTAAACCTTAACAAGCTAGTTAAGATAGTTTGATTAAAGTATATCGATCCAACATTTGACTTCTGTTTTGAGTCAACCACAAAGACGATGTTCGTATTGTTTCAATTCAAAGTGAAACCACGAGAGGTGTGTATGTTACAGCCTATTTTCTTTAATCTTGACTTCTAGTAGTCGACTTACAACTAGCTGGTACTACTTATTTTACCTAATTGTTTATCAACTTGTTTCTTATCTCAAACTAGTCCTTATGGTTGTTTATTAAATTGTTTAGCCTGCTTATTATAAAAGTGTGTGTGTTGTTCCCATTTCGCAATTAGTAAAAAGACAATTTATCACTAAGTGTGATACATGACTGAAGTAAAGTATATGAAAAATCACAATTAAACAAGATAAGAAAACTTAAACACACTAAGATTTTTCAACGTTTATATCCTTTATTAATAATGAATCAAAAAGAATATATTACCCAAGTGCTTGTGGAACAGCACTTGGGATTGAATGACAAGTATGGTGTAACTCCTCACGAAACTTAGGCTAAGTCTAAGCACAACTATTTAGGTACCACTGAGCTATCTCAGAGACATAGTCGTATTTGGAGGAGTGAAAGATTGCTTGTGTGTGTTTTTCACAATTAATGCACAAGATTAAAATCTTTCACTCCTACCTTATGGCTACTTATACAAGTGTATTCTTAACTCTATACTAGAGGACAAACTGACAGGTTTACAGAAGACAAAATACTATATTGAGTAAGTGACAAGGCTTTATTCTTGTCGGTGATGACATGATCTGGTTGTTAGTGTTCAGGGAAAGTTTGACTTTGGGTTGATAAGAACTTTGTCTTATCTATTCAAACTTATCCTGCTTTGTCCCGCTCATTCTTCAGTCTTGAACTTCTGTCATGTCTTCAGTGATAATAGTTGGTGAGGAGTTTGGGATTGGTGAGTTATTGTCATCACTCCACGAATCCACCATCTTCTTCTTGACTCGGTCTTCACCCTGAGTTCGCCTCCTTGAGTGGAGACTTTACTTCTTAGCCCGCATGAGTATCATCACGAGATAGCGATGAGTGTTAAATACTCATCATTTTATACCATTTAAACTGCAAAAACATCTGAAAACACTTTCAATGCATCAAAATAATGAAAATATCACAAATAAGTGTTTTATGTGTTTTAAATGTAAAAATATCAAAATCAGATGAAAAACGTATCAAGTTTGCATAATTGGCAATTTTAGTCCCCCAAGTTTCAAAAGTTGTCAAATCTAGTCCCTGAAATCCAAAAATGTAAAGTTTTATCATTCAAGGTCCCTGAAATATTCTAAATTGTCAAAAATGGTCCTTGAATGAATCTTTGGGCAAATGACAGAAAAGGCCCCTCAACTTTGGAAAAATGTCAAAAATAGTCCCTTGGTGTTCAAAAATGGAAATTATTCAAACAACACCCTTGTACTATTTAAAATGTGGCATAATTGGTTCTTATATGATAAGTTTGGAGAATTTACATGATTGATCCTTCAAGTTTCAAAATTGACAAAAATGACCCTTGGACGTATTAAAATTAACATTATTGGTCCTTTGGTAAATGAAACTTGGCAAGTTTAACCCTTGTGATAACTTTGGAAATATTCACAATTCAGTCCCTATACTTTCGAAATTACAAGTAAGGTCCTTGTGCTTACAAAACCAAAGCGGACCTGTATTGTTATTAAACAAATCAAAACATAAACAATCCAAGGCCCAAATCCATTACCCAAGCCCAGTCCTATACCAACCCACAGTGTTTAAAATTAAAAACGCCATATACTGTTCATGTATCTCCCCGTGGTATTTAACCAAGACCAGTGGTTTCACCACCTCACCACCACCTTTACACCGCTCCCAACTGTATACAACCCCCTCCACCTCTACATACAACCAAACGCATTAATTGCGAAACCCACAAAACCACTTTTCCCGCCAAATTTCCAAGTGGGCGGTTTGATGAATTCAAGAGAAGAAGCAAAGTGGGAATTGATCAGAGGTTGAAAAAGAATCAAAAGAGTCAATAAATATCAAGAATGAAAGTGTGGAAGCAAATAGTGTAATTTTATTTTATGTATGTCGAGTTAATTTTTTAAGTTTTCCAGTTCAAGTTTAAGCTTTTAAATACTTTGTAATAAATTTTCAGATTAGTATTAAGAATCTATTTTCGTTTCAATCTAGTGTTAAGTGCCATTTCAAGATTATGCAATTTTACCAAAAAATCTCACCCAAGTTCGAATGTTATATTTGGTTGTTGTCTTGGACTTAAAAGCTCATATAAGCTCTTAAAAAGCTCTTATAAGCTTTTAGAAACCAAAAGAAAGTAAGTTTACAGTTAAAAGGAAAAATTTCCAAAATACAAAAAAAATAGTTAGAAAATAAAAATTCCATGGAGAATATGCAGATATTGGAGCAGGCTAATCTTGGATTGCATTTTGGTTTAGAGCTTTATGGAAAGCTATAGGAAGTGGTATTAATCATCGGTCCTCGGTTTTATGCTTGAAATCAAGTTGTAAGCCATTTATTTAAAAAGTTGCATTTCTAGTTTTAGTAATTAAATCTTGTTAATTACGGTTTTATCACAGTCTCATTATAGTCTATATAAAAGTTAATTTATAAGCTTTTATGGTTTTGAAAAGTTGTTTTAGCACAATAAAAACTTCAAAAGCGCACAATAAAGGGGTGTTTAGTTTAATTGTTAAAAGCGTATTTTAAGGTTGATTAATAATATTTAGTGCTTATTGGAAAAGTCAAATCTAGCTTTTAATATCACATTACTTGTTCCTTTATTAGACATTTTGATTACATAATCATGCATACTAGTGTAAAAGTTGTTAATTTAGCCTAAATAAGTCTTAAAGTAGCTTAATACATCAAATTAGATCATATAGGATCATCAAAAGTTCATAAAAGTCAAACTCTTAGTGTAATTCATAAAGTCAAATTTCCCATTTTACAGTTTTTGAATAAACTTTAGAATTTTAGTGTGTGTTTAATATTGAGTTTCATGCTTAGTGCTTTTGGGATATTAAAATATAGCTACTTACCTTAATTAGAAAAATATTAGTTTATCTCTTATTAGCTTATAAACTGCTTATTTTCAAGCTTACTTTAGACCCTTTTCTAAACATGCCCCTGTACAGTTAAGCTATTGCTTAGTTGTAGCTTATTCAATGCTTATTTCTAAGTAGTTGTACCCTCTCATTGTTTAAATTAGCTTATCTAGCTTGTTTTCATTCAAATTTTGCTTATTTATTAGCTTAATAGCCATTTGGCTAATAACTTGTGCTTATTCCTATTTCTTGCTCACTGTTGAAATAATAAGCTCATTCTGAGCTTATTAGTGGATTTTGTAAAAAGTTGTAATTATAAAAGTTGCTTATTTCCTTGTGCTAAATTAGTTTGTAAAAGAAAATTCCAAAAAAAAAAATAGTTTGCAAAAGGTAGAAGTGGGAATCGAACACGGACCTCGCACAACCTTCCCACCACACACACAACTCACAAATCCATCTTTGCCCTTGGGTCTTTCTTGTCATTCTTTGCACCCTTAATTCCTTTATATACGTTTTAACCTTTAATACTAAATAAGTCCTTTAGCTTATTTTCTGCTTATTGGTTGCTGAATTTTCAAGTTTCTAATTTTTCTTAGATTTAGTTTACCAAAAAGTATTTTCCTGAAAAGTTTCGTATTTTTCCAATTATTTTTAATATTTTTAAACATTTAATTTCTATTTTTTAGTTTTTAATTCATAATAAAAATATAAAAAGTCTAAAAATATAATTTTTTTAAATTTTCTTTTGTCATTTAGTAAGTAAGAAAATTGTTTACTTTTGTAGGACTTTTATTTCACAAAATTTACGTTTTACTTGCGCACCTCGCGTAATTTTATACATAACGCTCGTTTCATTTTAAATCACGTTTTAGGTAATTTAAGTTTACGTTTTAATTAAAATAGTTTATTTAAGTTATTTTGTTTTATAAATCAAGAAAAACATCATTTTAAAAAAATAGTGATAGCGTTTATTTAATATATTTTAGCTTTTTAATTTTCTTTAATTTGCATTTAAGCCTCTGTAATTTACAAATCTTTTCTTTAGGTATAAATAACTCAAAATCCTTCCTGATCACTATCCTTAGTGATTATTCGACATCTGTCTGTGTTAAACACCATTCATCCTCCGTGGGACTTAACGACCCAGGAATCCACTATATTCCTCTGATCTAAATTGCATTTTGTGTTTGCACTGTTTTAAGTTTCTTACGGTTAGCCATTCACAAGTGGCTAGCTTGTGTGAGATAACTTGACGGTTTAGCACGAATCAATAGCTCATTGAGTGGCTATGCGCTCAATGACTTGTTAGTGTTTAAGGTTATAAACACTTAGGGTATTTTCTATTCAAATCCTAGAATTAAGGGGTTTGGGTATTCACTGAACCCAATAGTCTCCCCTTATTTGGATATACAAATAGCCTAAGTATTTTGATCAGTGTAAGTGAGCAAGAGGCTTCTTCTTACACTGAATGTACTAGCAAACATAATAAGGAACACTGATCTTAGCAAAAACATACATCGTTTATTAATAAGGATTACAAGTTCCTAACACTAGTACAAAAGTTCAAAAGATAGATGTTTCAGTGATGTCAATCAATGTGGATTCCCAGGGCTTCAAGCTTAGGCTTCTTAGACAGTAGAGTTGCTTTTGTCCGGATGATCTCTCACTTTGGCATTTAGGTCAGCACAAAACCTGATGTTTGCAGGAGACTGAATTTGAGAGGCCACTGTTAAGTAACTCAGCATCGTAGCTACACCAGCCTGATCGATATCATTCCACCTTTGAAATGCTGGGTTTCAAAATACATCAATGAAGAAGAGTCCTCTTTCAGGCTCTTCAATGACCAAGCACTTCACAAACTTCACCCCTTCAGGCATATCTCTATTATAATCAAAACAAGGGACCTTGGCTTCAGGCTCAGATTCAACTCTCTTCCTTTTTCTTTGTGATGACTGAGGTTGAGATCCTTGAGCTTCAGGGAGAGCTAATTGTATTCCAAGCTGAGCTGGTGCATCCCTCAGTCTTTCATATCTTTTGCTGAGAGACTTCATCAAATCCTTGACTACCTTATTTTTCTTCTTTTCAATAATGGGACTAAGTTCATCAAGTTTAATGATCCCGAAGTCAGTGAACTTCATAAGATCATAAACCTCAAAGTCCCTTTTGTCACCCCCTGTAGACATTCATTGCAAGAGGTTTGGATCTGGGTATGATGTACACATCACTGATTTTCTCAGGGCCCCTCTTGCTTGTCATAGTCCAGTTATAGTGATCGATCCTTGCTTGTCTAATTGTTGCAACCTTCTTAGCCTTTTCATCCCTTATCTTTCTTAGGGCTGCCATCTCAGCATCCTGAGCTGCTTTAAACTTAAGAACAGCTTGTCCTTTTTCCAGTGTCTTAGGATCGATCCCCAACTTTTCGGCTTCTTCATGGACCACCTTAACCAAGGAATCTTTGCTTCTTTGCTCCTCCTCAGCATGTTTCTTGAGTCTGTCTTCCTTCTCAAGATAGGCAATTAGCTGTTCGGGACTGAGCATGTACTTTTTGCCATGTATTTCATAGGGAATCTTGACAGGCTCGGGTATGGTCTTGATGCCTTTTCCTTTGTCCTGGACTGGTGATGTTGATGATATCACTGGAGGTGTTGTTGTTGCTGTTGTTGCTGATATTGTTGTTGTGACTAGTGTTCTTGATGGTGGGATTGAAGAGATATGTACTGCAGTTACTGGTTGAGTTGGCTCCCCCTTAGTGTGAGAGGGAGTCTCTTCAGCTGATCTCTCCCCCTCAACTGTTGTTGGCGCGTCAGTGAGAGCAAGAGTTAGTTGAGACACTGAGGGAGAGGGAGCAGCTTGACCTTTGAAGGCCTGATAAATCTTCGAGACCATGGACTTGATGTCTGATGTGTCTTTTTGAAGGCTGGTGACTTTTTCTCCAAGATTGGCTTGAGATACTTCAAGAGCAGTCATTCTAGGCCCGAGATTCCAGGCCATATAAGAAGATGATTTAGCCAGCTCAGCAACCTTTGTATCCAATGATCCCATAGTGAACTGAAGAGCCTGTACTGAGGTGGTGAGACCCTAAACGTTTAAATTATACAAAGATAGTGATAAGTTCAATGAGACTAGAAGAGTTATTCATGTATGTTTCGGTAACCTCAAGCACTTTGGAGTTCAGTGCAGGGTCTTCCTTGACTGATTCCCTGATTTCATCTAGCTTGGTATGATCATCCTAAAAAGTTTTGAGAAATTTCTTCAGGTGATCATCCAGCTTGTGAAGATGGTCATAAATGAGATCCTTGTGCTCACCATTATCTTCATAATGGGAAATCACTTCAGCCTTGAGATCAGCGTAGCTTGCAGTGGCATCAATATGTTGATCCCAAAGACTATCAGTTACTATAGATTATAGCTTCCTAGTAGCCTTCTTTAACCACATCGCTAGCTGTGTTTCAGTGAGTGGAAGAACGTTGTCATATTTCTTCAGTTCCTTAGGGCAGGAAGATGTGGAAGAGTTTGAGAAGTCAGAGGAGTCATCATCACGCTGAAAGGGTGACTCTTCAGGCTCTTTTGGATCAGGCTGATACTTTTGTTCTTGGGGTTGAACATCAGCGTCCATCTCTTCACCAGTAGAAAATATTTCTTCCTCACTGTCAGCAGCAATCTCTTCATCGAAAAACAATATCTCATTAACCTCAGCAACTGTTAGGAGACCAGTGGGGGTGATGGGTTGCGTATCAGCAGGTGGTTTTTGTCCCCCTGAGTCTTTGTCCTCCAAGGACCCCTCGCATGGTCGTGGTTCCCTGTCTTCCTGAGTCGATTGGTTGTGAGTTCCATATCAGCGGGTTGTTTCTTTCCCTTCGAGTCTTTGTCCCTCGGTGATCCTTCAAGCATTGGTGGGAGTTTCCCAGTGCCATCCTTTGAAGCAGTGGCAGTAAGATCCCTATCAGTGGGTTCTTTGTTTCCACCTGAGTCTTTGGGATCAGCGGTTGTGCCCTCAGACAAAAGCTGTGATTTGCGAGTTTCCTCATCAGGCTTGGTGGAAGGCGCTCCCCTACCAGCGGGTTGTGTATTTCCCTATGGATCTTGGGGAGTAGTATGTGGGACCAAGGGCACTGATTGTGATGTATCAGTGTCCTTCGTTGTCACCAGGGTAGTTGTTTCTAGGTCTCCCTTAGGTGTCTTGTCAGTCTGGGGCTTTTTGTGCCTTTTAAGTTGTGCTCCAGAAACCTCAGGCCCTGAGACTTGGGTTTGGTTTTAGTCCTAGTCTGAGACTTACCCTTTCTCTTTTTGAGAGCAGGGTTTGGAGACACTAAGTCCCTCTGGTTGTTTACCACAACCATATGGGCTGTCAATTCAATATCAGTGACCAGGGATGGGTTCTTTTGAAAATTTGATTGACTCAGGGTGGCTGGTAAAGCACCATATTTAAAATCATGAGTATAGTTGCCACCCAGTAACACTTGTAAAGCACAAGAGACAAACCTAGGGTATGAAACGTATTTCACCCTAGTTTTGCTTTGTAGCTTGGTTACGAGATCACTGTAAATGATCTCCCCTATGTCGACATTACAGTAAAAACATGCCATCATCAACTGAATAGAATTAATATGTTCAGTGGATGAGTGGTTCTCGCCGAGAACCTGAATCACAAATGTGAACAGGATCCTCAAAGCCACGGGAAAGGAGTTCTTGGTGACTGGGGTTTTGTCCAAAAGTTTAAGATCAAAAGCAATTTTACCTAACTCAGCCTTAACAATGGCTGGGTCAGGGTGAGCAACATAATTTCCCTGTTTATAGTCAAGCCCTGTTGATGAGCCAAAAGTTTTGTAGTCGAGGGTGACTGCTTGTTCCCCATTTAAAATTGAAAACCTGATGAGAAATTCCCTGAGGGGTTTTGGTTCTTTCTCATCATAAGGGTGTCGGGTCATAGGCCACAGTAGTTACCCAAAACTCCCTGAGGAAGTTATGTTACAGTATAGATGGGGACTGAACAAAGGATTGTTTTAGTAGGCAGTTTAGCAAAAATTTCATGATTCCCTTATAGGGTGGGACATCATGTGGGTATTCAAAATTGCCTATAACGTTGTTCGTTATAAATTCAACATTTTCAAGACCGCCTACCCACTGTGGTGCAAACTGAAGACTTTGAGTTCTTGCCATTTCCATTCAAAAAGATTTAGAATTTTGATAAATTAGTTGACAAGAACAATCAAAGAAAAGTAAATTCTTTTGAAATTTTGTGAAGAAATACTTTGAGTTTTATTTGCAAAGATGAATTTAGTGCTTAAACTGGTTTTAATACAAAGAACACACAATTGTTTTTGATTTTGAAAGGGTTTTGACAGAGTTTGTTTGCAAAAATCGGATTGTGTGTTTTTGAGTTTATGAGAGGGGTATTTATGGAGTGGTAAAGGGGTAATTCTTGCACATGTGAGGATTTGTAAAGTCGGTTTTTGAAAAACGTTTCATTTACCTCATTTAATGCAGCCACCCTGATAAAATGATATCTGATATCAATGTGTTTGGTTCTTTGGTGAAGGACAGGGTTGTTGGAGATTGCAATAGACTGGTGTTATCACAGAAGATGGGTACCATCTTGTAATGGATGTCATAGTCACTGAGTTGACTTTTCATCCATAGCACATTGTCACAACACCCTACAGCTGCCACATATTTAGCTTCAGCTGAAGGCATAGCTACTGATTGTTGCTTCTTAGTACTCCAACAAACCAGTTTTCCTCCATGAAATTGACAGGACCCTAAGGTACTTTTTCTGTCCATGTTACAACCAACATAGTCAGAGTATGAATAACCTTTGAGGTCAAACCCTGAACATTTAGGATAGTAAAGTCCAAGGCTTAGAGTTCCCTTCAGGTATATGAGAATCCTTTTGGCTGCAGTGAGATGGGATTCCTTAGGATTAGACTGATATCTTGCAATCACATTGAATCGAAAGTAATCGTATATCGGTCCAGTTAGATACATCAGTGATCCTACAATCCCTCTTAAATGAGTTTGATTGATTGATTTGCCAGTGAGATCTGGTCCAAGGTTATTTGGAGGAACCATTGGAGTCTTCACTGAGGCACAATCAGAGATCTCATAGTTCTTCAAGACATTCCTGGTGTATTTCTCTTGACTGATGGTGATACCCTTATCAGTTTGCTTGATTTGTAGTCCAAGGAAGTATGTGAGTTCACCCATCATGCTCATTTCAAATTTCTTTGTCATCAGTTTTTCAAACTGTTTGCAAAGAGTATAATTTGTTGAGAAGAAGATGATGTCATCAATTAGGATTACACTGATATCTTGCAATCAGACATACTGAGAACTATATATTTGGTCTGGAAGCAATTAGATACATCAGTGATCCTACAATCCCTCTGAAATGAGTTTGATTGATTGATTTGCCAGTAAGTCTGGTCCAAGGTTATTTGGAGGAACCATTGGAGTCTTCACTGAGGCACAATCAGAGATCTCATAGTTCTTCAAGACATTCCTGGTGTATTTCTCTTGACTGATGGTGATACCCTTATCAGTTTGCTTGATTTGTAGTCCAAGGAAGTATGTGAGTTCACCCATCATGCTCATTTCAAATTTCTTTGTCATAAGTTTTTTAAACTGTTTGCAAAGAGTATAATTTGTTGAGAAGAAGATGATGTCATCAACATAGACTTGGACTAGTATCACATCTTGTTTTGTCCTATAGATAAACAGGGTGTTGTCTATCTTTCCTCTAACAAACTTGTTTTGGATCAGGAACGCTGAGAGAGTTTCATACCATGCTCTAGGAGCTTGTTTCAGTCCATATAGTGCTTTGTCAAGCTTGCAGACATAGTCAGGGTATTCACTACTCTCAAAGCCTAGGGGTTGCTGAACATAGACATCTTCTTTGAGTTCACTATTCAGGAAGGCACTTTTGACATCCATTTGGTAAACTTTGAAGTTCATGTATGTTGCATAGGCAAGGAAGATCCTGATGGCTTCCATTCTTGCAACAGGAGAAAATGTCTCATCATAGTCAATGCCTTCTTGTTGACTATAACCTTTGGCTACAAGTTTGGCTTTGTTCTTAATGACAGTGTCGTTTTCATCAGTTTTGTTTCTGAAAACCCACTTCATTCCTATGAAAATGACATCCTGAGGACATTTGATCAAGGTCATGACCTTGTTTCTATCAAACTGTTGAAGTTCTTCTTGGATAGCCTGAACCCAGCTAGGATGTTTTAGAGCCTCAGTGACACTTCTGGGTTCAACTTCTGAGAGAAAGTCTGCATATAGACACTCATTAGCAGAAGCTGTTGATAGCTTAGCAGCTATGTTTCTTGTGAGAATGCCTTCAATGGGTTCACCAATGATATTCACAAGCTCAATGTCTTGAGATCTTGTCCACTTATTTTGTGGTCTAGGATCTGAGCTTGATGAGGTCACTAGGAGCTCAGGAATGGGTTCAGAGGCTGGAGCAACAAAAACATGAAGATCATTTGATGAGGAGGTTTGCTGTTCAGGTTGGGGTTCATGAATAATAGGTTCCTAAACATTTGGTTCAGTATTACCTATCCCAGTAGGGACTTATGGAGTATCAATGAATTCACTGATGGTGGGTTGAGGAAGGTTGTGAGGCAAAATGTAGTATGAGATGTCAGCATCAGCTTGATATGAGGAATTTTTTTCAGAGTTGAACTCATCAGGAAGGTATCTAGATGAGTCATCAATTCATATTTCCTCCACTGAGGTGTTGGTGAATGTAATGCTTTCAGTGCTTTCATCAAAGTTGACATGAAAGGTTTCCTCAACTTGCTGTCTTCTGGTGTTGAATACCCTGAAGGCTTTAGATATCAGTGAGTAACCTAAGAAATATCCATCATCATCTTTTGCATCAAATTTTACCAAGTGATCCTTGTGATTGTGAATGAACACAGGACACCCAAACACATGAAAGTAGCTGATATCAGGAAGTCTTTCTTTGAAGATCTCATACGGGGTTTTGTTATGCCTTTTGACAATGATTGACTTGTTTTGAGTGTAAATGGCTGTTTTGACAGCTTCAGTCCAGAAGTGCTTTAAGAGTACTGAGCCATTCAACATGGTTCTAGCAGCCTCAATGAGAGTTCTGTTTTTCCTTTTAGCTACCTCATTTTGTTCAAGGGTATAAATTGATGAGAAATTTTAGGAAATTCCTTTTTCATAACAGAAACTTTCAAGCTCTTGATTTCTGAACTCAGTACCATTGTCAGTTCTGATTTGTTTAACTGTAATGTCATTCTGGTTTTCAATCTTCCTGATGAATGACATTATGGTTTCAGCTGCCTGACTCTTTTTGGAAAGAAAGTATACCCAAGTGTATACTTCTCATGCTGGATTGATCTTGGACTGATAGGTCCAAACAGATCCATATGCAGGAGGTGAAGGCAGCTTTTGATTGAGAAATTTTGTTTAGTTTTGAATGATGCTCTATGATGTTTGCCTTTTTCACAGGCTAAGCATGGTTTATCTTTTGCAAAAACCAGTGATGGTAAACCAAGGAATTTATTTTGTTTTGCCAAGTTGTTTATATCTTTGAAGTTTAAGTGAGAGAGTCTCTTGTGCCACAGCCAATTGACAGTTTCAGTGGCTTTGGAAAAGAGACATGTTCCATTCTGAGAGAGAGTTGACATGTCAAGAACATATACATCATCTCTCCTACGAGCTATAAGAAAAAATTCTTTGTTGGCATTGAAAATAGTACCTTGTTTATCATTGAACTGTACTATGTATTTTGCATCACACAATTGACTGACACTGATAAGATTGTACTTCAGACCATTGACATAAGCTATTATAGAGAAAACTATTCCATTGCAGTTTACTGAACCATAACCTTCAATGGGACATGATGAGTTATCTCCAAATACTACCTTGGGTCTTGGTTCGTTTACATACTTGTGCAGATACTCCTTTACACCAGTCATGCTCCTTGAACATCCACTATCTAGATGCCAAATAGGCTCCCTGGCGTGTCTCTACACAAATAGTAAATGAATTAGTTTCTTCTTGTAACCACTTACTAGTGGGCTTGGGTCGATGGTCTGCTTAACTTAGCAATGGACTCATGGTCGTGGTTGGTTGAAGTGTGCTATCACAGGTTTTGCATTTGCTTACTGAGGAAGAATTAGTGATGCGGGGTTGTTTTATACTTCTCCTTGCTTGTATGATCCTATCATGCTGAGATGTCTCATGAGCTGGATTTCCACATATTTCACAACAAGAGTTCATAAGACAGTCATCACGATGATGATCATTAAAGCCACAGTGTGGGCAAGGAGGAAAAGGTTTAGCTTTAGGCCTTTGAGCTTGCTTTGAGGATGAAGCATACTGATGACCAAGATTGGTATGACTTGCTTCATTGAATGATCTTACATACTATAAGTGATCAGAAAATCTATGATATTTCTTTTTGTAGATCATGCAAAAAAGGATTCTGTAGCAATTATCAGTGGTATGGCTAGTATAATGGCACACATCACACTTCTGTTTGGGCTTGGTGTTTGATTTTGACTTTGAGGAACTAGAGGAGGTTGACTTTAGATTCTTGATTTTTAAATCAGGAGCTTTCTCAATAGAGTTCATCTTATCAGTCAACTTCCTCACAAGTTCAGTCAATTGTTGGATTTTGGTCTTCTAGTAGGGAACTGAAGATGGAAGTCTCGTGGGGATCTAATCTTCTTGGGTTGGTTTTGCTGGTCTTTCAAAATTGTTCTACCAAGACCGATCTTTTCGCTTTGGAGAGTGAGGGTTGAATTACAGAGAGTAGGATCGAGAGCTAGGTGCACCCTAAGAGGTTTCAGAGGGAAGCGGTGCTTGAGATTCAGCTCGCACTGTAGATGTGTTCGTACTACTGGGTACATCAGGGAGTCCAAGCAAGCTCTTGAGAGCCTGACTTTCAGGCTCAATTATCCTTCCAGAATCGAAGTTTGGAAGCTTACTATCAGGATTTACCCTTTCAACCCAATCACTAGACTTAGGCATTAACTCCTTTTTAGAGAGCATGCCAACAGACACAAATGGTTTTGGACTTTGGTCTTCACTGAAAGAATCAGTGAGATATCTTCACCTATGATTCTCTTTTTGCTACTGGGGGCTTGAACAGTATCAAAAACTCTAGGATTCTTAGCAGTCCAGCTTTCAATTATATTTTTTTTTTCATTTTTAAGTTCTTCCTAAAGAGCTTGATTTCTTTTAACAAATTCAGAGTTTTGAATTTGTAGTGTAACAGCCTCAAGCTTGGCTTGTTTTGAAATAAGTAGTTCATCCCTACACTTGTTTAATTCAAAACTTAACTTGTTGTGAAAAAAGATTTTATCACTGCTCTTCTACGAACTTAAGGTCAACATTAATATAGTTCATGAAAGACTGCCAGTCTGAATCATCATCCATAGAAAGTAAAATATTTACCTTCTTCATTGTGATGTTGACCCATTCACCATTCCTAGCATGATTCTTTCCAACAGCTAGCTTGTCCTCTTCTGAGAGAGCCATCAATGCACTGACTTGCACCAATTCATCATCTGAGGAGACTGGCTCTTCATCCCAGTCAAAGACTTCAGCTACCAGGCCCTTATTTTTACCCTGCACATATTTAACATTTTGTGTTATTTCTGAGGGAGTCGCCTCAAGAATTGCTAGTTTAGCCTTGGCTTTCCTATACTTAGCTTCAAAATCAACAGCTTTGTTTCGATCAGATTTGTTTTGGAAATTTTGATGAGACTGATAGACTTTTTGTTGAAATTTGCTAAAACCTAAGGATTGATTTGACCCTGAGGGTTTGTAAGAGGGTTCAGAAATAGTTTTTGAAAAACAGTCTTTGGCAAAATGACCCTCTTTGTGACACTTAAAACACCTAGTGTCATCATTAGCTTTTGAATTAAAAAAACTCTTGTTCCTTCTTATAAACCTTTTAGAGTTAGCAAGGAGTTCCCTTTCCTGAAACTCTATGTTCAAGTCATTCAAAATTCTCGCTTGTTTCTCATCATCACCTCATCGTCTGAATTTTCCTAAAAATTCTAAACCACAACCGCTTGGAATAAAAGGCAAAGAGAAATGGTGTTGAAGTGGTTGTCGGACTTCTTGACTTCGAGACTTTTCAAGTCGTGGTATCGCCTATTGATGAGGTTATCCTCATAGACAAATTTCTCGTAGATTTCAGGAAGTTCAAGATTTTGAATATGATTAGCATTTCTAAGTCATTGTGAAAAATTTAACCACTTCTCAGGGAGACTGTTAACAAAACCAACATTGATTTTATGTTTGGACAACTTGACACCATCATTTGACAATTCATTTATAAAAGTTTTATAACGGGTGTAAGTTTGAGAGAGTGTTTCTCAGTCTTTAGCCCTGAAGGTATTGTACTAAAGTTTCAGGTCCATGATCCTGTTTTCCTTGGTATCTGAGGGACCTTCATAGCTGTGGATCAGGTCATTCCAGGTTTGTTTGGTTGTACTACAACTTATGACAGACTTCATTAAATCATCAGGAATACAAGATATGATGATGCTTTTGAGCCTCTGGTCCTGGTTGACCACTCTCCTCTCATCCTAAGTCCACTGAGCTTAGGTTTAGGTAAACCTTCAGCAGTCTTTGGGATAAATAGACCTTCATTAATACACTTAATGTAGTAAGGTTCCATCTCAGTCAAGTAGCAAAGCATTCACTTTTGCCACTTGTTAAATTTGCCAACTTCGAGTCGAGGGGCAACAACAGCATAGGCTCCACCCTTTTTGTCGACAAGTTGGGACACATCACTTTCAGCCATGTTTGGATCCTGATTTTAAAAACGTTTTGAGAGGCTTAAAAGGGGTTTTATAAATCAGCCTGCTCTGATACCACTTGTTGTTCCCGTTTCACAATTAGTAAAAAGACAATTTATCACTAAGTGTGATACATGACTGAAATAAAGTATATGAAAAATCACAATTAAACAAGATAAGAAAACTTAAACACACTGAGATTTTTCAACGTTTATATCCTTTATTAATAATGAAACAAAAAGAATATATTACCCAAGTGCTAGCGGAACAACACTTGGGATTGAATGACAAGTGTGGTGTAACTCCTCACAAAGCTTAGGCTAAGTCTAAGCACAACGTACACCACTGAGCTATCTCAGGGACATATTCGTATTTGGAGGAGTGAAAGATTGCTTATGTGTGTTTTTCACAATTAATGCACAAGCTTAAAATCTTTCACTCCTAATTTATGGCTATTTATACAAGTGTGTTTTTAACTCTATCCAAGAAGACAAACTGACATGTTTATAGAAGGAAAAATGCTGATGTATTTTGTCTCTCTTTACAATGGCTGATGAGTGTGTAAATACTCATCATTTTTGGTCAAATATAAACTGCAAAATCATCTGAAAACACTCAAAAATGCATCAAAATGATGAAAATATCACAAATCAGTGTTTTATGTGTTTTAAATGCAAAAATATCAAAATCAGATGAAAAAGTATCAAATTTGCAAAATTGCGCTTTTAGTCCCCAAGTTTCAAAAGTTGTCAAAAGCAGTCCACGAGCACATAATTTAAAGATAAATCACCAAAGGTCCTTTTAAAATCATAAGTTGTCAAATTTAGTCCTTTGGTGAAAAATGTCAAAAGTTTGAGAAAATTACAAAGTTGGTCCTTCAAGTTTGAAATTTGGCGTAATTGTCCACGGAAATTGAAAATGCTTTGGTCCTTGTACTTATTGAGATTGTCACTTTTGGTCCCTTGAAACATCTTTTGCATTAAGTACCTAGGTCCTTGCATTTTCAGATTTTACAACAAAGGTCCTTGTGTTATTAACCCTTTAACTCCCATTTGGACCTTATCAAACCCAAGTGACCCCACCTTAATCCCTTGGACCCCTGTCATAATACAATTTGACCCCCTTGATTAATAATACACTGTGGTCAAATTCAGTCAAACCCAAACCAACCCCGCCATCCCCTTTCCCTCCCCTGTCTACACCCACCATTGCAGCCACCTAGCTCACAATCTCACTTCCCTGTTCCCCCCACCTCCACCAAAATCCAAAAGCAATAAATGCACCCCTCCCACCATCTCAGTCCTGTCCCAACTGACTTATAAGATTTTGGCGCCAAAAATCCATTTAAATGGCTAGGATCATTTCAAGCCATCCAATGGCTGAGGATTGATGGGAACTATTCAGAAGAGAGAGACAATGAGCTTGGATTATAAAAGAAAGCAAAAAGGAAGCAAGAGGAGAGTCTACTAGTTTTTAAAATTATCTTTAATGTCGTTTTTAATATCAAGTTTTAGTTAAGTCACAAAACCTGTAATATTTTGTTGTAATGTACTAATTATAAGTTATTAGAACAATATAAGTCATTTTCAAGTGATAATTCAAGTGGCATTATCAGTTTATGTTGTGTGTTCTCTGTTGAAATTTTCCATTGCAAAATCTCATTCAAAAGCTTTATAAAGCTCATTTCCAAGATTAATAAGCTTATACAAGCTTCACATAGCTTTCTATAAGCTTACATTGTAGTTTCTAGCAAGTTGGGACTTTGGTCAAAGAAAGACAACGGGTCAATATGGCAATGGAAAGGTGCGATGGGTGAAGCATTGATGGATGTGGGTTAATTCAGTGATCATTGGGTTGAATAAATAGGTTAGAGGTTCATTGGGTGTTTGTGCAAGCCATTGTGGCAAAGCTTGTAAGTTATTTCAAGCTTCTTTGCATAATCTTCCATTGTAGTTAAAACGGTGCAATCTGTTTAAAAGATGTATTTAGGATATATAGATGTAGTTTGATCATTTATACAAGATTTCTCAGTTGTTATCACATTTTAATCACATCGGTTGGATAAAAGGATGTTTGGATCAATGACTTGAACTGCATTGGAGGTCTGTTTTGGCTTGGAAACTTGTTGGTTTGAGTTAGTGTAGCATATTTGAGCTTATATCTGTCTTCATTTGGGTCAGAAAACCACCAAAGTCAACTTCACATTAAAATCATCTCAACATTTATCTTTGGAATTTTGAGAAGCAAATCTCTTGTTTTGTGTTTAAAAGTTACAAAAAGCTTGCAGGTTCCATTTATTCATATAACATCAATCTTAATACTTAAGATCAGTAGCAAAGTTAAGAAAAGTCAAAGTTTGAGTTCTTGTTCAAAGTCAAAAAGCGAAAACTGTTTTAGGGCCAACTACAAGGATTTTTCATGTCTTCATTTTTGAACCATTTTCAGTGAGACTTGGCATTTCAAAGACTTCAGTTGGTGTTCTTGCTTATCACCATTTTAGCATAATTTTACAATTTTCTTAAAAGCTCTAAACAAGCTCATCAACTTGGGCCTAGTTGCCTCATTTCACCGAGCTTCCGCCACTCGAGCTTTTCTCAGATTGTGCAGCTTATGCACAGGGCTCATAAGAGCTTCTCATGGTCTGAAATTTGGTTTAGACACTCTCACCCAGGTCTACTTTAGTTTACAATTGGTAGTTTTCACTTTTAGCTTATTGTGTTGCTTATTTTTGTGCTTAAAGTAGCTAGCTCATAATCTGTTTTCAAACATAAGCTCAAAACATCAAATCTTAGCATCTTGTGATTCTGTGGTATTAGCTTGTTGTTACTTGTTCCATTTTAGTTCTTTTAGCTTATTGTAGCTTGTTTATCAGTTTGGTAGCTTTTGTACTCAATTTGCTTAGTTAAGTGCTTATTTCATAAGCACTTCCTCATCAGTTTCAATATCTTGCACACATGCACCTGTTTTTATATTTTTCTCAGATTTAGAATATAATTTTAGAGTTTTCCTGAATTTTTCAGATTTTTCCCAGCTTGTTTGCTATTTTTCTTAATTTAAAGTAGTTTTTAAGCATTTTTAATTAGCTTTTAATACAAAAAATTAAGAAAAGGTTCAAAAAAATAATTTTTCATTTTTCTTAAGTTTAGATAAATATAAAAAGAGAAAAAAATATTTTTCTAGATTTTTCTTAGTTAAATTTGTATTTTTAAATAATTTAATTAGTTTTTAATAGTTTTTAATTCCTAGAAAATCCAAAAATAATCAGAAAAATACAAAAATAGTTTTGAAAATTCTATTTTGATATTTTAGATTTTTCTAAGTCTTAATTTTATTTTTCTAGCTTTATTTCACATTTTCTTGTATTTTAGGTAATTATTTAATAGTTAAAAATAGTTTTTAATTAGATAATTAGTTTTAAAAATAATTTTCTTTTTCTAAAAAGTTTCTTTTATCATTAGGTTTATAAAAATATCATTTTCATATTTTTTAGGGTTAATATTGCAGGTTTTATCTTTTTAATTTGTACGTCACGTAGTAGTTTTTAATTTCGTTTTATAAAACTTAAAACAAAACATCATTTTAAATATAGTGATAGCGTTTATTTAATAGATTTTATCTTTTTTATTTTTCCTTTAATTTGCATTTAAGCCTTTGTATTTGTTTGATATTTACGTAGTTATAATAATCAATTCAAAATCTCTTTTCCATTCAAATTTCTCGATCACTATTCGTTGATTGATCCATTGCATAGCTCATTTGACATAACGACGGGAGACCCTATACTCCTCAGATCTTCATTGATTTCGTTCTGAGCGCTTTAAGGTTGTTACGGTCGCCATTCACGCGGCTTTGTGTGATAAACCTTGACGTCGGAGTGCATCAAATATTTACCCACGGGAATGTCTTTGATCTATCTTCCGTGTAAGAGATTAGTTGTTTGAATCCTCACTCTTTGTTTATATCATCCATCTCTATATATATATATCCATATTTTCTTATAAAAATCCCAAAACCCAAAACAGCAAAACGATAAAACACAAAAATATTTTTCCTTTTGTTTCTATATATGTATCAAAAAATAAAAATACAAAAAGATTCGTCGTTTTCTTTAATAATAAACAACTTAAAAGATAACCACCGCAAACCAAGGCGGTGCACTACCTAAGCTGGGGGTGCGACCATAATAAGTTCCCGAACTAAAGATTTAAAACTTGCCTTTGTGTCCTTGTGATTGGTGTACCTTTTTCAAAGAAGCCATTCATCTTGTGATTATTGGTTAAGTTCACTGTTGTTTTGCCTCGATTTTGTGTTAATTGATTTTTTTGTGATATCGACGTTCGAACGAGAAAACCCATAAAGATTCTTCTCACGATTTTTATAAAACGTCTTCATAATTCCCATTTCTCCTTAACTCACAGTCTCTTAGAGTTAACTCTAGAATACACTCGTTCTTCTAGATCATTGAGTCCTTTGCGTGATCTAGAGAAATTCCTAGACGACGTTCCGTGATCGCCCAAATAGTCGAACCCGAGATTCGTACTATTTCAAGCAACAATATGGAACGAACGCATGAAATGCTCGTGCACCCACCGAGGTTATGGAGATGCCATCGTTTTACCAGAATCAACTCGATCACTTCGAATTAGGACATACTGATCCAACTTGTGTCACAAATCAATTCCAGGGAATGACGCGTGAAGACCGTATGCACACATCCGTTGGTTTAACAAGTTGACTTCAACTATCAATTTCAAGGATGTTCCACAAAAAGTAATCAAGTTGATGCTTTTCCCATTCTCACTTGAGGGGGCAGCCCGGATTTGGCTGGAAAAAGAACCCCTCGATCCATCGAAACTTGGGAGGATCTGTTCAAAAGTTTGTTAATTATTTCTTTCCTCCATCAAAGACGACTAATCTTAAAAATGAAATTTCCGGATTTCGTCAAAATTTCGATGAAAACTTTGGAGAGGCATGGGAGAGATTCAAAGATCTCCTCAGGAAATGCCCCATCATGAATTCACGGAGCTTCAACAAGTCAATATCTTTTATAATGGGTTGAACTGTAACGATCACGATTCTTTGAACGCATCCATGGTGGCAATATCTTGAATCGTAGACCTAAAGATGTGCTTGAAATTTGCGAGAGTAAATCAAAAGTTCCTATTTCTCTAAACAAAGTCAATGTTCCACTCACTTCTACATCCAAGAACTCTTCCGAGTTAGCGTCAGATAGCAGCTCAACGGACATGATCCATTGTATGATAAAGAGGTAAAGGAAATCAAAAGCGAAATTCATAAGCCGGAACCAATCAAAGCCATAAACAAGGTGTGTGAAATTTGTAGTGGTCCACACGCGTATTATGATTGTCAAGCAACCGATGCGTCCTTTTACCAAGCTCCGTAGCCGGTAAACCACAATCAATACCGACCACAAGCGATCCTCACTACCGTGCACTTCATGGTATACCACCCTGGTTTCCTCCCTGTAAAACCATGGCAATCAAAACCATGGCAATCAAAATCGCTTTGTTTCGAATCAAGGACACAACTTCAATAACTCTCAAAATTTAAATCAAAACCAGAACAATTTCAACCAACCATATCAAGCTCCTAATCATCAAAGTTATCAACAACCTCCTCAAGCTCCCATACCAAATAACTTCATGAAAATGATGAGTCAAACATGCTCAATGCAAACTTATCAACAACATGAGAGGTGAGCTAAAAGGGAAATTGATACACATTATCTCGCACAAATGAGTTAAAGAATATGATGGCGGTTTCATGAACATGAATATGAACAAAGCCGTCATCTTCTCGGAGGACTCCCAAGCAATACAATTCCTAATCCCAATGCGAGTTGAAAGCCGTCACCACTGTGAGTGGTAAGACGCACAATGGACCTTCGACTCCAATGCCCTCCTCCGTAGCATGGAGTCAAGTTACCAAGGAGACAACGGACAAGGTGCATTATTCAAGCCCACGAAGTAAGACACGCCCCACCTTCGGTAGTCCAAGCCTTAAGTCCGAACCCGGTTCGAAGAAAAATCCTGCCGCGAAAACACCCCATCCCGCTCAAAGTCTAGTCACTTCCCTACCCATCAAGAATGAATGATGAGAAGCTCAAAGACAAAAACAAAGAGCAGATGGAAAAATTTTTCCAAATCTTCAATGAGCTTCACTTTGATATAAGCTTCGTTGATGCTCTCGTTCTAATGCCTAAATTTGCATCCACGCTTAAAGGCTTACTCACCAACAAAGATAAGCTATCAGAGATGGCTAAAACTCCTCTCAATGAGCAATGCTCGGCGGTCCTTCTCAAGAAGCTTCCCAAAAAGCTTGAAGACCCTGCGATTTCTAATCCTGTGATTTCTTGGGATGGTTCAATGCCCGCCTTGGCCGATCTTGGCGCTAGTATTAACCTCATGCCAGATGGAAGAAATGTCTCTTCCTAAACTTTCATCCACTTGTATGACACTCGAGCTAGCGGACCGTACCATAACTCGGCCCACTTGATAGCCGAGGATGTTGTGATGAAAGTAGGAAAATTTCACTTTCCTACTGACTTTGTTGTAGTAGACTTCGGCGAGCATCCTAGAGTTCCCCTCATCTTAGGGAGAGCTTTCTTGAGAACGCAGTCGTGCTCGATTGATGTGTTTTGTCAAGAGTTAACCATTGGTTGACAACGAAGAGCTCACGTTAAATATCAACCAAGACTCCAAACCTCTGTACAAACAGAGTGTTGCCACAATTGATCAAAAATCTGAAAGATTCAATGCAACACTCTCAAATTTCACGGTTAGGAGGAGTTTTCAAAACGTCTGAGCTCAAAACTTTGAAAATTACCCGGTTCAAACAAATGGTTTGAAAGTCGTACGAGGAAGTCAAGAGTGTTCTTGATGATGATGATGATCTAGAATCGAGATTTCATCGGAGTGGTGAAAGCGCTAGCTCACGAGCACACCACTTGTCCCACCTCCATCAGTTTGTCGTGACGAGATTGTTAACTCATGGATGAAACCAAACTCTTCAGTTTCATCTGAATTGATGATGATGATCCAATGGGAGACATTCTTCCCATTGATGAATTGCTAAAAATGATCCATCATCTTCTAGTCTTATTCCCGACTCTTCCATCCCTTCTCTCACTCCCGATGAGGAAGATGACAACTTTTGGAATGAAGTCGATGCATTTCTTAGTGATGAGTCAATTCCAACGGGAATTGATAATACTTACTTTGATCCGGAAGGAGACATCCTTTTCCGAAAATCATTGATTGAAGAACCGCTTTCCCACCCTCCTCCCATCTTATTGACAATCACCATATAAGCTTCAAGTTTAAGCTTAAAAATGTCAAAAATGGTGATTTGCTTCTTTTCTCGATGAGGAATGGACTTGCATTGTCATACATATCTTTGTTCCATTCTTCACAGATGGTGTGGTTGCCCTTTCCCTTTTCTCTTTCGGGAATGAGGACACCATCTTTGACCCCGATATCATTCTTTATAGTTTTTACTATTAACAATACCATGTCGTGTTCGTCGTGTGGAACTTTTCGATGTTCATATGTTTGTTAACACCGCGGAAGCGAAAGTCCATTGAGATTGGTTTTCCAGTAACTTTCCCAAGAACAAATGAATTCGGGGATCGAGTCAAGCTAGCGACTCGGAATCAAAACAATAGCATGCAATATGGGTTTTCACCCATATTTCGACTTTCTACTTTCTACCACCCTAGTGTGGGGTTGCCCCACATGTTTTGTATATAAATTCTAAAAAAAAAAATCTTCTTTCTAAATAACGTAGTATTTCCTTTCACGTTCTTTGTTTCGCATAACCGCCGGTACTTTGAATATTGAGGGCAATATTCATTTCTAAGTGTGGGGGGTAATTCTCACGAATTTCATATATTATCTACCCAATTCCCGTTTTAAAATTTTTGAGTAAGTGTTTTACACTTTCTCATCTTATATATCAGTCGCCTTGTCTAATAAACAAAATTGGCTAATCCAAGAGCAAACGCTTTGGTAAAGATTCTCAAATCCGTTTATATGGCTTGCAATTTGCCCAAAATTGTATGGTTCTCAACTCACCATATCCTAAAAAGTGAAGAGTTGGCTAGCCCGCAAGGTTATGGCTTGTGGTAAAGGAAGTGGAAAAACCATAATTGGTAATCAACTCACCAAAGATAATATTGATAATTTATCTAAAGAGTTGGCTAGTCCGAAAGTACGGCTTCGGTAAAGACACATCAAACCGTTATATGGTTTATGATTTGCCAAAAATCGATGGTTATCGGTGTACCATGGTTCTTGCTTGAACTGAAACATTTGGCTACTCCGTATAATGGCTTTTGGTAAAGAGATGCAAATCCATTAAGTTTTCTCAAAAGATTGCTAGGGACTAGCAATAGTTTAGTGTGGGGATTGATGAGTGTGGAAATACTCATCATTTTGGTCAAATATAAACCGCAAAATCATCCAAAAACACTCAAAAATGCATCAAAATGATGAAAATATCACAAATCAGTGTTTTATGTGTTTTAAATGCAAAATATCAAAATCGGATGATATCAAATTTGCAAAAATTGCGGTTTTAGTCCCCAAGTTTCAAAAGTTGTCAAAAGCACCCGAGCACATAATTTCAAAGATAAATCACCAAAGGTCCTTTTAAAATCATAAGTTGTCAAATTTAGTCCTTTGGTGAAAAATGTCAAAAGTTTGAGAAAATTACAAAAGTGGTCCTTTAAGTTTGAAATTTGGCATTGGTCCCTGAAATGGAAAATGCTTTGGTCCTTGTACTTATTGAGATTTTCACTTTTGGTCCCTTGAAACATCTTTGCAGGAACAGCCTAGGTCCTTGGTTTTAGATTTTACAACAAAGGTCCTGTGTGTTATTAACCTTTAACTCCCATTTGGACCTTATCAAACCCAAGTGACCCCTCTTTAATCCCTTGGACCCCCTGTCATAATACAATTTGACCCCCTTGATTAATAATACACGTGGTCAAATTCGGTCAAACCCAAACCAACCCGCCATCCCCCTTTTCCCCTCTTTCCTCCCCCTGCCTCGGCCACCATTTGCAGCCACCTAGCTTACTCCACTTCCCTGCCTCCACCTCCACCAAACTCCAAAAGCAATAAATGCACCCTCCCACCATCTCCCCTGTCCCAACTGACTTATAAGATTTTGGCGCCAAAAATCCATTTAAATGGCTAGGATCATTTCAAGCCATCCAATGGCTGAGGATTGATGGGAACTATTCAGAAGAGAGAGACAATGAGCTTGGATTATAAAAGAAAGCAAAAAGGAAGCAAGAGGAGAGTCTACTAGTTTTTAAAATTATCTTTAATGTCGTTTTTAATATCAAGTTTTAGTTAAGTCACAAAACCTGTAATATTTTGTTGTAATGTACTAATTATAAGTTATTAGAACAATATAAGTCATTTTCAAGTGATAATTCAAGTGGCATTATCGATTTATGTTGTGTGTCTCTGAAATTTTCCATTGCAAAATCTCATTCAAAAGCTTTATAAAGCTCATTTCTCAAGATTAATAAGCTTACAAGCTTCATATAGCTTTCTATAAGCTTACATTGTAGTTTCTAGCAAGTTGGGACTTTGGTCAAAGAAAGACAAACTGGGTCAATATGGCAATGGAAAGGTGAAGTAGTGAAGCAGTGATGGATGTGGGTTAATTCAGTGATCATTGGGTTGAATAAATAGGTTAGAGGTTCATTGGGTGTTTGTGCAAGCCATTGTGGCAAAGGACCCTTTGTAAGTTATTTCAAGCTTCTTTGCATAATCTTCCATTGTAGTTAAAAGCGGTGCAAATCATAAAAAGATGTATTTAGGATATATAGATGTAGTTTGATCATTTATACAAGATTTCTCAGTTGTTATCACATTTTAATCACATATCAGTTGGATAAAAGGATGTTTGGATCAATGACTTGAACTGCATTGGAGGTCTGTTTTGGCTTGGAAACTTGATGGTTTGAGTTAGTGTAGCATATTTGAGCTTATATCTGTCTTCATTTGGGTCTGCAAAACCACCAAAGTCAACTTCACATTAAAATCATCTCAACAGTTTATCTGTTGGAATTTTGAGAAGCAAATCTCTTGTTTTGTGTTTAAAAGTTACAAACAAAGCTTGCAGAAGTTCCATTTATTCATATAACATCAATCTTAATACTTAAGATCAGTAGAAAAGTTAAGAAAAGTCAAAGTTTGAGTTCTTGTTCAAAAGTCAAAAGCAAAACCTGCTTTTAGGGCCAACTACAAGGATTTTTTCATGTCTTCTTTGAACCATTTTTGAGACTTGGCATTTCAAAGACTTCAGTTGGTGTTCTTGCTTATCACCATTTTAGCATAATTTTACAATTTTCTTAAAAGCTCTAAACAAGCTCATCAACCTGGCCTAGTTGCCCCCACACTGAGCTCTGGCCACCGAGCTTTTTCAGATTGTGCAAGCTTATAATGTGGCTCATAAGAGCTTCTCATGGTCTGAAATTTGGTTTAGACACTCTCACCCAGGTCTACTTTAGTTTACAATTGGTAGTTTTCACTTTTAGCTTATTGTGTTGCTTATTTTTGTGCTTAAAGTAGCTAGCTCAGAATCTGTTTTCAAACATAAGCTCAAAACATCAAATCTTAGCATCTTGTGATTCTGTGGTATTAGCTTGTTGTTACTTGTTCCATTTTAGTTCTTTTAGCTTATTGTAGCTTGTTTATCGGGGTAGCTTTTGTACTTAATTTGCTTAGTTAAGTGCTTATTTCATAAGCACTTCCTCATCAGTTTCAATATCTTGCACACATGCACCTGTTTTTATATTTTTCTCAGATTTAGAATATAATTTTAGAGTTTTCCTGAATTTTTCAGATTTTTCCAAGCTTGTTTGCTATTTTTCTTAATTTAAAGTAGTTTCTAAGCATTTTTAATTAGCTTTTAATACAAAAAATTAAGAAAAGGTTCAAAAAATAATTTTCATTTTTATTAAGTTTAGATAAATAAAAAGAGAAAAAATATTTTTCTAGATTTTTCTTAGTTAAATTTGTATTTTTAAATAATTTAATTAGTTTTTAATAATTTAAAATTCCTAGAAAATCAAAATAATCGAGAAAAATACAAAAATAGTTTTGAAAATTCTATTTTGATATTTTAGAATTTTCTAAGTCTTAATTTTATTTTTCTAGCTTTATTTCACATTTTCTTGTATTTTAGGTAATTATTTAATAGTTAAAATTAGTTTTTAATTAGATAATTATTATAAAAATAATTTTCTTTTTCTAAAACTTTTCTTTTATCATTAGGATTGTAAAAATATCATTTTCATATTTTTAGGGTTAATATTGTGCAGGTTTTATCTTTTAATTTGTAATTTGCGTAGTTTTAATTTGCTTTATAAAAAACTTAAAAACAAAACATCATTTTAAATATAGTGATAGCGCTTATTTAATAGATTTTATCTTTTTAATTTCCTTTAATTTGCATTTAAGCCTTTGTATTTGTTTGATATTTCTGTAGTTATAATAATCAATTCAAAATCTCTTTTCCATTCAAATTTCTCGATCACTATTCGTTGATTGATCCATTGCATAGCTCGCTGGGACATAACGACCGGGAGACCCTATACTCTCAGATCTTCATTGATTTCGCTCCTGTTCCGCTTTAAGTTACGGTCGCCATTCACAAGTGGCGTGCTTGTGTGATAAACCTGGATCTCCGAGTGCATCAATGGCTATATTGAGTAAGTGCTGCTTTCTTTGTCGCTGATGAAACCGATCCGGTTGTTAGTGTTTCGGGAAAGTTTGACTTGATTGATAAGGACTGCCTTATCTGTTCGCTTATCCCGCCTTTGTATCGGCCATTCTTCAGTCTTGTCTTCAATGATAATAGTTGGTGAGGAGTTTTGGGATTCTGGAAAGATTGTCATCACCACCCAATCCACCATCTTCTTCTTGACTCCGCCTTCACTCCTTGCGCCTCAGGTAATGAGACTTTACTTCTTAGCCTCAAGACTGAGTATCCGAAGATAGCTCACTGAGTGGCTATGCGCTCAGTGACTTGTTAGTGTTTAAGGTTATAAATACTTAGGGTATTTTCTATTCAAATCCTAGAATTAAGGGGTTTGGGTATTCACCGAACCCAATAGTATGCTTTGGTTCGGTTTCTCAAACGAACACAACAAAATAGTAAGTGTTTGGCTTGCGTCTGGTTTGGGAAAACAATGGGCTCCAGGCCCAAAAAAGGTGCGTTGGTTTATAAAATGGGTGAGTTTGTTAACAACATTGGTAAAGTGGTTTTGTAATCTCCACGTCATTATATAAAGTGAAACCAATTTGAAGTTTTTATGTGTGTCGACTCATCCGGCTCATATGTTCGCGACGTAAATTCTTGACGTGTGCAAATCCACGTAACCCGTATATGTGTATATATATATATATACATATACATATACATATACATATACATATATATATATATATATATATATATATATATATATATATATATATATATATATATATATATATATATATATATATATGTTGAAAAATTAAGTTCAATTTATTTTCAAAACAATAATTTTCCATTTTCAAAACAATATTTATAAAATTGTTGAAAACTGGTATCATCCACTACTTTTCCTGCACAAAGATAATGCTAGGTGATTGAGCCGCTCGTTGTTGTTGTAAGGCTTGAAGAGAAACCATCTGCCGATGCAATGAGACCTCTCGAAGTTGCATCTATCATGCCAACTATCCATAGAGATCCAATTAAGCTCGTTTCTTCTGCTTTGTCGACCAAGAAATAGTTACCCTTTCCTTCGGCATCCAATCATCTTCTTTTGTGGGATCCGATCGAACATTCTTATGAACCATGATATGATAATGTTAGTGGACATACATACAGATATATGGTGGTCGACATCACCCAAACAGCAATCCACTAATAAAAGTCAATCCAACATATCAATCAGATCACACAAAGGCATGGGAATTATATTTTTATCAAACTCTAATCATTTAATCCTAATAATCAGATCCTAGATTCCTAGTCCTTCAACATAGGCAAATATCTTTTTCTGTTAAGCACATAGGATGATTAAGAAAGCCCGTTAGATGATGTAAATTTGAAAAACATTATCCCCCTCAATCAATGACTCTTTCAATGAAAAGTTTTAAATAAGCTGAAGTCATTGATTGGGTTTTGCAAATTTATGAAAACATGATTCTGATTGATTTTTAAGCAACTCATTTACCACCATTTTTGAAAACACAACAAATATTTTTCTAAAGAATTTTAGAAGGAAAAACATTTGTGTAGGAACATCAGTCTTTTTGGCGACATGCTTTCCTCAATTTTGTTGTAGGATAAGTGCACGAATTTATGAAAATTGGTTTAGCGCAGCACTTTCCCTTTTGAAGAGCGGGTTGCTATCTGAAATAATAACAAACCATTGTTTTAAGCACGGGTTACAGTCTGAAATAACTGCAAGCCATAGTTTTAGACATGTTTAGAAAAGAATATTTACACCTTCTGCTCGAACTTCATCTATGGTCCCGTGCCATTGTTGAATGACATTGCTAAGACCGTAGATGTTATTGATAGCAGAAGACATGTCTTGAGAAAACAATATTTTTGGTATTTTTCAAAACTTTTCTGATTTTTATGGGTTTTTGTTGATTTTATATTTTTCTATTTTCTTTTTGTTGGTTTTATATTTTTGTATTTTCTTTTTGAGAAGTATTTACAGAGATAGAATAGATGATATAGTTTAAGAAGGATGATGATACGAGTACCGAGATAAGGATATCAAACAACCCAGCAGAAGATAGAAGTCATCATCTCTTAAATTTTCACCACCAAAGCTTCCGAGGCTCTTGAATTGAAGAAAGCAATTGAACCATCTGAAAGTGAGACTTTGATAGCTTCCCCCCAAACCGTAAATCTTCTTAGTGAGCAGATTCTAAGCTTTCTTTCAAGCTTGCCTTAGCCAGATGCACAATGAAGCACACCATATCAATGATCTTGCTGCTCCATATAAGAATGATCATCATGATTCTCCGTTCGGGGTTATATCATCAAGAAGAACAGCAACGTATCGTCCCACATTTGAATAACTCTTTTCAAATTCCTTTTCCACTGAAGTCTGAAGCGGTCCATTCCAAAAGGTGTCAAGAGAACAATTCCCCCAAGTAGTTGAATTGATGCAGTCAGTCTCTTTGAATAGAGCTCAAGAACCCGAAGTACCCAAATGTCCATTCTAAAGAGAATAACCGATAACATTGAAGTAGCAGGCTGAATCACTGATTATCTTTGCGGATGTCAACTCCGAAATAAGTGATTGCTACTGAATCACTGATTAAGCTCTCAAGTGAAACAACTGAGCGTCCCCAATGTACACAATCTCTCTCCGCTGATGATTGCAATATCATAGAAATCATCACGCACTTGTGTACCTCTTTTATCACCAGAAACTAGCTCTTCCATCTCTTCCCCTACATAGTTGGAATAAGAACACTAAACGCCATGAGTCAAACCTCGAGTTTCTCTACGGTAATGACATTTTTCTTCCCTGGATATCTTCAATCACTTAGAGGTATTAAGTTCATCAAGTTTACTCGCGTTTAGATGCGTATGTCCTTCCCCCTTGCTGGTTTTGATACTTCAGAATCAGCAACACTTTATAAGCCCAAACACTTGAAATCTTGTGAGAAGACCATTTGAAATCTTGTGATAATCAACTTGCTAAAGAATTGGAGCAAGTCTAACTGGGGATTAAATCTGACATTTCACTCTCCCCCAATTAGTGCTCTCCCCTAAACTGACAATCTGTTTGATAAATGCTCAGATTAAGAAGAAGTCTTTAGATAATCAAATACAACTTGTCTTTAGTCTTGTAACATGCAACATAAAAATGTAGAACAGATAGACTGGACCTTCTTCAAGATTGCCCGTTTGGGGAATAGAAAGTTAACATTTCTTCTCACCAAATGCATTCCCGTTAACTTATATGTAGCAAATCTCCTTAATTAAAATCTCTCCCAATCAAACAAGAACAGAAAGATGTTCATCAAAGAAATCAGCCCTGCAACTGGAAGCACTTTGTCGTTAATCATATCAGCCCGTGAGAAGATGTCAACCAACGACTTTTAGAGAAAACTCCATGTGAATATGAGCCGATAAAAAGAAGCTCGGTTCTTACATGAGTTTGGAGTCGTTTGACCATTTATTCTCATATATCAATCAACCATGCAGTAAATTCAGACTTCTTCTCCCCCTTAAGAATTGCATATGGAGATGCCATTCTTGATTAAACAAGTGAATATCATCCAAATGTAGTCTATTTACACTTCTCCCCCTGAAAGGTTGCATATGATGTCGCCATCGTCATTTTAATTGAGCAAGTGGAATAAGATTACTAGCAACGGTAAGCCAGTTCACTTGATGAATAAGCGCGCATGGAAAAAGCATGAAGCATGTTGATGAGAATGGTCATAATAAGAAGATTTCTCTTCTTCAGAAGATAATGCGCACTGAAGCGTACACATTTTTTTTTCTTTAGAGAACGAGGCTTGAACTGTTGTATTCAAACGTCATAAGAAGATATCTCTTCTTCCGAGCGCGCATCAAACGTATACTTTTTCTTTAGAGAACGAGGCTTGAACTATTGTGTTCAAACGCCATAATCTTTACTACATCTCTTGGCAAACTTGTTATCAACCCCATTATCATTCAGAGGCTCTTTGTCGATGCATGGAGAAAACCCAATATGATGAATTTGAGCCTGAAGTAAAATAACCCGAACTCGTGACTTAAACTCGCACCAATGTGACTAAGAGTGGTGCCGAGAATTCATGCCCATTTGAATCTCTAAGTACTCTATACTCTTAAACAAACCAACCATCAAGTATAAGATGCACATCACCTCTTGAAAATCCACAATTCAATGTGACACTGAGCACTACAACGTAACTCCTTAAAGTGATAGTTATTTTGTGGTGGTAAAAAGGAAAAAGGAAGATCACCCAAAAATAACTACATTTCCAAGTCTTCGTATTTGAAAATGTTAAAAGCTCGAACAAGGATCTCGAAGAATCTTCATCCAACCATCCCCGATACCTTCAGATACTAAGTACACTCGCCCGTGATATTTTACTTCAACCTCAAATAAATAATATTGAATTAACGCTGTTGTCACATCTTGTGGTTAAAATCTCAGATCTAGACTCCTTTGACTTTTTAGGTGAACAATGATAGTGGTTTCATCCCGACCATGGTTAAAAGCATATAACCCCGTAAAATCATGTAATAACCAAACTGCCATGAAGAATATCCAAACACACATCCAATTCATGAAGTACACCCTTTACCCCTTCTTCGAAGCTGAAAATGCAGCACCAACATCAGATAAGATCCAGAAATACACTTTCTTTTCTCCAGGATGGTTCCATCATCACGGGATTTTACAATTCTATGGTTTAAACCGAGAAATAAATTCTTTCGCGGGATTTTATAAAATCAAGACTAAACCGTAAACAATGTCAGCTTGAATGAGTAATGACAAATTTGGTTTCGGTGACTATCTGTTTTAGAGGGACATGTAGCGGTTCATCAACGATTATTCTTCATCATCAACAATTCTTTACCCATATATAGACGACTTCACAAACCATACTAAGTCGAGTAGTATACACTACTTCCCCCTGAGGTTGACCAGAATTTAACACCCCAAAAATACGGTCTAGCGGAAGCATACGAGCCTTTGGGTGCTACAATCTTGGTATCACAACATAAGGTACAAAGAATGGTTTTTACACCATTTGTTTAGAATAAGATTCATTAATTCAAAACGTTAAGTTTACATTAATGAAAGTAGTGCGGAAATAGGCCCAAAAGATAATCAAAGCCGTCCCATTTATTCATCAGAGTCGCCTATGACCATGCCCCTTGCCAAGCGTCAATCACTAGTGAGCTCTCGCCTTAATCCTGAGAACACATGCTAAAAAGGTCAGCTTACGCTGGTGAGTTCATAGGTTTAAATTAAATAAAATCATAGTGGACTCAGAGAAGTTGATTTGCTATGCAAGACCTAAGATAGATAAATACCGTTTTCACACAGCGATCCTACCCGATCACCAATCATATAACCATATCCCACATCCAGGATTACTCGGCCCCGCGACTCTAGTCGCAAAGATCGCTGTGGCAACCTCTAGAACAGCTTATAACCCCGACTAGGTCAAGGTAGAAGTCTATTCTTAGCTAGGCAACGGTTCAACCTAGTCTAAGGCAACAACTACCACACATCTTATCTAAACAGTCAAGCATATAAGCAAATCCAAATAGTTTTAACGGTCCAAAAACAGTAGCATGATTCTCACCCCAATATAGTTAAAAACGTAGATAAAAGTGGGGCTATGAAACTCACCTTAGCCACAGCAATGCACTATTCTCTATTGACACGACTGGCATCTAAAGCTAACCTCCAAGGCATCCAGAAGAATGTAAGTACGATAAAGTAGAAGTGACACAACCTAATGCGTATACGATTATTCTTAAAATATAGCGCATATGATAAAGAAGTTGATAAAAGTATTGTGTCGTAGTTTTCGTGGATCATTCATGACGTTGCTTTCAAAAGTCCATTATCGTTCCCAAAAGTTTATAATTATTATCTCAAAAGTTTAGTTTTAATGTTTCGTGTGGTGGTAAGAAACATAGACGCGACACATAACTCACGCGAAAGAGGAAAAGAAGACATCGACATATTCGAGACATACAGACCATAACTCATGCCAAAAAGGAAAAGACATTGACAAAGTCAAGAAATACCAATTATACTTAAGCTAGTCAAAGACTAGAAAACGACGACAACTATTTATGTAAAATAAATAGGTTAATTAGTGAGCTTTGGTAATTTACCCAATAATCCCCAACGTACATGTTTAATAATAAAAGACAAGTTTCCATCTATCGCTCAATTAATAAAGTTTTCTCAATCGTTATCCGTAATTATACAAGTTTACCCGAAAGTACCTCATATAAGGTATAGTAAATAGTGTACTATAAATGACACATTTGTTTATTCTCAAACCATCACGACTTTAAATAAGTTATCTTATCAAAATAATATTTCCAAACAAGTTTATAAAAGCTAGCATATGTTATAAAACACGAGTTACTATCGTATTTAATAAGGGTTTATAATAGTTTAAACCATATCCGTCAATAATATATAGTTATATAATTCAACATCAACTTAATTGTGAAAACGAAATATTTAGTTTTATCACAAAACAAATATATTAAACTCATTTAAACCAAACGCTTTATTAAAGTACAACATACTAATCAATATAACTTTTATCAAGAGTTTATAAAAGATATTTTGTATTTATAAAACATAAGTCATTATCGTAGTTGATAAGGGCTTTTAATTAAATAAAACCATATTTATCGATATAAAAGTTATCACGGGCTTTAGAAAACATGAACTATTGTCATAGTAATTAGAGGTTTATAATTAAACGAAACCGTAATCATTGATAATATATATCTAATTATCTCGATATTAGTGTGATGATAAAATATTTGGACCCATTTAAGTCAAAACGTCTAACAAAATATAATTCAATGCCAATATAACTCGCATAATAAATGTTATTCCAAATTTATAACCCGTAATTGATTCCTATAACGTATACAAAATATCGATATCAATTATGAATTACGTAGCTTAGTTCCTTGAATATTACCTTACCATTTTTATGAATACTTATTAAATCACGTCTATTATCGAGTATTACGATAGTTCTATCCCATTATCGACGTATAATTAATTCGTTACATTTTACCAAGTTTACACATTGATTAATTACTAGTTAACCGTCAAACTTATTTTACTTCACCATTTCATAAGTTCCGATATCCCGTTATAACATCCGTTAGCTCTTAATATGTCAATTTTAGTATCCGTATTATTCAAAGCCAAGGTCTTATTTGAAACTTACAAATGTTCCAAGTTATGATAATTTAATAACCGTGTTAAGTCACTTATCCGATATTTGCCATCATTACCTATTTAACTAAATGTTAATAAACACTTATCATGTACAATTTCCACTATCATGTTTTACATTTACCCAAACAACTCAAAATATTACTTGTTTTGTATTCATTTCAACCCGAGATTCAAACTAAAACGTGTAAGCCAAGATAAACAATCAATAAATGGGTATCCGAGTCAAACGTGACCCGAGCGCGACATAACACATCTAAACACCCTAACTTGACCAATTAATTTCAAATAAATACTAATAGTGACAGATTTGACCCGTTTACCACACGAAGATTGGCCCAACCGAGATACAAATCAAACCCGCGACAACTTAATCCCAACTCCACTTCTACCCCATACAATAAGTCCAAGATCAGACCAAGACATTGGTTAAAATAGAAGATAAGCCGGACACCATTTCTGACCCGACACCATGACCCGACGGCCCTTGGCCCGACGAAGTTCCGACCCGAATTCGTGACCACCCGGATTCATACCCAATTCTGGAACTCACGAAATCTCAACACCAAATGTTGTACACCCATATCACCACACGACTAATTTGTTAAAAATGAGTATAGATTTTTGTTTTAACACATATATATCCACAAATCATTTTTAAAAGTGTTGTAACGTTTCACAACCCTCGAAAGACAATCAAAATGAATAATAACCCAAATGTACAATCGGTTAAACGGGAAATAAAATGATAACAAGGGAGTTACGTTTTACCGTGAGCAAAAGAAGAAGGACGAGGCGTTGTTGTGGTGCCTATTACGAGTACAACTCGTAACCACATCCAAGCTAGACCCTTTTTAAGACTCGTTATCTTTTCGAAACCCGATATCTGAAACTGAAAACATAGATCTAGGGAGCATGGGGCGTCAATGGGACGCATGTGATACGAAAATAGAACCACAAAGGCTAGATCTATCATTTGAGACGGGTGGTGTAATTATTGGTGGTGGCCGGAAAGTTGGCCGGAAAAGGTGACGGCGCCGGAACCCTAAATGGGTGGTCAGAAATTGTAGAGAGAGAAAGGAGAGTATTTGTGTGTGTGTGTTTTGTAGAGAGAGAGAGTGAGAAAGTGCGAAATGGGAGAAAGGGTGGGGTGTGGGGTTTATATAGCACCAGCAAGGACCACTCTTGTAAATTTGAAAGTGTAGGGGCGTTTAGGTAACTATCACGAGGGACCCTAGATGAATCTTCGTAAAATTTTCGTTATATTAGGTTCGGGCCCTGACTGAATCGGAAACGGAGTTACGCCATTGCTTTTAAAATAATTTTCCAATAAAACGATATATAACACAACCTCGTGATCTCAAATTAAATCAAACGATCGCTTCAATGGACGTCCAATAACAACGAATATCGAGAAATTTACGAGTTGTCACAACCTCACTCCCTAAAGGAATCGCCCTCGCGATTCATTCGAAGTCATCCGATAAAGTCTAGAAGGGGTGAGTGCAAAAGCACGAGGGTTTTTTTCACGCTCCTACATGAATCTAGGATCTACCGTGAGTTTCTATGAGCTTCAAAGAGAGAGGCAAATTTACTAAAGTTGCTAGGTTTCATCATCTATGGTTTCGATAGGTCAACGGTTTAAAGCCCAAAGATTAGGATTCCTTAAATGGATAATGATTGCCTCATCGGCGAGTCATTTCTTCCTATTACGACTAAAATGTTTGGAACTTCTACGAGTCTTGATGGTAGCTTAAGGCTCGAAGCACTGGTCTCAATCTAGCAAGAATCTTCTAAGGATTGATATAGGGGATTAAGTTTTCACGCTACTACTCGCTTTACATAATATCGTGGTGGATCCGTAAGCTTAATTCTAGGTTATCTCGGAGGGTTCAAGAGGTTTACGTTGTCTATGTCTCCAAATGGTTTGTGAGTAACTTACATATCCATCTCAACTTAAAACGGTTTCTTGGTATTATTTCAACATGTTTAGGGTTGCTGTTGGGGTATTTCCATTTCTTCCCAATCATCGAATTTGCTCTACGCTCATAGAGGATCTTACGTGCCTTTGAGGTACTAAGGCTTATGTATGGTTATATGAAGTTGGCCAAGGGAAGGTGTTTATCCCAACCGCTGTCGGGCCTCGAGGATGCCTATAAGAGGGTTTGGCCAACGAGAGGTGTCTATCCCAACCACCGCCAAACTTGATAGACGCTGATGTGTTCTACTAAGGTTCAATGCTTTCTTTACTTCACCATCAGCCCCGAGGTGATACACTATGCATATTCAAATCTATTCTCTAGGAGGTGATAAATGAAAATGTGACTATTGCCAACAACCGAAAGGATAGAAATCGGCATTTCCTAATGCACACGTTTCCTTTACTGAGAAAGCCATTTCTATAAATTAGGTTTTCCGACGCACTTTTCCTTAAAGAGTATCGGAGGAGTCAAGGTTGAGGTAGGTATTCTCTCACCTTAAAAGAAGATAGGAGATTCTTTATTATCGCTATAACTTACGGGAGAGAGACGAGCAATGTCATCCATACTTTCCATCTTACCATTAATGAGGTGAATAGGTCGGTAAGACTACTAACAATCACTTAGGTAAAGGCGGTAATCTACTTCCAAGGTTTTGTCTAGCTTATCGCTTGGGTGAGGTCCTAAGGGTTAGCAGGTGCTTCTCAAGGATGAGAGAAAGATTATGTGATTGTCCTAGAGAACGCGGGTTCGTGTTTCTCCTTAGGATTTCAAGATTTCCACGAGTACGTAATCTCTACTAGATGAGAAGTCTAGGAAGTTCGTGAGTATATCCAGATTAGTGTTGATTACTACCTTCAATCGGCTCGGTTGACTTAGCATGATATCTAGGTTAGAGACAAAGTACGACTCCTAAAAGAGAGTATTGGTTACTAACCACAGTCAGTCGATTGACTCATTGGCCCACTTAACACTTAACTAAAAAAGGTTTCAAGGTTCAACTCCAAAATCATAATCTCCAAAAGAGGTTCAACTATCGATCAATATCAATTCAACTCTTAAATACGAGTGAAGGTTAACGGCTCTAAGTTGGTTTACTAAAGAATTTCGCATCTATGGAGTGTAAGGTACCATATTGATAAAATAGGGTAGGTATTACCATAACTGGTGGTGTGACGTAGCAGACTATTGTTGACAAACCAGGTTGAGGATTCAATGTTGCTAGAGTCAAAGATCGACGGAACAATGTCTAAGGATAATCCTCGGTGAACAACTTCACTAAAACAAGTCGTTAGATCGTTATCGATAAAGGTACCTAAATAGAGAATAAGGTACGACATCAACACATTACAAGGTACTACCTTAACTGAAAAGTCGTTCGCGCAGGCCCATCCGGTGACATTGTTAAAATCAACATCGAGTGAATGGTAAGGTTTCGGAAGTTTTCTCGACAATCGGTTCAAGACTAGGCTTGAGGTATAAGTGTCGGTAATCAGGGTTACCAACGAAACGAGGCTAGATGACAAATCCATGGTGTTACTACTGAAACGATGTGGAATGATAATTCCAACAAGATTACTATCAAAATGCGGTGGAATGATAATTCCAATATGGTTACTATCGAAATGCGGTGGAATGATAATTCCAATACGGTTACTATCGAAATGCGGTGGAATGATAATTCCAATACGGTTACTATCGCGATGTGACCGGATGACGTTTTGAAATCGAATACTGATTAAAGGTCGAAAGATGATTTTAACAAAGTTTTCATCGAAACGGAGCCGAATAATAATTTGAGGCCAAATGATGACTCTAAGTCAAATGATGAGTTAAAACTCAGAACGAGATCAAAATCACAAAATCAAAAACCCAAGGATCAAAACCCAAAACCGAATCCAAAATAGTCAAGACCAAATCCAAAACAGCTCAAAACAATTTCAAATGCTCGAATAGGATCAACGAGGTTTATGCGAAAAACAATTGATGAAAATGAAGTACACGGGCCCGCCTCGACTTATGGCTTAACTACGCTCAAGTGTTACAAACAATAATTTCACAAAACGGAGACGTATAACGATGCCAGAAGTGTTACAATTCAAGAGATGTTACGATGCCAGTGTGTCGTTTTGTGAGTGCGGGCTTTCGTGATGTTTGGTGATTGTGAGCAGTCCACCTAAAGTTTATCGTTTTAAAACCAATCTTTAACCTTAACATAATTTTGTTATAACAACTCCCGGATTTGGTTCCCTCCAAACGGACATATGATCGTACCCATGTCCTATTGTCTCTGGTAATATAGGTGATCGGTCTATATTCAATCGAGGTTAGATAAATTTTTATTAAGTAAGGCACAACCAATTATTATAACCAATTCTTAATATATATACCTTCTTCAATGTTATATGCCCAAAATGTATTCATTTTTTATCTCAAAAATATCTGCTCCATCTAGTTTATTAGCGTTAGGTATCATCGCAGGTGTGTAGTATCGAATTTGACAAGACACCATGAATGCACTCAATTAACCACAATGCGACTCATAATGACACAATGAGATGTCTAAACGATAAACTCTATAGTTTAATAAGTTTCGGAATGAATAGTTAGATCTTATCGAATTCGTCAATTCGATAAACTCAACCATTTATTCATGTCGCTTATTCACCCATTAATAATGTTATCCTACGTAGATAGCGGGCGCCTATTAGGTTCGTCAACCTAGTAAGTCCGTTATCCGGATCACTTCATAATGTTAGGTCATCCGTAACCCACGCACGACACATAAATGACATTAAATATTCATAAATGACACCCTTCATAAACGTCTCTAAACATTTAATGACTCCTTTATTACAAAACATTTATTTTTAAACGTTAGTTCCTTTTTAAATGTTGATAACAAGGCAGCCTTGTTATCGAATGCTATACAAAACCATATATATATATATATATATATATATATATATATATATATATATATATATATATATATATATATATATATATATATATATATATATATATATATAAATTTCGATATAAATTTCAATATAAATTCATTCATCTCACTTATAAATTTCAATAAAAATTTCAATATAAATTTTGAGTCATTATTCATTTCGAGTTCCCAAGTCCGAGTCATGACTCTCAGGTTTTACACAATCATATTGCCCTAATAAATACTAAAGACCATAAATACGGTAATAACGTAGAGTAGACTAGAAAGTCACGATAACACCGGACGAAGAAAAGTTGACATATATATCATTAAGTACAAAATAAACAATTTTCACAATTCTAATTAATCCTTCAAACAATCTCATACCAATCTCGTCATCTAAATAGACAATCAAACATACCCAACACCATTAAACACTTCCAATTGACTCTTTCAATTTCCCAAAGACAACCGATTAACGGGTATCAAATCTAATTATTTGTCAATAACTTACCAATTACCCAAAACACCACAATTAATTTGTTATTCAATTAAGGTTGTTAATTGAAATGTCATTCGATTCCAAAAATCTGATTCATACCAATGATTCGACGTTAACAAAATAATCACACGTTAGTCCGATTTATTATCTGAAACACTTTACTGGTTTCACATATCCTTATAACACTTACGGACATGAATTCATTAGTAATAATTAAAACCGATTACCACTTGTTTGACAATTCTAAAGAATAAAACAACGGTTTACGAAAGTTTCGACTCAAAATCGTGACACGAGGCTATACACCCTTCGACATTATCAAACCATTATAATCCATCATCTAGTTATGACCAAGGACACATAAACATGATAAGATGCAAAAAAACGTGAACATGACACAATACACGATACCAACACACTAGTTTACATGTTTTATTAGCTTTAACGCGTTTTAGACTCGCGTTCATCAAAACTTAAACGTGGAACTCACGTTCACGAGACAAAAGGTCTCGCTCGTGACTCCCTGACTTAGTTATAATAGTACCGATTCCTTTATATTCCCAAATCATTCCCACGACCACTACTAATGTGCAAGTTTTAAATCAAGCGGTGAGATTACGCTAGGAAATTGCGTAACCATGATACTTTGAGAGTATCCGCATTATTGATAAATAATGTTGAATTATTGGTTATCACATTCTATGTTCGTTTGTTCACTTTAATCTTCCAAGTACATTCCAAAATATCCCACGTATTTCTGTATATTCATATAAAGTTTTCTCTTTATTGTTTTGGGATATACCCAAGGCAACTACTTAATATAAGTTAAGTGTTATAGATTTAAGGTTTGGGACTCCACACTCTATGAAAGGTATAGTATGCGGAAAACATGAGGACATGCTTTCTGCATGTATGAGCATGAGGACATGCTTATAGATGGGTATAAGCATATGGAAATGCTTTATGGTATGCGTAGCATGAGGACATGCTTATAGTGAACTACTAAGATAGGCGACTTAAAATCGCCTACTAACAGGCACACGCCAATCGAAGTGTTTAATCAAACCGTTCATCAAATAAGCCATAAACATCTCATCAATCATCTTATCAATCAATCCGTATAATGTGTTCTCAATCATCTATATCCTTAAACTAGTCATACGCATAGGCTCCCGTACCAGTGCGCACGGTGGTCATAGAGCTAAGTTTTAAAAGTGGTTATAGTCCTGGTTTTGAAAATATACCCGCTTCTATAACCTAGGCTCTGATACAATTCTGTAACACCCCAAAAATACAGTCCAGCGGAAGCATACGAGCCTTTGGGTGCTACAATCTTGGTATCACAACATAAGGTACAAAGAATGGTTTTTATCCCATTTGTTTAGAATAAGATTCATTAATTCAAAACGTTAAGTTTACATTAATGAAAGTAGTGCGGAAATAGGCCCAAAAGATAATCAAAGAGGTCCCGTTTATTCATTAGAGTTGCCTATGACCATGCCCCTTGCCAAGCGTCATCCATTAGTGAGCTCTCGCCTTAATCCCGCGACAAGTTAATCCCAACTCCACTTATACCCCATACAATAAGTCCAAGATCCGACCAAGACATTGGTTAAAATAGAAGATAAGCTCGATACCATTTCTGACCCGACACCAATGACCCCGTACGGTCCCTTGGCCACACAGAAAGCTAGCCAACCCGACCCGTGACCCGACCCAGATTCATACCCAATTCTAGAACTCACGAAATCTCAACACCAAATGTTGTACACCCATATCACTACACGACTAATTTGTTAAAAATGAGTATAGATTTTTGTTTTAACACATATATATCCACGAATCATTTTTAAAAGTGTTGTAACCTTGCACAACCCACGAAAGACAATCAAAATGAATAATAACCCAAATGTACAATCGGTTAAACGGGAAATAAATTGATAACAAGGGAGTTACGTTTTACCGTGAGCAAAAGAAGAAGGACGAGGCATTGTTGTGGTGCCTATTACGAGTACAACTCGTAACCACATCAAAGCTAGACCCTTTTTAAGACTCGTTATCTTTTCGAAACCCTAGATCCAAAGCTGAAAACATAGATCTAGGGAGCGTGGGGCTTCAATGGGACGCGTGTGATACGAAAATAGAACCATAAAGGCTAGATCTATCATTTGAGACGGGTGGTGTAATTATTGGTGGTGGCCGGAACCCTAGATAGGTGGCCGGAAATTGTAGAGAGAGAAAGGAGAGTATTTGTATGTGTTTGTTTTGTAGAGAGAGAGTGAGAAAGTGAGAAATGGGAGAAAGGGTGAGGTGTGGGTTTTATATAGCACCAGCAAGGACCACTCTTGTAAATTTGAAAGTGTAGGGGCGTTTAGGTAACTATCACGAGGGACCCTAGATGAAACTTCGTAAAACTTTCGTTATATTAGGTTCGGGGCTCGTTTTGACTAGTAAACGAGGGATTCGTGACACGGGAGTTACGCCATTGCTTTTAAAATAATTTTTCCAATAAAAACGATATATAAGACAACTCGTATCTCAAATTAAATCAAGCGATCGCTCTAATCAACGTTTCTCCAATAACGACGCATCGAGGAATTTACGAGTTGTCACAGTAAAACATCAAAGTACACGTTTCTCCCCCATGATGGTTTCGAACTTTCGGAAGCATCATTAACGTGTACGACCATCTGCACGAAAATTTCTTGTCATAAGCAAACATCTTGAAAAATCATGAGTGACACAGAAGATTCTTGACTGATTTTGCTTAGACTGTGAAGTATCATTGACATTCAGTGGCACTGAATATTCCATGAGAATTGCTGATCACATCTCATCTACTAACTACTTTGGTAAGCACATCTTCCACATATTCAGTCGGCTATTGCTTTAACCACTTGAAGAAGTAAACCCGATATACCAGATTTGAACACGAAGTAGAATTCCCTAGATTTGCTACTTAAGCTTGTAGTAATCCTTGTGAAAAAGAAACAGTGTACCCAATATACTAAACCTCTTGACGTATCCTCAACTGCGTGAGACACCGAAGTGATAGTTACGTTGTGGGTTAAGTGAGAAAGAATCACAAAAGTAACTAAATAGCCAAGTCTTTATCACACTCTTTAAATGCCCAAACAAGTCATCTTCGCGGAAGGGTAGAAAGAAAGAAGACATAATAAGTAAACGTGCCCGGAGAACCTTACTTCAAATCCCAATAAGACATATCGTTTAAACAATCCCGCAGTCAACTTTGTTCAACTTTCAGATCAAGCCGTGAAATAATAATCACCGGGAAAACGTATAAACCAAAGTATCACACTGCATAACACAATGAATCTCATCATCACACCAAATATCATCATCAAGTCACAAGTCGCAGTCCATATTCAAGAGTCATCTTTAACCGACCCAAATAATCAATTATATCTTGACCCGGTGCAAACAGTATACCCAGTTCAATTGAAGTATTACTTGGATTAAAACACAAACCTCACATTATGATCCACATGAAAATTCCACCCGGTTCAACTTCTCTTCAAAGATGAACAAATAATGACCAAAGAACGTGAATGAGATAATGACCATGTATATCACAACGAGTAAATGAGATTAAAAGATGTTCAACTCAATCCGTTTTTCATATCCCAACTCACGACCTAACACAAACATTACTTATTCTCATTTCACAAATCCATTTCGAAAGCATCATTAACCTCACTAAACCTCATGTAAATCACATGGTCACAAGAAGTATATTAAACCCACTCCAACATTTATACAAGGCCGAGAATCCACATATCAAGCCAAGCATCCAATCCAAATCTCATATATTCGTTAAAACCCGTAGACGAACAAATTTATTCAGCCCAATAAATCTTTCTGTCCAATCTAATTTGGATCATATTTCACATACTTGATCCGGGCCCACACAAAGACAGTATACCGAGGCCCATTTCAGATTCACAAATGCTTGCCCTAATATAACGGGTATAAAAGACTTACAACTCACTTAACCTAATCCTTAATCAAAACCTAAAAATTCTCACATACATTCCGCCCCCATCTCTTGCATATCAAAACGCATACAACCACAGTACTCTCTTCAACCCAACTGCTTAATCATCTTAACACTTCTCACATCTAGTAATATTTTAAACGTCTCCATATGATTCTGTTGGGTTCAGTAAATACCCAAACCCCTTAATCTAGGATTTGAATAGAAAATACCCTAAGTGTTTAGACCGTTAAACACTAACAGGTCAATGAGTGCATAGTCTCTCAAAGGAGCCATCTTCGATACTCAAGAAGAGGCGAAGAAGAAGTCTTTCCACTTAGTAAGAAGCGAACTTAAAGGTGAAGACTGAGTCAAGAAGAAGATGGTGGATTCAATGAGTAATGACAATAACTCACTGAATCCCTAAACTCCTCACCTACTACTTACATCAAGATAAACCTAAGTAGAAGACCTGAAGGATATGAAGACTGAAGAATGAGCGGGATAAGGCGGGATAAGTTTGAATCAGATAAGACGAAGTCCTTATCAACCAAAGTCAACTTTCCCTGAATGGCAAACTATTAGGCTCAGTGTCATCACTGACTTATGGAAAGCTGCCTTGTCTCTTACTTGATATAGTCTTTGTAAATAGAGACAAAATACATAAGTATTTTGTCTTCTGCAAAATGTCAGTTTGTCACTTAGGATAGAGTTAAAACTCATACTTGTATAAATAGAATATGAGAAGGAGTGAATGATTAAGCTTGTGAATTGTAAAACACACACACACACAAGCCATCTTTCACTCCTCCAAATACAACTCAGTCCTTGAGATAGCTCAGTGGTTCCATAGTAGTTTTGTTCAGACTTAGCCTGAACTTAGTGAGGAGTACCAACCCTTTGTCATTTCAATCCCAAGTACTATTTCGCAAGTACTTGGGTAATGTATTCCTTTTGATTGATTTCTAATAAAGAATATTATGTTGAAAATTTATCGGTGTGTTTTGCTTACATCTTACTTCAGTCATTGATTCACTATTATCTGTTTTTAATACTTAACTGTTTTTACGATAGTGAATAGGGAACAACAAGTGGTATCAGAGCTTGGCTGATTATAAAACCCTTTTTAAGCCGCTCTAAAACATTTTTAAATCAGGATCCTAATGGCTGAAATTGATGTACCCAACTAGTGGATAAAAAGGGTGGCGCTTATTCAGCTGTTGCCCCTAGACTTGAAGTTGGTAAATTCAACAAATGGAAAACGTGTATGCTTTACTATTTGATTGGGATGGAACCTTATTATATCAAGTGTATAAATGAAGGTTCATTTATCCCAAAGACTGCTGAAGGTTTACCTAAACCTGAAGCTCAGTGGAATATGCTTTTTGGGAGTTACTACTTATTTGATGAGAGAAGAGTGGTCAACCAGGACCAAAGACTCAAAAGTATCATCATATCATGTCTTCCTAATGATATTATGGAGTCAGTTATAAGCTGTAGTATAGCTAAACAAACCTGGGATGACCTAGTCCATAGTCATGAAGGCCCATCTGATACCAAGGAAAACAGGATAATGGACCTGAAACTTGATTATAACACCTTTAGGGCTAAGGACTCAGAAACTCTGTCTCAAACTTACACCCGGTACAAAACCTTGCTAAATGAACTGTCAAATGATGGTGTTAAGTTGTACAAACATGAAATCAATGTTGGTTTTATCAATAGTCTTCATGAAAAGTGGCTGAATTTCTCTCAGGGACTTAGGAATGCTAATCACATTCAGAACCTTGAACTTCCTGAAATTTATGGGAAATTTGTCTATGAGGAAAACCTCATCACAGCATCGATACCTCGACAAAGAAGTCTCGTGAAGTCAAGAAGTCCCTCACCACCACTTCAACACCAATATCAACTGCTTTTTATTCTAACAATGAGGTTCAAGATTTCTAGGAAAATTCAGATGATGAGCCTGATGAGAGATCAAGTGAGGAGTACCTAAATGACCTGAACGTTGAATTTCAGAAAAGGGCACTCCTTGCTAACTCTGGAGGTTTATAAAAGAAACAAAGGTTTTTCAAATGCTAAAGCAAATGAGGACACCGAATGCTTTAAGTGTCACAAAAGAGGTCATTTTGCAAAAGACTTTTTTCAAAAACAATTTCGAACCCTCTTATAAACCATCGTGGTCAAATCAGTCCTCAAGCTTTAGCAAATTTCAACCAAAAATCTATCAGTCTCATCAAAATTTTCAAAACAAATCTGATCAAAACAAAACTGTGGATTTTGAAGCTAAGTATGCGAAAGTCAAAGCTAAGCTTGCATTGCTTGACGCCAGTCCCTCGAAACAAAAACAATGTTAAATTGCAGAGGGTAAAACAAAGGCCTTGTTTGAAACCTTCGACCGGGATGAAGAGCCAGTCTCATCTAATGATGAAATGGTGCATGTCGCAGCACTGATGGCCTTCTCGTAAGAAGACAAGCTAGCTGTTGGGAAGAATCATGCCAGGAATGGAGAGTGGGTCAACATCACAATAAAGAAGGTAAATATTTTACTTTCTATGGATGACGACTCTGATTGGCAGTCCTATATGAACTATATTAATATTGACCTTAAGTTTGTAGAAGAGCAACGATTAAATCTTTTTCAAAATATAACAAGCTAAGTTTTGAACTAAACAAGTGTAGGGATGAACTGCTTCTTTTAAAAAAAAATAAGCTTGAGGCTATCACTTTGCAAATTCAAAACACAGAATTAGTTAAAAGAAATCAGGCTCTTCAAGATGAACTTAAGAAAGAAAAGTATATCATTGCTAGTTGGACTGCTAAGAATCCAAGAGTCTTTAATGCTGTGGGAGCCCCCAATAGCAAAAAGAGAGTCATAGGTGAAGATCATCTCTCTGACTCTCACAACAAAGACCAGTCTCCCAAACCATTTGTGTCTGGTGGCATGATTACCAATGTGTTGACTATTCCAAAGCCCTGTGATTGGATTGAATGGGTTAATCCTGAGAGTAAGCTTCCAAATTTTGATTCTGGAAGGATTCTAGAGCCTGAAAGTCAAGCTCTAAAGAGCATGCTTGGACTCCCTGATATGCCCAGTAGTACTGAACATATCTCTGAGTCTGAAGCAGAATCTCAAGCACCACTTCCACCCCTGGAACCTCTTCAGGGTGCTGCTCCTAGCTCTGAGCTTACCCCATTACAATTCAATCCTCACTCACCAAAAGAAAGGTCTGGACTTGGTAGAACCATCCTCAAAAGACCATCAAAACCAACTCAACAAGAATCTACTCCCACTGAGACTTCCACATCCTCTGTCCCCACCTGAAGTCGACCAAATTCACAATGAACTGACTGAACTTGTGAGGAAGTTAACCGATAAGATGGAATCCATCGAAAAAGTCCCTGAATCAATCAAGGAAACAAAGTCAGCCTCCTCTAGTTCCTCAAAGTCAAAAGCCACCACCAAACCCAAGCATAAGTGTGATCTATGCCACTATACCACCATACCATCGACAACTGTTATAGAATCCCTTTTTGTATGATCTGCAAAAAGGATGATCATAGAACTTCTGATCACTTACAATATGTAAGTTCACTCAGTAAAGCAAACTATACCAAAGTTGGTCATCAGTATGCTTCAACCTCCAAATCTGCTCAAAAGTTTAGAGTAAAACCCTTTCCTCCTTGCCCACATTGTGGCTTTAATGATCATCATCCAGATGATTGTCTCATGAACACATGCTATGATATTTGCGGCAATCCATCTCATGAGACACCCCAGCATGACAATGTCATCCAAGCAAGGAGAAGTTCCAAGCAACCCAGAATCACTGAGTCATCCTCAGTATCCAAATGAAAAACCTGTGGTAGCACAATGCACTCAACCACTGACCATGAATCAATTGCCAAATTCAAACAGACCTTTAGGCCCAAGCCCACTAGTATGTGGGTCAGCAAGAGAAACTAATCCAGTTTACTTTTTGTGCAGAGACACGCCAGGGAGCCTATTTGGCATCTAGATAGTGGATGCTCAAGAAGCATGACCGGTGTTAAGGAGTATCTGCACAAGTATGTAAAGGAACCAGGACCCAAGGTAATATTTGGTGATAACTCATCATGTCCCACTGAAGGTTATGGTTCAAGATACGCAATGGAATAGTTTTCTCTAGAATAGTTTATGCAATGGTCTCAAATACAATCTCATCGTGTTAGTCAACTCGTGATGCAAAGTACATTGTGCAATTCAATGACAAACAAGGCACCATTTTCAATGCCAACAAAGAAGTTGTTTTGATAGCTCCTAGAAGAGATGATGTTTATGTCTTAGACATGTCAACACTCTCTCAAATGGAACTTGTCTCTTTGCCAAAGCCAACTGAAACATCACAAACCGTGGCACAAGAGACTCTCACACTTAAATTTCAAAAACATCAACAACTTGGCAAAACAAAACAAGATCCTTGGCTTACCATCACTGGTTTTTGCAAAAGATAAACCATTCTCAGCCTGTGAAAAAGGCAAATACCAAAGAGCATCTTTCAAAATAAAACAAAATTTCTCAATCAAAAGCTGCCTTCACCTCCTACACATGGATCTCTTTGGACCAGTCAGTCCTAGATCAATCCAACATGAGAATTATACACTTGTCATTGTTGATGAGTTTTCAAGATACACTTGGGTATGCTTTCTTTCCAAAAAGAGTCAGCAAATGATACTATAATGTCATTCATCGTGAACATTGCAAACCGAATGACATTATCAGTAAAACAAATCGAACCGACAATGGTACTGAGTTCAAATGAAGAGCTTGATAACTCGTGATGAAAATGGAATCTCCTAAAATTTTCATCTCCTTACACCCTGAACAAAATGGGGTAGTGAAAGGAAAAATGTAACTCTCATTGAGGCTGCTAGAACTATGTTAAATGGCTCAGCTCTATCAAAACATTTCTAGACTGAAGCAATCAAAACAGCCTGTTACACTCAAAATAGGTCAATCATAGTCAAAAGACATAACAAAACCCCATATGAGATATTTAAAGGTAGACTTCCTAATATCAGCTACTTTCATGTGTTTGGATGTCCTGTGTTTATTTATAACCACAAGGATCATCTAGGCAAGTTTGATGCTAAAGTTGATGATGGATACTTTCTAGGTTACTCATGATATCAAAATCCTTCGTGGTATTTAACACAAGGAGACAACAAGTTGAGAAAACCTTTCATGTCACCTTTGATGAGAGTTCGAAAGCATCAGTTCACCAACACCTCATGGAGGAAATAGAATTGATAACTCATCAAGATATCCTCCTGATGAGTATAACATTGAAATCAATTCCTCATACCAAGCTGATGCTGACATCTCATATTATGTCTTACCTCACAACCTTCCCCAACCAACCATCAGTGAATTCATTGATAACCAATCAGTCCCCACTAGGATAGGTAATACTGAATCAAGTATTCAAGAACCTGTGATACAAGAACCTCAACCTGAACAAGACATCTCAACAGATGTTCTTAATGATCCTGCAGCTCCAGCACCTGAACTCACTCCTGAGTTTCCAGTGACCTCAAGCTCAGATCCTATACCACAGAGTAAGTGGACAAAATCAGCATTGGTGAACCCACTTAGGGCATGCTTACAAGAAGCATGGTCACAAACTAACTACAGCTTCAGCCAATGAATGTCTATATGCTGACTTTCTGTCAGATATAGAACCAAAAAGTGTCACTGAGGATCTAAAACACCCAAGCTGGGTTCATGCTATGCAAGAAGAACTTCAACAGTTTGATAAAAACAAGGTCATGACCTTGATCAAATGTCCTCGGGATGTCATTGTCATAGGAATGAAGTGGGTTTTAAACAAATCATGAAAATGGCACGGCCATTAAAAAACAAAGCCTCACACTTAGCCAAAGGTTACCAACAAGAAGGCATTGACTATGATGAGACATTTGCTTCGCTTCAAGAATGGAAGCCATCAGGATCTTCCTTGCATATGCTACCTACATGAACTTCAAAGTTTTCCAAATGGATGTAAAGTGCATTCCCTGAATGGTGAACTCAAGGAAGATGTGTATATTTAGCAACCTCCTGGCTTTGAGAGTAGTGAATTACCCGACTATGTTCAAGAAGCTTGACAAAGCCCTTTATGGACTAAAACAAGCTCCGTGGCATGGTATGAAACTCTAAGCCTTCCTAATCCAAAACAAGTTTGTCAGAGGAAAGATAGACAACACATTGTTTATCTACATGACAAAACAAGATGTGATACTGGTCTAAGTATATGTTGATGACATCATCTTTGGCTCAACAAACTACACTCTTTGCAAACAGTTTGAAAACTGATGACAAAGAAGTTTGAAATGAGCATGATGGGTGAACTCACACACTTCCTTGGAATACAAATCGGAAAACCGATAAAGGAATCTCCATCACCAAGAGAAATACACCAGAAATCTCTTGAAGAAATATGAGATATCTGATTGTGCCTCAGTGAAGACACCAATGGTTCCTCCTAACAACCTTGGACCTGATCTCACTAGCAAATCAGTCAATCAAACCCATTCAGAGGGATTGTTGGCTCACTGATGTATCTCACTGCCTGCACTGCACATACAATTCTCATCTGCCTAATAGCAAGATATCAGTCCAATCCCAAAGAATCCCATCTCACCTGCAGCCTAAAAGAATACTAAGATACCAAGGGAACCCAAGCCTTGGACTCTACTATCCAAAGTGCTCGGGTTTGACCTCAAAGGATATTCTGATTCATTATGCTGGCTGCAACATGGACAGATAAAGTACCTCAGGGTCCTGTCAATTTCTTGGAGGAAAACTGGTTTGTTGGAGTGCTAAAAGCAACAATCGGTTATGTCTTTCAGCCGTTTAGTATGTTGTTGCCGCAGGATGTTGTGCCAATGTATTATGGATGAAAAGTCAACTCAGTGACTATGACATCCATTACAAAATGGTACCATCCTTTCGTGATAACACTGCCATAGCAATCTTCTAACAACCCTGTCCTTCACCAAAGAACCAAACACATTGATATCAGATATCATTTCATCGGGGAACACATAATGAAAGGAGACATATAGCTTCATTTCATCCCTCCCGAATATCAACTTGCCTGATATCTTCACCAAACCCTTAGATGAACCTACCTCGAGAGACTGAAAGCTAAATTGGGAATGCTAGACATTGAAAGTCAAGAACTGAAACCAATCCTAATCTCAAGAAGTTCCCTCGAAATGGTTCATCCTCCCTCAACAAACCTCAAAAATACTCCTCTCACCTAATGAGTAAGACTCATCTGTGGACCCCGACTTTTGATATTGAGCATTGAAGGAGTAACTAAATGCACCAAGTATTAATAACTTAAATGTCTTAGGTTGGTAAACACACCAATTAAATATAGGAATATATTTCTCTCATTCTCGTCGTGGTCCCTCAAACTTACCTCATCCCACTTGGCATTAAATGCCTCATCTCACATGAAATATCTTGTGGATATTTTATTGCAAAATGCACTTTTACTTTGCATCAAATCGCTCTTTGAAAACCGGATTTTATCATGGTAGTGGAGTGGTGGCATTAAATGTGGAAATTCAAACGCTTTCAAAAATGACTTTACAAATCCACATTTGTGCATAAACTACCCTCTCATCACTCTATAAATACCCCTCACAAAATCATTAAAATGCACAAAGTATTTCTAAACAAAAAACTGCCAAAATAATTTTCAAACCGTGAAATCTTTGTGTTCTTCAAACCTTTTTCGTAAAAATCTTCTTCAGAAAACATTCACAAAAGTTTTTCATCACAAACTTAAGAGATTTAAAACTCTTTGACTGTTCTAGTTCAAGATATTTTTTTTCAATACCTTAAAATCTTTAAATGGAAATGGCTAGAACACAATCTCTTCAGTTTGCATCTCAAATAGTAGATCTCAGAGTGTTGAATTTAAAACAAACAATGTTATAGCAATTTTGAATACCCCCAAATGTCCTGACCTATAAGGACATAATGAAATTTTATTCAACCGCCTAATCTAAAAAGGCCTTTACTCCATATCTATTCTTACCAAAACCTCGTGGAGTTTTGGGCTACAGCAGGGCCTATGACCCGACACCCTCTACTAATGAGATGACCTACGACCACTGGAGTATCTCATTAAGTTCATTTTTAACGAGGAACACACACCTGATTATAAAACTTTTGTACCGCACAGGTTAGACTACAACTCGAGTCTATGTTGCCCATCCCAACCCTCCACATTAAGGATTGGTTAAAACAAATTATTTTGGATCCAAAAATTTTAACCCGAAGTCACGAAGAACTCATTTCCTGGCTTGGAAGATCCTGCTCACATTTGTGATTCAAGTTTCTGCGGGAACCACTCATCCATAGTAACAAGTTAATTATATTCAGTTGATGGTGGCATACTGCTTGATGAATGGGGTCAATGTCAACATTGGGGAGATATTTACAGTGATCTCGTAACCAAGCTATTGAGCAAAACTAGGACGAAATATATTTCGTACCCTAGGTTTGTCTCATGTGCTTTACAAGTGTTACTGGGTTGCAATTACCCTCATGAATACAAATACACTGCTTACCTGTACCCTAAGTCCTTCAAATTTTCAAAAGACCCATCCTAAGTCACCGAAATTGTATTGACCATGGATATGATTGTAAGAATCAGAGGGACTCAGGTCTCCAAACCTGCTCCTAAAAAGATAAAGGGGAAGTTTCATACTGGGACTAAGACCAAACCCAAGTCTCAGGGCCCTGAGGCTTCAGGAACACAGCCTAAAAGGCAAAGAAAGCCCAAGACTGATCTGCCAACCGCTGGAGACCAATCATCATCCACCCCTGTGACAACGAAGGAAACTGATACATCATAGTCAGTGCCCTTGCTCACAACAACTACTCCCCAAGATCCAGAGGTAAATATACAACCCGCTGGAAGAGGAGCGCCTTCCACACTGCCCAAGGAGGACATTCGCCAATCCAAGCTTTTGTCTGAGGGCCAACTGAATGATCCCAAAGACTCAGGGGGAAACAAACAACCCACTGATAGGGATGACACTGCCACTGCTTCTAAGGATGGTACTGGGAAACACCCACCGCTGCTTGAAGAGGCACCGAGGACAAAGACTCGAGGGATGAAACAACCCGCCGATATGGAACTCATCACCAATCCCCTCCGCGAAGGCATCGAAAACCCATGTCTCGAGGGGTCAAAGGGGGACAAAGACTCAGAGGGATTAATACCACCCGTTGATACGGAACCCATTACCACCACTTTGTTAATTGTTGCTGAGGTCACTGATATCTTATTTTCTCGATGATGAACTTGGCGACGTGATGATGAAATACTTTCAGCCAGGGAAGACATGGAACGAGATTCAACCACATGAACAAGAATCAAACTGATCCAACGGTTCGAGTCACCTTCGTCGGCGATAACTCTTCTCGCTCCCCGACTCTTCATCATCCGATGAATTCAAAGGTTTGACAATGTTCTTCCACTGACTGAAAAGCATTAAGTGGATCAAAGGCTTCAAGGAAGCTATATTCGGGTCATGAAACATTATGGGATCAACACACTGAAGCTCACAACTATGCTGATCTAAAGTCCGATGTGCTCACTTTCAATGCCAACACCGATGAACACAGGATCTCATGTACCAACATCTTCATAGACCGGATGAAACCTGTTAAGTTTCTAAAGCATCTTCGACTTGTGGCGTTACAATTGATGAAATCGGGATGTCGTAAATGAAGACCTTAACAACTCAGTGCTAAAGGCTACCGAGGCTTACTTGAAGAATTCCTCGCACCTCATTGAACTAATCAATATGCTAAAGTCCGCCGTTCGTCTTCTTACCTTCGTTCAGTCTCTTCAGCAACACTAGGTTCTTTGGATGCTCAAGTGACCACTTTGGCTAAGGCATCATCTTCAATGGCTTGGAATCTTGGGCCAAGAACGATCGCTTTGGAACTCACTCAGGCTACTCGCGTAAAAGGTCACCTGGTCTCGAAGGATACATCTGACATCAAGGCTATGGTCAAGGAGATCTACCAAGCCTTCAGAGGTCAAGCCACCCAAACTCCCCCAGTGTCTTAGACAACTCTTGCTCTCACTGAAGTTGCCGCAACAGTTGAGGGGGAAAAGACCACTGAAGAGACTTCCTCTCAAACTGAGGGGGAGCCAGCTCAACCAGTCTCTGCTGTACCAATTTTATCAATCCCACATGTTTCAACAACACCCATATCATCAGTCCTACCAACATCTATAGCAACATTAACAATGACAGTGACTACACCCATAACAACAACAACACCACCCTTGGTAGCATCATCTTCCTCAGGCCAGGATAAAGGAAAAGGCATAATGCAAAATCTTGAGCCTAAGAAGATCCCTTACATGATCAACAACACTGGGTACATGCTCACACCACAACAGCTAAGTGCCTATCTTGCAAAGGAAGAAAGGAAAAAGAAACTAGATGAGGAAGAGAGAAAGAGTAAAGAAGCACTAGTACAAGTTGTTGCTGATGAAGCTGAGAATATGGGAATTGATCCAAAGAAGCTTCAAAAGGGTCAGGCAGGACGGAAGTTCAAAGATGCTCAGGCGGCTCAAATGGCTGAAATGAGAAAGCAGTTGGAAGAAAAGAACAGAAACGCAGCCATCATCGAAGGAAGAATTGACCACTACAACGGTCAATGACAAGTAGAAAGTCTGCCCGAGAAAATAATCGATGTCGAATCATCCCCAAGTCTAAACCATGGCAATGAATGTCTACGGGGGATGATAAAGATACTTCGATGTTCATGATCCCCTATTCACTGACTTTGGGATCACGAACTTCGATGAGCTTAGTCTAATCATTGAAAAGAAGTTAATGCGGTGGTTGAGGAGCGATGAAATGCCCGCAAAAAAGGTATGAAAGACTGGGATGCACCCACACAACCGGGATTCACCGCCTTTAATCGCACCTCAAGGATCTCAACCTCAATCATCATAGGGCAAACGAAAGAGGCTTGAGTTCCAGCCTGAGATCAAAGTGCCTGGACTTGAATGCAACAGGGAGCTACCTAAAGGTGTAAAGTTTGTCAACTGTCTTTGCATAGAAGAGCCTAAAAGAGGACTCTTCTTCATCGATGTCTATGGAAACCCAACATTCCAAAGGTGGAGTGACATTGATTTACAGAGTGCCTACAATGGCAAGTTATCTTCCAGGGCCTCAAATCCAAACTCCAGCAAATTTCAGGTTCTGCAAAGACCTGAATGCCAAGATAAGAGAGCACCCTGACAAAGAAGCACTCCTTAAGAAGAAGCCAAAGCTTGAAGCACTGGGAATCCACCTTGATTGACATCATTTTGTTTTATCCTTTTGTACAAGTGATAGGAACCATGTAATGTGATCAATAAAAGATGTATGTTTTGATACTCAGTATTCCATATTTTATTCATTAGTACATTCAGTGTAAAAAGAAGCCATTCGCTCACTTAGACTGATCAAACACTTAGGCTATTTGTATATCCAAATAGGGGGAGACTGTTGGGTTCAAGAATACACAAACCCCTTAATCTAGGATTTGAATAGAAAATACCCTAAGTGTTTAGACCGTTAAACACTAACAGGTTACTGAGTGCATAGTCCTCTGAGCCATCTTCGGATACTCAGCGAAGAGGCGAAGAAGAAGTCTCCACTCAGTAAGGAACTTAAAGGGTGAAGACTGAGAGAAGAAGAGATTCAGTGAGTAATGACAATAACTCACTAATCCCTAAACCTCACCAGCTACTTACACTGAAGACAAACTGAAGTAGAAGACTGAAGGATATGAAGATTGAAGAATGAGCGGGATAAGTTTGAATCAGATAAGATGAAATCCTTATCAACCAAAGTCAACTTTCCCTGAATGGAAAACTATTAGGCTCAGTGTCATCACTGACTTATGGAAAGCTTCCTTGTCTCTTACTTGATATAGTCTTTGTAAACATAGACAAAATACACGTATTTTGTCTTCTGCAAAATGTCAGTTTGTCACTTAGGATAAAGTTAAAACTCATACTTGTATAAATAGCATAAGAGATGGAGTGAATGATTAAGCTGTGAATTGTAAAACACACACAAGCCATCTTTCACTCCTCCAAATATAACTCAGTCCCTGAGATAGCTCAGTGGTTCCATAGTAGTTGTGTTCAGACTTAGCCTGAACTTAGTGAGGAGTACCAACCCTTTGTCATTTCAATCCCAAGTACTATTCCGCAAGTACTTGGGTAATGTATTCTTTTGGATTTATTTCTAATAAAGAATATTATGTTGAAAATTTATCGCAGGTGTTTTGCTTACATCTTACTTCAGTCATTGATTCACTATTATCTGTTTTTAATACTTAACTGTTTTTACGATAGTGAATAGGGAACAACAGATTCACCTAAATGAATCAATAAACCACAAATTTCGCATTTATCCTTCCTTATACAAGACCTCAGACATAGATCTTGAGGGTTTAGTGAAGGCCACGAGATCAAAATAATGATACAAGGTAGGTTTAGATATGTTCCTTATGATTGTCTTTCTGTTTTTGTATTGTTTATTATCGAACCAAGAAGTGTACAAAGAGACTAACACTCTTGTTATTTCTTATCCTTTTGTGTTCGAAAATCACTAATTATGATATGATTAGTTTTACTATCCAGAGATCATTTGAGTATAGATTGATGACGATTAAGGTTCACGAGAAACAAATTTAAATTTGACACTACTCGTTTGACCTTTCTGAGATCTTTTAATGTCTTTACCATAATTGTTTTTGTTAAAATCGAATGAAAGATATGGATGAAACGATTGTGTATTGTCTTGATCTTGTTGATTCGAATATTAAAGAAGTGGCATGCTTCGATAGAGGTCGATGATGGATATCTATTTCGTGTATGTGGCCATGAGATATACTTTAGAGTATCACGAAAATAGAAATCTGAGATCTTTTAGCATACTTTCATTAATGGTCGAGACTTGATGTAGGTTTAAAATATGAGAGTTGAGTCTTGTTGTTAACAACCAAACCGCATCTTTCATTTTTCAAACCGCATCTTTCTTCAAAATGCTTTTCAGTCAAACCGCATTAGTAAATACTCAAACCGCATAACCCATTTTGACAAACCGTATAAGTTAAAGAACTTAGACAAACCGCACCCTTTCTTTACCAAATCGCATTTGACTTCATCAAACCGTTTAACACTTCAAACCGCATAACTTATACGTCAAAACGCATGATTTATTGGTCAAAACGCTTTTAGTTTTGACTTAACAAACCGCATCTATTCAGCAACTCAAAACGCATGTGAACCAAAACACTTACGCGTCAAAACGCATCAGTTAAATAACAAATCGCTTAAGGTTCATTGGATCTGGACACGTATCAAACCGCACTGATAAATGGTGACAAACCGCATCATACAAATCTCTTCCATTTTGCATCAAACCGCATACAGGAACAAACATGTGCAGACCCAGAAACTTGAATGTCGAACATAAACTTACCAGCAACTTTAACGACTTCTTTTACAAACAGATTCAAACCAGTAATAAAACGAGCAGATTAATCATCAAAACAGGTTAGAACGACTCTATTATCACCAACAGTTTTTAAAACCAACTTAAAACAGCTTAAGTATTTTAAACCAGATTTGACAAACATAATAAAACACCATACTATCAAGATCCATCTTCATAAAAACTGCTTAAACCACGAATTTGCCAAACATCATCAAACGGCATCACCACATACATCACCAAAGTTGCAACAAATCGCACACGAACTAGTACAAACCGCATACAAAATGAGTGCTCAAAGACCATACGAATCATCAAAACAACACAACCTAGGCTATGATGCCAATTGTAGGATTATACACATTATGTTGTTTGATGATTCGGGTGGTCTACGATGGAGAAATAACAAGAAAGCCATGGTTAGAGAGTGAAAGAGATGAGTGTAACAATTCGCATTCTCAGGTTACTATTCATTTTTACTATTCACTCCCGATACCCGCACCACTTTTTGACTAATAAATTTTAATTTACCTTGCCAATTCATATACCTAGTCATCAACTAGATATTATTTAGATAATACCTAGTTAAATATCTACAAAATATCTCACTAAGAGAAGTCAAGTTGAAATTCTCTTCTTAAATATCTTACCATTCTAGGCTTTAACAGCGTTTACGTACTCCGTCAAACTTATCACTAATTTAATATGCTAAGATAGGTTATATTAATAAGTTTTAACATTTTTATAAGTTTCATTTTTAAGATAACCGGTTTAAGTTTCGTGACTTTACGACTTACGGTTAGCGATTAACGGGACCAAAACTCACTCCGTAAAAGCAAGATATTATTAAACCTCATATCTAATCATCCAAGATAGGCATGGAATGAAATTTTAGACCACATGGGGTTTGTGTCATCAAGATAAGACTAGGAAACTTACAAAGGAAGACTTATACATGTTTAAGTAAACTTAACAACTAAGTATTTCAAGACTATATAATTGTTTTATGAATCATAAGAACATAAAAGATCAAGATAAACTCAAAAAACTCTCTCTTTTCCTTCATTTGGTCACTCACTTCGCAATCCCTAGTACCATGATTCTTTAATCTTCAAACTACAAGTTATATATCAAAGTTCAAGGCCTAGTTATTCCCTACATGATTCAAGAGTTTGTTTGGTGATTCCATGGTTGGATTAGGAGCTATACAAGGTGAAAAGGTCTGAGTTAGAAGTGTTCTTACAAGGTTAGATCAAGCCTAGCAAGGGTTAGCAAGGTGTGTTAAGGATTTGGAAGCTCGGGTTCATATTAGAAGGATTTAGGTTTTAGTATCCTAGTTCTTGTTTCGTGTTAGTATTCATCACAAAGATTGTAAGCAAACTCTTATGTTATCATTTGATTACTGTATATACTAGTATTTTAGGTATGTTACATGTTCTATATGCTTATTATACTTGATTGTGCTTGGATAATTGAACTAAAACACTAGAAACTGTCGAAAGGACTAGATTTGCAACACAGAAACTGGACAGGGGCTGTAAACGTAAATTTTGGGTAAAATTCGTGGACTGAGCAAATTAAGTAAGAACATAGGATTATATATCGATGTCTTGTGGTCATTTTTCCGGGATGCTCGTGCCGTAACTCATCCCGATGAATAAACTAGAGCCAAAACGGCTAAACGTGTTCAAAACTCGAAAACATATTTTAAACGGCTAAAACTCATAAAAATTGCATATAACCCGTTGTTGGTCAAAGAATAAAAGTTTTAGCTAACACCCTAACTTGAACGTGGCCGCTGGCCGTGCATTAAACGGAGTTGTAGAATTCGACTTATGACCAAAACCATGAGACAGTTTGCTGCTGATTGAAATAACTAGTAAAGTAAAGGGTAAATTGGTAATTTCACATTAGTTAAATAATTTATGGGGCCGTAGGACCCACTAATCTTTTTAGTACATTTAATTACCTTTCTATGGACATAAAAACCGAGTCGTGATCATTTACAGTTTAGATATAACGGGTAGATTTAGATGGGGAAACTTAAATAAACTAAACGAAACACTTATAACGAATTTAGAAACATCAAGTATCCAAGCATAATGAATGTAATAACTATATAAGGCATGTTCATATATTCACTTCGTTGTTTTAGAACCTAAGACATAACAACATATTCTAGGGTTGCAGAGAATTCCGGCTTATCCATCGATTCGCTTATGGATATCATCTACTCTAAGGTGACTCATAGCCCCTACTCTTTTAATGCTTGTTTTACAAATTCTTTGGGGGAGATACATGCTCAACTACTTGCTTTTACTATTACAAATACTCAAAGCATTTATACTTGATTGCAATATACTTGATTACGTTATACTTGAAAACATTATACTTGATTGCATTTACATGATTGTGTTATACTAAACACTAAAGTCTCCCAACAAAAACGGAGCAGTCCAATTCTAAAGTCTCCCAACATAAATCCCAACATAAACGGAGCAGTCCAATTCTAAAGTCTCCCAACATAAACCGAGCAGTCCAATTCGAAAGTCTCCCAACATAAACGGAGTAACCAATTTGAAAGTCTCTTTATCGACGAGCAACGCAAGTGCAATAATGTGAACTATTATGACTGTATGTATGCTTGACTATAAAATGTACTATATTTTAGTAGTGGGTTGTAAACACACAGCTTGCAAGTTTTGTATGGGGAACTTGGAACGAGTGGATTTACAAAGCCTTTGCTGTGTGAACATTCTTTAAAGGCTTTACATGTTAAACAAACTCTATGAACTCACCAACCATTGTGTTGACACTTATTAGCATGTTTATCTCGCAGTCAAGGCGATACCTAGAGTTTGAAGCATAGAGTCGCACGACATATTTTGAAGACTTACGCTTTTATCATTTACCATTCGAAACATTTTTTAAACATTTATATATTATACTTTGGGACCTTATGTTTGTAACTCTGAATTTATCAATCGAATGGTAACTTTTCAAAACGTCTCATTTAGAGGTCGTTTTCTATAACTTGTACTTTGTATTATGAAGTAGCACCCCAGTGACACAATCTTCCGCCACGATATTTTGGGGGTGTTACAAATTGGTATCAGAGCCTTGGTTATAGAGAACTAGGTTGCATTTAGAGCCTAGACTATAACTAGTATATACATTACCTTCCTCCATATCACTTGCACACTTTAGACTTTTTCATAATTTTTGCAACTAGAGAGATTTCTATGAATTGACCAAACCCAACATCATACGAGTGATTAGTCCGAGCACTGAGTCTTACTCCTAAATTATACATACCATCACCTATGTTTAATTCAGGAAGAATCATGCAATGAACGGAGTAATAGTCTCATATGTGTAAGCAATTCCATAATCGAACCAAATTTTCAAAAGATCTCCTTCAAACCACTTGTTTCCCAGCTTGATCTAAGTGACAGTTCTTGTTTGATTGACTTGCGAAGATCAAGCTAGAATCAAGTTGTTACTCAAACCGATTTAGCCTAATCTCATGACAGTTCTTGTTTGATGAGTTGTGAGATTAAGTAAAAATCGATTATCTAAAGGTCTTTTGAGGGTTATGCTCGAGTATGGGAAAGTTTGCCTCACCAAACCTAGCCATAAGAGAGTATGTCTTTAGAGCACACAATAGTCACGATAGTCACAAGAAGGTACTTAGATGGATAAGAAACCTAAATACATGAGCTTTGACATAATCACTTAGACTATACACACCGTAAGTAGTTAACATCAACAAAACTTCAGGACGAAGTTCTCTTAAGGGGTAGGTACTGTAACAATTCGCATTCTTGGGTTACTATTCATTTTTACTATTCACTCCCGATACCCGCACCACCTTTTGACTAATATATTTTAATTTACCTTGACAAGTCATATACTTAGTCATCAACTAGATATTATTTAGATAATACCTAGTTAAATATCTATAAAATATCTCACTAAGAGAAGTCAAGTTGAAATTCTCTTCTTAAATATCTTACCATTCTAGGTTTTAACAGCGTTTACGTGCTCCGTCAAACTTATCACTCATTTAATATGCTAAGATAGATTATATTAAGAAGTTTTAACATTTTTATAAGTTTCATATTTTTAAAAAACCCGGTTTTAAGTTTCAGATTTACTTAACTTACGGTTAGCGATTAACGGGACCAAAACTCACTCCGTAAAAGCAAGATATTATTAAACCTCATATCTAATCATCCAAGATAGGCATGGAATGAAATTTTAGACCACATGGGGTGTTTGTATATGTTTCATCAAGATATGACTAGGAAATTACAAATGAAGACTTATACATGTTTAAGTAAACTTAACAACTAAGTATTTCAAGACTATATAATTGTTTTATGACTCATAAGAACATAAAAGATCAAGATAAACTCACAAAAACTCTCTCTTTTCCTTCATTTGGTCGCTCACTTCACAATCCCAAGCACCATGGTTCTTTAATCTTCAAACTACAAGTTATATATCAAAGTTCAAGGCCTAGTTATTCCCTACATGATTCAAGAGTTTGTTTGGTGATTCCATGGTTGGATTAGGAGCTATACAAGGTGAAAAGGTCTGAGTTAGAAGTGTTCTTACAAGGTTAGATCAAGCCTAGCAAGGGTTAGCAAGGTGTGTTAAGGATTTGGAAGCTCGGGTTCATATTGGAAGGATTTAGGTTTTAGTGTCCTAGTTCTTGTTTCTTGTTAGTATTCATCACAAGGATTGTAAGAAAACTCTTATGTTATCATTTGATTACTGTATATACTAGTATTTTAGGTATGTGCTATATGCCGGTTAATCCTAAACACTAAACCCCAGACCGTAGATTTGCAAACCCATCGACCGTCGGTATCGAACTTCATCCCGGCGGACTCATCCCGATTAAAACTAGAGCAAACGGAAACGTTCAAAACGAAAACATATTTTAAACGGCTAAAACTCATAAAAATTGCATATAACCCCTTTTTGGTCAAAGAATAAAAGTTTTAGCTAACACCCTAACTTGAACGTGGCCGCTGGCCGTGCATTAAACGGAGTTGTAGAATTCGACGTATGACCAAAACCATGAGACAGTTTGCTGCTGATTGAAATAACTAGTAAATTAAAGGGTAAATTGGTTATTTCACATTAGTTAAATAATTTCTGGGGCAGTAGGACCCACTAATCTTTTTAGTACATTTAATTACCTTTCTGTGGACATAAAAACCGAGTCGTGATCATTTACAGTTTAGATATAACGGGTAGATTTAGATGGGGAAAACTTAAATAAACGAAACGTAAACACTTATACGAATTTAGAAACATCAAGTATCCAAGCATAATGAATGTAATAACTATATAAGGCATGTTTATATATTCACTTCGTTGTTTTAGAACCTAAGACATAAACAGATATTCTAGGTTGCGCGTAGAGACTCTCCGCTTATCCATCGATTCAGTTATACGTTTTGATATCATCTACTTTAAGGTGAGTCATAGCCCCTACTCTTTTAATGCTTTTTTTACAAATTATTTGGGGGAGATACATGCTCAACTACTTGCTTTTACTATTACAAATACTCAAAGCATTTATACTTGATTACGTTACACTTGAAAACATTATACTTGATTGTGTTTTCATGATTGTGTTATACTAAACACTAAAGTCTCCCAACATAAACGGAGCAGTCCAATTCGAAAGTCTCCCAAAGATAAACGGAGCAGTCCAATTTGAAAGTCTCCTTTATCGACGGAGCAACGCTAAGTGCAATAATGTGAACTATTATGACTGTATGTGTGTTTGACTATAAAATGTACTATATTTTAGCAGTGGGTTGTAAACACACAGGTTGCAAGTTTTGTATGTATGGAACTTGGAACTGAGTGGATTTACAATGCCTTTGCTGTGTGAACATTCTTTAAAGGCTTTACATGTTAAACAAACTCTATGAACTCACCAACCATTGTGTTGACACTTATTAGCATGTTTATCTCAGTCAGGCGATAGCTAGAGTTTGAAGAGAGTCGCACGACATATTTTGAAGACTTACGCTTTTATCATTTACCATTCGAAACATTTTGTAAACATTTATATATTATACTTTGGGACCTTATGTTTGTAACTCTGAATTTATCAATCGAATGGTAACTTTTCAAAACGTCCCATTTAGAGGTCGTTTTCTATAACTTGTACTTTTTATTATGAAGTAGCACCCCAGTGACACAATCTTCCGCCGCGATATTTTGGGGGTGTTACAAATTGGTATCAGAGCCTTGGTTATAGAGAACTAGGATGGCATTTAGAGCCTAGACTATAACTAGTATATACGTTACCTTTCCTATACGCCTTGCACACTTTAGACTTTTTCATAATTTTTGCAACTAAGAGAGATTTCTATGAATTGACCGAAACCCGAACATCATACGAGTCGATTAGTCTGAGCACTGCAGTCTTACTCCTAAATTATAAATAGCCTGATCACCTATGTTTAATTCAGGAAGAATCATGCAATGAACGGAGTAATAGTCTCATATGTGTAAGCAATTCCATAATCGAACCAAATTTTCAAAAGATCTCCTTCAAACCACTTGTTTCCCAGCTTGATCTAAGTGACAATTCTTGTTTGATTGAGTTGCGAAGATCAAGCTAGAATCAAGTTGTTACTCAAACCGATTTAGCCTAATCTCATGACAGTTCTTGTTTGATGAGTTGTGAGATTAAGTAAAAATAGATTGTCTAAAGGTCTTTTGAGGGTTATGCTCGAGTATGGGAAAGTTTGCCTCACCAAACCTAGCCATAAAAGAGTATGTCTTTAGAGCACACAATAGTCACGATAGTCACAAGAAGGTACTTAGATGGATAAGAAACCCAAATACATGAGCTTTGACATAATCACTTAGACTATACACACCGTAAGTAGCTAACATCAATAAAACTTCAGGACAAAGTTCTCTTAAGGGGTAGGTACTGTAACAATTCGCATTCTCGGGTTACTATTCATTTTTACTATTCACTCCCGATACCCGCACCACCTTTTGACTAATACATTTTAATTTACCTTGACAAGTCATATACCTAGTCATCAACTAGATATTATTTAGATAATACCTAGTTAAATATCTACAAAATATCTCACTAAGAGAAGTCAAGTTGAAATTCTCTTTTTAAATATCTTACCATTCTAGGCTTTAACAGCGTTTACGTGCTCCGTCAAACTTATCACTCATTTAATATGCTAAGATAGATTATATAAATAAGTTTTAACATTTTTATAAGTTTCATATTTTTAAAATACCCGGTTTTAAGTGTCGTGACTTTACGACTTACGGTTAGCGATTAACGGGACCAAAACTCACTCCGTAAAAGCAAGATATTATTAAACCTCATATCTAATCATCCAAGATAGGCATGGAACGAAATTTTAGACCACATGGGGTGTTTGTATATGTGTCATCAAGATAAGACTAGGAAACTTACAAAGGAAGACTTATACATGTTTAAGTAAACTTAACAACTAAGTATTTCAAGACTATATAATTGTTTTATGACTCATAAGAACATAAAAGATAAAGATAAACTCACAAAAACTCTCTCTTTTCCTTCATTTGGTCACTCACTTCACAATCTCTAGCACCATGATTCTTTAATCTTCAAACTACAAGTTATATATCAAAGTTCAAGGCCCAGTTATTCCCTACATGATTCAAGAGTTTGTTTGGTGATTCCTGAAAGGTTTTATGGATATTTAAATATATGTATGTCCGGATTCGAACTCGATACTTCGGGATTGCACACATTACGTATGAGAGTTGGTGTTAATAATTAATATATAAAATGTTATTATTAATTATTAGTCATGAAATAAAACATAACGATGGTTAATATTTAACGGGGTTTTGACTAATGGTTGTTAAATGTAAACTACGAGGACTAGAGATGAAATTAGTGGACAAGAAGGATCCGGAATCCCTTTGGGATTGTTTGGCCGGTCGTGGGCTACCCAACCCAAGGAGGTGGGATTTCTTGGTCACCAAGTTTTGAGAATGTATATATACAAACCCTTGTATTCATTATTCTCCTAACCTTGGATCACCAATATACCTAATTTCTCCTCTTCTCCCCTCTTTCTTTTGTGGCCGGTCGAACACCCCTCACCATAAGGGTTTTCAATTTTGTTTAAGCTAAAGAAACAAGTATTGGGTTTTATTTGTGATTCAAGGAACTAGCTTTTCCACATCAAATCGCTATTAGTACGTGTGTACAAGAACGAAGGACAAGCACGCTTGAGCTTGTAATCTTGGTGGTCGATTCTTTTGTTTGGGTCGAATTACATAAACCCTATAATTAGGGTTTTGGGTTTTTGGTTCTTGTTCAATCATCGTTTGATTCTTGAATTTCTAAAAGGTACGCACTTTCTTGTTCGGTTAATTACTTACATATATTATTCCTATTTACTTCCGCTGCATGCTTTGATGATGTTATTTGATTTTATATAATTGTTATGAGTATTAAATCCCAACAGTGGCATCAAGAGCCGTTAATATGATGTAATTAATTACCGAAACACATAAAAATTGAATCTTTATGATTATATGCATGCTTTTTATGGTTTCTAGGGTTTTGAATTCGAAACCCTAATTTTTTATATCTAGGGTCGATTACCCTCTATTTATTTAATTAGGTTTTAATTTTGTAAAACTTGTAAAAACCCTAGGATTGCATGCTAATTTTATGTGGTTAATTAATGAATAATTGTTATGTGCCATGTAATATGCGTATCTTGGGTGATAATTGTTGTGCGGAATCCATGGTGGAACATGCATGTTTTGCCATGGATTATTGTTTGTAATAAATTGTTTAGTTGATACACACATGTTCTATTTATTTATAATTATTGAATTGGGGAAGACCTCAATTATAACTAATAAAAATTCGTTATGTGCTAATTGGTATATTATTAACTTTGGCTTACGCAATCGACTTGTCGATGTATGTGGCTCATCTACCTTGTAGTTGAAAGCCCTAGTTAATGTATCATTTATTTACGCCTAGAATTGTTTATTAGAGTTTATCGAAATAATTATGCATGTGGCTAATTGTTTTTACATATGTTAAATTGTTTAGTTATATGTTTATATTATTTGAGTGTGTTTAATTTTTATTAAAATGCTTTTTTGTTTATATATTGTTTTGACATGTTAGTAAGCAAAAAGGGTTTTTATGAATAGAAAATTAAATTGACTAAATAATGGCGAAACTGATTTGTTATCTAAGAATTATTCTTGAACTTTTAATCGATTGATGCGACTATACTAAATGGTTAGAATGGCTCACCCACTAGAACAAACTATAAAGGGGTTAATTAAGAAGTGCGCACAGTCGCACTGAATGGATGTCTAAGGTTATGCTTTGCGCTTACCTGGTCCTCTGCCCCCTGTGAGTTCGATTGGAGCTACCTAGTATAACGATTCTATGTACGAAGCATCTTAGTGCAAAGTTGTAAGTTTCTCAACGCATCGATTAAAACTTTGTAGAATTAAATCTTAGCAATTAAAATCTCATGTAAGTTTTTCGAAAATTTTGTGCTATAAAGTTGTATGCATGCTTCTTTATACATAAGTTTTGATTACACGTCAAAAATTGTACCCTTTAAAATTTAAGTTTATGCCATCTAATGATATGAAACACTTGAAGTTGTAATTTAGTTATGTGAGACCTTGATCTAGATTACAATAACAAGGTGAATTATTTTGTTGTGTGAGACCTCAGCTTAATGATTTGCAGTTTCTAAATTAGACAACTTAATTAAGTTAGTTAGTGAGACCTATGACTTAAGGCATAAGATGGGATGAAACATGCTTACGTTTTGCATTAATTGTTTTGGCAAAATTGTAAATCCCATAATTTTTGGAATTGAAAACTTGTTTGTCAATTATCGTTTTTCAACGATTACCTATTCTATACTTTCACCACTAGCAGATCAACTGATGTGGTGAAACTATGATAATAAGGATCCAAAATTCAAGGAAAATACTATGGTTAATATGAATATTGACCAAAGGGTATTTTATTTTCTTGAAAGATTTAATTATCGAAAATACTAAAAATTGAATTTTGTTAATTCTTTTGATTGTATTAATGCAGCATTAAACCGTAAACGTGGTTTATGCTTTGGTAAATTGATTTAGTTCTGTTTTCAAACAAATGTTTGATCAAGAAAAATTTACTAAAAGACAAAAATAAACTCTTTTCCATGGAAGAAGAGTGTGACTCAATCCTATTCCTTTTCATGATTGAGAAAGGTATGTTAGGAACATTAGAATTGTCTAAATTCTAATATGACTCATAGCAATTTTAATAGTTAAGAACATTGCACACCATGTTTTCCTTAAGAGATTTCATTACCCTCTGTTGGTGATTGAATTCTTATATGACATTTTGGTCAACTAGAAAACATGTTTGACATTATATGAGTTATTACATTAGAATCTAGACTAATTACCGCAAAATTGGTAAAAGACAAACTAGTATATTGTATCTAGTTGGTTTTGTTTTGACTAATTGAAGGTGCTATACATCATTATGGCGATGGTAGACCCATTGAGGAAGAAATTGCATGCTCAATTTTTCAAGTTAATAGCATTGATGGATGATTCATCATCTACTGAGTAGAATACACTCTTTTAGTACCTAAGTAATTGTTACGAATAGTCTTTGAAAGGAGTTACAACGTAATAGCACGCTATTTTCACTGGTTAATGAAACACTTACGATGTTGTCAAATCCAGTGGGAGTATCGTGTATTACTGAATAAGACATTATTGTAACGTTGTCTAATTCAGTGGGAGTTACAAGTTATTATCTTGGTAATAACTCAGATTATTTCTAGATTTTCTTGAAATAATACATTACGTTCAAAAATGTAGACATTCATATTCTCAAGGATAGTCATGAACGGTTCCTTGATAAATTAAGTGCTCCTACATCTACTTGTAATGCTTATATATCTCTGACACTATCATATTGCTCACATAAACAAACGAATGTCATGGTGTTTATCTACTATATGATGTTGTTCTATGCACAAGTGGGAGAAGTATTTATTGTGTGCAAAGGAACAACACATACAAATATGATTAATGGATTCTCTTGAGGTAAGAGATTAATGTTCTAATAAGATTGACTTGTTTAGAACATGTGTCAAGATTATAACATAGACTACTTTTATGTCTTATGTCATTCAAATCATAGAAACACTTGAAGTTACATTTTAGTTTAAGTGAGATCTTGGCTAGATTGTAATCTCAAGGTAAATCTCCACTTGTCGTGGGATCGGGCGTGGATGCTTTTACAGTTTCTTAAGTTGAACACTCCAAAGGATGACATAAATTAAAATAAAGTAATCTAATGCTACTTTAAATATTTGTGTATTCTTGGAATGACATAAATAGTTTATTAACTTGAAAATAAATTAATTGAAACCATGATGTGGTGTTCATAATTACTTTAAATTATAAATGTTTATGTGTTTCTTTGTAAAGTCACAAACATGAAGTCTTTTCATTATTACAAGACATATAATATAAAGTAATATGTTAACTTGTTATGTCTTCTTATTAAGACATAAAGTCATTGGTAGATGACTTATAACGTATAATGAGATTATAACTGTTTATGTTTTCTAGTTGAGACATGGACATGAAGTGACTTGATCAAAAGTACTTGAGTTATAAAGCATGCAATTGGCTTGGAATTTTATTTTACCATTAAGATGATTTAATTGGTAAATAGGTAACCCAAAAGGAATATGTTTATCTTACATATTGTTAGATTGTCTTACAATATTAATTCTAATGAAATACTGTATGTATATGGAATGTTCAGTTAGAAGAATCAAACATTTGTTATATTGTTTGATTCAAGATAACAATATCTTCTTTTCCTCCAAAAGTTATCAATGTTAGAAAATTGAGTATTGATTGGATATACTTAACTCAAAATCTAGAAGATTAATAAGACACCATTTTAGTATGGAATGTGATGAATCACATTGAGTCTTATAATTGAAGTTTAGAATTGTTAAAACTACTTATGGAGTAGGTTATTAAAGAACAAGATTTACGAACTGTCAATGTGTTTTGTAATATCCCAAAAGAAAACAATTTGGTGTTGTTCTACTTGCTGATGTATTTGTAGATAGTCTTTAAATTACAAAAGAAAGTGGGAGTTTTGTTTAGATCTTGAAGAGATTAAATTACAATTACAAAACACATAATCTTCTAAAATACACTAGTGAATATCATGATGAGGTCAAATATGATATACCTCAAAATGGTGGAATTCTCATTCATAGATCCGCAAGGATATCTCAGATATTTGATATGATGAGAAATATGAATTACAGGATTATGATAAACCTGTTAATCATAATGATATATTACCTAATATTGAATTGTGGTAAATTATTCATACTATGAATGACAAGATGCTGTTCAAAGAGATAATCAACTTTGTAAACTTGGTTTATCTTAATAAAGATGAGTTTCTTCAAAGGAAGGAAAACCCTAATGGTTTAAATTCTTTGTGTAGAAATCATATGGACAAAATTGTACATGTGTTTAATGCATGACTTGTGACAAGATTATTAATCACACTTAAGCGACTAACTGTGATTGAATATTCTTTCCTTGGCACATTAAATATATAATGATTATGATTGTCATACTTAATTTCATTTATATGAAATCTGACAATGAATATCAAAAACTCTTTGTTGTGTGATTACTTTTGCGAGGATGATAAGTAATACAAAGGAGTTTTATGAATTCACATAATCTTTGGAAATGTACAAAAGGCAAGAATCCATTAATGGATATATGCATGCATCTAGGAGAGGATTCTTATGTTTAACTATTAAATCCAAGTTTTGGTTTAAAAATTAAAATAAGATAATTTCTAAGTATTCCTGAAAGCTAGTGGAAGTATTATGTTTATTTTCTTTAAAATCTTATATGATGTGGGTAGTAACATTCCATCTAAGATAAAATGTTAAGTTCTGGTTTGGAATGGAACTTCACTTGAAAGATTTAGAAAATAAGACATACAACCTTGGAAAATATGTTTATAAACATGTGCGGTAAATAAATGAGTCTAAAAGAACATGATATATCATTTGTAAAAGGGATATGTAGAACATGAATGAAATCTTAGTTTGACACAAGGATTTTTCATGTACATCATGTTATTGTTGTATCATGCTTGAATGCAAGATGATTTGACAACATTGATATCTAATGGAGTTATTAGATAACTAGTGTAATGAATATTCAAATGGAATATGTTTGAATTTAGAATTACATTCCTCTGCCTGGATTTGCTCTCAAAATTCTATGGATGAGCAATACAGCAATTGTTGCGTAATTGTCATAGCCAAAAAACTTGAAAGTTTGGAAGGCATCAAACATTACACTATAGATATTGAAGTTTACGGAGATTTTAAAGAGCATATTGTTGTTTGCATACAATGATGCTGGTTTAATTGAGATGACAATTAATACTAGTCATGGGAGGATTTCATCCTTGTAAATGGCCATGTGAACTAGTTGTGCTCAACTAAGAGCATAATTGCATTATACAATAAAGAATAAGAATACTTTAAACTTTAAAAATGTTTGAAAGTTTGATTGTCATAAATTGGTGCTTGAGGATGTCACACACTTTATGAAATATTATGTGGCAATATCAAGATATTTTGAATGCACACATACAAGAACTTAACTAGTTGAATTCTTAAGATAAGTATTCTCAAAATTCCGATAGATCAAAGTTAGTTGAAATTATGCCTTGTCAACAAGTATGATTTTCATTACTTGAGACATAATTCATTAACCAGTATTATCATGCATTGATCTATTTAGTATTTGGATAAGGGATGTTTTGAACAAATATTGTTTAAATGAAATAAAATATTGGTTATGTTTATTTTTCATTTTCTTAATATTATATCCTATATTTTCATGTTTAATCCGTGAATAACTTATGTTATTCTAAATAGTCCGTTGTCGATCAATGATGTGGGAATGTCATTGAATTAAGACAAATCTGAATTTTGGTAGAATATACTTTTAAAGTATATTGATGCGTGGGACATACCATCATCCAAACTTTACATGATGATACTTTATGGATCTATGTCATTAAGTATATCATGAAGTGTTTATCCTCAGACTTGAGATACCAGATAACTGATATGAATGTAGTGCATTTGTGTAAGATAGTCTAACGCTATCCGTAACTGGTAGTTATAAGGGCTATTTTCGGAAGTGTTGCAAAGTTCATGAGTTATGTTTGTAGTCAAGAGAATTTGTTCCTTTGAATTTGTTTCAAAGCATAATACTATATTTGGGCCCTCGTAGGGTTGACAAGATGTTTGTATGGCCATACCCAAGATCTATCTGGAATACGTTCAGATGATTTGGTAATCTTGTTCAATCGAATACAACGAGAAATAGAATATTAACTTATGAAATGACTTGATCCATATTCATAGTTAATGTAGTATTAGTAACAAAAGGATAAGTAAAAATGATGAATCATTAAATGGTTTTTTCCAGGAGACCATACTCGATTTGATCTGGGGGCATTGGCGTGTGAAAGCTAGACTAACTTATGTCATTACTATATTTAGTAATATCCAAGTGGGAGCTGAAAGGTTTTATGGATATTTAAATATATGTATGTCCGGATTCGAACTCGAGACTTTGGGATTGCACACATTACGTATGAGAGTTGATGTTAATAATTAATATATAAAATGTTATTATTAATTATTAGTCATGAAATAAAACATAACGATGGTTAATATTTAACGGGGTTTTGACTAACGGTCGTTAAATGTAAACTACGAGGACTAGAGATGAAATTAGTGGACAAGAAGGATCCGGAATCCCTTTGGGATTGTTTGGCCGGTCGTGGGCTACCCAACCCAAGGAGGTGGGATTTCTTGGTCACCAAGTTTTGAGAATGTATACATACAAACCCTTGTATTCATTATTCTCCTAACCTTGGATCACCAATATACCTAATTTCTCCTCTTCTCCCCTCTTTCTTTTGTGGCCGGTCAAACACCCCTCACCATAAGGGTTTCGATTTTGCTTAAGCTAAAGAAACAAGTATTGGGTTTTATTTGTGATTCAAGGAACTAGCTTTTCCACATCAAATCGCTATTAGTACGTGTGTACAAGAACGAAGGACAAGCACGCTTGAGCTTGTAATCTTGGTGGTCGATTCTTTTGTTTGGGTCGAATTACATAAACCCTATCATTAGGGTTTTGGGTTTTTGGTTCTTGTTCAATCATCATTTGATTCTTGAATTGCTAAAAGGTACGCACTTTCTTGTTCGGTTAATTACTTACATATATTATTCCTATTTACTTCCGCTGCATGCTTTGATGATGATATTTGATTTTATATAATTGTTATGAGTATTAAATCCCAACAATTCCATGGTTGGATTAGGAGCTATACAAGGTGAAAAGGTCTGAGTTAGAAGTGTTCTTACAAGGTTAGATCAAGCCTAGCAAGGGTTAGCAAGGTGTGTTAAGGATTTGGAAGCTCGGGTTCATATTGGAAGGATTTAGGTTTTAGTGTCCTAGTTCTTGTTTCTTGTTAGTATTCATCACAAGGATTGTAAGCAAACTCTTATGTTATCATTTGATTACTGTATATACTAGTATTTTAGGTATGTTACATGTTCTATATGCTTATTATACTTGATTGTGCTTGGATAATTGAACTGAAACACTAGAAACTGTCGAAAGGACTAGATTTGCAACACAGAAACTGGACAGGGGCTGTAAACGTAAATTTTGGGTAAAATTCGTGAATTTAGAAACTTAAGTAAGAACATAGGATTATATATCGATGTCTTGTGGTCGTTTCGCCGGGTGGCTCGTGCCGTAACTCATCCCGATGAATAAACTAGAGCTAAAACGGCTAAACGTGTTCAAAACTGAGTAACATATTTTAAACGGCTAAAACTCATAAAAATTGCATATAACCCCTTTTTGGTCAAAGAATAAAAGTTTTAGCTAACACCCTAACTTGAACGTGGCCGCTGGCCGTGCATTAAACGGAGTTGTAGAATTCGACGTATGACCAAAACCATGAGACAGTTTGCTGCTGATTGAAATAACTAGTAAATTAAAGGGTAAATTGGTAATTTCACATTAGTTAAATAATTTCTGGGGCAGTAGGACCCACTAATATTTTTAGTACATTTAATTACCTTTCTGTGGACATAAAAACCGAGTCGTGATCATTTACGGTTTAGATATAACCGGTAGATTTAGATGGGGAAAACTTAAATAAACGAAACGTAAACACTTATACGAATTTAGAAACATCAAGTATCCAAGCATAATGAATGTAATAACTATATAAGGCATGTTTATATATTCACTTCGTTGTTTTAGAACCTAAGACATAACAACATATTCTAGGTTGCGCGTAGAGACTTCCCGGCTTATCCATCGATTCAGTTATACGTTTTGATATCATCTACTCTAAGGTGAGTCATAGCCCCTACTCTTTTAATGCTTGTTTTACAAATTATTTGGGGGAGATACATGCTCAACTACTTGCTTTTACTATTACAAATACTCAAAGCATTTATACTTGATTGCATTATACTTGATTACGTTATACTTGAAAACATTATACTTGATTGTGTTTTCATGATTGTGTTATACTAAACACTAAAGTCTCCCAACATAAACGGAGCAGTCCAATTCGAAAGTCTCCCAGCATAAACGGAGCAGTCCAATTTGAAAGTCTCTTTTATCGACGGAGCAACGCTAAGTGCAATAATGTGAACTATTATGACTGTATGTGTGTTTGACTATAAAATGTACTATATTTTAGCAGTGGGTTGTAAACACACAGTTGGCAAGTTTTGTATGGGCGGAACTTGGAACTGAGTGGATTTACAATGCCTTTGCTGTGTGAACATTCTTTAAAGGCTTTACATGTTAAACAAACTCTATGAACTCACCAACCATTGTGTTGACACTTTTTAGCATGTTTATCTCAGGTCATAAGGCGATAGCTAGAGTTTGAAGCATAGAGTCGCACGACATATTTTGAAGACTTACGCTTTTATCATTTACCATTCGAAACATTTTGTAAAAATTTATATATTATACTTTGGGACCTTATGTTTGTAACTCTGAATTTATCAATCGAATGGTAATTTTTCAAAACGTCTCATTTATAGGTCGTTTTCTATAACTTGTACTTTGTATTATGAAGTAGCACCCCAGTAACACAATCTTCCGCCGCGATATTTTGGGGATATTACAAATTGGTATCAGAGCCTTGGTTATAGAGAACTAGGTTGCATTTAGAGCCTAGACTATAACTAGTATATACGTTACCTTCCTCCATATCGCCTTGCACACTTTAGACTTTTTCATAATTTTTGCAACTAAGAGAGATTTCTATGAATTGACCGAAACCCGAACATCATACGAATCGATTAGTCTGAGCACTGCATTGTTACTCCTAAATTATACATAGCCTAATCACCTATGTTTAATTCAGGAAGAATCATGCAATGAACGGAGTAATAGTCTCATATGTGTAAGCAATTCCATAATCGAACCAAAGTTTCAAAAGATCTCCTTCAAACCACTTGTTCTCAGCTTGATCTAAGTGACAGTTCTTGTTTGATTGAGTTGCGAAGATCAAGCTAGAATCAAGTTGTTACTCAAACCGATTTAGCCTAATCTCATGACAGTTCTTGTTTGAGGAGTTGTGAGATTAAGTAAAAATCGATTATCTAAAGGTCTTTTGAGGGTTATGCTCGAGTATGGGAAAGTTTGACTCACCAAACCTAGCCATAAGAGAGTATGTCTTTAGAGCACACAATAGTCACGATAGTCACAAGAAGGTACTTAGATGGATAAGAAACCCAAATACATGAGCTTTGACATAATCACTTAGACTATACACACCGTAAGTAGCTAACATCAATAAAACTTCGGGACGAAGTTCTCTTAAGGGGTAGGTACTGTAACAATTGGCATTCTTGGGTTACTATTCATTTTTACTATTCACTCCCGATACCCGCACCACCTTTTGACTAATACATTTTAATTTACCTTGACAAGTCATATACCTAGTCATCAACTAGATATTATTTAGATAATACCTATTTAAATATCTACAAAATATCTCACTAAGAGAAGTCAAGTTGAAATTCTCTTTTTAAGTATCTTACCATTCTAGGCTTTAACAGCATTTACGTGCTCCGTCAAACTTATCACTCATTTAATATGCTAAGATAGATTATATTAATAAGTTTTAACATTTTTATAAGTTTCATATTTTTAAAATACCCGGTTTTAAGTTTCGTGACTTTACGACTTACGGTTAGCGATTAACGGGACCAAAACTCACTCCGTAAAAGCAAGATATTATTAAACCTCATATCTAATCATCCAAGATAGGCATGGAATGAAATTTTAGACCACATGGGGTGTTTGTATATGTGTCATCAAGATAAGACTAGGAAACTTACAAAGGAAGACTTATACATGTTTAAGTAAACTTAACAACTAAGTATTTCAAGACTATATAATTGTTTTATGACTCATAAGAACATAAAAGATAAAGATAAACTCACAAAAACTCTCTCTTTTCCTTCATTTGGTCGCTCACTTCACAATCCCTAGCACCATGATTCTTTAATCTTCAAACTACAAGTTATATATCAAAGTTCAAGGCCTAGTTATTCCCTACATGATTCAAGAGTTTGTTTGGTGATTCCATGGTTGGATTAGGAGCTATACAAGGTGAAAAGGTCTGAGTTAGAAGTGTTCTTACAAGGTTAGATCAATCCTAGCAAGGGTTAGCAAGGTGTGTTAAGGATTTGGGAGCTCGGGTTCATATTGGAAGGATTTAGGTTTTAGTGTCCTAGTTCTTGTTTCTTGTTAGTATTCAGCACAAGGATTGTAAGCAAACTCTTATGTTATCATTTGATTACTATATATACTAGTATTTTAGGTATGTTACATGTTCTATATGCTTATTATAGTTGATTGTGCTTGGATAATTGAACTGAAACACTAGAAACTGTCGAAAGGACTAGATTTGCAACACAGAAACTGGACAGGGGCTGTAAACGTAAATTCTGTGTAAAATTCGTGAATTGAGAAACTTAAGTAAGAACATAGGATTATATATCGATTTCTTGTGGTCGTTTCGCCGGGTGGCTCGTGCCGTAACTCATCCCGATGAATAAACTAGAGCTAAAACGGCTAAACGTGTTCAAAACTGAGTAACATATTTTAAACGGCTAAAACTCATAAAAATTGCATATAACCCCTTGTTGGTCAAAGAATAAAAGTTTTAGCTAACACCCTAACTTGAATGTGGCCGCTGGCCGTGCATTAAACGGAGTTTTAGAATTCGACTTATGACCAAAACCATGAGACAATTTGCTGCTGATTGAAATAACTAGTAAATTAAAGGGTAAATTGGTTATTTCACATTAGTTAAATATTTTCTGGGGCAGTAGGATCCACTAATCTTTTTAGTACATTTAATTACCTTTCTGTGGACATAAAAACCGAGTCGTGATCATTTACGGTTTAGATATAACCGGTAGATTTAGATGGGGAAAACTTAAATAAACGAAACGTAAACACTTATACGAATTTAGAAACATCAAGTATCCAAGCATAATGAATGTAATAACTATATAAGACATGTTTATATATTCACTTCGTTGTTTTAGAACCTAAGACATAACAGCATATTCTAGGTTGCGCGTAGAGACTTCCCGACTTATCCATCGATTCAGTTATACGTTTTGATATCATCTACTCTAAGGTGAGTCATAGCCCCTACTCTTTTAATGCTTGTTTTACAAATTATTTGAGGGAGATACATGCTCAACTACTAGCTTTTACTATTACAAATACTCAAAGCATTTATACTTGATTGCATTATACTTGATTACGTTATACTTGAAAACATTATACTTGATTGCGTTTACATGATTGTGTTATACTAAACACTAAAGTCTCCCAACATAAACGGAGCAGTCCAATTCTAAAGTCTCCCAACATAAACGGAGCAGTCCAATTCGAAAGTCTCCCAACATAAACGGAGCAATCCAATTTGAAAGTCTCCTTTATCGACGGAGCAACGCTAAGTGTAATAATGTGAACTATTATGACTGTATGTGTGCTTGACTATAAAATGTACTATATTTTAGTAGTGCGTTGTAAACACACAGGTTGCAAGTTTTGTATGGGCGAAACTTGGAACTGAGTGGATTTACAATGCCTTTGATGTGTGAACATTCTTTAAAGGCTTTACATGTTAAACAAACTCTATGAACTCACCAACTATTGTGTTGACACTTTTTAGCATGTTTATCTCAGGTCATAAGGCGATAGCTAGAGTTTGAAGCATAGAGTCGCACGACATATTTTGAAGACTTACGCTTTTATCATTTACCATTCGAAACATTTTGTAAACATTTATATATTATACTTTGGGGCCTCATGTTTGTAACTCTGAATTTATCAATCGAATGGTAACTTTTCAAAACGTCTCATTTAGAGGTCGTTTTCTATAACTTGTACTTTGTATTATGAAGTAGCACCCCAGTGACACAATCTTCCGCCGCGATATTTTGGGGGTGTTACAATGAGAGGGAGTTCTTGAGAGAGAAAGTAAAACAAAAAGAACGAAATGTTAGATTAGAAGCTCCACCCCTTCTAAGGATGGAAGGGGTATTTATAGTTACAACCTACTCGTCCTCCTGTCGGACTGTGGATCAGGTATACAGTGAGTAAAGACCCGTCCTTCCTCCACGGTGTTACTCTAAACTAATCTATGCTAATAACAAACTAATTAACTAAATAACGATATGTCTACGAGCTAACATATGCTAGACTATAATTGGGGTGACCGACACTTCCTTATGGAATTTCCAATTCCTAACAAATGCTTTTAATCTCAGTCATTGATTGTTTTTTAGATGGATGGTGGAGATGAGTCCCTCAGTATGTAACAAAAGTTTGGTATGTAAAATAACTCTCTTCTTATTGATGGTGCTAAACATTATTGTCAACAAAAACTCTCGCAGAAAATACTCGAGTAAATTGCAATTATTGTTAAGGTGGTTTAGCTAAATTGCAAACAAAATTCTAACAACTTAAAAAGTGAAGACGCTATATTCGTAAAGAGCTTTGACATATACTTTCTCCGTCCCATATTTATTATCTACATTTCATTTTTAAGTTGTTTAAATTAATTTTTCACTTTCAAAAACAGATAGAGAATATAAATTAAGTTTACCATATTAATCTTACTTAAGGTTATTATTACAAGTTTTAAAGAAGTTATAAAATAATTGATAATCGCAAAACTGTCTTTTTGCAAAAAGTAAGAAAAATAAAGTTGTAATAATGATATTTTTTTAAACTGTGTGTTTTTGTTTATAAACAATTATTTTGAAACGGAGAAAGTATTTATTTTTTGGTTGTGTGTTTTTGTTTATAAACAATTATTTTGAAACGGAGAAAGTATTTATTTTTTGGTAGTCGCAAAGATAATGTCAAGAAAACCATAGTTACACACAAAATACAAAAAATATGCTTACACTATTAAAATTGCAACAATTGGTTGTGCAGTACTGCAATTTAAGGTTGATCATCGGTCGAAAACCGGACCGGACCGAGAAAAACCGGACCGGACCGAGACCGAATCTGGCAAAAACCCTAGATCGAGACCGAGACCGAATGTGGTCGGTCCGGTCCGGTCTCGGTCGGTCCGGTCCAACAAGGCTAAATTTCGGGTTTGTGGTCCGGACCGGACCGGACCGAGACCGAATCCGGCAAAAACCCTAGACCGAGACCAGACCACCGGTCTATCGGTCCGGTCGGTTTCGGTTCGGTCCGGTCCATCCGGTCTGTTTGCTCACCCCTACTGCAATTTAATCGAACCACAATAACGATTCTTGTAACTTACTCAAATAAATGGGTATTATTATATAAGTTGAAATCAATATAGATCTCACAGTTGTCATATTTCTAATGAACCAATTTTACTCATTTATTTTTAATCAAAATCAATAAAAAAAACTAGTTTTCACTTTTCTAAAAAATAAACATAGTTTGCAAACAGTAAATCTTCAAGCTACGAAAACTACACCACCACGACGATAATTAAATTATCTTTCTATATATATGAATTTTATATACTTTCGACGATTTTTTTTTTAAATATCTGACGAGAAAAATCACATGTGATTTTTCTGAATCAAATGTTATATTTTTAGACAAATTTTGAAAAGAAAAATAGTCGAAAGTATATAGAAGTGCATATTTGTAGAAAGGTAATTTAATTTTCATCGTGATGGTATAATTTTTTTTGCGTAACAATTAACGGTTTGTGAGATATTTTTTATTTTTAAAAGAAATGTGAAAGTTATTATTTTTTTTATTTTTTCTTTTTGATCAAAAAATAAATAGATAAAATTGATTTATTGAATTTATGACAAATATAAAATATATATAGACCTTTCCCTTCTCTTATTACTCGTAAGAAAAAGTTATTGGTGATAGAGGGTTCATATTTGAAGGCATATCCACACGTCGTGTTTCCGTTAGGCTCATCGTTATCTTGCCTGTAAACGACAAAGCTTGGGCTTTATCTTCGGCCCATCTTGATAAACATATTCTTTTTCATAGCTATCCCCAATTCCCCATCCTCACTTGGAGATAAATACTTTTTGTAACACCTTTTATTTTGAATTTTGCATTATAAGGTTTGCATCAAATTTGTAGGTTCGTAAGACTTACTTCCTCCGTCTCAAATTACTTCTTTTTCGGATTTCCGCTATAAAAAATAGGTCTCAAATTACTTCTTTTTCGGATGTTCCTACTAAAAATAGATAGACAAATTTGATTGAAATTACTATATTATTTTTATCTGAAATTGTTATTATAATTATTTGAGAAACCATTAATTAATTAGTTAAGGGTAAAATTATCATTCTGCAAAGAATAAAAAAAAAGAAATACAACTATGTAATAATAATATATTTTTTAAATGTGTTTTTTATCGATAAACAATTATTTTAAAACGGAAGATGTTTATTAGTTAAGAGTAATGATCTATGTCAACGTCTTTCATTCCGACATATAATAATTGATATAAATAATGTCAAATATAACAATTTCTTTTTGATAAATGCACCTTTTCTTTTATATTTGTATTACAATTGTTTTTTAGTTTTATAAAATGCACACATGACTTTTAATGCTTTTTTGTTTTTTTTTCTTCTGTAATTGAAACACTTGGAAATCTGGCACGTCTTAAATCTGTCTTTTACGTTTGTGCTGTACGTTTTTGGATCATTTTGGATTGAGGAGATGCTACGAGCATTAGTCAAATATTGCATCTTTCTCGAACAAGTTTCATTCTATAAAGTGAAATTGTGGGTAACTAATGTACACAATCAATTTCACAATACGAGTTATGATCGATAAAACTACGATTTAAATTGGAGGTACAAAGTTACTTCTGGACGGGTGATCGCTTTGGTTTGTCGGGTTTGTGGGTTATATGGTTCGAGATCATTTGTTCGTAAATTTTTAAAATCAAAACTAAAGTCAAACCAAACTAATTATAAAACGAATAAAACCAAACCATACACCAAATTAGAATTCAGTTTGGTTTTAGTTAAAACAAAAAAACCAAATTCAAATAAACTCTACAATGTAATCTAAAAGTCATAAATAAAAACTTAAGAGTCCAAATAAGACTAACAAATCAATAGTTCTTATAAAGTTCTCATGTAAATCAATAAAATGAAATTATAATGTTTCACAACTTAGCATATGTAAATTAATGATATGGGGTAGTTAATACGACATAAGAAACTATATTATGATAGAAACTATATGTATAATTTAACTTTTTTGTGTATATATAGATAGGGAAGAAATCCAATATAAAGAATAATTAAAATAAAAATGATAAGAAGTAATTCTAGCCATACATTTTAATTTGGGAGGAAAAATTTGAATGAAGATGCATTCATTTTTGTAGGTGCATCTAGAATGTGTGGTTGTGGTTACTTCTTATCCTTCTTATTTTAATTATTCTTCTTATTTAATCCTAACTCTATATAGATATTTGATTTTTTCAGTTTGATTTGATTATATTTTTATCAAACCAAATATTGTAGTACTAATTAAATAATCCAGTTGGATTTCAAACTAGATTATACAACAATTAGAAAAATCGTATTTATTTTTCGATTTGTTTGGTGTTAGACCAAACATTGAACACCCTACCGGACATAATATTTTCATTATGACAAACACAACACAAAACAAAAAGGTTATATACATGAACAAATAGGAGAATAACAACCTTATTTACATATTTCTTCTGTTTTGTTTTAAGTTAAACACTATTTAAGGATGGGGTTCCCGTTTGTTGCTTTGTGTTCACTCAATTGTTTGACCCATGCTCTCTTCACGTGCATCTTCACAACTCCATATGTATTGCAAACATTCCAAAAGAAAACACAAGATATGCTAAAACCAAGGTTGTCAAGATCGGGATCCTACCCAGGATCGTTTTCGTCTTTGCAAGATCGTGATCGTAAGATCGGATCGGTATCTTAAGATCCTACTCTAATGTTATTTCTTAATAATTTATGTAATTTTATACAAATCTACAAATTCTAATACATTATAACCATAAAATACTATGAATGTTTCGTATAAATGTTGTCCTAAATTATGATTATAAAATGTTTAAAAAGATTAACATGTTGTTTTTTGAATTCTACAAACAAACAACCCATAAATTTGTAGATTTTTAGTTTGTAATCCGAGAAAAGTAAGATCGGATCGGATTAGATCGTAAGATCGTATGGTCAAGATCGGGATCCTATAAGATCCTAAGCTTGCAAAGATCCTATGTAGGATCCGGATCGTTTTTGCTTTGCAGTATCGTAAAATCGTAAGATCCTAAGATCAGGATCGGGATCCTGACAACTATGGCCAAAACTATGAGTGTTGATGAACTTTCAGTTTGTTTGTAGCTTTAGTTTATCTTTTATTAAACCAATTTAAAAAAAATTCAACGTGTTCTTAAGTTAATGAAGCTACAAAATCAATGAGGGATAAACCTACAAAAGGTCTTACGCCTAGCGATACCCGTGAGGTAATTATGATCGTGTGAGATTGATATAGTTGTGTGAAAATGTACATCACGAGGAGGTTATCCTTTTGCATGGCGGCAGAGTTTAGAACGTATATTTATGAGTTTTATTATTTCAACACTAATTACACTATTTGAACTCAAGTAAAAATTAGTCAAATTATTAGTAAAAATTGGGCATTGGGAAATGGAGTAATTCATGTATTTTCTATTTGTATCTACAAAGCCATAAACGTCATTATGTCACTATAAGACTATTTTACTATAATGAATATTTGTTTTAAACAAATAACTTTGAATGTATAAAACGAGGTGGAGTTATTCGCGCGTTGCCGCGGTGTGTTTTGTTAAAGATGGATGTAGTAGTTTGTCGAAAATAGAAATGGCAAGAATAATAAGATTACAAAGATGTGATGTTGATGTGTATACATAAGGTGCATGTCTAATTGATGCAAGAACGTGCAACACAAAAAAATGTCCAAAGCTTCTAACAACATACATAGTTTCATATGCATTCGTTGGTGCAATGGTATACAAAATATGGTGTATGCAGCTGCTGCATAGTTTTACAGTTAGAGTGCAACTCTGGTACATAAGAGTAGCAGCTTCGTATGCTGTTGCATAGTTCGACAGTCAGGGTGCAACTGTGGCACAAAAGAGCAGTAAGTTGGTATGCAAACATTGCATACCTTCTGTCTAAGTTTTACACAAAAGATTACCAATGTTTCGGCACATATTTCTGCAGGGTAGAGCACAAATATGTTTCAAAACATATTAGTTTTTAACAACGGCAGTTTAAATATTCACATTGGTAAGTTAACGTCTAGCTGGCTTTCTTCTTCTCGGTGTTCCTGGTTCTCCTTTTTTCTGAAATTGGAGGCTCTATTGTCACTGCATAAACATAATAAAAGTAAGAGCATCAGTAACAGAAAATAAAAGGAAAGAAATGAAGTTAACTATTATTTATCAGAAACATTTGAAAAGCTGGTGTAACCTAAAAAAATTGTCCATGTGATGGTTAGGTATACACTGTTCCAAGTAAATGCAACTAAAAATGAGACTGTTTTAGGTTGGTTAGTTGTACTGTTTATAGTTACATGTTTACATCTCTTGTATATATAAGTAGTGGCCATGTGTGTGTGACTATGAGTTATACTTTATTAACTATTTGCTAAGAAGTGTGTGAAAAAAGATGGGTCCGACTCCTAATTTTGACGAACTGAAATAAGCATGTGGTTCTGATAAGCTGCATTGTGCCTTCCGTTTGCTGTTTTTGCATGAAGAATCTGATATTGAAGGCCTCATCATGGTTTTGAATGAAAAATGTGATGATGTGCGTGCAAGAATTGGTAAAAAAGGGGAATTGCTGAGAGAGGGTGAAGGTTTTAGCTCAAGTGACCCTGTGGCTGTTAATGGCCTCTTATGTTTGCAGGAAGCATAAAATAAGGATTATCAGTTGTTGGCTGCAATGGTTGTTCTTGTCGATCTAGCACATGAAGCACGTACTGAGAAGCGACGTCATGTGCTCACTATGGAGCAGTATAATTAGGGTGGCTTTCTGTGGTTTTAGGTGGTCTTGTGTTTCTGAGTAGAAGTCCATGTAGGTCTGGATTTGTGTGTAATGTTATGGTGAGGTGATCTTTGTATCCGTTGTTGTAAGATATTGTATGTATGAATAAAAGTTGGTACTTTGTTTGTGAGTTAAGTATGATGAATTTATTTTTTATTTTTTTTTGTTTTTTTTAATCAATTGTTTTTTTGTGTTTGTTATTTCTTTATTATATTTATATATTTTTTGTATTAATTGTTTTATATTTTTTTTGGTTTTTCTGGCTATATAAGGATGCCTTTGTTGTGCCATTTCTCATTCACTTTACATTTAATCACCATGGGTGCAAGACCAAATATTGAGCATTTAAAACAGTCTTGTGGTTCTAATCAGCTTCAACATTGTTTCAAATATCTGTTTGTGCAAGAATGGAGAGAGAATGAGAGTCTCATCGTGTACATTGGGTAGAAATGTGCTGATCTTGAGACTAACATTGAGAGAAGAGATCAACTAATCGAAGAGGGCCAGTCTTTTGGTCCATTTGATGATGTGGCTCCTGATGCGGTTGAGTGTATAGTGGAGACGCAGCAGAGAGATCGAGATATCTTAGCTGCGTTGATTGGTGTTTTGGATCTAGCTCGTGAAGAGAGAACTGAAAAGCAACGCCATGTAGGTTTGATGGATCTAAAGGATTAGTGGTGCTTGGTTTTGTGGCTGGTGTTGGTAAGTATATTGGTAGCAAGGTCTTTTGAATTTTCAGTTTTTTGTATTTTAATGTATTTTGTTCAGTCAAGTATGTGAATTTTGCTATGAATAAAACCTTGCTTTTGTGGATGCATTCTTATTTAAGTTTTATATTAAAGTTTAATAAGTGTAAACACCCTAAGAAGTGTAAAATGACATGCACAATAATTATTTTTGTTCCTGTTTTCAATGTGTGGATGGTTGGAGGTAAATGGCATTGTCTATGGTTCAATGCCAATTTGTGGCTGCAAGCTAAAGTGGCTGCACAAATAATTGGTATATTAAAGTTTGATCAGTGTACATAATCTGAGAAGTGTAAAATGACATGCAAAATTATCAATTCTTTGTCCTATTTTGAATGTGTCTTCACAAATAGTAAGTCTTGTGAGTATGTGTAAGTGAAAAAAACAAATGCAGTGCCAATTTGTGGCTGCACTTCAAAGTGGCTGCACAAACAGTAAAGTAATTTGCAATTTTCTGCTGCTGCTACTAAATGACAGTAGAGCATGCATGCATTATTTCAAAGGCTGAATCATAAGGCCAAAGATTGTAAATGTGGAATGCATGCAGTAATAATACCATATGATTTCAAACAAATATTGTAAATGTACCTCCACAAACAGTGTAGCACTTGTCAATTTTCTTTTATTGTTATTGAATAATAGTGGAGCATCTGTGCATCATGTGAGGGATTGAATTATAAGGACAAGGATTGCAAATGTGGAATAGGCATGTGAAAAAGAAGGTTGCCTTTACTTTGTGTATTTAAAAGATAAAATGTGCATCTTAATTTTTTCACAAACCAATTGGTTAGTTGTGTAAAATAACTAACAAAACAGAATGCCAAGCCGTCCAAAGTGTGCTGATACGCGTATGACGCGCGTTCGGGGTCAAAGGAACTTCCTTTTCGTCGAGCAAGTTTTTCAACACCATAGGCAGTGAACCTAATCGTTGTAGTGTAGTATTAGGGTATGCTTCGGGAATTGATATCGTTCTCTAGGGGAATAGGAATGCTAGTGAGAAATTACTACACTAAGGTTGGGGTTGAGGAAGATTATTTTTTATCTTTTTTATGTTTTTTAGAAAATTGAAAGGTATGAATCTCGGGGTTTTGATTTGGGGGTTTGGTATTTCTACCGATTACTCTACTTATCTAATTATCTAAACTAAGGTGAGTGTAGTCTATGTCTATTGTTCTGTGCTCTTATGATGATTAAAAATGTGTTTACTTAGATGTTATTACTCCCTAGTTATCTCCTATTGATGGTTGAATTGTCACGTCCTTATTCTTAACACGTTGTGTTTCTAAGGTCGTAGGGTATGCGTTTATCCCTAACTCTTTGAAGCTATCTAAGGTTAATGACTACGAAATCTCTAGGATTCATAAACTTAACACTAAGGTTATCTTTGGATATTTAGCCTACAATTCCACTAGTAACAATAAACTAAGGTTCAACAAAGACTAATCAAGCATTAATAACACAACGAATGACCTATCGCAATACTAGGTCAATCACAATTAAGATAAGAGACAACCAATCAATATTCAAAACCTATTTTTCATATATCAAAGCAAACACACAAGTAAATTAGCCGGACATGGAGAACATGCAAGCATACACACAAACAATTGAAGACATAATTGAATTAATGAAGTAAAACACTTATCTTGTTGTAAAATAGGGTATGGAACCCTAAAATACTGCACAAGACAGCCTTGGTTCGGTTTAAATTTTTACTCCACAAAACTACCTCTCTAAAAACTGAAAAATTCGGATTCTATATATAGTGTTACAAAATGCGATGGCGTCACTCTTTAATTGTGATGCCGTCAGGTAGCCGCCATTAGGGTTTCGTCTTGGCCACGTCAACTCTGTGACGGCGTCACCTTATGCTCGTGACGCCGTCGGCTTCAACCTCTGACGCCGTCGGGATCCAAATCTAGGCCGTCTGAGTTGCGACGCCCTACTCTTTTAAACATGATGCCGTCACTTGTAAATTATCAATTTGCTCTCTGAGTCGTCTCAAGATGTTTCGCGATGGCGTCGCATTTAAGCAGTGACACCGTCCCCTTCAATTCTAGCAGCTTGAGTGTCTCGATTCTTGACTTTGGCCATTTTCTTCGTATATTCGCGCCTTTTCATCCGAATAAGTGTCATTCCAGCAATTTGCCTTCAAGAGACCTAAAAAGTGAAAAGGGACGAAATTAAGTAGTAACGGATACAAAAGTGATCAATTAAGGGCTTAAATGACCCCTCAAAAGTGTACCTTTTAAATCCTTATCAAATATCCCTACACTTGGTATTTGCTTGTCCTCAAGCAAATGCTTTTGGCCAATTAATTTATAAGTTAGGGGTCATGAAGCATTAGTTTAGAACGATTCACAACACATATAAGCCCCGTAAAAGTCATAACAAGCACGGAAATTACATACTAGCACCTCACAAGTGGTGTTTGGATACTCTTATCTCTCGGGTGTATATGAAATATATCAAGTTGGAAATCGAAGATAAACACTCATTAACCGGTCCTAGTACATAGATTACCATAGGCTTGAGACTAGATCAGACCTCCATCGCTTTGGCGTAAGCACCTAGGAAAAACTATCCAAGAGGTCTTTTAAAGGGTTGTAACGTTAGACTTACGGTAGGGAAATAAAGGGTTTGGTGGGATAGGCGATTTAGTGGTGGCAAGTCAAAAATCTTTATGTTACAAGCGTGAGAAGAATGGCGTTGCTAAGCCAAGACTCGACACTCTAAACTCTAGATAAATTGAAACAAACAAACATAAATTTAAAGATAGATGTGGTGTCACACCCCCAATTTACCTGTTTTGCAGCGGAATGGAATTCCTGGGGATTGACTGTCATAGCATCACAATCACAGTTATATTGAACGACCTAAAGTGTCGTTTGGAAAATACATCGTTTGATTTAATAAAATAATCAGAGTTTACAAAGTAGGTCCCAAATGAAAATCAACTTGTGCGGAAATAAGTTTGTACAATTCAAACGATGTTTTAAAGTACGTAAAACCCATGTGAGACGCGTCGTCATCGCGACTCCATGATGTGTCCAAATGCATGCCATGAAGTGAATGCCTTAGATACCTGAGATAAAACATGCTAAAAGTGTCAACACAAAGGTTGAGTGAGTTCATAGAGTTTGAGTTGAAATGTAAAGCCTTTCAAAATCGTTTATGTAGCAAAGGCATTGTAAATCCACTCAGTTCCAAGTCCCGCCCATACAAAACTTGCAACCTGTGTGTTCACAACCCACTGCCAGAATATGTAGAGTTAATGTTCAAGTGCATGATGTCAAATGAATTCACATAATAGTGCATGGCTCAATGTATCGAAATCGTTTATGCAGCAAAGGCATTGTGAATCCACTCAGTTCCAAGTCCCGCCCATACAAAACTTGCAACCTGTGTGTTCACAACCCACTGCCAGAATGTGTATAGTGTATGTTCAAATCGTTCCAAGACCGTTAGTCCATAATCGTATACCAAGTCCGTTAGATCAATATTATACCAAGTCCGTTAGACCAATGAATATACCAAGACCGTTAGACCAATGAATATACCAAGACCGTTAGACCAATGAATATACCAAGACCGTTAGACCAATGAATATACCAAGACCGTTAGCTCAATGAATATACCATAGTACCTAACTCGACGTAGAACAATAGCACATAATCAATAGCACTTAACTCGACGTAGAACAATAGCACATAAACAAGAACAATTAATATAGTACAACATTCGGTTTTAAAACAATGGTGATCATGATAGAAATTATCCTTAATAATATAAAGTACTTGTGAAAAATAGTTGAACATGTATCTCCCCCAAAATAGTTTCAAACAATTGAAAATGGGGCTATGAAACTCGCAGTAATCCTTATAAAAGTTAAAGTACTTGTGAAAGTAAATGAAAACAGTTTGAGCATGTATCTCCCCCAAAACAGTTATGAAAGCAAGTAAAAGTAGGGGCCATGAAACTCACTTGGTGGAATGATGCGAAGACAAAAGTGAGTACACCGAGATGTAATGTGATACGCAAATCTTGACCTATGATGAATGATATGACATGTAATGAGTTGCAATGTAATGTTATGCATGCATTTCGTATGTTATTTATACCATTTGCGAGTTTTGAAAATATTACTTATCGTCGAAAAATACTCGTTTGACGTCTTGACCAATCAAAAATCACTTTACAAGTATTTACGTCAAAATGTCATCCTACAATGGTTTTATAATGATTTACGGTGAAATTATCACTTTTCGTCGCAAAACAATGTCGTCGGAATTTTCATGAAATTAACAAAAATGGCTTTGGAAAACTAGCCGTAAAACGGTGTACGTCGATCGTTAGAGAACGAACTCGACGGTTTTGGAAAGTTTGCATCGAAATCTAGAAGTTTCAGTTCAGGAGTTTTTGACATAAAGGTCTCGAACATAAAGATAATAAGGGTTAAAGATGGTGATTTTAGTTACCGTAACACTTATCTCGTAAAAATAATATAGTTTTTCTAAAAATAATAGTTACGGTAATTTTATGAAAACGTGCATATCTTTGTCGTTTCAAATCCGATTTCTACGTATAATACGTCCTTAGCTTCGTATCGAAGTAAACTAATATATTTTTGACAAGTCGAAATAATTTGTGAAGCTTAAGGCTCGTTTTTGACCCAAACAATGTAAAAACAGTTTGCTGAAAATTCTGAAAATAATATATTTCGTCGTCAAACTTGTAAAATCCATAACTTCTTCGTTATAACTCCGTTTTAATCCGTTCAAGCGACCACGGATTCGTTTTAAAGTATATTTTCTAAAAATCAATGCCAAAAATTCGTGACTATAGTCGGATTTTCCAGAAAATCAAAACAAGGACAGACCACTTTTTATAGTTATCGAAAATAGTTTTTCTCGGACAAAACCTATTCTAATCCCTTCAAATCAACTCCAAAATTAATCTAATCCTACCATACACCTTCTTAGGGTGTCATGGGTTCCTAGACATCATCAAGACCAAAGTATACCAAGGGGATAATTATAGGATGACTTTATATATATATATATCTAAAAATCATGTAAAATGGTATAAACAACACAAATCATGCATGCTTGCACCAAAAATGAAGAGATACATATGAGATGATAAAGAAACATGAAAAATGAAAGAAACAAGCTTACAAGTTAATATGATGAGGTGCAAAGAACAAGGTTTATCCTAAATACTCTTGGTTTTTATTTCAAAACCATATAAAGAGTATAAACTAGATTGTTATATAACTTGAGCTTGATAAATAAAAATGGTGATCCCTTGGTGATCTCTCTTTGATGACCGGTTTTGATAGAACCAAAAGAAGAGAGAAAAACCAATCTTACTAACACTTGAATGAGAATGAAGTGAATGAGAAAGAAAATAATTGAGGTAAGACTTATGTAGTATAAAAAAATTCTAACAATCAAGAAAAACCATACCACAAATTAATACCAATCTTGACTTCCCCCCCCTCCAAGGCCGGATTTTGGGGCTTGATGTTTCACAATAATTATTTTTTTTTTTTTACTTATGTACTTGTGTAAAATACTTGTAACAATTTGTAATAAAAAGTGTAAGTAAATGTGTAGGAAATGTATAAGTAAAGGTAAATGGTAATTTTTGGTACAAGTAAGTTTTTAATAGATCAAAATAGAATGTAATGAGATAATAAAAATTGTAAAAATACATTCCTTGTGAAAATTGGGTGATAAAATAGTTATCGTATGATTTTTAAGAAAAGTGTCGTAATAATTTAACTTTAACGATTAATGTACCAAATAAATTCAAAACACTAGGAAAACTAAAAATATAGTTTTTATAAACTAAATGTAAGTTTAAAATTACATCGGGATCATTTTTGAAAGTAACGGATTAAATGTTTAAAATAATAACTCACGCGATAACGTTTATTAAACATAAAAATTACGCGTTGAAAGTGAAACAAAATGTCATGAATAAACTAATGAGATGCAAATGATGTCAATGAAATGTAGACTACTCATAGTCCATATGAAATGTACGTGATGTCATGATCATGAATTCGCCGCTAAACCTCCAAGGTTACGCGAATTTGAAACACGTAAACCAAGTTTACGATAAATGTTGAAATAATGAGACATGAATCGTGTCAAGAAATGACCTGAAAGTACGGATTGTCACATTCGCCCATCCAAAAGGAATTCATCCCTGAATTCAGTTCGTGTTAGTCTATCGGGTTTAGGGTTTGATGTGGCAAACTTTCCCATTCCCGAGCAAAACCCTCAAAAGACTTTTTGGTAACCGATTTTTACTTAATCCCACAACTCATCAAACAAGAACTGTCATACGATTAGGCTAAATCGGTTTAGGTAACAACTTGTTTCTAGCTCGATCTTTGCAACTCATCAAACAAGAACTGTCACGCGGATCAAACTGGAAACAAGTGGTTTGAAGAAAATCTTTTGAAAATTTGGCTCGATTATGGAATTGCTTACACATATAAGCCTACTACTCCCTTCATTGCATGATTCTTCCTGAATTAGACATAGGTGATCAGGCTATGTATAATTTAGGAGTAACTATGCAATGCTTGGACTAATCGACTCATATGATGTTTGGTGTTGAGTCTACTGATGTAAAAATTGTGATAGGGAATGACAGGGCATCCATGTGACAATCGTTATGAAATGAAAGTAAATAACTCGAAAAATGTACGTATAAATCGTATGCAAAGTGAACATGCACTTGTGATGAAATGATGAGATGCTATGATGATGTAGTTATAGTCTAGGGTCAATGATGCAACCTAGTTCTCTATAACCGAAGCTCTGATGCCAATCTGTCACACCCCCAATTTACCTGTTTTGGAGCGGAATGGAATTCTCGGGATTGATGTCATAGCATCACAATCACAGTTATATTGAACGACCTAAAGTGTCGTTTGGAAAATACATCGTTTGATTTAATAAAATAATCAGAGTTTACAAAGTAGGTCCCAAATGAAAATCAACTTGTGCGGAAATAAGTTTGTACAATTCAAACGATGTTTTAAAGTACGTAAAACCCATGTGAGACGCGTCGTCATCGCGACTCCATGATGTGTCCAAATGCATGCCATGAAGTGAATGCCTTAGATACCTGAGATAAAACATGCTAAAAGTGTCAACACAAAGGTTGAGTGAGTTCATAGAGTTTGAGTTGAAATGTAAAGCCTTTCAAAATCGTTTATGTAGCAAAGGCATTGTAAATCCACTCAGTTCCAAGTCCCGCCCATACAAAACTTGCAACCTGTGTGTTCACAACCCACCGCCAGAATATGTAGAGTTAATGTTCAAGTGCATGATGTCAAATGAATTCACATAATAGTGCATGGCTCAATGTATCGAAATCGTTTATGCAGCAAAGGCATTGTGAATCCACTCAGTTCCAAGTCCCGCCCATACAAAACTTGCAACCTGTGTGTTCACAACCCACTGCCAGAATGTGTATAGTGTATGTTCAAATCGTTCCAAGACCGTTAGTCCATAATCGTATACCAAGTCCGTTAGATCAATATTATACCAAGTCCGTTAGACCAATGAATATACCAAGACCGTTAGACCAATGAATATACCAAGACCGTTAGACCAATGAATATACCAAGACCGTTAGACCAATGAATATACCAAGACCGTTAGCTCAATGAATATACCATAGTACCTAACTCGACGTAGAACAATAGCACATAATCAATAGCACTTAACTCGACGTAGAACAATAGCACATAAACAAGAACAATTAATATAGTACAACATTCGGTTTTAAAACAATGGTGATCATGATAGAAATTATCCTTAATAATATAAAGTACTTGTGAAAAATAGTCGAACATGTATCTCCCCCAAAATAGTTTCAAACAATTGAAAATGGGGCTATAAAAACTCACAGTAATCCTTATAAAAGTTAAAGTACTTGTGAAAGTAAATGAAAACAGTTTGAGCATGTATCTCCCCCAAAACAGTTATGAAAGCAAGTAAAAGTAGGGGCCATGAAACTCACTTGGTGGAATGATGCGAAGACAAAAGTGAGTACACCGAGATGTAATGTGATACGCAAATCTTGACCTATGATGAATGATATGACATGTAATGAGTTGCAATGTAATGTTATGCATGCATTTCGTATGTTATTTATACCATTTGCGAGTTTTGAAAATATTACTTATCGTCTAAAAATACTCGTTTGACGTCTTGACCAATCAAAAATCACTTTACAAGTATTTACGTCAAAATGTCATCCTACAATGGTTTTATAATGATTTACGGTGAAATTATCACTTTTCGTCGCAAAACAATGTCGTCGGAATTTTCATGAAATTAACAAAAATGGCTTTGGAAAACTAGCCGTAAAACGGTGTACGTCGATCGTTAGAGAACGAACTCGACGGTTTTGGAAAGTTTGCATCGAAATCTAGAAGTTTCAGTTCAGGAGTTTTTGACATAAAGGTCTCGAACATAAAGATAATAAGGGTTAAAGATGGTGATTTTAGTTACCGTAACACTTATCTCGTAAAAATAATATAGTTTTTCTAAAAATAATAGTTACGGTAATTTTATGAAAACGTGCATATCTTTGTCGTTTCAAATCCGATTTCTACGTATAATACGTCCTTAGCTTCGTATCGAAGTAAACTAATATATTTTTGACAAGTCGAAATAATTTGTGAAGCTTAAGGCTCGTTTTTGACCCAAACAATGTAAAAACAGTTTGCTGAAAATTCTGAAAATAATATATTTCGTCGTCAAACTTGTAAAATCCATAACTTCTTCGTTATAACTCCGTTTTAATCCGTTCAAGCGACCACGGATTCGTTTTAAAGTATATTTTCTAAAAATCAATGCCAAAAATTCGTGACTATAGTCGGATTTTCCAGAAAATCAAAACAAGGACAGACCACTTTTTATAGTTATCGAAAATAGTTTTTCTCGGACAAAACCTATTCTAATCCCTTCAAATCAACTCCAAAATTAATCTAATCCTACCATACACCTTCTTAGGGTGTCATGGGTTCCTAGACATCATCAAGACCAAAGTATACCAAGGGGATAATTATAGGATGACTTTATATATATATATATCTAAAAATCATGTAAAATGGTATAAACAACACAAATCATGCATGCTTGCACCAAAAATGAAGAGATACATATGAGATGATAAAGAAACATGAAAAATGAAAGAAACAAGCTTACAAGTTAATATGATGAGGTGCAAAGAACAAGGTTTATCCTAAATACTCTTGGTTTTTATTTCAAAACCATATAAAGAGTATAAACTAGATTGTTATATAACTTGAGCTTGATAAATAAAAATGGTGATCCCTTGGTGATCTCTCTTTGATGACCGGTTTTGATAGAACCAAAAGAAGAGAGAAAAACCAATCTTACTAACGCTTGAATGAGAATGAAGTGAATGAGAAAGAAAATAATTGAGGTAAGACTTATGTAGTATAAAAAAATTCTAACAATCAAGAAAAACCATACCACAAATTAATACCAATCTTGACTTACCCCCCCCTCCAAGGCCGGATTTTGGGGCTTGATGTTTCACAATAATTATTTTTTTTTTTTACTTATGTACTTGTGTAAAATACTTGTAACAATTTGTAATAAAAAGTGTAAGTAAATGTGTAGGAAATGTATAAGTAAAGGTAAATGGTAATTTTTGGTACAAGTAAGTTTTTAATAGATCAAAATAGAATGTAATGAGATAATAAAAATTGTAAAAATACATTCCTTGTGAAAATTGGGTGATAAAATAGTTATCGTATGATTTTTAAGAAAAGTGTCGTAATAATTTAACTTTAACGATTAATGTACCAAATAAATTCAAAACACTAGGAAAACTAAAAATATAGTTTTTATAAACTAAATGTAAGTTTAAAATTACATCGGGATCATTTTTGAAAGTAACGGATTAAATGTTTAAAATAATAACTCACGCGATAACGTTTATTAAACATAAAAATTACGCGTTGAAAGTGAAACAAAATGTCATGAATAAACTAATGAGATGCAAATGATGTCAATGAAATGTAGACTACTCATAGTCCATATGAAATGTACGTGATGTCATGATCATGAATTCGCCGCTAAACCTCCAAGGTTACGCGAATTTGAAACACGTAAACCAAGTTTACGATAAATGTTGAAATAATGAGACATGAATCGTGTCAAGAAATGACCTGAAAGTACGGATTGTCACATGTGGGATGGTAGCTCGTATGTTTCTTTCTTTCTTTTTTTTTCTTCTTTTTTTTCATTTTTTTTATCATCACTCTATTTTTTCATTTTTTTTTCATACACTTTTACTCTACCATCCTCTACGATAACATCAAAATAATAGGGATTTATAGGCACATCCCTACACTTGAGTTTTTATTACTCTAACACTAATTTGTCCCTAATTGAAAAGATCAAAACACTTGGAGTACATTATTACGCAAATAAAGGGAATTTGAATTTAACGTTCCCTTCCCGTCATTTCATAAAATTTAACTTTTCCCATGAGTCCCAATCATCCCAAAACTGTGCACAAAGGATATGACTCGACTTAGCAACTTATGCAAGCAACTAGATAATTGAACTAAGGGTTTAGTATGATAAAAATAATGCACTAAAAGTGAGTGCGTACAAGGTAGGCTAAGGCGATTTGGGTGTATATTTGGGGGTTGATTGTAAACAATGCTCTTCATTGATATTCCGGAAAACCGAAACATCACGAGAACCGTGAAAAGGATAGGCTCTGAGGGGTTAACTAGGGGTATCGTGTACTAAAGATGAGTACAACGCAAGAGTGTGGGGGAATTACTCAACCGATGTGGAAGAAGTAATTATATTACGGGTATCAAACAAAGGTTATCCTAATTCCTCTTATCATTTAGTTATTCCTAACTACACAAGTGTAGTCTCACTAGCGATCTCGGAATGCATCACAAAACAAGTTCATGAATCTATTATACTACCGGTTCACACTCGAAGCATTAAAGTGGAATGCTCTAATTCCTACAAATCTAAGGGCGATCCTCATATTTTGGGTGGAATTTAAGTGGTAAAGGGTTTTTGTGCTAGTCATATAACTTCCTATCCATGAGACGCTTTATTAAGACTAATGACCCACTCCTATATGTCATGAAAAATTTTAAATTTGGTGCCAAAATTACCCTAACCGATATTTCTCATGGTTTATTAGACAAATGAAATTGGACAAGGCAAATAGTCAAGGATAAGCATAGTTTCAAAGTTCCCGTTTTATTTTCCCTCCCTACACTTAAACTGAACATTGTCCCCAATGTTCCCCGAAAGTATCAAAGTTATGATAATGGAAGTTAATTAAAAAAGAAAGAAACTAGTACTCCCCTGATTAGCTCGGTAGGATCCGTGTGAAGTAGTTGTTAAATCTTTCTTCAAGAAGAGTGTTTGCGTTAAAAGCTCCTTCCAATCTTATGTATCTTCTTCTTGATAAATTAAACATGCACACTTGAAGAAAACAAAGGAAACCTTCGCGTAAAATCGGCGGTAACAATATATATATATATATGAATCTACTGAACTAGGATATAATGCTTGTGGAATGGATGTTTACAGATTTTCTGGAAAATTAAGACCTGGAAAATTCCAAAAATTTATAAGTAGCTCAGAAAACGAGAAAAAATTAGTAAGCAGTTTCTACTCCTCCTGACGCCGTCTGGTTGCGACCCTGACGCTGTCAGGTTATCCTGACAGAAACTGGTCTGCGATTTTATGGAAAATTTTTATCTTTAGAATCTAGAAAAATTTCCTGCAAAAACATCCATTATGACTCGATACAAGCATTTGACTCGAACAAACACACATGTATATCTTTTCAATAATCGTAATTCTCATGTTCACGTTCTTTTTGAAAACGTGTTTAATCCTCCCTACAGTTATCCCTTTTGTAAAATACCTTTAAATGTAATTAAGACGAAGTTAAAGACAAAATAAAGCATTTTCACAAATTCAAACATGAGAACATAGAATAATGAAAAGATATATGACACATTAATAAAAATGAAAAACAAATACGCATGGGTTGCCTCCCAAGAAGCGCTTGTCTTTGTTCGAGTCACGAGCTTGACTCTACCCTTATTTAACTGATAAGGGGGAGGTTTTCCTTACACTTAAGTTTAAGTGTGGGTGATAGTAGCGATACACACCCTTAGGGTGGAAATTTGCTACGTGAGGAGAGGGTGATGGTGATTTATATGCTCAAAGGAGTGTGCTCCATTCATTATAACCTTACCTAATTCTATTGGTGTAACGGGTGAATCAAGTCTATCTCCTAGAAATGGATCATCTTCTATCAACTTCAAAAGATTCTTAATTAGGGATCCATCTTGACCTAATAAACCCAGTTTAAACCCATAATGTTTATTGTTATCAACCATGAATGGGTGATATAAGTGTGTAAGGTCATGGGTTACTCCTGTATTAGCTTCCACTCTACATGGCCTAGAGTCTACCACCTTTATCAAGCAACTACCCGGATTATTTATTTTGATAGGTAAATTGGGGCCTAATTCAATTCCAAGATTCACATCTAAAGACGGAATTGGGTAAGGTTTTTGGTTGAGGTTCCGGTTCATCAAAATTAGGAACTTCCCTAGGACTAAGAGAGAGGTCATGATAACAAGCATCTAAACCTACGTTCTCTAGTGGCGTTTGGTCCAAAGGTTCTATATCAATTGGGGTTCCTATAGTATCGTCTACTTCTTCCGGGTAAGTTATAGGCGATGTGTGTTCCTCAAGTGATGGTAGGGCTTGTGGGCTTGGAGTTTCCACCTCATTCTCCATTATATCTAAATCTCCTAAAAGTTCATCATGTGTTTTAGTATGATCTAACTCAAATACACTCCTAAGTATCTCAAATCCTTCTTTAGCCATTTCATATTCTTGGTCTGATTCATAAGAATCATTCTCAAAAATTTGATCACTATGTTCTATTTGCCTAAAGGATTCCTCACGCGTGTCATATGTTTTGGTGAAATCTATCCCACGCATACAACTAGGTAGTTCAACTATAACCATCTCACAATCTTGTTCGGGTTTAGGTTCCATGTTCTTAAAAACTAGGTCTTTTTTATCATGATACCTAAGGTTGGATAAATCCTCCTTATCCATTTCCTCAAGTTGTGACAACTGATGGTTTATGCTTAGGAGGCTTTTCTCAAAAATTTTCCAGAGGGTCTCACTAAAAGGAGTTGATTCTAACAATGATCGTTGAATAGAAGCCACACAAGCACAAAATTTATCAAATCCATCCAACCTTACACCCGTCTCCTTTTGGATATCTCTAAGATCACTCACAAATTTATTAGAACAATAAAAAGCAATCCAATCTGCGAAATTCAATTGTTCCTCATTTGTTAATGATTCAAATGCAACTTCACTTGCCATAGCGACAAATGAAAAGGGTTTTACGAACACAAACATAAAGAAGGGGGATAGACTAAAAGGAACCTAAAAATGAGAAAAAAGCTTTCTTGATAGGAATCAAGTAAGGAAACCTAAACGAGATAGAAATCTAACTAGCTATTCTATTCCCCGGCAGCGGCGCCAAAAACTTGATACGCGTATGACGCGCGTTCTTGGTCAAAGGAACTTCCTTTTCGTCGACCAAGTTTTTCAACACCTTAGGCAGTGAACCTAATCGTTGTAGTGTAGTATTAGGGTAAGCCTAGGGAATTGATATCGTTCTCTAGGGGAATAGGAATGCTAGTGAGAAATTACTACACTAAGGTTGGGGTTGAGGAAGATTATTTTTTATCATTTTTATGTTTTTTAGAAAATTGAAAGGTACGAATCTCGGGGTTTTGATTTGGGGGTTTGGTATTTCTACCGATTACTCTACTTATCTAATTATATAATGATCTAAACTAAGGTGAGTGTAGTCTATGTCTATTGTTGTGTGCTCTTATGATGATTAAAAATGTGTTTACTTAGATGTTATTACTCCCTAGTTATCTCCTATTGAGGGTTGAATTGTCACGTCCTTATTCTTAACGCGTTGTGTTTCTAAGGTCGTAGGGTATGCGTTTATCCCTAACTCTTTGAAGCTACCTAAGGTTAATGACTACAAAATCTCTAGGATTCATAAACTTAACACTAAGGTTATCTTTGGATATTTAGCCTACAATTCCACTAGTAACTATAAGCTAAGGTTCAACAAAGACTAATCAAGCATTAATAACACAACGAATGACCTATCGCAATACTAGGTCAATCACAATTAAGATAAGAGACAACCAATCAATATTCAAAACTTAGGTTTCATATATCAAAGCAAACACACAAGTAAATTAGCCGGACATGGAGAACATGTAAGCATACACACAAACAATTGAAGACATAATTGAATTAATGAAGTAAAACACTTATCTTGTTGTAAAATAGGGTATGGAACCCTAAAATACTGCACAAGACAGCCTTGGTTCGGTTTAGGTTTTTACTCCACAAAAGTACCTCTCTAAAAACTAAAAAATTCGGATTCTATATATAGTGTTACAAAATGCGACGGCGTCACTTTTTAATTGTGACGCCGTCGGGTCGCCGCCATTAGGGTTTTGTCTTGGCCACGTGTTAGGTTCCCATATTTATAACTCAAGCATCAATATGAAGAAATGAGATAGAAAGTGATCGGTTGAACAAAACACACACAAAACACACGATAGAATATAAACCTTTATGCGTAGGATTTGAAGTGAAATGAACAACCAACTCTCAAATGAGACTTACAAGACTATTTATAGGGGAAGGGAGCTAGGGCAACATATCTAGTCCCTTCCTTTCCTTATTGGGATTTTGCATAGGCTCATGGGCTTTCTACATGAGCCATGCCTTAATTACTAACATAAAAGCCTTAATTAAGCTAACTATTACATATTGATTACTAACACTTGAGAAATGGTTTAGGAGTGATTCCAACAATCTCCCCCTAAGTGTTAGTAATTGATATCTTAAGTAATCTTAAACAGTTGTTGGTGCAGATGTAATAGTAGCTTTGACGTCTTCTGACATTCTTCTTTCTTGTGAGAAGAAGTGCCTTGATTCGAACAATCTCCCCAGTGTGAGGATCTTGTTTTCTTTGAAGTTTTTCAGCTTTGACGTCTTCGATTTCTTTGTTCTTTAATTCTTTGTTCTTTGTGGTGGTTGTGATAGTATGTTGTTGTCATCTACAGGTCAGCTTCGTTGCTCCAGCGTCTCCACGTCTTTCTCCAACATGCTCACACGCTCATTTGACAATGAATTCCAGATGTGAAGTAGTTCTCGTTTCTTTATAACTTTTGTAGATTCTTTGATTTGATGAAGAATCATTATAACTTTGTGTTGCCTTTGATTCTGAGAGAACTTCTTTTGTGATGTTATTGGTATGAGCATGTGGAGAATCAAAGACGATCTCTTCCTCCCACGAGCATCCATCAGCAGCAGCATCTCCGGTACAGTCACGAACACCAATTGATCATTGTAATCTTTTCATAAAGAAGTGATTACTACAATTGTTCTACTGATGAATGTCTTGATTCCATTCACCTTGGTCGGACGAATCAGCCGTCCGAATCCCGTAAGGGACAGTTGGCATTACATTGAACAAGTTCAAGTAATGACCCACATATTCAGGACTCGATTCTTGAAGGAATCTCCTTAGCGGGATTTCCAGCACTTACAAGTTCGAACTTCGAGAGTGTCAACAGCATAATATGAGAACACGTCTCTAATTCTAGCAAAGGCTGTTCCTAAAACCGAATGCCCTCAAGAAGGCTAACACGATATACCAAAATACATCTATGGTTCAGGTGAGTCGCTGAGGTACACCGAAGCATCACCCCACGACTGTAGACCGTTTGAGACAACACTAAGCGTAACCCACAAGGAGTTACCGAAGTGACCTGCTGTCAGGGCTGTTTGATGTTGACCCTGGCAAGAGTTTCTATTCAATCACTGAGGATCACAGTTGTGAACCCCTCATAAATGTTCTCGATAGATTGCTAAGATCCGTGAAGGACTCTAGAATGTATCACTTGCGTCCTCATTGTTGAACGACAAGTGATGAAATGTCAAGTGTACCTAAGAGATATTTTGATGAATCCCGTGGCTCTAGACTCAATCGTGCGCTTTGGTTTTCCTGAGCGGAGACTAGGGAGAGGGTCTCCTTCTTCAATACCAGCAATCTCTAAGAGAAAGCCGAGAGTTTACGTAGGGTTCCCTGTGAAAATGAAACAAGCTTTTGTTGAGAGAAACTTGAGTGGCTAAGAAGGTTTAGTGCATGTGTCACTGGGTCCATGACGACTTTAATCTTCAATACCGGTGTCATCAAGTGACAACCAGTAGCATATGAATTGAACCTGGTGTCTGCCCTAAGTTGAATAATCTGGAGGGCTATTTCTTTTCACCCTTTTCTTTACTTTTCTTTTTAATTCTTCAACTCCTTCTTTCTTCGATTCTCATTTTCTCCTTTTTATAATCATACCTAAGGACTTCTAAATTCTAACTATTGGTGGTGTTATTGGGTAGATCCCTCCAGCTCTGGCGGATCATAAGACGGTTATTCCTAACCTTAGTCCCCTTATAACTCCATGACTAACCTATGTTGCCGTAAGACCATTTTCATGAAAATCTCTCAAAGCGGTTATGAGTAAAAAACATTTTGTACCCCTGTGAGAGTTTTGTATTTTGCAGAAATACTCCCCCTCAACACGTGCTTGAGTATTTTGATAGAAATCTGCACGGTGAGAGAAGAGCGCGCACTTTTGAATTGATGAACTCAAGATAGACAATTACCCGCTAGACACGGTTACGTTGCATAGTTAAAGAGTTACATTGTCAGCTTTTAGGTGACAACTAGCTCTAATAACTACCTTGAAGGTGTGGACAAACCTCGAAAGGTTGTCAAACCCGTCAAAGTTCATGTCTACCAAGAGTTTCTCGAATGGTACATTCTACTAGGACAAGTCCTTTGCGAGACACGTTTACATCACTAGTGAACTAGCTTGAAATTATTACCCGTCCCGGACAAGTCTTTTCGAGTTACTGACATTTAAGAGCTCGTCAATTCAGTGGTTAAGTCTTTAGCACAAAGATTCACTAGCAATCCATAACATATTTCTTATCACATAATTTTTCTCCCCCTCAAAAATGGCATATAGATGTTATTCTTGACGAAATTATTTATGTCGAATATGTCCATTTCGAGTTTTGTGGGAAGATTTCCACGAAGAACCATTTGTGAACAAAGTTTTAAGCAAATACTCCCCCTCAACAAGTGATATTAACTTTTGAGGTTTTGAAAATCATAAGGGGAAGTACTTGTTCTTTTGAGAAAAACTTTGAAAGTGAAAGTTTTGATTAGTTTTACTCAAAAGTAAGAAGCTTTCGCTCCTTTTATAAGGATTGTGGCACTGAAGCGTACCAAAGGGTCCTTTCATTACAAGTACGGGTTGTGCACTGTTATATGTGCACAAACCATTGTCAAATATAAATCACACATTCAAATAATGATAAAAGAAACAAATCAAGGGGTACCAGGTAGTCCGGTAATAACACCAGGAGTTCTGTCTGGACGTTGGTAGCCTGTTAGAGATAGGCTTGGACGCCCACCAACAAAGCTCTCCAGTGTCCTTATCTAATCCCGTCTGAACAACCTTTCATCTATCCTGGTAATGATCTTCTTCACATCCCTCTTGTCCCTAGAATTCCATCTCTTTGGTGACCCTATGCCGTCATGGATCTCCTTTAACCGATATGCTAACCCGTCCCGAACCTTCTTTAATGTGTGATCCCCAAAATTATGAAGCTCTTTGCACGCTATGAAGCAATTGTGGTGTAGTTCACTACGGTAAACTACCCCAAATGGTTTCTTGATAATGGTGTACTGAGCAAGATGGTTGATATCAGGAAGGTCTAGTTGTGGTTTGGTGAAATTAACACGTTTCTGATACGATTCCACGGCAAGTAGAATATCTTCTACACGTTCTTGAATAACGATGCTTCTGATGAATATTAGCAATGACTTGATGTACTCGAGCTGGATATTTGGAGAGAATTGTCGCATTCGTCCTTGTACCTTGGCAAGATACATATCTTCAATGTCATTTAGTGACAATCTTGGAAAATCCGATTCAGAAAAGTCATATTCCTCTTCGTCTTGTCGTTTGACCACTATTTTCTTTAGGAATGTGTAGTCCCACTTCGACGACAGGGTAACATGCATTATTGCAATGATCCGTTTTTCACTAAACACTTCCTTTTTCGACTTTAGAACCTGGCAGCTTCTATAGTAGATTCTTCTTCGTTCTGGCCAATGATGAATCCCATACAGTGCATCGAGGTCATACTTTTCCACGTTGTCAACAAAAATGTGTGTGGCTTCTTCCTCGATGGCTATATTATTAGAGTAGATTGCTGCCGGGAAAGGGAAGGTGAGTGAGGTAGCGTATTTTTTGCTAACATCGCTACCATGCAGAAGAAATTCCAAGTCATTGTTGAAGAAATAACGATAGGGAATCTTAGGTTGATCCAGTCGGCCAATGGTAGGTAGAGGTTTGGTCCAGTCTGTGTAGTATGGAGCCTTGTCTGGTCTGGTGAAGTCGATATTTGCTTCAGGGTTGAGCCAATCGATGTTGTTGGACATGGCTCATGCTATGTTGTCGAGATGATATTCGACCTCAATGGCACTGTCAGAGCAGTCCTTAAGCAGTTGAAAAGCATCGTTTTTGATTCGTCTCAACTCTGCTTTTGTCATCTTCTTCACCTTGAACTTTTCTTGTATAATCTTCACATGCTCCATCGTTCGATTATCTACCAGTTCTTGACCTTCCGGTAACTGAGGGGTTGCATCAACAAGTTTTGAGAACCAGTCATACTCTTCAGTGTCATCATCATCTAGCCATGACACAACTTCGATCTTTTTCTTCTTCTTAGGCTTTGGTGATAATGCTGGTTTCTTTGTTGATGTAGAAGAAGTAGGTTGTTGTTGGGGCTCAGGAATGTCTTCATCGTCACCACCAGTGTATTCAAAGTGATCACCAGCTTTATGCGTTGGTGGTGGAGACTCAGAGTCTTGAGGTTTATCTGTAGTAGGAGAACGTTGAGGAGATCTTCTAGCGGTGGAGGTCCTTTGGGGTAGTGGAGGCATAGAAGATGAATCATCATTTTTCTTCTTTCGTTTCGGCTAAGAATCCTTATCCGCATCATAATCGTCTCTTGGACGCTTAGCCTTTACAGTTGACTCTTTGCATGAAGTTTTTAGTTGATATTCCAGCAATGCCTCAAATAATTTTGCTTCGTCAGAAGTAAATGTTGCTGAACATTTAGACATTTGTAGCACAAGCTTGGAAATCAACTCTGCATCGGAGACAACCGCATGCTCAATTGGATTGATTTTCATTGCTACAAGAGTAGATTGCATTGTTTGCTTGACCAATTGCATGAGATTTGGATAGAGTTGTCTGGTGAACATCTCTCTTGTCACTCCAGGGACAGTGTCGAGGAGAAACTTGTGAGTGTATTCTCTGATCGTCTTATCCATTTCCCCCTGGATATCTCTGTTTAGAAATTGTTGAATCTGATCCCTTTCTTCCGAAACCTCGTTTATCACATTCTGAAGAAGATTGATTCTGTCTGCAAGTTGATTTAGTTTCTTATTGACCACGTGTTTCTTCCTTACTTTCCTGACAGCTTTGACAATCTTTGTCTTTGCACGTGATATCCAAGTATCGGTCGGTTTCTTTACCGATTTGGATGCGGATCTGGTGGTGTCTTTGGATGGTGGAGGTGATGAGTGAGAAGATGAATCAGACTAAGATGATTCATGAGAAGGCTCAGGGTCATTTGGTGGCTCAGAAGTTTGTTCCTTGCTACGTTCGGGACTATCTAGAAGATAATCATCGGCTTCCTTTTCAGCTTTAGCCTTTTCTTCAGCCTTAACCCTAGCCTCTTCTGCTGCTTTTGCTAGAGCTTCCTCTTCATCTTTTTCTTTAGCGGCTGTCTCAACATCTTCATCAGTTATCTTTTCAGTCTTCTCCTTTTCTGGTTCTTCAAAGTCGAAGATAATTTCATCCTCATGTTGCTTTTGTTCAGATTCGTGGGTGGTGGTACCAGTTCCCTTATCGGGTTGATTAACCGCATCGAGAACTTGTGTAGTTTGTGAGCCACCACTTGAACCTCTAGGTCCACGAGTCTGTTGAAGATTGAACTCCCTTGCAACATGTTGTAGTATGAGATTCTTCAATTTCTTGCGGTAATCTTTATCCTCATCCATTTGTTCTTCTTCTGAACTTTCATCTTTTTCCTGTTCTTTCATTGGAGTTTTCCCTTTGTCAGTTTTGGGACTGGGAGATTTTTCAACAGTACTCGTATCATCTTTAAGCGACTCAGAGTAAATAATCTCCTCATCTGTTTTAGTATCCTCAGAGTCCTCGTCCATTAATTTGGGTTTCGGTTTAGGATTAGGAATAGCGACTTTGGATGGAACTTTCCTTTTGAGAACATGAGTCCTCTTTGGATACTTACGTGTACTCTCAGTGCTTGCAACACTTCCAGCACTGCCTGATCTCCTTGTCTTCTTGACAGGTACACCGGAAGATTTTTCATCAATGAATCCCACTACTGCTACTTGATATCGTTTGTATGATTGTAGATTCTTGATATCCTCAGTAAGAAGGCAGTCTGGCAATACAACACCTTGTTTCTTCATTGTGGAGTCTTTGAATCTGACAACATTGAGTGTAGGCTCAAACAACACGGAGAGATGGTTGGGGTCATCAAGTCTCAAAGGAATATCCAAATTATTCCCTAGAATCCTTTGGATCAACAGTTTTATGTATCTGATGTAAGGGGTCTTGGTGCCAGGCTTTTTAAGGTAAGACATCATGTCTTCCCAGATCAGAGTTGCGAAATCGATGTGCATCATGTTGACCATGCCCCAAAATATCTGTAGTTCCATGAGCTTAGGATGCTCATAACCGCTATCACGTCCAAAAACTGATTTGGTAATCATGATGTATAGAGTTCTCCATGGCTAAGGAATATTCTTTAGATCCACTGACGAATGTTTAGTGATAATCCCAGCAGCTTCATCATAGCCAATGTTGACCATGAATTGGAGAGTAACCTCTTCCGAAGGAGTAGCAACATAGTTGGCAGGCTGGATGGTAGGAAAAAGGAGAATAGCCCTTAAGTCTGCTGTAGTGATGGTGACTTGTTTGTTGTTGAGTGTCACTGTCACAACATCTTGACCATCGACCTTTTGCATGGTGTGCCAGAATTGGTGAATGTAAATCTCTGGTACTGTTGCAGAATTAGTGAGCATGTTCTTGTATGGGTGAGCCTTCATAATATCCACAGCAATAAGACAAGAAGACTCAGAACACGTGAAGTTATCAAAGTCGACTTTGAGATTGTTCTTCCCAATCTTCATCTTGTAACCATCAGGGAAAATGTCTTCCATCGTGAGAACATTTGGTGCATCAACTTTTTCCATTGTGACGTCCATGTTGTGATCTGAAAGATATTGAGCCAAAAGAACCAACATATCGAAAGAAATTACGTTAGTCAAAAGTTGATTTTATTGTCCAATTATTGAATATGTTATGTTGATGAATGTTACGAGTCTAACGTCACTTGTTTGTCCTATAGTCCAAAGTAGTCGTGATAAGTTTCGTGAGTTTATTAATTTTGAATTTTAAAGTCCAAATTTCTCTCATTTACACAACATATTTACCATTGTAGCTTATTAGTGACATTTTTTTGGTTTCGTGACGTTATGAATTTATTTATTTACAAGTTGGTACACGTAACAATTCATTGGTAAGGTTAAAGTTTTGGCTTATGCGTAAAAAGTAAGTTTATGCGTAAATAGTAGAAACCATACGCGTAGGCATAAGCTTATGCGTAGGAACTATTCTTACGCGTAAGAAATATTACACCTAGGAAAAGAGGTCTTGGCATAAGGCTTACGCGTAAGCGCATGTTGGAGCTTATGCGTAAGGTTTACTCGTAAGAGTGAACCTTATGCGTAAGACTCAAGTTTACGCATATCCTTCACAAGATACGCGTAGTCCCCATGTAGAACCTTACGCGTAAGATTTCTCTTACGAATAACATTCTACGCGTAAAGTGATCCTTATGCGTAGAAATCCAATGGTTAACCTTGATTCTGAATTTTTCACGCGTAAAACCTGAAATAAATTTGTCATAACACATTCATTAACACATATTTCAATTCTTTTCATTCTCACATGGAATCATGGTTATAAACAGTTACGCGTAAGATTTTCTTATGCGTAAACCTTAAACCCTAAGGATTTGAATTTTACGACTAGGAAATCTAGCCATAGGTTTTGCACCAAATTCATTCTGAGATGTCTTAGAGGCTATGAGATAGTATTGCAACAAGTTTTAACATCTAAAACCACAAGAATCAAAAATACCCAATTCATATGATTCTAAAACCCTAATTCTCATTTTCACACAATTCATGTTTCTGGGAACGATTCAAGAGTGGTTTAGGTCAATTAAGCATGTAACAAACATCCTACAACCAACTAATTACACAGAAACACTCTCAATAGAAAACCCCCAAATCATACGCATAAACCCTAATTTGAAAAATGATCAATTGAAGTATCTGAGTTGATTTTGAAGATGGAAATGTTCATAACACTTATGTTTAAACTTTTTGACACAATAACTTTCATCATAAACACCCAATGATGATTTCGTGTTCATACGCATACGCGTTGAACACAAAACTCACCTCAAACTCAAAATCTAGCCGTTGGATTTTCATGAAATTAAAAACCAATGTTTATAATCACACAATGATCCTTATACCACTTACAAATTTGAAGATTTTCACATGGATTTAAAGATTGATTCTTATGCGTGGGATATGGTGGTTGGAAAATTTAATGTGTGAATTAAATGATTTAAAAAATTAGGTGGAGTAGTTTTATTAAAATAAGTTTAAACTTTTAGCAACTTTGGTCCCTCCACCTCAATCATTTTCATCCAACGCTCATAACTTCCACTTTGGTTACGTAAAGCATGATATTTGGAAAGAAACTTGACGACACTCCCCCTCGACTTTAGAAATAGAGAAATTTTACAAATTTGGGTCCGGGGAGTGTCAATAAACAAGAAACATGACCACCATTATCAAAGATACAACCGGTTTAAGGTAACATGCAAGTACAAGGTTTTATAAAACAGAAAATATTTACTTTCTCCCCCTCAACACTTAACCATGAAAAATTTTGAAATTTTTGAAAGTGTGAAGTGTTGACGGAAGATTTGTACTTGCCATGTTGAAAGAAATTTAGAGAGAAGAATATTTTTGTAATTTATATATTTTTTGATTTTGTATTTTGTTTTTGAGAAAATATGTACAAAAGAGGTTTTGGTGTTTGACTGGTTTTAAGAATGTTTTAAAAGTTCATCCAGTTCCTCTGGAGTCAAACACCGCATACCAATCCGGTGGACCAACTCAGTAAACCTAGCAGGAGCTAAGGCTTTGGTGAGAAGATCTGCCAGTTGGTATTCAGTACCCACAAAGTATAATTCAACGGTACCCTTTTCCACATGCTCCTTGATGAAATGATATCGAAGATCGATGTGCTTAGACTTCGAGTGTTGAACAGAGTTGCACGAGATTGCAATAGCACTTCGATTGTCGCAGTACATCGGGATTCTGTCAAATACGTAACCATAGTCTTTGAGTTGTGTTCTCATCCAAATGACTTGAGCACAACACGCTGACATGGCTACATATTCTGCTTCTGTTGAGGACAGCGATGTACAATCCTGCTTCTTCGATTGCCATGACACCAGTTTATCACTAAGAAATTGTAAAGCTCCTGAAGTACTTTTCTGAGAATCTAAGCAACCTGCATGATCAGTGTCTAAAAAAGCTGTTAGTTCAAAAACAGAATCCTTCGGATACCAGATTCCCAAGTTAATGGTTCCCTTGATGTATCGGAGGATTCTTTTAGCCTTAGAGAGGTGAGTTTCAGTTGGTCTTGACTGATAACAGGAGCAAAGATATACAAAGAAAGACAATATCGTCTATGGTTGTTAGATACATGAGAGACCCAATGATACTTCGGTATTTGGTAGGGTCAACCAATTTCCCATGAAAATCAGCGTCCAGTTTCTTGGTATGTGCCATTGGTGTGGCATAGGTGTCACAGTTTTGCATTCCATTTTTGTTTAAAATTTCAAGTGCGTATTTGGACTGACTCAAGAAAATACCACGGGATGATTGATGAACTTGCAGTCCTAGAAAGAACGTAAGTGTTAGGAATTAGAAAATTCAGTCGTTAAAGAGTCGGTCACCTCAAGTATATGTATTCAATAGAAAGCTCGTAGTCGTAGTCAAGTTATGTTAGTAAGTAGTTTTGTTGGAATCACTCCTAAACCTTATTCAAGTGTTAGTTACTCATATGTAATAGTTAGCTTATTATGGCCTTTATGTTTGTAATTAGCCTTAGGCTTATGTAGAAGGCCCATAAGCCTAGGCCTAGCCCAATAAGGAAAGGAAGAGAACTAGGAGTGTTGCCCTAGCTTCCCTCCTATAAATACCCCTTGTAAACCTTCATTTGAAGGTTGGTTGTTCAAGTTATTCCTTTCACATATGCTCTACGCATAACCGTGTTCACTATATCGTGTGTGTGTGTTTGGTATCTTGTTCAATCGCCTCTCTATCTCTTATATAAGCTTGTGTGGTAAACCTTGTGACCTAACAGTGGTATCAATCGCCAAATAGTTGGGTGCACACTTTTGTTTTTTTGAAGTTTTTTGGTTTTGGTTATACGCGTAAAGATAACGTGATCTTTGGTACGCTTCAAAACTTGTTTTTTACACTTTTTAATCCAAGATTCTTGTACTTTCAACGTTTTAAGGTGTTAAAATACTTGTTTTTGGCAAAAAGTTTCAAACTTTATGCGTGGATAACCGTTTTGAACTTGATTTTGTTCGTGGGTGAAGTTCTACTCGTAACCCGTTTAGAGCTTTATTTCATCAAGATTCACATTTTTGTGTTATTTTGGTACTATTAACACTATTCCATAACAAAAATCTGGTTTAGAAACATATTTGGGCAAAATCAAAGTTACGAGTAAACCTACGCGTTGTAAAACCCTAAAACTACGCGTAAGTGCCTCCTTGGTTTGATCTTCATTTTCGTGGTTTATTCCGTGTTTTCTTACTTGGATAAGCCTGAAAATACGTCGACTTTGGATATCTTTTGCATTGTGATAGTGTAAAAGATCATTTGGGCAAAAACCCTAAAATTACGCCTAAGCATAAGCTTACGCGTAGAAATCCTACGCCTAAGATCTTTCTTACGCCTAAGCTTAGTCTTACGCATAAGAAAATCCTACGCCTAACTTTCTACGCCTAACTTTTGTCTACGCCTAACTTTAGTGCTTTTTCCTACTTACGCGTAAGCTAAATCCTACGCGTAACTCATTATTGTTACGCGTAACTTTGGTGTTTTTACGCATAAGTGCTACTTGGTTCTTGTCTTTTCTACGCCTAAGGATACTTCATCAACAAAGGTTCATTCGACTACAAAGATTTATCAACATGTCACAACCACCATACTCTAACTATTTCCCTTACACTTATCCTCATCCTCAGCGTCAACAACAACTAACTCCACAACATCAACAATGGAATCAACAACAAGCAATTTATCAACAACAATTTAACCAACAACATACTCCACAACTTTCTGCAAATCCACAACCTCAAATGGTTCAACCACCACCAAGTCTTCAAGCTCAACCATACACAAATGACTTTAATCAACATCCATCAAGGATCACTATGAGGGAACCCACTTGGTTTGCAAAGATGTTTGAAACTTTAAGCGGCCAACAATCAATTCATGAGGTCGGTTCACTTGATAGACCTCCAATGCTCACTCCCAGAAACTACGATCAATGGGTGATAAGGTTCTTTAGATTTTGTGATCTAAAGAAGCCACATGGAAAGTTCTTAAAGAAGGTTATCCTGGAAGGTCCTTTTGAGATGCCTATTGTCATTGTACCCAGAGATCCAAATGCCATTCCACCAAGAGATGAACAAACAAACATTGCTAGTGTTGCAGCACTTGAATCCTCAAGAACTTCTACACTATGAAGCAGATGAGCTTGCAATGGAATATATCCTCCTAGGATTACCAAACCTAATTCTTCGTAGTGTTGATGCTCAAAAGACCGCAAAGAAAATGTGGGATCATATTCGTCTTCTTATGGAAGGATCTGTACTCAATCCGGAAGATTTGGAATCCAAAATTTACTTGGCTTATGAACACTTCATGATTGAACCTGGAGAGACACTCGAGTCCTATCATCACCGATTTTCCGACATCATCAATGATTTGGATAAACACAACATCCACATGCCAAGAATTGCAGTGAATACTAAGTTCCTAAGTAGTCTTGGTCCTGAATGGGAGAAGTATGTCATTTTTCTCCGTCAAGCTAAAAACATGCATCATTCTACCTACGGATTGTTGTACGATTACTTGAAGCCTCATGAAAAGGAAGTTGATAGGAAAGGATTCTCCGTGCTCAAATTGCTCCACCCACACATCCAGAAAATCAACAACTTGCCTTATATGCTCAACAAAATTATTCTCCTCAACCAAAGAACTCAACCAAGCTGCTTCAAACCCACCAAACGATCAATCACATCAACCTCAACAAAATCAATTGGTTCCTTACAACAACAATGATCAAGCACTTCATAATGAGGAATCCGATCCGTTCCAAGCATTGCAACAAGGATTTGCTATGATTGCTAATGCCTTTAGCCGTTATACCAACAAATCCAACAACCGTATTCGTTCCTCATCTAATACAAGGAATCAAGCCGTTGTAAACAATGGACGAGTTGAAGTTCAGAATTGTGGTTATGGTCGTCAGATGGGAGGTGGTCAAGGGTTTAATCGTGGGTAGGAATAACAACTGAGCTCAAGTGGTGGAACAGGGAAATGCTCAGCATGGGTTGAATGGTCTTCGATGCTACAACCGCAATGAGAAGGGACACCTGGCTAATGCATGCCCAAAGCCAAGGACTAAGGGCCGTGCTTATTTCAAAGAGGCTCTTCTTTTGGCTCTTAAGGATGAAGCTGGTGGAACTCTCACGAGACAAAGAACGAGCTTTATGGCAAATGTGACTCGGATGATGATATGGAGGACTTGCGGTGCCAATGCATTTGTTATGTTGATGGCTAATATGCATGAGTTACACATGAGTGACACAGGCCCGGTGTATGACATTGATGGCTTGTCTCAGTACCGAACAAACCATATTTATCTCTGATCTCATATCTCCGCCAACATCCGCATCCGGCAAGGCTCAGAATGTTCAAAATGAGTCATCCACATCTCATTTCGACGATTTTCAACTAGACCCGTAGTTATATTTGACGATCAAGATGACCAACCGGTTTCCCTTGATAATCAAATTGACTCCGTGGTTATACTTGAGGATCTCAGTAATGATCATGTTGAGACTCACGTTGAACACGCCGAACTTTTGCCTCATCCAGATTTTGCTCGTTTAATACAAGACCAACAAACCATAGCGGAAAAATGTCATGCCATTAATCGGGACTTGAAATGCAAAAATGCACTGTTAACCAAGGATTTTGAATGTTTACAAAAGCAACTCAACTTTTTCAAAACTCAAGAAAAACGTGAAAACGGTTTTGAAGCAACCTTTGCCAAATCTTATCAAAACGAAAAATATTTAGAAAGACAGATGCGTGATCTAGCCGCTTCGAAGAATGCTTTGTTGTCCGAAATAGAACAACAGAAACATGAACATAAAAAGCAAATTAACGCTCTCACCTTGGAAAATCAAAAGCTAAGGCTGAGTTGTTAACTTGTCAAAAGCTTCTCTGCATACAAAAAGCATTCAACGAAACGAATAGATGATCATCTTGAAGAAATCATCGGCTTGCAAAACAAACTTAAAGAGTTTAAAACTGTTGTTTACAAACATGGCGAGTCGGTCACAGCCATTGAAAAGTTTACTTTAAAACCCAATCCAAATGGATATGGACCGAATCTTGCCGATTACAAACCTAAGCTTTCAACCAAAACATTCAAACCAAATCGAAGTTTCCAGGCAGAATATAAAGTTGATAATTCTGTTATGAATGTTGTTGAATATCATCGTCAAGAGGAATTAGATGCACAAGACGAGAGTCGATCAAAATTAGAAAAAGTTGTTTACAACAAACCTTTTAACTATTCAAAAGCGGTCACTTTCGTCACACCAACGGATTCTTCTAACACACCAAAAGTTATCATCAAAACACCTGAGTTTTCTAATGTTAATCCCAACCGATTATGCACAAATTTATGGTCCTTTACCTTCCATCAGTGAAGTAAATTCAAAACCCGAAAATCGAAAAATTCTTAGATATTTTGACATCTTCATGGCTGACCTCAAAATTTTACAACATGAGATAGAATATCGTTCTTAAATCAAAATTGATCATTTTCAATCGCGCGAGAACAAAGAGACATTTTTCAGAAAAATCTTTTACCTAATGTTAAAAATTTGAAAAATTGTGCATTAGCTTGGGAAAAGGATTTTCATAAGGAACTTGGATTGATGAAGGTCGTTTTAGAAAACGAAACATCTATTTCTAATACTAAACGTAAAAGAAAATGTTGAGAAAAGATGTTGATCGACTCTTGGAAGATGTCATCTGTGATGTTCCATAATGTTGTGCTATTGAATTCTTTGTCATATGCATTTGATCATACCTCTGCTGATATCGTTGAATCGTGATAAATGTTGAGAACACCGATAATGTGCTTGGTCGAGTCCTTAAAAGTTGAAAACAAACGATTGTCAAACGAACTTTCAAATGCAATTCGCCGTCTTAATTGGTGTCAAAAAGATATTCACGATCAACAACTTGTGTTTCAACACAAAATCGCCGCCATTTGCAAAATCTTCTGATCCTAAATTTGAGCAACTGGATGATCAAAGCGTGTCTTTTAAGTGTCAAATCTCAAAATATGAACAAGAACTTGTAAAAGTTAAAAGGAATATGGTGTCATATTTGATTTACTCAAAAAGACTCGTGATGAAGCATCAAATGAACTTGATCATTATCTTGCACACATTAAAGAAGTTATGCATTTTCTTTGGAAATGTTCGGTTGAAAATCAAGATCGATTCACACTATCATCAAGTTAAGAGAAATGTTAGGAAAGTATGAACAACTTCCGCCAACCATCATTAAGAGATTAGCCCCAGTAACACTTAGTACTCATGCACCTAGAATCCCTATTGCCAAATCACAAGATGCTAACGTGCCTCCTTCTACTGACACAGGAATAGTTGCATCTTTTCCAAATGTCCGCACTTCACAACCTAGGAGCACTAAATCGAAGAATAGGAAGTTGCGACCTAAGAAAAGATCAATCAAGAATGCTAAAGTAGAAGAACACCCTAGGACTATGAATAAGACTCACGCTGCCTCCACTATAGATATTGCGTTCGGCAAATGTAATAGAAATAGTGATGTAACGAATGCTAAACCGTTAAGTACTTTTGATATTCAGTCCGATGCACCTTGTGTTATTTGTCGTAAAAGTATGAATTCCGATTGTCATGATAAATGTGTTGCTAAAGCTATCATCTCTCGTTTAAGGAATCCTAAGAACCGGAATACCTCTAGGCTTACTAATCTTTCTAAGTCTGTGCTTGGTAGACCGCCATCTTTAGATTCTAAGAAACGCATTGTTGTCCCTGTAGCTCCAGTTTCACATCCTAGGAATGTAGTACCACCTAGTGCATTCACTAAGACTAAAGCAAAGAGTAGTTATAGATGGCCGAAATGGATATATAACACACTAGGATTTAAGTGGATACCTAAAGCTATTGATGTGTGTATATCTACTATAACCGCTACGGAACCCTCTAACATTTCGGGTTCCAAATCTACTTCTATTCCATCTGTGTCGTCTGTGTGTAATGCAGGTGATACCGATCATTCTCTGGATTGTTGATAGCGGATGTTCCCGACACATGACAGGCAATCTTAAACTGTTATCAAACTTTATTGCAAAGTTCATTGGCACTGTCGGGTTCGAATGATCACTTCGCAGCTATCATGGGCTACGGAGACTATGTCAATGGGAACATCGAAATTAGCAGGGTTTACTATGTTGAAGGCCTCGGTCATAATCGCTTTCGTAGGTCAGCTTTGTGATGGAGATTTGGAGGTTGCTTTTCGGGAGAAAACTTGTTTCATTCGTGATCTACAAGGAAATGACCTTATGTCCGGATCGTAATTCTAGTCTCTACACTATCTCTATGAAAGACATGGTTGCTTCATCTCCCATATGTTTACTTTCAAAGGCAACATCAACAAAATCCTGGCTATGGCACCGCCGTCTCTCACATCTAAACTTTCAAACCATCACCAACCTTGCTCGACACAAACTAGTTGAAGGACTCCCACGGTTTTGGTATTCTAAAGATCACCTTTGCTCACCTTGTGAACAAGGCAAAAGCACTCGTGCTCATTTTCCTTCAAAGGTGGAACACGGCTCTCAAAGATGTGCTTCATCTTCTTCACATGGATTTGTGTGGCCCGATGGGCGTGCAAACGATCAATGGCAAACGCTACATCTTAGTAATTGTTGATGACTATTCACGCTGGACTTGGGTCTACTTTCTTCCAAGCAAAGATCAAGCTCCACAAATGATCATCACCTTTCTCACGAAAATACAAGTTCAGCTACGAAACACCGCTCGACTAATCGAGCAGATAAAGGCACCTGAATTTGTTAATCAAACTCTTCGTGAATTCTATGAGAAAGTGGGAATTCAAGATCGGACATCTATTGCACGTACACCTAACAAAACGGAGTTGTCGAAAGACGAAACCAACGTTAGTGGAAGCCTGCAAGAACAATGTTAATCAATGCTAAACTTCCAGATTACTTATGGGCGAATCTGTATCTTGCATGCTATACTCAAAACCGTTCTATGATTACAAAACGCCACAACAAAACACCTTTCGAGCTTGTCCATAACAGAAAAACCGAATCTAAAACACTTTCATGTATTTGGATCTCTTTGCTATCCGAATAATGATCGTGATGACTTTGGAAAGCTCAAAGCCAAAGCCGACATTGGAGTCTTTATCGGATACTGTGATAATTCCAAAGGTTTCCGAATCTGGAATCGTCGTACAAAGCAGGTGATGGAAACGATTCATGCTCATTTTGATGAACTTACGGAAATGGCTTCTGAGTATAACAACTTAGAACCCGGTCACAACCGCTTAAACTTCCCCAAACCCCATCATCACTTGAACAAAGCCCCGGCTTACTCGTCAACAAATGGAAAGGTTATTTGCTCCGCTGTTCGGTGACGATCTTGATGAACGTGCTCGTGTATCCGCATTTGCTTCATTGCTCAACCCGATAATACTCTTTACCGATACACCGCTACAACAACTCTGTTGAAGATGCACCTACACCAGTTGACTCCACCACAAAAGTTGAACAAACCGCTTCCAACAATGATGAACCGCCGATGATATTCGAATGAAGTACCCCCAACTGCAGATTTTGATCCAAATGCGTTCTTCAACCCGTTTGCTAATGAGAGCTGCACGGATGTCGCGGAATCTTCAACAAACCATTTGAATCCTCAGAATCGCACAATGTATACCAACATCAACCCTCCACACATAGATGGACGAAAGACCATCCTCTGGAAAACATTATTGGCAACCCGAATCAACCAATCGTTACGAGACAACGCCTTCACACAGACGGTGAACATTGCATTTATGCACTCACGTCCGCCAATCAACCTAAAAACATCAAAGACGCAATGACAAAAGACAACCTGGATTGAATCCATGCAAGAAGAACTCAACCAATTCAAACGTCTTGAAGTATGGGAACTGGTTGAAAGACCAACAGATGTCTACGTCATTGGTCTCAAATGGATTTGGAAAAACAAATTGGATTGAAGGAAATGTTATCCGAAATAAGTCACGTCTGGTGGCTAAGGGTTATCGTCGGGAAGAGGGTATTGACTTTGAAGAATCTTTTGCTCCGGTTGCTCGTCTTGAGGGTGTTCGGATATTTCTAGCGTTCGCGGCTCATATGAATATGACGGTCTATCGGATGGATGTCAAAACTGCGTTTCTCAATGGACAACTTAAAGAAACGGTTTATGTCAGCCAACAAAATGGATTCGTTGATCCGAAGTTTCGAATCACGTCTACAAACCGAACAAAGCTCTGTATGGTCTCAAACAAGCTCCTCGGGCATGGTACGATAAGCTATCATCCTTCCTCATTGCTAATAATTTCACCAAAGGTTCGGTTGACCCAACTCTTTTTATACAATATCACGGGGCACATATCTTAATTGTTCAAATTTACGTGGATGACATCATTTTGGGTCTACACATAAAAAGTTTTCAATCGCTTTTGCAAAACTAATGAAGAAAATTTTGAAATGTCCATGATGGGTGAACTCACGTTCTTTCTAGGACTACAAGTTCATCAATCACCCCGTGGTATTTTCTTGAGTCAGCCCAAATATGCCCTTGAATTGTTAAACAAATTTGGAATGAAAACCTGTGACACCTATGCCACACCAATGGCTCATACCAAGAAGCTAGACGCTGATTTACATGGGAAATTGGTGGACCCTACAAAATACCGTAGTATTATTAGGTTTCTCATGTATCTAACATAGCGACTGATATTGTCTTTGCCGTTTATCTATGCTCCCGTTATCGTCGCGACCAATCTGAAACCCACCTCTCCGAGGCTAAAAGAATCCTCCGATACATAAAGGGAACCATTAACTTGGGGATCTGGTATCCGAAGGATTCGGGTTTAGAACTAATCGCTTTTCAGACGACCACGCAGGATGCTTAGACTCACGGAAAAGCACTTCAGGAGCTTTACAATTTCTTGGTGATAAACTTGTGTCATGGCAATCGAAGAAGCAGGATTGTACATCGCTGTCATCAACCGAAGGTAATATGTAGCCATGTCAGCGTGTTGTGCTCAAGTCATTCGGATGAGAACACAACTCAAAGACTATGGTTACGTATTTGACAGAATCCCGATGTATCGCGACAATCGGAGTGCCATTGCGATCTCGTGCAACTCGCCAAGCACTTTCGAAATCAAAGCACATCGATCTTCGATATCATTTCATCAAGGATCACGTGGAGCATGTGGTACGTTGAATTATATTTTGTGGGTAGAATACCAATTGGCATCTTCTCACCAAAGCCTTGCCTCCCGCTAGGTTTAATGAGTTGGTCCACCGGATTGGTATGAGGTGTTTGACTCAAGAGGAATTGGATGACCTCCTAAAACAGTCTTAAAAACTGTCAAACACCAAAATCTCTTTTGTAAATAATTTTTCAAAAACAAAATACAAAAAGTATAAAATCGATAAAACAACAAAAATATTCTTCTATCTATTTTCTTTCAACATTGCAAGTACGTTTCTTCCGTCAACACTATAATCTTTCAAAATTCAGTATTTTTTCGATCAAGTGTTGAGGGGGAGAAATCAAAACATTAAATGTTTCAAAACATCTGTGTACTTGCATGTTATCATATCTCGGTTGTTTCTTTTAACAAATGGTGGTAAATTTTCCGGTACAATGACACTCCTCGGACTAAATTTATAACCTTTCATTATTTTCTCAAGTCAAGGGGAGTGTCGTCAAGTTTCTTTCCTAAAATCTTTGTTTGGTAACCAAAATGGAAGTTAAAAGGCTTTGTATGAAAAAGGTATAGGTGGAGGGACCAAACCTGTCAATAATGTTAAAGATAATTTTAATAAAACACCTTACCTAACTTATTCACTTCTCATTTATTACTCTCAACCATATACATCTACGCCTAAGATTCATTCAAGTTATCCGCTGATTTGATCATCATTTTGTAAGTGTTTTAACGATCTAAACATGTTTTTAAGCAAAGGTTTTTAATTTCATACAAATCCAACGGCTAAAAATTGTTTTATGCGTGATTGGGTGTTCTACGCATAAGCGTATGAACACACAATCATTGTGTGTGTGTTTGTGGTTAAATGGATAGTGTCAAAACGTTTCTTATACATCATGTACACCATTTTAACCATTAAAACCCACCCAGAATCACTTATTAATGATTTTTGAAAATTAGGGTTTATGAGTCGATTTAGGTTTTTCTAAATGTGAAGTGTTTTGGTCAAAAAGATTGTTGGGTTATGTTCTTGTGATGTTGAATTGATGATATCCTTGCTCAAAAACCACCCAGAAACTCTAAATAATTAACAATTTGGAATTAGGGTTTAAAGTTTTATGGTTTGGGTATTTTTTGATTCATCATGAACTAGATGTTAATACTTGGTCTAAAGACTCTGACAACACTCTTGAACTACCAGAAAAAGTTTTGTGCAAATCCTATGGCTAGAAATGATACGCGTAAATCTTAACCCTTAGGGTTTTGACCTACGCGTATGACTTTCTACGCGTAACTATTAACGAATGATTCATGCCATGTTTTGTTGATAAAATGATGTTTTGTGTTAACTTTGATGATTTGATGAACTTATTTCAGGCTCTGTTACGCGTAATATTTAGAATCAAGGTCATTTGCAACTCTACGCATAAGGATTACCCTACGCGTAGTCAAGTTACGCGTAAGAATAATTGATGAGTGTGTAAATACTCATCATTTTTGGCTAAATCTGAACTGCAAAACGTTTAAAAATGCTCAGAAATGCATCAAAATACTGAAAATATCACAAAATTGCATTTTATATGTTTCAGATGCAAAATGTTTAAAATCGATGAAAAATGAGCTAAGTTTGCATATTTGGCAGTTTCAGTCCCCCAAGTTTAAAATTGTCGAAATAGTCCCTGAGCACTTATTTCAAAGAAAAGTCACCAAAGGTCCTTTTAAAATCATAAGTTGTCAAAATTAGTCCTTTGGTGAAAAATATCAAAAGTTTTGAGAAATTACAAGTTTGGTCCTTCAAGTTTCAAAATTGGCAAAAATGGTCCTTGGAAATTTGAAAATGTCTATTTTGGTCCTTGTACTATTGAAGCTTGTCAGTTTTGGTCCCTTGAAACAAATTTGGAAATTTGGCAGCTTTGGTCCTTGTATTTTCAGAAATTACAAAAAGGCCCTTGTATTAATAACCTTAACCATGGACCTTGGACCCTTGTCAAAACCTTTTTGGACCCCTGCCAAACCTTGTGACCCCCTTCCTTTTTGAACCCCCTGTCAATATAACTTCCCCAGTCAAACCTTATCCCACATTTCCCTCTCTTTTTCTTCTTCTTCACCCACCCAACCTGCAAACACTCAACCCCCATCCTTCCAGCTCAACCTTCACCTTTCCATGTTCCCCCCACCTCAACAACCAAACAAGAAACATTAAATGCTTCCCTCCCTCTTGCACTCAACCCCCAGCTGTTAAAAACCATTTTGGCGCCAAAAATTAATCAAACGGCCAATATTGTCTCAAAGGATCCAATGGCCAAGAAAAAAGGTGGGATTTGCTCAGAAGTCTAGTGGGAAGACATTTGGTGTATAAAAGAGAAGGGAGAGAAGCAAAGAAAGTAGTAGTTTTTAGTTTAAAATTTCATGTATGTCGTTTTTATTTAAATTGTCTTAGTTAGTTTTCAAAACTGTAATATTAAGCTTTTCTATATTGAACTCAAGCTATTTAGCCATTGTAATTTGCTTTCAAGTTCTAATTCAAGGTTTTATATAAGTTTCCTGTTTTTATGTTAACGTTAAAAATTAGTTTTCATGCTCTTGTATTCAAGCTTAAGTTAGCTTATTTCTAGTTCAAATAAGTTTATTTAAGCTATTAATAGCTTTGGTAAGCTTAAAACTCAAATGCAAGCAAATTTGTGAAATGGTCAACAAAAGTCAACTGGAGCAGGGTTAAATCTTTGCTTGGACTAGATGTGGTGTTGGATTAAGTTCATTTGGAGTAGTATTCAACCATTTGGTGCAAGCCTTAGCTGGACTGTAAGCTTTTCATTTGCTTAATGTCATATTTCTTATTTGCTCAAATCTGTATGTGATTGTTTTCATGTAGTTAGTGTTAATTGATAGCTCAAATCATTGCTAGTAGATTCATTTTGGTTAGTTATAGTTAGATTAAGCAGTGATTCACACTAGTTAAGTGAATTGTTAGTTAAAGTTTGCATACAAGTTACATGCACCTGTGTTTGGTTTAAGTGACATTTTGGGATTGCAGAGCTTATTAGTGGTTAGATTCAGTTTACTAAGCTCCCTTTAGGCTTACTAGGATCATTTGAGTCACTCATTTGCATATCAAATCAATAGAAGTCAACATCATAGTTAATCAGTTCTCATTTCCAAATCTGTGTAATTCAGTTAATCATTTCTCTCATATAGGTGTTAAACTAGTTAATCCAGCTTGTAGTAGGACCATATTAGCACTAAACATCTATTTCAGTTCATAAATTGGGATCAAATCTCATTAAAGTCAAAATATCAAAACTGTCTCAAATAGTCAAAGTGAAAAACCAGTTTTGACCGAACCTTTATTGAATTTTCATGTATTCATTTCTGGTTCAAATTCATTATAACTTTGGGATATTCTAGTTGAGCTGGTCAAGAGTTGGAAAATGATTTTTGGAAATTTTTTGTAAGTCCTTATAAGCTCCAGAATGGCTTATCAAGTTGAGCTTATTTGCCCTGTGCACTGACTCATTAGACATCGAGTCTGCACAGGGTTTGTGCAGGGCTTGTCAAAAGCTCATAAGAGCTGTTGCAGGTCTGATTTTTGGTTTATAGGTTCCTAGCCAGGTCTAGTTTAGATTCCAATATCTGGTTTCAACTTCCAGCTTATTGGGTAGCTTATTCTTAAGCTACAAAGTTGTACTCAAAACCTGTTTTTGGTTTTTATTTCAAATCATCAAATCATAGCAGTTTGTATTTTAGAGGTTTAGGATAGTTGTAAGAAGTTGCTTTTAAGTAGTTTTAACATAATTTAGCTTCAGTAATAGTTTGGTGCTTATTTGTAGCCTTTGGCTTATTTCAAGTGCTTATTACTTAAGCACTTGCATTGCAGTTTCATTTTCTTACACACAAGCCACTGTTTTTATATTTTTCATAGAATCAGAATATTAATTTAGACTTATCTTGAATTTTTAATATTTTTCTAGGTCAGTTTGCTATTTTTCTTCATTTAAAACAGTTTTTATGCTTATTTAATTAGCTTTTAATACAATTAATTCAGAGAAACTTCAAAAAAACAAGTTTTCATTTTTCCTAGGTTAAGATAAATATAAAAAGTCAAAAAAATATTTTTCCAGATTTTTCATAGTTTAATTTGTAATTTTTAGCAATTTAAGTAGTTTTAAATAGTTTTTAATTCATAGAAAATAGAAAAATAATCAGAAAAATATAAAATTAGTTTTGAAAATTCTCTTTAGTTATTTTAGATTTTTCTAAGTCATAATTTCATTTTTCAAGCTTTATTTCATATTTTCTTGTATTTTAGGGTATTATTTAATAAGTAAAAATAGTTTTTAATTAATAATAATTAGATAAATAGTTTTAAAAATAATTTTCTTTTTCTAAAAATTTTATCTTATCATTAGGATTGTAAAAATGTCATTTTCATATTTTTAGGATTTATATTGCTTCAGTTTCAGATTTTCTTTTGTACGTCACGTAGTTTTTAAGTTAAATTTTATAAAAGAAAAATCAAAAACATCATTTTGCAAATAGTGATAGCGTTTATTTAATATAATTTATCTTTTTAATTTTCTTTAATTTGCATTTAAGCCCCTGTAGTTTATATACTTTTTCTGTAGTTATAATCAATCAAAACCTCTTTTCCGTTCAAATTCTCTCGATCACTATTCGTTTGATTATTCTCGCACAGCTCGTTGGGACATAACGACCTGGGGAAACACTGTACTCTCCTGATCTTCATTGCATTGGTGTCTGAACTGTTTTAAGTTTCTTACGGTTAGCCATTCACAAGTGGCTAGCTTGTGTGAGATAACTTGACGGTTCAGCACCGATCAAATTTTGGATCCGCTGCCGGGGAGCTGTGCTAATTATCCTACGCTTAGCAGATTAGTGATTTGAATATTCACTCTTTGTTCATACCATCCATCTATATCTATATATATATTTTCTTATAAAAAAAATCCAAAAACCCAAAAACATCCAAAAACGTATAAAACACAAAAATATTTTTCTTTTGTTTCTATATATATATATCAAAGATAAAAATACAAAAAGATTTGTCGTTTTCTTTGTTTAATAATAACAACATAAAAAATTACCACCGCAAACCAAGGCAGTGTACTACCTAACTGGGGGTACGACCATAATAAGTCCCCGAACCAAAGATTAAAACTTGCCTTTGTGTCCTTGTGAGTGGTGTACCTTTTTCAAAGAAGCCATTCATCTTGTGATTATTGGTTTAAGTTCACTGTTGTTTTGCCTCGATTTTGTTTTAATTGGGTTTGTTGTTATATCTACTTTTCAAAACCAGAAAACTCAAAAAGATTCTTCTTACCCCATTTTCATAATTCATTTTCATAATTTCCTTCCTTAACTCTGAGATTCCTTAGAGTTAACTCTAGTGTATGCGCACTCGCTCTTCTAGATCTGTAAGCCCATTTCGTGAGCTCGTCAAGATTCCAAGAAGGCGTGTCCGTAGACTTTCTGCCCCATCGGTCGGATCGAGATCCGTACTGCTCACACTACTTCCGCTATCATGGCGGAAGAACGTCCTATGTGTGAGCTTCTCCAGGCACCCATCGACGGGTATGGAGATGCTATTGTTATCCCAACCATTGTGGCTGAAAATTTTGAACTCAAAACCGGGTTACTGAATCTTGTAACTTCAAGTCAGTTCTATGGTTTTGAGCGGGATGATCCTCATGCTCATATTCGATGGTTTAACAAGATTGCATCTACCATCAAATACAAGAATGTCCCCACAGATGCTGTCAAGCTTCTTCTGTTCCCATTTTCTCTTGAGGGTCAAGCCCGGATTTGGCTTGAAAAACAACCCCCTCAATCGATCGAAACATGGGAAGACCCGGTGAAGAAATTTGTGAACGAGTTCTATCCACCTTCCAAAACCACGAGTCTTAAAACGAAATCATCAAGTTCACACAAAAGTTTGATGAATCCTTCAATGAATCGTGGGATCGTTTTAAGGAGTTGCTCCGCAAATGTCCTCACCACGGTTTCTCCGAGTTAATGCAACTCGATACTTTCTATAATGGAGTGAGTCAATCTGATCAAGATTCTCTCAATTCCTCCGTTGGAGGAAATTTCTTGAGCAAAACTGTAAAAGACGCTTTAACGATAATTGAAAACAAGTCTAAAGTCCGCCTTTGCACGAAGGAAGCCGGTTGTTTCCCAAGTCAGTGTTGGTCCTTCTACTTCATCGCCGTGAGTCAATCTAGCACCGATGCTAAGATTGACAAACTCACGGAAGCAATTCAAGCTTTGGTTCTCTCCAACCAAAAGAAAGTCTCTTTTCACAAACTTCACCTCCTGCTGAAGTTAAGAAAGTGGAAGTCTGTGTTACTTGCGGTGGCCCCCATGCCTATTACAACTGTATGGCCACCGATGGTAACCCTTTTGAAGCTAACGCTATGGGCGGGATTTCTAATCCAGGAGGCAACCAATACCATGCTCCTATGGACCCGAACCACCGTCCTAACCACTACCCTGGACCACCCGGTTTCAACCAAAACCAAAACCGTAATCAAAATCAGAATAGAATGAACCAAGGTTTTCAAAACCAAGGTAATTTTAGTCAAAATAACGGTTTTCAAAATCAAAGTCAAAACTTCCAACACCAAGGAAATTTTAATAGAAACCAAGGTCAGGGAAATTTCAACCCTGGGTACTTTCATGGCAATAATCAAGGAAATTTCCAAAATCAAGGCCCTAATCCAAACAATAGAGGCCAGAATTTTCCTGTGCAAACTCAAGCAATTGTTCCAACTGGACCATCATCTGATGAGTTGTTGAAGCAATTCATGAAATCCCAAGAGGAAATGAACAGGTTGTTGGTTAGCCAGATTTCTGACATCAAGAAGTCTTTAAATGATCGACCCTCGGGCTCAAGTACTTTACCTAGCAACACGATCGCTAATCCGAGGGGCGATGCTAAGGCGATCACAACCGAAGTGGTGCTTGTATGATGGACCCGCTATTCCTACTACCTCTTCTTCTTCTCTCCCGAAGGTAGTGGAAAGTGAACCTGAGGCGACAAAGGAGAAGGAACTTCCTACTAATAACGGAGGTACCAACAATGTCCATCCTCAAGTTGTCCCAAAACCAAAGACCAAACCTGGAGTTGTTTTTGAACCTCCAGTTGACAACCCCAAATCCAAAACTTCTATTCCTTACCCCTCACGTTTAAATGAGCAAAAACTCCGCGAAAAAGCCAGTCATCAAATGGAAAAAAATTTTCAAATTTTCCAAGAGCTACATTTTGACATAAGCTTTGCGGATGCCATCATGCTGATGCCCAAGTTTGCATCAACTCTCAAACACATGTTGAGCAATAAGGAAAAACTGTTTGAAATGGCTAAAACTCCTTTGAACGAGCGCTCAGCATTCGTTAAAGAAGCTTCCCGAGAAGCTAGGAGATCCTGGAAAATTTCTTCTCCTTGTGTTTTTCAGGAATGATTGAATGCTTTGCCCTTGCCGATCTTGGTGCAAGCATCAATCTGATGCCTTATTCAGTATGGAAGAAACTTTCTCTTCCGAAACTTATTCCTACCTGCATGACTCTGAGCTTGCAGATCGTTCTATATCCGTCCCTTGGCATCGCCGAGGATGTATTTGTGAAAGTAGGAAAGTTCCATTTTCCACCGACTTCGTGGGTTGTTGATTTCGATGCCGATCATCGGGTTCCCCTCATTGTTGGAAGAGGATTCCTGAGAACGGGCCGTGCTCTTATTGATGTATTTGAGCAAGAAATCACGTTACGTGTGGGTAATGAAGTTGTTACCTTTAACCTTGACCAAACTTCGAGGTACCCTCAAATTATGATCTGAATCGTTAATCGAAGTCGATTTAATTGATATTGCTTCAGAGGAGTACTCTCAAGAGTTTCTTGGTTATCTTCATAATTTTGTGAGTGGGGATTCCACCACATCTTCTCAACCAATCATTGCCGACTCTTCCCCTCTCTCCTCCGTTTGAGGGAGGTGACTTCTTTCTGGAAGAGATCGATGAGTTTCTTGCTAGTGATGAATCAATTCCGCTGGGAATTGATGGTGTTTATGATTCGAGGAGGGATATCCTTTATCTCGAGCAATTGTTAAATGAAGATCCATTACCTTCACTCCCTCCGAAAGAGATCACAATTGAGGAAATCAAATCAGTACAAACTTCTCTGAAGAATTTCGAGGTTGAACTTAAGGACCTACCTCCTCATCTCGAGTATGCATTCTTGGAGGGTGATGATAAATTACCCGTCATAATTACTAAAGACTTAACTGAGGAGGAGAAAATCGCTCTCATAAAGGTCTTGAAGTCACACAAGCAATCAATTGCTTGGAAATTCTCCGACATTAAGGGTATCAACCCTGAGTTTTGTACTCACAAAATCTTAATGGAGGAAGACTTCAAACCAGCATCCAACATCGAGAAGGCGAATCCTAAGATTCATGAGGTTATCAAACAAGAGGTTCTCAAACTTCTTGATGCCGGTTTAATTTACCCGATCTCTGATAGTCCTTGGGTTAGCCCAATCCATTGCGTTCCTAAAAGGGTGGCATAACTGTTGTCACAAATGAAGAAAACGAGTTAATTCCAACTCGATTGGTTACGGGATGGCGTGTGTGTATTGACTATCGCAAGTTAAACGAAGCCACCCGTAAAGACCATTTTCCTCTACCCTTCATGGATCCGATGCTTGAGAGATTAGCAGGGAACGAATACTATTGTTTCCTTGATGGTTTCTCATGTTACTTTCAGATCCCATTGATCCTGGATCAAGAAAAACCACATTCACCTGCCCATACGGAACATTTGCCTACAGACGTATGCCTTTTGGCCTATGTAACGCTCCCGGCACGTTCCAACGATGTATGATGGCAATTTTCCACGACATGATCGGGGAAACAATGGAGGTGTTTATGGATGACTTCTCGGTCATTGGAGACTCATTTCACACATGTCTCTCCCATTTAGAAAAAATGCTAAAACGGTGTGAAGACACCAATCTTTGTCTAAATTGGGAGAAAAGCCACTTTATGGTCAAAGAAGGCATAGTCCTTGGCCATAAGATTTCCAAAAACGGATTGAGGTAGATAGAGCAAAAGTTGATGTTATTGCTAAATTGCCTCATCCTACTACCGTCAAAGGTATTAGGAGTTTTCTTGGTCATGCCGGGTTTTATCGTAGATTCATACAAGATTTTTCTAAAATCGCTCGGCCTATGACCCATCTTCTTGAAAAAGAGGCTCCTTTTATCTTCTCACCTGAGTGCATCGAAGCTTTTGAAACATTAAAGAAAAAGCTTACGGAAGTACCCATTCTAGTTGCCCCCGACTGGGATTTACCCTTTGAGCTCATGTGCGATGCAAGTGATTTTGCTATCGGTGCAGTCTTGGGGCAACGAAAAACCAAGCACTTTCAGCCTATCCACTACGCGAGTAAAACTATGACTGAAGCTCAAACCCATTACACCACTACAGAAAAAGAATTATTAGCTGTGGTGTATGCGTTTGAAAAGTTTCGGCCATACCTTATATTGACCAAATGCGTGGTGTATACGGATCACGCGGCTCTTAAATATCTCTTTGCAAAACAAGATGCAAAGCCGAGATTGCTCCGTTGGGTTCTCCTCCTACAAGAATTTGATATCATTATACGTGATAAAAAAGGAGCTGAGAACCTGGCTGCTGATCATCTGTCCCGTCTAGAAAACCCTCACCAGGATGTGTTTGAGAAAAAGGAAATAAATGAAACATTTCCTCTCGAAACACTCAATGTGGTTTCTTTTCGTGGAGACTCTTCTACCCCATGGTTTCTGACTTTGCAAATTACCATGCGGGTAACTTTGTGGTGAAAGGGATGTCGTCCCAACAGAAAAACAAATTCTTTAAATATGTGAAACATTACTTACGACCCTACTTGTTCAAAATTTGCGCGGATCAAGTCATCAGGCGATGTGTGTATGGTCAGGAAGCCATTGACATTCTCAAGGCTTGCCATTCTGGACCTACTGGGGACATCATAGCCCCAACTACACCGCCAAGAAGGTGTTTGATTTCGGATTCTATTGGCCCACGATTTACAAGGATGCCCATGAATTTGTCAAAACCTGTGACGCTTGTCAACGTCACGGGAATATCTCACAAAGGAATGAAATGCCGCAAAACGCCATTCAAGTGTGTGAGATTTTTGACATCTGGGGCATTGACTTTATGGGGCCATTTCCTTCGTCTCGCGGTAACAAATACATACTCGTGGCCGTTGACTATTTGTCAAAATGGGTTGAAGCTAAGGCTTTGCCTACCAACGATGCCCGAGTTGTTGTGAAATTCTTAAAATCTCTTTTTGCTAGGTTTGGAACTCCACGAGCCATAATCAGTGATCGTGGTACGCATTTTTGCAATGACCAGTTTGATAGAGTCATGCAAAAGTATGGTGTAACTCACCGTCTCTCTACTGCGTACCACCCCCAAACAAGTGGGCAAGTGGAAGTTTCCAACCGAGGGATTAAAAGAATTCTTGAAAGGACAGTTGGCGAAAACCGTGCCTCTTGGTCGGATAAGCTAGATGACGCACTCCGGGCCTTCCGTACAGCTTATAAAACACCCATCGGGTGTACTCCATACAAGCTTGTATACGGGAAGGCATGTCATCTTCCGGTTGAACTTGAGCACAAGGCATACTGGGCCTTGAAACATGCCAACTTCGATATTCAGACAGTTGGTGATCACCGGAAAGTTCAAATGAATGAATTAAATGAACTCCGTGATCAAGCATACGAGAACTCTTTGATCTACAAACAAAAGACAAAGAAGATTCATGACTCTAAAATCAAGAACCGCGTTTTCAACGCTGGTGATCGAGTCCTTCTTTTCAACTCAAGATTGAAATTTTCTGGGAAAAATTAAAATCCCAGTGCGGACCATTCACCATCACTAAAGTATTTCCATATGGAACCATTGAGTTATCTCAACCCGATGGTCCAAACTTTAAAGTGAATGGTCATCGGTTGAAGCATTATTTTGGAGAGGACATTCCTCCTGTGGTTGTCCCAGATCTACAAACTTTCCCCATGAACCAATGAATGCGGGGATCGAGTCAAGCTAGCGACTTGGGAATCAAAAACAATAGCACACTATATGGGTTTCCACCCATATTTCTGACTTCTTTCTACTTTCTACCACCCTAGTGTGGGGGAGTTGCCCCCCGCTGTTGTATAAAATAAAAAAAAAATAAAAAAAAAAAAAAAAAAAAAACTTTCAAAATAATGGCCGTGGTATTTCCCTTTTACGTTCTATGTTTCGGCATAACCGCCGGTACTTTGAATATTGAGGGCAATATTCATTTCTAGTGTGGGGGGGAATTCTCACGAATTTTATCATGTAATTATACCGCCTAATTCCCCTATTTTTGGCCAAATTTTTTTTTGGAGTAAGTGTTTTCACTTACTCGATTACGTTATCATCCGCCATGTCTAATAAACAAAAGGATTGGCTAATCCAGGAGCAAACGGCTCTTGGTAAAGATATCTCAAATCCGTTGACGGCTTGCAATTTGCCCAAAATTGTATGGTATTCAACTCACCATATCCTTAAAAGTGAAGAGTTGGCTAGCCCGCAAGTTTATGGCTTGTGGTAAAGGCAATGGAAAAACCATAATTGGTAATCACTCACCAAAGATAATATTGATAATTTATCTAAGAGTTGGCTAGTCCAGAGCAAACGGCTTCCGGTAAAGACAAATCAAATCCGTTGGAAGCTGGTGGTTTGCTCAAAATCACATGGTTATCGGTGTACCATAGTTCTTACTTGAACTGAAACATTTGGCTACTCCCGAAGTAATGGCTTTTGGTAAAGAGATTCAAATCCATTAAGTTTTTCTCAAAAGATTGCTAGGGACTAGCAATAGTTTAGTGTGGGGGATTGATGAGTGTGTAAATACTCATCATTTTTGGCTAAATCTGAACTGCAAAACGTTTAAAAATGCTCAGAAATGCATCAAAATACTGAAAATATCTCAAAATTGCATTTTATATGTTTCAGATGCAAAATGTTTAAAATCAGATGAAAAATGAGCTAAGTTTGCATAATTGGCAGTTTCAGTCCCCAAGTTTCAAAAGTTGTCAGAAATAGTCCCTGAGCACTTATTTCAAAGAAAAGTCACCAAAGGTCCTTTTAAAATCATAAGTTGTCAAAATTAGTCCTTTGGTGAAAAATATCAAAAGTTTTGAGAAATTACAAGTTTGGTCCTTCAAGTTTCAAAATTGGCAAAAATGGTCCTTGGAAATTTGAAAATGTCTATTTTGGTCCTTGTACTATTGAAGCTTGTCATTTTGGTCCTTGAAACAACTTTGGAAATTTGGCAGCTTTGGTCCTTGTATTTTGAAATTGCAAAAGGCCCTTGTATTAATAACCTTAACCATGGACCTTGGACCTTTGTCAAAACCTTTTTGGACCCCTGCCAAACCTTGTGACCCCTTCCTTTTTGAACCCCTGTCCAATATAACTTCCCCAGTCAAACCTTATCCCACATTTCCTCTCTCTTCTTCTTCACCCACCCAACCTGCAAACACTCAACCCCCATCCTTCCAGCTCAACCTTCACCTTTCCATGTTCCCCCCACCTCAACAACCAAACAAGAAACATTAAATGCTTCCCTCCCTCTTGCACTCAACCCCAGGTAAAACCATTTTTGGCGCCAAAAATTAATCAACGGCCAATATTGTCTCAAAGGATCCAATGGCCAAGAAAAAGGTGGGATTTGCTCAAGTCTAGTGGGAAGACATTTGGTGTATAAAAGAAGAAGGAGAGAAAAAAGAAAGTAGTAGTTTTTTAGTTTAAAATTTCATGTATGTCGTTTTTATTTAAATTGTCTTAGTTAGTTTTCAAAACTGTAATATTAAGCTTTTCTATATTGAACTCAAGCTATTTAGCCATTGTAATTTGCTTTCAAGTTCTAATTCAAGGTTTTATATAAGTTTCCTGTTTTTATGTTAACTGTTAAAAAATTAGTTTTCATGCTCTTGTATTCAAGCTTAAGTTAGCTTATTTCTAGTTCAAATAAGTTTATTTAAGCTATTAATAGCTTTTGGTAAGCTTAAAACTCAAATGCAAGCAAATTTGTGAGATGGTCAACAAAAGTCAACTGAGCAGGTAGGATTAAATCTTTGACTTGGACTAGATGTGGTGTTGGATTAAGCTCATTTGGAGTGGTATTCAACCATTTGGTGCAAGCCTTAGCACTGACAATAAGCTTTTCATTTGCTTCATGTCATATTTTTATTTGCTCAAATCGTATGTGATTGTTTTCATGGAGTTAGTGTTAATTGATAGCTCAAATCATTGCTAGTAGATTCATTTTGGTTAGTTATAGTTAGATTAAGCAGTGATTCACACTAGTTAAGTGAATTGTTAGTTAAAGTTTGCATACAAGTTACATGCACCAGTGTTTGGTTTAAGGACATTTGGGATTGAGCTTATTAGTGGTTAGATTCAGTTTACTAAGGTCCCTTTAGGCTTACTAGGATCATTTGAGTCACTCATTTGCATATCAAATCAGTAGAAGTCAACATCATAGTTAATCAGTTCTCATTTCCAAATCTGTGTAATTCAGTTAATCATTTCTCTCATATAGGTGTTAAACTAGTTAATCCAGCTTGTAGTAGGACCATATTAGCACTAAACATCTATTTCAGTTCATAAATTGGGATCAAATCTCATTAAAGTCAAAATATCAAAACTGTCTCAAATAGTCAAAGTGAAAAACCAGTTTTGACCGAACCTTTATTGAATTTTCATGTATTCATTTCTGGTTCAAATTCATTATAACTTTGGGATATTCTAGTTGAGCTGGTCAAGAGTTGGAAAATGATTTTTGGAAATTTTTTGTAAGTCCTTATAAGCTCCAGAATGGCTTATCAAGTTGAGCTTATTTGCCCTGTGCACTGACTCAGTTATCAATGAGTGCACCTGCACGGGTTTGTGGCTTGTCAAAATCTCATAAGAGCTTATCCAGGGTCGATTTTGGTTTATAGGTTCCTAGCCAGGTCTAGTTTAGATTCCAATATCTGGTTTCAACTTCCAGCTTATTGGGTAGCTTATTCTTAAGCTACAAAGTTGTACTCAAACTTGTTTTGGTTTTTATTTCAAATCATCAAATCATAGCAGTTTGTATTTTAGAGGTTTAGGATAGTTGTAAGAAGTTGCTTTTAAGTAGTTTTAACATAATTTAGCTTCAGTAATAGTTTGGTGCTTATTTGTAGCCTTTGTTTATTTCAAGTGCTTATTACTTAAGCACTTGCATTGCAGATTTCATTTTCTTACACACAAGCCACTTTGTTTTATATTTTTCATAGAATCGAACATTAATTTAGACTTATCTTGTATTTTTCATATTTTTCTAGGTCAGTTTGCTATTTTTCTTCATTTAAACAGTTTTATGCTTATTTAATTAGCTTTTAATACAATTAATTCAGAAAAACTTCAAAAAAATAAGTTTTCAATTTTCCTAGGTTAAGATAAATATAAAAGTCAAAAAAATATTTTTCCAGATTTTTCATAGTTTAATTTGTAATTTTTAGCAATTTAAGTAGTTTTAAATAGTTTTTAATTCATAGAAAATAGAAAATAATCAGAAAAATATAAAATTAGTTTTGAAAATTCTCTTTAGTTATTTTAGATTTTTCTAAGTCATAATTTCATTTTTCAAGCTTTATTTCATATTTTCTTGTATTTTAGGTTATTATTTAATAAGTAAAAATAGTTTTAATTAATAATAATTAGATAAATAGTTTTAAAAATAATTTTCTTTTTCTAAAAATTTTCTCTTATCATTAGGATTGTAAAAATGTCATTTTCATATTTTTAGGATTTATATTGCTTCAGTTTCACATTTTCTTTTGTACGTCACGTAGGTTTTAAGTTAAATTTTATAAAAGAAAAATCAAAAACATCATTTTGCAAATAGTGATAGCGTTTATTTAATATAATTTATCTTTTTAATTTTTTTAATTTGCATTTAAGCCCTGTAGTTTATATACTTTTTTGTAGTTATAATCAATCAAACCTCTTTTCCGCCTTTCAAATTTCTCGATCATTATTCGCTTGATTATTCTCGCACCGCTCGTTGGGACATAACGACCTGGGGAAACACTATACTCTCCTGATCTTCATTGCATTGGTGTCTGAACTATTTTAAGTTTCTTACGGTTAGCCATTCACAAGTGGCTAGCTTGTGTGAGATAACTTGACGGTTTGCCACCAATCAATAATTCTACGCGTAACCATTACGCGTAAGGTTCTATAATGGGACTACGCGTATCCTGTGAAGGATATGCATAAACAGTGACCTCTACGCATAAGGTCTACTCTTACGAGTAAGCCTTACTCGTAAGGTATATATATCGCTTCTGCAGCGTAAGCCCTACGCATAAGGTCCCCTTTTTCCTACGCGTAACATTTCTACGCGTAAGTTAGGATCCTACGCGTAAGCTTTTGTCTACGCATATATCATCACTGCTTACGCTTAACCTTGCCAAAACTACGCTTAAGCCTGGATTGACCTTCATAATGAATTGTTACGTGTACAAACTTGTAAATAAACTAATGATAACGTCACGAATCCAATAAT
>OU343223.1:170818451-170963895 GCA_910596185.1 Chrysanthemum makinoi
CCAAACCACTTGGAAAACTTAACTAAGACATAAAATAAACTTTTCCCACAAAAACCTAGAGTATTTCACTTATAAAATTGGATCTATAACACACACAAATTCGACCTATGATGCTGTCCAGTTTTAGGGTTTATCAAAACCAATATAAGCACATGTTTAACCTACCCAAACGCACCCATGACCCATGAAAGCCACACAACCTGTTATAACCTCATAATAACATGTTTATAAATCCATAATTCAGTCCTGCAAAGATTATGAACACCCTTTACACTAATTAATGAGCCAACACGCACACCACTCTTCACATAAAATCATAAACACTCATGATTATCACGACTTAGGGTTTCTACCTTTGTGATTACATATTAATGGCCATCATAACTGATTTTTAGGGCTTGATTTATTCATTTTCATTCGTATGGTTTATTATATATCTCACAGTTTCAATGTTTTAAACGTTAGCATGCGACGTATAATGGAGACGGAAGAAAAATGGTTATACCTTGGCTACACGCGGATCAAACACACACCGAACCAAAAGAATGAGCAGGGGTCGGTTGGGAAAAAGAAAGAAAGATTGTGCCGTGATCTTTTGTATATTAGGGTTTCAATTTGATGTGTGTGCATTGCTTTTATACCAAACCGATCGGCTTGGGGCTTTTTGTGGGCTCTCGGCTTGCAAAAGAAGAATGAGGCCCGACATGGTTTATGGTGTACCATCGGATTTTAAACCAAACCGGACTCCATGGGCTCAAATGTATACTCGGCTTGCACTAAAGAAAAACGACCCAAAGGTATTCGGATTACACAAGAACAAACTAATCCAATTTATTTATACTCGTGGACGCTTATTTTCGTCGTACCAAACGTCGATTATTTAATGTGCACGTTAGGTTTTAAACATTCATAAGTTAGATTTCTAATTTCGTTAAATAAATGTTAACATATTTTACGTATTTTATAACTTTGATTTGCAAGGGTAAAATAGTCTTTTGATATGTTTCATATTTTTAGGGTTTTACAACTCTCCCATTCTTAAAAGAAAATTTCGTCCTCGAAATTGAACGAGACGAATGTAACAGTTGCACAAATCGGATTTCTGAGCTTCAAGGAATATATGACTAACGCTAAACTTATCTCGAACAAACGGATTTCTTATCGAATATTCAAACTCATAGTTTTCAAAATCAAACCAATAATGAAATACTTATAATGTGATAATCATATACTTATCAAAGTAATGGCAGAGAACATATGAGATGCAGAAAATCAACGACACGATCTAACTTATGCAGATCTCTAACGATGAGAACAAACATATACATAGACATAATGAATCTTAACGGTCTTACTAATCACAAATAATCAAACTAAAAGGATCTAATGTTCCTCAAACACTTCACCTAAATATCCAATGATCACAATAAGGGTACACGGAGACGTATTAATATTTAGAGCAAACATAGAAATCCATAGTTCACACAAATCATAACAACTTCGATTCCAAGTTATAAAACTTATATGCAATGTATACCGAAAAATCTCATAATTAGGTACAGAATTTCAAACGAACATGAGAAGTGCCAAATAACAGATACAAGTCAAAGTCCATTCACATATCATCCACAGTGCATTTCCCCAAACGCCATATGATTTCAATAAGTCCAAATTATATGATCTCGGTATTATCACGCTGATCAGGCGTCATAATACTTGCATCACATAACAAGTTCTTATTGTCATCATATTCGTCCCGGTCATGGTAAACCACATAACCGAATCACAACAAAACATATCACCTACAGATAACATACATAGCAAGAAACATACTATAACACCAATTCACATGAGCATACCATCATGATGGTCATACTTTATTTCAAGCTGTGATTAAGCCACATCATTAAGAAAACAAACAAATGCCTAAACTTATGAGGACGAACGGAAACTTAACGAATCTATCGAAAGAAACAACACACAGGAACTATACTTTCAAAATTTTGTTTTATTTCCACTAATTAAACAAAATTTGCAAAATCGTCATAAGATGAACTCCCAAAATAAAACTTAATAATCCAAGATTCAATCATCTAAATGAAAACAAAAGGACCTAAACTCAAAATCCAATGTCGAAATTCTCATAAAGAGGACAACTAATCGAAGCACAATTTCTATTCTTGTATCGATTAAACCTCCTAGTAGCCGTAGATTCTAAACCGAGTCCACCTCGTTTCTTCCTCATGACTCATTACCGACGATCCGAAAGAAAAGCTTAGATATACCAATGCTAAACGATAAAACTTCACGATTCACACCGAGTTCGAACAAATCAGAGAAGGCAATACGGATCGTAATCACTTAACAAAACATCAAACCGCTCAAACGCATGACAAACGAATCGAGTGACATAAGTCGCCCAAATCATATGAAGTAGATGAACCTTCCCACCACCGGTTGAATCATGTCTTCATCGTTGCCTTTGGTTGATTCGGTCCAGCTCCTCCAAAGAGCATCCGATGTCTCCAATGCACGCCGCCGAGTGTGCTTCGCTTCAATGAACCTCTCCAAAGACAGACTCGTTGCCGAACGCAGGGTCGGCACTATCTTCTTCGGCTCCAAGGGTAGTCTCCATCTAACGGTCGACAAACGGATGTGCGAAGGCAATATAAACAAAATTCGGCTTAAAAGAATAAGGCCAATTCAACATCGAAGACAAACGATATCGAGGTCAAATCGAACGACAATCAAAAGGAATCGAAGAGATCGTAATCGACGGAAGCCTAATGTCTACCCACCTCACGTCATAGCCTAAGCTCTAAGGGTCCTAAAACCTAGAGCGATACCATAAATTGTAACACCCCAACCCGACAAGGGTAAAGATATCACAATACGTTTCATATCGAACTTTAAATAATATACAATAGCGGAAGCCTTTACAAAATAATCAAAAGAAAACATAAATAACTTAATAATCAAAATAAATATAAGATCTCTAGGGTAAAGTCTTGCTCTCAACTCTACTCTCAAACCCATCACCATCCCACAAGCTCATCTTGAATGCTTAATACCCACGCAGAGAAAAGAAAGTGCGTGAGCTTACAAAGCCCAGGAACGATATAACGAAACAAAAACTAAAACAGAACAAGATACAAATAACGAAATCACAACGAAATGAGAATGACGAATCATTGAGGATTCTGCGGAAGCACAAACATACAGAAATCCAGAAAAACACATAACAGTTAACGCCTTGTAGCACATTAATGACACAAACGCAAACACATCAGAATAACCAGACACTTAACATATCAAGAAAATAGATTACATATAAACCAAACGAAGAATCTAAAGGTTAAAGGAAACAATTCCTAGAAAATAAACATGGCATTCAAACAAATTAATTAACCTACATTTAACACACTTAATTCAATATTGCAGAAATGAGATAAGCATCCAATCATGGCGTCTCACATACGATAGAAAACACGTAAGACATACTATAACTAAATAGACAAAGACATAACATAGCCAATAGCAATTACCGTAACGGACATCATAATTAAACCGGCCAGATCAAATCTTAACATCAGCAGAGTTTAAACATAGCAGATCAAATCATAAACAGATAGATACCCTAACATATAGGCAAAGTTTACCAGATTAATGGAACAATTGTACTTATCAACTTTCGTGATACTTACTTTCACATTAGCACATTCATCTCTCAGATAAACGAATTCACATAACGATAAACTAACATAACATCGATGACAAAGATGCGAATCATATTTAAACATATTAATCATATCCTAGCATAGTAGACGGTAGTCACATAAACATACAAAAGCATAAACACATATAATAACATAATAATAAACCTAGCACATAATTATAAACACTTGAACATACCGAATCATAATCAGAATACTTAACATAGAAATAACAGATAAAGATTTAGTCAACTACCACGAGCCCAGAACATATCATATCAAATCAAGTAACTTTCTTATTCGGAGGGTGACCTCGAAATACCTTTTTTAATATGAGGGGAGACCTCAATAACAAATGGAGTAACTAGCTCCCAGACTTTTGTGAAGACGCGTATTGCAATACCGACATCATTCACCGACAAATCATATCGATACAGATCGATCTAGGATGCATCCATACGCCCTTCCTACATATACAAAATATGCTTCACCATCCAGAACGTGCGAACATCACTTACTCTGCTCCTAGAGTCATATCAGAGGTGCATCAGCGATACGGACATGGAACCCCCATGACTAGTGAAATATTTGGCTCGAGTGTTAAACTATCTTAGGTCAAACAGATTTTCATACATGATACAGATCATAATTCATCATAAAGGTCACAGATAACATATCGGATAACTTCATATCATAAGGTTCATATTCAGATATTCGAAGTCGAAGTTCATATCACAGGTGGCATATCATACATTCATAAGCGTAAGTTCATAATCGAAGTTCATAATCAACAATAGCAAGGTTCAACGATTGTGCATATCAAAATCTTCCTAACATAAGTTCACATCGGATATTGCATAGTTCACTGGAACATGTATTTTACACAAGTAACGTGATCAAACAATCAAGGGTTCATATCAATGGCATCGGAAATCCTAATAAGTAAAATAGAAAAGCCGAACTAAAAGAACATCATAAGGAACCTTTACTAAAAAGGTCAATATTCGTACCTTAAAGCAAATGAATGAAAAGAAAATGAATGAATGAACACGAAGATATAACGTCGCTCTCTTCAACGAATCTACACGAATTAGGATTTGTTTAATACTTATTAGCATCATTAAAGCTATAACGGATTAATCGCATTAACATTCTTAGAGTTATAAGTATATTTTCATTTTATAAGCTTCTTATGCATTTGTAAGTGTGTTACCTATTGATATCATATTTTATCTTTCAGTTTCTTTAACTCATATTCGGACCAGACTTTAGCGATTTTTATAAAATACTTACTTAGCTCAAATGAAATCAAGCAAAATTCCAGGGGTTCCCATATGAGTTAAAAGAGTCTCCAAAAATTGGTGGGTTCTATCTCTATGCCAAATGGCCTATGGAAAATCACAAGTCCAGACCTGTCCAGAAGGTAATCAGAAAATACACCTTAAAAGTTTACAATTATTAGACATGTTTAGACACCTTGGAAAAATTCCCAAAACTCCCAGAAATTCATTTATATCCTAAATATCACTCCTGTAAAAGGAGAGCTCCTACTAACTTATGGTTTAAAAATGAAAAATCAAACAATCCAACCAAATTTCAGACCCGTTTTCTCAGCTTTGACACTTGATCTTGTAAAATTCAAAATTACGACTTAGACAACTCCAAATTCGACCAAACCACTTGGAAAACTTAACTAAGACATAAAATAAACGTTTCCCACAAAAACCCAGAGTATTGCACTTATAAAATTGGATCTATAACACACACAAATTCGACCTATGATGCTGTCCAGTTTTAGGGTTTATCAAAACCAATATAAGCACATGTTTAACCTACCCAAACGCACCCATGACCCATGAAAGCCACACAACCTGTTATAACCTCATAATAAAATGTTTATAAATCCATAATTCAGTCCTACAAAGATTATGAACACCCTTTACACTAATTAATGAGCCAACACGCACACCACTCTTCACATAAAATCATAAACACTCATGATTATCACGACTTAGGGTTTCTACCTTTGTGATTACATATTAATGGCCATCATAACTGATTTTTAGGGCTTGATTTATTCATGTTCATTCGTATGGTTTATTATATATCTCACAGTTTCAATGTTTTAAACGCTAGCATGCGCATAAGTATAATGGAGACGGAAGAAAAATGGTTATACCTTGGCTACACGCGGATCAAACACACACCGAACCAAAAGAATGAGCAGCGGCCGGTTGGGAAAAAGAAAGAAAGATTGTGCCGTGATCTTTTGTATATTAGGGTTTCAATTTGATGTGTGTGCATTGCTTTTATACCAAACCGATCGGCTTGGGGCTTTTTGTGGGCTCTCGGCTTGCAAAAGAAGAATGAGGCCCGACATGGTTTATGGTGTACCATCGGATTTTAAACCAAACCGGACTCCATGGGCTCAAGTGTATACTCGGCTTGCACAAAAGAAAAACGACCCAAAGGTATTCGGATTACACAAGAACTAACGACCCAATTTATTTATACTCGTGACGTTTATTTTCATACCAAACGCCGATTATTTAATGTGCACGTTAGGTTTTAAACATTCATAAGTTAGATTTCTAATTTCGTTAAATAAATGTTAACATATTTTACGTATTTTATAACTTTGATTTGCAAGGGTAAAATAGTCTTTTGATATGTTTCATATTTTTATGGTTTTACAGAAAGTCAAGCTCTAAAGAGCATGCTTGGACTCCCAGATGTGCCCAGTAGCACTGAACACATCTCTGAGTCTGAAGATGAATCTCAAGCACCACTTTCACCTTTGAAACCTCTTCAGGGTGCTGATCCTAGCTCTGAGCTTACTCCATTACATTACAATCCACACTCTCCTAAAGAAAGGTCTGGACTTGGTAGAATCATTTTGAAAAGACCATCAAAACCAACTCAACAAGAATCTACCTGATTGTTCAATTGTTATATAAAAATATCAAATACGAAATAAGCGAGAGAATCGCAAAGCAACCGTTTTGGAAAAAGATCGATAAGCAAAACCCACGAATACTCGATAAGTGATACCGGGCAAGTGTTACCCGGGTCGTTTCCCAACGAGGTGTGAATTGACGGTGACGTTTGAGGTTTGTTATTAAAGTGCTCGAATGGTACGGGAATTTTTGTTTTGGATTACGTTTTCTACAAATTAACTAAAGGGAAAGTAAATAAGGCTACGGGAACAAAGTAAATAATGATCTAACTACTACTAAGCATACTGAACAATAAAATTAAGTTACACTAAGTCCTAGAGTGATAATATGCAAAACGTGAAAACCCCGGCTAATCCCGAGCCTCAAAAAGTGAAAATGATGCAATTTAAGGCCTAAGGATGTGAAACTAATTTTCCTACATTCTAAACGACTAAAAATAATTTTAGAAAAAAGCCGGGTATTTTTTTGACTTTTATTTTATTTTCTACGAATTAAAAACTAATTTTAACTAATTAATTAATTAAAAATAATAAATATTTTTAGAAAAATCTGAAAAAATTACAAAAAAATACTTTAACTTATGCTGAATTGAAGAAAAATAAAAAAGTTCTACACTACTTTTGAAATAAGCGGTTAAAAGTCCTAATAAGCTTAAAGGCTTAAACTACTAAATATGTTTAAATAATTAACAAAAGGAAAGGTAAACACAAGACAGGGACTAGCGCAGATGGTTATTGGGCATGTTTGTGGTTTTGAGGTGGAGAGTGCACCCGTGACAATTCAGGTCTCTGAATCCTGGCAAAGGTCTCTTTTGCTATTTTTTTTTTTGAATTTTCTTTTGCCAACTAATTTAAGGACTAAATGAAGACTTATTTACAAAAACTAAAACTGGGAAAAAGCTTATAATAAGTTGTAATGTTATTTGCAAAGAAATAATAAACTAGAGGGGTGTTTGGTTTTGGCTACTAAGGGACACATAAGCTATCAAAAAGCTTCCAATAAGCTAACATCTAAATGGCACTAGTCTAAAAATCTAATAGCAACCTAAATAAGCAAAGGAAATAAGCTCTTAAGCTCTAAAAAAACTACAAGCCTCAGCTGTTGAATCTGCAGCCTAAAACAGCTCCAATGGGGCTTATAGAAGCTAAAATAGGCTACTAAACATCCTACAAAATCCTAAACAAGATAACCTACTTAAAATCCATATAGCTAAGATCAAGAAAAGACAAAATGGGGCAAGTGGAAGGCCCTTGACAGCTTATAAATAAGCTGTCAAGTAGGCTGTGAGGGCTGCTGTAAAGTGACAGAAAGAAAAGGGTACAAGGGGGCTGTTGAAGGGCAAAAAGAAGCTACCTAATAAGCTCAAAAGTAAAAAATAAGCTAACAAATATTGAAACTATTCTACAAACTACTTGCATACACAAAATTGGATCCTACTTCTAACTTTAACTATACTAAACTTGCGCTAAAAATGGGACAGACAAGGCAGTGAAACAAATTTATGATACTACTAAAAAAAAACTATTTTGTAAATTGAACAAATTAGGATCTTAAAAATAACTACAAACTTACTTCAAAAGACTAAATGAAACTGGTTTTGACACCAAAATGGGTCAATTTGGGTTTTTGACCCGAAAGTAATGCAGATCCAAACACCACTTGAAGGCAGAAAACGATTTTAGAATTTGACTAAAGCTTAAAACTTCTTAAAAACTCACTTTGAAAACCTTAACATAAGCTCATATTAGCTAAAAAAAAACTTGAAACAAACACTTTTAAAGCACAATTATCATAATTCAAGAACATCAATAAAAATTAAAAGTGCAATGAAAAAAAAAAACTGGAATATAAATTGCATTTGAAAAATAAAATTACAAGAAATTTAAATGACAATAAAAGTAAATGGACTAGAACATGAAATTCTAGACAAACTTTAACATTTTCACTAAACTCTTATTTATACTAAAAAAACTAAAAGAGTCTTCATCTGCTTTGTTGTCTGGTTGTGTTTCTTTTGTGAGAGGAAGGCTAGTTTGTGCTTTTCTTGATCCAATCTTAGCCATCCAAATGAGCTTGGAGCCCAAGGGGATGATCACAGCCCTTCATTCAATTCCTTTACATCTTGGATTGCCAAGGTGGACTTGGAGGCATGTGACTTGTGTTTGGAGTCTTCTGTGAGAGAGGGACAGCAATGAGAGTGATGGGGAGAGAAGGGAAAAATGGCGCCAAGCTTGGCATGTGGTTTCTGGGTTTGTACAGGTTAAAGGGGTTCTGGGTTTTGACTTAGTTTGGGTAATAAAGGGTAAAAGCAGGGGAAAGGTTTATGGGTGGTGAAAGGGTTTTATTTTTATTTAGTTTTTGAAAAAAAAAGTATTAAAGTTACTTTAAAACTAAAAATGTTTTAGGTTTTAATTTGATAGTTTTTAGGATAAAAAGAAATAGGTTTAGTTTAGGTTTTTTGTAAAAAGGTAATTGGTTTTTAAAAGAAAAATGGTTTTAATGAAAATTGGTTTTAAATAAAAAAATAGTTGTTAATAAGAATAATTGTTTTAAAAATAAAAATGGGGTTTAAAATAAAAATATTTGTTTTTAATGAAAAATGGGTAAATTGGTAATTTTGGATTTACGGTTTGGTTTCGGGTTTGTTTTCCACACTCTCACTCCAAATATGCGCCCTGCTCTAAAATGCAGAAAATCCACTTCCCGCTCCTGCAAGCACGCTTTTCCATTCCAAGCTCATTTCTGTTTTGCCCTGTTTGATCCTCCTTTTGTACCAAAGACATAAAACACATTCCAAGGATATCTCAGATAATTTGGTATATTTCAGTGTTTTTAGACGTTTTTGTGGTCTTAGATAGGTAAAAATGATGAGTGAATAAGCACTCATCACTACCCCCGCTGAAAATTCCACATCCTCACCCCAAAGCCGATCGATTCAAGAATCTGATGAACTTGTGAGGAAGCAAACTGACAAAATGGAATCTATTGAAAAGGTCCCTGAACCAATCAAGGAGACAAAGTCAGCTTCCTCTAGTTCCTCAAAGTCAAAAGCCACCACCAAAACAAGCGTGTGATCTATGCCACTATACCGCCATACCAATCGACAATTGTTATAGAATTCTTTTTTGCATGATCTGTAAAAGGATGATCACAGGACTGCTGACCACTTGCAATATGTGAGCTCTCTTAGTCAAGAAAACTACACAAAAGTTGGTCATCAGTATACTTCTTCATCCAAAGCTCAAAAATTGAGAGCAAAGCCTTTTCCTCCTTGCCCACACCGTGGCTTTAATGATCATCGCCTTGATGATTGTCTTATGAACACATGCTGTGATATTTGCGGTAACACAGCTCATAAGACATCTCAGCCATGACAATGTCATCCATTTAAGGAGAAGTTCAAAACAACCAAAATCCACCGAGTCATCCTCAGTCTCTAAATGTAAAACCTGTGGTAGCTCATTGCACTCCACCACTGACCATGAATCGATTGCTCAATTCAAAGAGACCATGAGACCCAAGCCCACTAGTAAGTGGGTTACTAAGAGAAACTAATTCAGTTTACTACTTGTGCAGAGGCATGCCAGGGGAACCTATCCGGCATCTAGACAGTGGATGTTCAAGAAGCATGACTGGTGTGAAGGAATATCTGAACAAGTATGTAAAGGAACCAGGGCCAAAGGTAGTATTTGGTGATAATTCATCATGTCCCATGAAGGTTATGGTTCAAGATAATGCAATGGAATAGTTTTCTAGGATTGCTTATGTCAATGGTCTCAAATACAATCTCATCGCAGTCATATGTGATGCTAAGTACAGTGTACAATTCAATGACAAACAAGGTACCATTTTCAATGCCAACAAGGAAGTTGTGTTGATTGCTCCTAGGAGAGACGATGTTTACATCTTAGACATGTCAACTCTCTCTAAAGATGGAACCTATCTATTTGCCAAAGCCACTTTAAACTATCAACCTGGCTGGCACAAGAGACTCTTACACTTAAACTTCAAAAACATCAACAATTTGGCAAAACAAAACAAGGTCCTTGGCTTACCATCACTGGTTTTTTCTAAAGATAAACCATGCTCAAGTGAAAAGGCAAACATAAAAGAGCATCTTTCAAAACCAAGCAAAACTTCTCTATCAAAAGCTTCCTTCACCTCTTGCATATGGATCTCTTTGGACGCCAAGATCCTAGATCAATCCAAAGATGAGAAGTATACACTTGTTATTGTTGATGAGTATTCAAGATACACTTGGGTATACTTTCTTTCCAAAAAATGAGGTAGCTGATACTATAATGTCATTTATCAAGAACATTAAAAACCAGAATGACATTACAGTGAAACAAATCAGAACTGACAATGGTACTGAATTTAGAAATGTTGAGCTTGAGAGTTTCTATGATAAGAAGGGAATCTCCCAAAATTTCTCATCTCCTTATACCCCTGAACAAAATGGGGTAGCTGAAAGGAAGAACAAAACTCTCATTGAGGCTGCAAGAACCATGTTAAATGGCTCAGCTCTTTCAAAGCATTTCGACTGAAGCGCTTAAAAAACAAATGTTACACTCAAAACAAGTCAATCATTGTCAAAAGACATAATAAAACCCCATATGAGATATTCAAAGGTAGACTTCACGACATCAGCTACTTTCATGTGTTTGGATGTCCTGTGTTTATTCATAACCACAAGGATCATCTAGGCAAGTTCGATGCTAAAGCTGATGATGGATACTTTCTAGGTTACTCACTGATCTCCAAAGCCTTCAGGTATTTAACACAAGGAGACAACAAGTTGAGGAAACCTATCATGTCACCTTGATGAAAGTATAGAAAGCATCAGATTCACCAACACTTCAGTGGAAGAAATAGGAATCGATAACTCATCAAGATATCCTCCTGATGAGTACAACAACGAAACCAATTCCTCATACCAAGCCGATGCTGACATCTCATATTATGTCTTGCCTCACAACCTGTCACAACCAACTATCAGTGAATTCATTGATAATCACACCCTACCGATAGGATAGGTAACACCGATCCATATGATCGGATCCTATTACTCAAGAACCTCTACCGAACAAGTCACCTCGACAGATGATCTAAATGATCCCGTGGCTCTTACACCGAACTCCCAGGACATCTTCAAGCTCGATCCCGCACCACAAAGTAAGTGGACAAAATCTCGGGACATTGAGCTTGTAAACATCATTGGTGAACCCACTGAGGGCATGCTCACTAGAAGCATGACTGCTAACTTAACTGCAGCTTCAGCCAATGAATGTCTATATGCCGATTACCTATCAGAGATAGAACCCAAAAGTGTCACTGAGGCTCTAAAATACCCAAGCTGGGTTTAGGCTATGCAAGAAGAACCGCACAGTTGATAAAAACAAGGTCATGACCTTGATCAAATGTCCTCGGATGTAGCAAAATCATAGGAATGAAGTGGGTTTTCGAAACAAACCGATGAAAACGGTAATCGTCATTAAAAACAAAGCCAGAATTGTAGCCAAAGGTTACAGTCAACAAGAAGGCATTGACTATGATGAAACATTTGCTCCTGTTGCAAGAATGGAAGCCATCAGAATCTTTCTTGCATATGCAACATACATGAACTTTAGGGTCTACCAAATGGATGTTAAAAGTGCATTCTTAAATGGTGATCTCAAGGAAGATGTATATGTTCAAAGAACCTCCGTGCTTTGAGAGTAGTGACTTCCCTGACTATGTCTGCAAGCTTGACAAAGCTCTTTATGGACTTAAACAAGCTCCTGTGGCATGGTATGAAACTCTCAGCCTTCCCGATACAAAACAAGTTCGTCAGAGGAAAGATAGACAACACATCGTTTGTCTATAGAACTCAACAGATGTGATTCTAGTCCAAGTGTATGTTGACATACATCATCTTTGGCTCAACAAACTACAAACTTTGCAAACAGTTTGAATAACTAATGACAAAGAAGTTTGAAATGAGCATGATGGGAGAACTTACATACTTTCTTGGACTACAAATCAGGCAAACTGATAAAGGAATATCCATCACCAAGAGAAATACACCGTAAATCTCTTGAAGAAATATGAGATATCTGACTGCGCCTCGTGAAAACTCCAATGGTCCCACCTAACAACCTTGGACCTGATCTCACCTGGCAAATCACTTAATCAAACTTATTTCAGAGGGAATGTAGGCTCACTGATGTATCTAATGCTTCTAGACCGATATCCAATTCTCATCCGCTCTAATAGCAAGATATTAGTCCAATCCCGAAGAATCCCACCTCACTGCAGCCAAAAGAATACTCAGTGTACTGAAGGGAACCCCAAGCCTTGGACTCTATTATCCAAGATGCTCAGGGGTTGATCTCAAGGTTACTCGATTCTGATTATGCCGGCCGCAACATGGACAGAAAAAGTACCTCAGGGTCCCGTCAATTTCTTGGAGGAAAACTAGTTTGTTGGAGTGCTAAAAGCAACAATCATGCTATGTCCTCACCGGTGAATATGTAGCTGCAGCAGAAATGATGTCCGTGCCAATGTATTATGGATGAAAAGTCTACTCAGTGACTATGACATCTATTACAAAATGGTGCCCATCTTCTGGATAATACCAGCTATTGCAATCTCCAACGACCATGTCCTCCACCAAAGAACCAAACACATTGATATCAGATATCACTTCATCCGGGATCACATAATGAAGGGAGACATTGAACTTCATTTCATCCCTACTGAATATCAACTGGCCGATATCTTCACAAAACCCTTGGATGAACCAACCTTCGTGAGACTGAAAGCTGAGTTGGGAATGCTTGACATTGAAAGTCGCATCGAAAACCAATCTCAAGTAAGTTCACCTGAAATGGTTCATCCTCCCTGAACATCCAAAACAAACCTCTCACTGAATGATTAAGACTCACTCCAGGTCCCCTGACGAAAGCATTGAATGAGAAACTAAATGCTCCAAGTATTAGTTACTTAAATGTCCTAGGTTGGTAATCCCACCAATTTAATATAGGAATACATGTCTTATTGTCAGGAGTATCATCATTTACCTCACCCCACTTGGCATTAAATGCCTTCTCTCACATAAAATATCCTATGGATATTTTATTACTGCTAAAGTGCACTTTTATCATGCATCGCAATCTGTTTTCCTTGAAAGACTGGATTTTACTGCGTGAAGTGGTGGGTGGCATTAAATGTGGAATATCAAACGATTTCAAAAATGGTCTTTACATATCCAAATTTATACAAAAACCACCCCTCTCACTACTCTATAAATACCCTCTTCAAAAACCACAAAACACACACAAATTATTTTCTGCAACTAAACTCTGTCAAAATCCTTTCTCAAATCCAGAAAAATTTGTGTGTTCTCAAAATCTTTAAAACCTCTTTTGGAAAACCCTCCTTGTAAACATTTATAAAAGTTTTTCATCACAAACTTGAGAGATCCGAATACTTTGATTGTTCTAGTCAAAAAAAAATTTTTAACCCTAAAATCTTCTTTAATAGAAATGGCTAGAACACAATCTCTCCATTTGCTTCTCGGTAGGGGATCTTACAAACGTTGAATTTAAAACAAATAATGTCATAGGAAATTTTGAATACCCTGAAAATGTCCCAACCTATAAAGACATTATAAATTTTTATTCAACTGCCCACTCAAAACGGCCTTTGTAAAATGTCCTAAGATCGTACCCAAACTACCTCAGGTAGTTTTGGGCTACAGCTAATGCCTTTGACCCGACACCTTCTGATGAGAATAACCTTAGACCACTCAGGGAGTATCTCATCAAGTTCGGTCTTAATGGGGGGCAACAATACACCCTGGATTACAAAACATTTTGCACTTCAACAGGGGTTAGAATATAACAAAGGTACTTATGTCGCCCATCCCGAACCCTCAACAAGAAAGGATGGGTTAAAACAAATTGTTTTAGATCCAACATTTTTGGACAAGACCCCAGTCACTAAAAGCTCATTCCCCGTGGCTTGGAGGATCCTCTTCACTTTTGTGATTCAGGTCCTCGGCGGGAACCACTCATCCACCGAACAAGTTAACTCTATTCAGTTGATGATGGCATACTGCTTGATGAATGGGGTCACATTTCGACATAGGGGAGATCATTTACGTGATCTCGTACGAAGCTACAGAGCAAAACTAGGACGAAACGCTTTCGTATCCTAGGTTTGTCTCTTGTGCTTTGCAATCGTTCTGGGTTCAAATTATACTCGGATGAAAATTTTGGAAATTTACCCGCATCCTGAGCCCTTCAAAATTTCAAAAGGACCCATCCCTTGTCACTCCCATTGAATTGACGGCCCACATGATTGCTGTAAACAATCAAAGTGGATCGCAGTCTCCAAACCCCTCCCTAAAAGAGAAAGGGGAAGTCTCAGACTGGGACTAAGACTAACCAAAGTCTCGTGGCCATGAGGCTTCAGGAGCACAGCCTAAGAGGCAAAAAAAGCCCGAGACTAAACAGACACCCACCGACCGGCAACAACCACCCCCCGTGACAACGAAGGACACCGATACATCACTCAGGCCGCTGCCCTTGGTCACACCTACTACTCCCCAAGATCCAAAGGAAACAAACAACCCGCGGTAGGGAGCGCCTTCCACCACGCCTGATGATGACATTAACAAATCCAAGTCTTTGTCTGAGGGCACACTGATCGATCCCAAAGACTCGGGGGGAAACAAACAACCCACCGATAGGGATAACAATCATGACTCGAGAAGGCACTGGGAATCACCCACCAGTGTCTGAGGGGTCAACGGGGGACAAAGACTCAGAGGGATATATACCACCCGCTGATATGGAACCCATCACCAACCCCTTGCTCACAATTGTTGATGTCACTGGTATTCTATTCTCAGAGGATGACCTTGCTGATACTGAAGATGAAATTTTATCACCGGAGAAGAAATGGACGCTGAGGTTCAATCTCAACAAGAGCCTCACCGATCCAAAGGAGCATAACGAATCCCCATACCAACATGATGATCATGCTTCAATCCTCAAGCTCGATGAATTCAAAGAGTTTGACAATGTTCTTCCCCTCACTGAAAGGCGCTTTGGCTCTGGATCACCGTGGCTTCAAGGAAGCTATACTCAGGGGTTACTAAAACATTGTAGGAACAACATACTGAGGCTACTGCAAGTTATGCCGATCTAAAGGCAGAGGTACAGGGCTTCGATGAAAATGTTCATGAGCACAAGGACTTGATGTATGACCAAATTCACCGATTGGATGAAAATATGGCTAACTTCTTAAGGCACCTTCGTGATGCCGGCACAAAGATCGATGAAATCGTGGAGTTTGTCGAGAAGATCCAACTCTTAACTCTCAAGTGCTAAAGGCTACTGAGGCATACTTGCAACAATCCTCACGCTTCATGAATGTTAGATTCGCCAAGTCTACAAATGTTCAGGGTCTTCCATCATCACCCGACTCTTCAAGCTACATTGGACTCTTTGAATATACGTGTGGCGACCATGGCTCAAGCATCCTCTTCCCTCGGCCCGGAATCTTGGTCCCCGGATGACGCCTTGGAGCTTTCAGCTAACTTGGATGAAAGGTCACTCGGCATTCAGCATTAGACACTTCTAGAGATTAAGGCTATGATGACTGAAATCTATCAGCCTTCAAGGGTCAAGCTGCTCAGCCCCCTCAAGACTAACGCCAACTCTTGCCATCACTGGCTCCTAGGCAGCTGAGGGGAGAATATCTGCGAAGAAACTCCTCTTCACACTGAGGGGGAGCAAACACCACCTGCCTCAGTAGCTCCAACATCATCTACACCATCTCAAGGCAATACCAATCTCCTCACTACCACCTCATACATCAACAACAACAACACCGACGGGTCACAACAACAACACCACCCTTAGTTGCATCATCTTCCTCAAAGCCGGGACAAGGGCCAAGGCATAATGACTACTGCTGAGCCCGAGAAGATTCCCTATAAAATCGGGACGGAATACATTCGCTCACACCTCAACATTGAGTAAACATCTTGCTAAAGAAGAAAGAAGATTGAAACTAGTTGAGGAAGAGAAAAGAGCAAAGAAGCACGGCAAAGGTTGTCGCCAAGAAGCTGAGAATATGGGATTAGATGCAAGCAAGCTCTCAAAGGGTCAGCAGACAAAAGTTCAAGGATGCTCCAGTCGCCGTCAAATGGCTGCAATGAGAAAGCAGATGAAGAAAAGAGAAAGAAAACTGAAGCTCTCAGTGAAAAGCAGAATTGAATAATACAACTGACAATGAACGAAGGCTTCCTGAAAAAATCACAGATGTCAAGATTATTCCCAACACCAAACCATTGGCTATGAATGTTTATAGAGGGATGACAAAATGACACTTTTAGGTTCATGATCCCTTAAAATTCAGTGACTTTGGGATCACTAAACTTGATGAACTTGGTCCGATCATTGGAAAGAAGCAAAATAAGGTGGTCAAGGAGCCGATGAAGATGCTCAAAGAAAAGATATGAAAGGCTGAGGGATGCACCACCAATCTGGGAATTCAACTGCCGCCTTGACGCACCTCAAGGATCTCAACCACAAACTTCCTCCTGGCAAAAGGAAAAGAGTTGAGTTCCACCACGCAATCAAAGTGCCGGTTTAGAATGCAACAGAGAGCTGCCTGAGAGTGTCAAATTTGTGAACTGTTTGGTGATTGAAGAGCCTGAATGAGGGCTATTCCACATTGATGTCTATGGAAACCCAGGATTTCAAAGATGGAGTGATATTGATCAGGCTGGTGTAGCTGCAATGATCAGCTATATTCCAAAGGGCCTCTCAGATCCAATCCCCAACAAACATCAGGTTTTGTCAAGACCCGAATGCAAAGATAAGAGACCATCCTGACAGGGAAACACTCATCACCAAGAAAGTGAAGCTCGAAGCACTGGGTATCCATCTCGACTGACATCATTTTATCCTTTTGTACTAGTGATAGGAAATATGTAATCTGATCAATAAAAGATGTATGTTTTTGTCAAATTATTCAAATGTTCCTTATTGTATTCACTAGTACATTCAAGTAAGAAGCCTTTTGCTCACTTACACTGATCAAACATTTAGGCTATTTGTATATCCAAATAGGGGAGACTGTGGTTCAAGTCTAAATACCCAAACCCTTTAATCTAGGATTTGAATAGAAAATATCCTAAGTGTTTAATCCGTTAAACACAATCAGTATCTTCAGACACTTAGTATGAGGCGAAGAAGGAGCCTCTCCAATATGCAAGGCGGAACTTAAAGGGTGAAGACTAAGTCAAGAAGAAGATAGTGGATTCAAGTGAGCGCTGTGATGACAATAACTCTGCTCAATCCCTTCACTCTCTCCAACCTTAAACACAAGACAAACGAAGGAAGAGACTGAAGACTTTAAAGATCAAGAATGGGCTGAATAGGCGGGAAAGTTTTACCCAGATAAAACTAAGTCCCTCAAGTGTTTATCCAGTCTATACACAGTCTCAATCTATCAAGATCATATCTTCCCATTTATAGTAAGCGGCAATTCTCTATCAAGGAAAGAAGCTTCGCCGCCTACTATAGAAAGGTGAACAATAACCGAATATATCAATATTCGTGTTTGCTGTGATCCATGTTTTTGTCTTCTAGGATAAAGTTAATAATCATACTTGTATAAATAGCATAAGAGAATGAGTGAAAAGTTTAAGCTTGTGAATTGTAAAAACACACACACACAAGCCAACTTTTCACTCCTCCAAATACAACTTTATCCTTGAGCTAGCTCAGTGGGTTCTAAGAGTTGTGCTCGACTTAGCCAGAGCTTAGAGAGGAGTCACCCAAACTTTGTCATTTCAATCCCAAGTACTATTCCGCAAGTACTTGGGTAACGTATTCTTTTGATTTATTTCTAATAAAAATATGATGTTGAAAATTACTTTGTGTGTTTTACTTATGTTAATTTCAGTCATTATTCACTGTTAAATTGCTTTAAGTACTTAATTATTCCTTTTTAACAATAGTGAATAGGGAACAACAAAAAGTTATGAAAAACATTAACCCTAGCCTTTGTATATATAGTGAATGAAAATCTTAGGGAACAAGTTAGGGTTTGGGTTGTGTAACTCACCCTATGGCCGGCCACATAGAAGCCCCCAAGGGATACCCAAATCTTTTCCTTTTTAAGATTTTTCACTACTAGTTATTCTCTTTACATTTAATGGTCGTTAGTTATTTTCCGTTAAATATTTAACGATCGTTAGTCGAGTTTTGTATAATAATTAATCGTAATCAATTAACATTAATTATTTAACTTTAATTCTCATTCGTAATGTGTGCAATCTCGTGGTCACGAGTTCAAATCCGGACATGCACGGTTTTATAAATATATATATTTCCAACAATAAGTCTCTACAGCCGCTGGCAGAAAGGTTCATTCTTTTTCCGATTATTTTTATCCGCTTTGTTATGACTAGGTGTTATCGAAGTCTTGATTATTTATCACGATATTATTATTATCATTATTATTATTTAAATAATTATGGTTTTATTCTCCAATTCGAGTTTTCACATTTTGCCGCTTGAATAATGGAGGAGTGTTAGACGGGTCATATTGGTCGGGCCAAACCGGCTTGTGAGTTTAGGTCTACTGTACTCGATAAATAATGAATGAATAATACAAGGTAACCTACGGGGTTTTCATTTTCTAACACAATTTCGGACGCTTAGTTTTTCGATAAAACGTCTTTGTAGCTCTAGGAAACATAAAACTTTTGTGAAATACGCCTTTGGTTTAAAACTGAAAGTTAGGATCAAATAAAAAGTAACATTGAAATAAGAAGATGAGTAGAAACTACAACACATTTTAAATATATTAAAAAAAGATGCATTTCTTCATTTTATTTAAATATGTGTCTAAAAATTCTTCTAATAATTTTCAATTTAACTTTTTTCTTATTAAATCTTTTCTTTAAAATTAAAGTCTATAAACTCACAATATTGCTTAAAGTACCCTGATTGAAAAAGAGTAAGTTAGTTCAAAATGAATCCCAAATTAGAAACAATGTGAAAAAAATTTCAAAGATACATGTAAATAAAAAGTTACTTTTTTCGTTTCAAAATTTTTATTCATTTCTTTATTTTGAGATGCTTTACAATAATTTTTTTTAACCAATTATAAAGAGTTTAGAAGATGTGAATAATATTTGATTATTTGAAAAGCCTATTTTTTTTTAAACTACGTCTTTTTTGTTCGTGAACTTTTGAAACTACAAAACATAAAATGCAAAGATCGTACTCCCTCCGTCCTAAAATTATAGTCTTTTATTGATTTTTTTTTATTCCTTTCTTTTACAACTCTGACCTTAAATATTTTTGTTTGTGTTATATAATACTTGATGCAAATTATATAAATGGATTGTGTTTTAAATGTATTTTTCATTAGTATATTTTTCATCAACTATTGTATAACACAAAACAAAAATATTTAAAGTCAAAGTTACAAAAGAAAGAATCAAAAATCAATAGAAGACTATAATTTTGAGACGGAGGTAGTACTATTTTTCTAGAACAATTACTTAAAATAGGAATAAAGAAAAAAGAAGTCTGATACTGACACAACGGTTAGTTTTTTAAACCTTTTTTTGTGCTCAACCTCATATGTTTCAGTTGGACACCTATTCGTTTGGTGAATGGGACCAAGATAATTCTGTGTGTCACAATCACCTACGATCACCGCCGTGCATCTGCCCAACCCACTTCTCCCACCTTCACCCTATTCATCCAACGGTCACGATCTTATAATAAAATACAACAAAAAAGGTCGTTTTCGTCAAACAAGGAAAAGGGTTGTGGTTTAGTGGAAAAGTGTTTGACGTTAGCAGAAGACGAGCCCCCATGTGACAATGTTTGTTAGACCCCATACTTTATGTTGTAACACAATTTTGTCCTCCTAGTTTATGTCATTAGATAATTAACCACTTGCGCATTGCTAAGACCAAGCTTTTATACCATGTAAACATATGATTTTAAAGTAACATATTATTCTTCTAAAAGCGAATTTGGAGAAGTACTTTTTCAAGTTACAAAACTAACTTATAAATGTGTTCTTTCCGTCACAATATCATTATCCATGTTTCATTTTATAATTGTCCAAAATTATTTGTTCAACTTTTACAAAATAGTCTGTGTCACAATGGTATCTTATTTTTTTTAAAATCTCTCCAATCAAATGATTGTGAGTTCAAGTCATGCTTAGAACATATGAGATAAATTTGTGATATAAATATTGTGAGATAGTTAAAATTTTCTTTTTAAAAAAAATTAAAAAATTGTTTAATTTTAAAAATAGATAAGTATAGCATTATAGTTAAAATTGTCGTTCTAAAAAAAATAAAAAAAATTTCAATTTTAAAAATAGATTAGTATAGTATAACAAGTTTCTCATAATGCCCAAACCTAAAATTAAATTACCTGACTCAATAAAAAACATTAGTTAAAGACAAAACTTTCATTATACAAAGAGTAAGCCGTAAATACCATGTCTTTATTATTATTATTATTATTATTATTCTAACAGAGAGACTAGCTAGTTATAGTTTGAAGCGGTAACCAAATGAATTGTATAGCCTAGCTGCAAAGACGGAGCCAGAAATTTGACATAAGATGGGTTCGCTTCAGCAACAAAGAATAAAGATAAGAATGTATCAAAGCACGACATCAAAACAATGCCCTCTTATCGCTTGCACTGATTGATAATTCTTTTGTTACCCATAAATAAAAAAAAGACAATTAAACCATAAATATGGTATCAATATTTCTAGCTAATAAATCAATCAGTAGCAATAAACTAGTTATCAATCAACGTAATTAACTAAACTTTTTCACCAATTCCACTACTAGATAAGTCTAATATATCGCATAAATAAACTTTTTAGCGAACATTAGTGACTGAAGGTTCAAGGTTACAGACTGTAAAAAAGGTAATGAAAACAAGGGCATAATCCATAGACTCTAAGAATCTTTAACGAAAAAACTTAAGACAAACATATGAATGAATATAAAATGGATTACCTAAATCATGTTATAAAATCCCCCCAATGTCTCCATCCCTGCCTAGCTGTATTCATGAAATGGTGTAACATGTTTTCAGACGTAATAGTTGTGAATAAGTCCCATCATGATATATGTGTGCAACATTTATTTTGTACATAATGTAATGGTTAGCTGTCGTTTTATAAAAAACAATGTGAAGCTCGAATGAAGTTAGAACCTGGTCATATAATGTAGGATATTTCTGAGGTGTTTACATCTTAAATGCTTATTATGTTTAGTTTATATCTACTAAGTCAAAATTCAAATAACTGAGAATAATATGTTTGTTTATATTGTTATGTTGCTAGAAAGTTTTGGCTACAACAATGTATTAAAACTAAAAACACGAGTATCTCTGTTATTGGTATACAAACCGACACATGGGTTGTTATATAAAACATATTATTGCTGAATAGAGGAACAAAAAGACTAAACGGCAATAACATAAGATATAACAATTTTAAAACAACACTAAAACATTTACATCCACCAAACGACTTAAAAACAACACTAAGGGTCCGCTTGGTTCAAAGTGGGGAAAGGAAAAGGGAAAGGGAAAGGGAAAGGAAATGCAAAGGAATGAGTAAGGTGGGTAATCAATACCTTACCCCCCAATTTACTCTATAATGGTTCATTACCCACTACGGGGTAATCAAACCCTTACCCCTCCCCAACCAAGCATCAATTTATTTGTGATGTGGGCCCTTTTAAATACTTTACCCATTCCCCACCCCCTTAACCCCTAACCAAGCACGCCCTAAAATAATCAAGTGATAGCTTAATATAATACTAAAACAACCAAACAATATATATATATTTATATATATATCTTTTATATAATAAAAGAATTACATCATTTCGGAGTGTTTTTGCAAAACCCTTCTCATTGAAAAAAAAAATTGGACCAATAGGAGAGCTTGATTTTGCCACGTAAGTGAAATCGTGTGATGTGATTGGTTAATAAAAGTCAAAATTAAATTGATTTTAGTCAACATTTAATTAATTTGGTGGAGAAATTTGGTTGAGAAGAAAAACACATAAAAACATAGGTGTCAAATTTGTGAAAACAAAAACTTAAAAAAAGAGGGGGTAATTAATAAAAATTTAGTGGTTAAATTTTTTAAAATTGTATAGAGTTAAGTGTAACATTATAAGTTTTCATGTTTTTTAATAACTTTGAAAATTAAACAAATACTCCCTTATACTTTATGCCCCCTATACTTTATAACTTAAAAATCCAATATATATGTTGTTTTAAAACTCCAACATATAAATATACATATGATTATAAATATCATTTTTTTACTATATATGTTTACTAAGGACTCATTTATTTCATATTAAAAGTATGACAAGTGTGGACACGAATTTAAATATTAAATACGACTAAATTATTGAAAACGAGAATATAATTATCAAATTGTAAGAAAATATGAAGAAAAAAAATGTGATTGTACTTTTAACAACTACTCATGTAATTTTTATTTATTCATATAAGGATATGTAGAAATTTTTTTTTTCTTTTTTTTGGAAAGGCAACAATATGTAGAAAAACATTTTAAAAAAACTTTAAGGAGTATATTTTAACCTCATCAACGTTTATTATGTGCAACAAAACTCGCATCTTGTGTACATCATAATATAAATAGGAACATCAATATCTATATCAGCTAAATATAGTTGAATCTTGAGTTATCTAACAAATTTTTTTACAAAATTTGATAATACAAAATTCTAATGAATATTAATGGATAATGAAAAACTCGTGTATAAGTATATAATTATATGTAATTATTTTTAAAGACACAATGTTCAGCATTGATACAAAATAATTTTTTTTTGTCAAAACCCTGTGCGTGCACATATATTATAACTAGTATATATATATATATATAGCAAAACTTTATATCAGATTAAAGCTCTGAAAAAAAAAAGATCTTTATTATTAATAAGTCATGATATTCTATCGAGTCTAAAGAAAAAGAAGGATAAAGGGAAAAAAGAACAAAAAGAAAAGAGAAGTGTAGAAAAGCAAACTATAAAAATAGTCAAGGGACCAAAAAGAAACAGCAGCTAAACAAACACACAAGCAACATTATCGGATATAATGGGCAACACTAATCATATAGCTAGCTCCTCCCCTTGTTTCTTTATTTTTTGCCTGAACCCATAAAAAAAAAAAACACACACACACACACACACACTAACTGTGTGTAAAAAATATATACAGATCCAAAAATCTCACTGATAGGAATATATATATATATATATATATATATACTGATCTGCAATAAACAATGCTAGACGGATTGTTGGGGCGCAGTGGTTTCACTTCCAAATGGTTAGTTTAATGTGTTATGATTATGAATTTTGAAAAAAAGAAATGTTTAGTAATTATTTTGTTTTGTTTGAAGTAAATCATTGATTAAGCCGACGAGGACACGAATAGAGGCGTTGCGAAGACGAGCGGAGGCGAAACAGCGGTTTTTGAAAGAGGATCTTGCCAAATTGTTGGCTAATGGACTTGATCTTAATGCTTATGGGAGGGTAATAATGCTTTTTTCTTTCTTATATTTATAAATTGATGGTTAAGCTGGAGATCTTGCGTAGTGAATTATTTACATGACTGTTAATGTGGGCTAGAGTGCATTTGCATCTTGTCTTTGGTAACCATGCCCTAAGCTTCGACCCGACCCGAAAACCAATTTTTGATGAACCCAAGCCGAACAGAAATGCCTAGTTTGGTTTTACTCGGGTTTCTTGGGTTTGTGTCTGAACCGAACCAAGTGAACCGAATTTATTAGCGTATTTTTCACCTCTTTTTTCCTGAATATCAAATGCCACAAAGTTTAACTATACAAAAACATATAACTCATGCTATTATCGCAAGAACTTGTGCATATATGGACTACAATTTCAGTAGCAAAATATAAGAGGAGGAAACAATAAGAGTAAGATGACAATCACAATTTCAAAAGCAATTCCGTTATTTTCATGGCATTCCAGTAGCAAACCAAGAGGAATGTTTAATGTTTTCATAGTAGACAAAAAGAACCATAAAAGTAGCCAATACAGTGGACAGAAAGAACCATAGCGGTAGCAAATCATAACAGTAAACATGAGTTATGACTTATGAGACAGTCTTCTATGGTAATTGTTTTCTTTTCCAGTAGCAAACCATGACTATTCTTCTATGATACTTGTTTTCTTGATGATTAAGTATTGGAGATATTTTCGATCGATGATCTTATAGGACATGAATGGAGCATTTAAGGTGAGAACTATGAGAATTGAGAAACAGATATATAAAATGTGACCCGAATGGTTGTTGATACTTGATAGCAAGTTGCCAAGATAATTTATGGTATATGTGGATGGAGAAGGTGAGGCCACGTTTTATTGAATACGTGGATGGACAAGGTGAGGCCAAGATAATGATAGCAAGTTGGTATTGGTTATTAAATAACAAACTAAAGTCACGTCACTATTCGGGTGACTATGTTTTTTCGGTTTTAGACATGACCCGAACCGAAACCGGAAAACAATAAACATAGAACCGAGAACCGAGCCGAAAGTGATCGGTTCGGTCTGTTTTGTCGGGTCGGTTCTCGGTTGGTTTTGCTCAGCCCTAAACCATGGTTTTTGACGTTTTGGCTAACTAATACACGGGATTCGAACCCAACGCCTTACAAACTCAAACAGGGTAAAGCCCTCCCTTTTCAAGAGGTTGGCGTGGCCACTTCAGGGTTGTTTGCGTAGGCACGTTCACTAGATTTCTTTATTAATGTAATCATGTTCTTTGCAAAAATGTCACTAATTTTTCATGTTGCAAAAGATATGAAGAGGCAAATAGCCCTATTAGTTCTGATAATGTTCAAATGTTATCCCTCGTATATTATGTAGAGATAATAAGCTTAGCATAGTGATGCTTTTTAAACAAAATTAAAAAAAAAAAATTTTGTGTGACTGAAGAGAACATAAGTTATTGAGTTGAATTAGAAGTGACAAGTACTGTGTTTCCTTTCTGGTTTTTACAGCTGAATAGAAAAAATAAATAAAAAGTCATTGCGTTTTCCCTTGCATGGTATATTTGGTAGAACGGCTTAACTAAAATATGGTAAGATACTGTACCTGATACCAGGGATAACAACCAAAAACTGAATTTGCTTGAGCTTTGCATATCTGTCATTAGCACAATAAACTTACTGTAGGTCCCTGTTTAAACCAATAATACCGGTGAACACTCCATTGTCGGTTTCTATATAAGATGTGCCTACTTATCCGAACTCTCAGCTTAAAACCTCCAAAGTAGTGTGTCGAGAAGAAGCATGAATGCTAGATACTTAATATACGTGTGAACTGGTGAAACAGATACAACTCAAAGTTATATTCTACTATCCACTTCCATATTGGAGGTCTGTGTTTGCTCATGTTTGTTTTTGATGCCATTTTTATGCTAATTTAACTAAAGTTCTGTTTCATGCGAGGTGGTGATATAGACTGAAGAATTCATTGCTGGATTGAGCCTATTAGCTTGTTACACATTTATTGACCAGTCGTGTGAGTATATACTGAAGCAGCTGTCCGTCATGCAAAAACTAGGGTATGAAAAGAGCAAAGCTATAACCCCAGTACTCTTTTTTTCTTTGTACTTGTATAACTCTCTACCATCTGGTACATAATGTCTACTTGTTTCATTCAGGCAATGCCCAGAAGAATGCAGAGAGACTGTTGCATCCCTAATGCATGCTGCTGCAAGATTTTCTGATCTTCCTGAATTGCGTGACCTCAGGGATGTATTTCAAGATAGATATGGGAATGGTTTAGAATGCTATGTTAATCAAGTGGTACATCTTCAGATCTTTTATGTATGAGTTTTGATAAGCCCCGTGCTCCTTATATACATCTAACCAGCATGTTGACTTTTGATAGTTTGTTGAGAAGCTAGCCTCTAAACCTCCAGTGGTAGAAAAGAGAATAAAGTTACTCCAGGATATAGCATCAGAGTTTTCGATTCAGTGGGATTCTAAGGCATTTAAACAAAGAATGGATAAGCCATCAAGACCTGCTCAGGTATGGCTCTTGATTTATAGATTTTTACTAACCGAACCCATATCTTTCTTTTTTATTTTTAATTTTGTTTTATGTAAACTGCAGAATCAAGCAAATATACTTGCACCCTTGAGTGTCAATGATGACAAATACAAACATGCAAATGGAACTTATGTTTTCCGGAAAAATGACGAGCGTACTAAAGAAAGAATAGAGCATGCTCACGATGGTCAGGCGCTGCTTAATGATGGAAATTTAAACAATCCGTTTGTAAAAAGAGAAGAAAAGCGCCCTAAAAATAGAATGCAGCATGCTCATGAGCCAGTGTTACATCATGACAGGAAAGGGAATGGGAATGTTGGGAGGAAAGAGGTGTTGGACATTCCGTTTGTAAAAAGAGAAGAAAAGCGTCCTAAAGATAGATTACAACATGCTTGTGAGGAGCCGGTGAAACATCATGATGGAAATGGGAATTTTGGGGAGAAAGAGGTGGTGGACATTCCATTTGTGGAAAGAGAAGAAAGACGCTCTAAAGAAAGAACAGAGTATGCTCACGAGGGGTCGATGTTGGACAATGGTGGGAATGTACCAATTAGGAGAAAAGAGGGGTCGTTAGACATTCCAGTTGCTAAAAGAGAAGAAAAACACACTAAAGAGAGACTAGAGGATGCTCACAAGGGGTTGGTTTTGCACCATGAGGGGAATGGAATTGTTAAGAGGAACGAGGTGTTAGACATTCCGTTTGTGGGAAGACAAGAAAAATATGTCTATAAACCTGAAGGACTGACGGATAAGGCAGAGAATGGTGGATTTGGAAAGAATGATGCTCCCTTGAAGATGAAAGAAGTTTTAGATGATGATAGGGTAAACAGAGAAAGGAGAGAAAGACATGGTTACAAACAAGAGGCAGAAATTATTGACATTAAATATAATGATGATCATATATATAGGAGACATGAAAAGAGAAGTGCAAGAAGTTCCCATGACAGACGGCCAGAAAGTAATGGTCATATGACTCCTTTCCTTAAAGAAGAAAGGCCCGATCTTTTACATCGTGGAAAATCAGAACTCTCAGATGATATGGAACGCACATTTAATGGGAAAGTGGAAGAGGAAGCAGCAGTTAGGTCAAAGTCTTCCTACAATAGTTCTCTTCCTCCACCATATGTCAAATCAAACATTCCACCACCTTACAGCAAGCCTAGTAGTCACAGGTCTAAGCATACCAGTCTCGACTCGATCGACACCATTTCAGGCTCTTCACCGCAACTTAGAGGCAATGTGCTTAATAAAACAGATCATGATGTTAGGGAAGATCGGCATTACCAGAATGATATACCGTTACCTAAACCAAGATCAATGAGGAGGAAACATTCAAAGTCCTCATCGAGTCATGATGATGTTGGAAGCTCAGAAGATGCTCGTATTGTGAAGAGAACTTCAAGTAGCAGAAGAAAAGAAAGAAAAGGGTTACAGATTTTATTTGATGATGAGCACTACCATAGCCAAAGGGACGATGAGGAAAAAATGATGGATAAACTATTACTACATTATAGTAAAAAACCATCAACTTATGATGTCGCAAAGTTAAGGAGGAAAAAGTCTAGATCCAACACTAGCAAATCTCCATCTCCACATCACATAATCAAAGACGAGGTGGAAATAATTGCTCCTCCCATGAGATCAGTTTCACTTCCAAACGATCAAAGTGGTGAATCAGAACCTAAGAAACTATATGCGTGTGCCAACTCTTTTCAGCCAGATAATCAAGCTAAACATGTGCATCCAAAGTTACCCGATTATGATGATTTGGCAGCAAGGTTTGCAGCACTACGAGGGCGGTGAATCTAGTGGTGCATGTTCATTTTCTAATATAACTGATTGATTTGTGTATGCGTGGTAGGTAGTTTTTTCTGGTTGTTTTATAAGAGCAGGAAAAGAAGAGGATTATAGTGTCATCTCCCCCGCGACTGGATTAGTGTAGAGAGTTGATTGAGTTGTATTCGTGAAATATAATTCCGAGACAATACATGTAACATGTTTACATCGTATAACATCCACACATTTTATAATTCCAAGCTCTATTACATCTGTCTGTTAGACCATGCATATCTGATAGTATATTGATGGTGAATCGTCATTTGTATTTTAAGTAGCAGATACATAGTAGTTTTAAGATGGTGATTCAGATTAGTAGTTTAAGCAGGCAAGCAGCATACAGACTCGTCTGATAAAAATGTCTTCGTGAAGTTGTATTGAATCAGTCGCTAGGAAATTAGCTTTGAGATTAGGTATAAGAATTAGCTTTGAGATGGTCATTAACCATTTTAAATATTTTGTTCTAACACATTCAGTTAGATCTTTTGGTTATAAGATATAACAAGAGATTAAAAATAAAAGTTGCGTCTAAAATTTAACCATTTAACAAATGGGGTGGGATCCATTTAGTACACATATTTTTCAAAGATCAAATGGCAAAATACAAGCCATCCGATCTATCTTCATCCAAAGACCACGATTAAATATGATATTTACATTATAGGGGCATTTTGGTCTAATGTAAAAGCTTTTTTCCTCAAATTTTCTTATTTCCTCTTAATTCACAATTAGCATACAATAACAAATCACGATCCACAATTTTCCCTCTCTCCAAAAAAAAAAAAAAAAAAAAAAAAAAAAAAAAAAAAAAAAAAAAAAAGACACAAGACAGATACAAAAATCATCAAATCATCCATTAAATTCATCACTCATTCGTCGAATTAGGTCGAATGTCTTAAATTAAAGTAGATTTAGTCATGAAATCCTTTCGAAATTCATCAAAATCATTCAAATCCGATCAAAAATATCAAAATCATCCATTAAATTCATCATTCACCATCAAATTAGGTCAAATATCATTCAATTAGAGTGAATTTAGTCATCAAATCTGTTCAAAAATATCAAAATTATTCAAATCCGATCGAAAATCATCAATATTATCCCAGCTATGGATAATATTGGAGAAATTGTACACGTTAAGAGTGTTGAAGGTAGTGCAGGTAGTGTTGTTGATGCTGAAGAAATTGAGAGTCTTGAATTAGGTAGCTTAAATAGTGTAGGTATGGTTGTTGATTATGTTGAACAAAATCAATATATTGAAGGAGGTAGGGAGGTAGGTGATGAATGAAGAGGTAGCGAGGTTATGAGTGTTGATGTTGCTGAATGAGTTTGGATAGTTAAAGGAGGTAGTGAGGTTTTACGAGTGTTAATGATGTTGAACGAGTTCGGATAGTTGAAGAAGGTATACTCGCATGATGTTGGAGATGCTAAACGAGTTTGGTTTTTTGTCGAAGATGATCTCGGAAGTGGTGAAACAGATGATGAAAATGCAGCACCTGTTGGCGGTAAATCATTTGTGATTTTATTAAATTAGTTTAGTTTTAAGGTATATAATGAGATCACTTGTGATTTGCAGTAAATCACATGTTTAGAGGCTATAATTTGCAATTGCTACAAATCACATGTGTTTTGAAGCAAATCACATGATTATAACCCAAATCGCATGTGATTTACCCCAAATCACCTCACAAGTGATTTACCCCAAAACACATATGATTTTACCTGCAATTTTCAAAAATAACATGCTATTTTTTAAGAAATTTGATTAAAACAAATTTCAACCTTGTATATTTTTCAAATGTTGTAACAACACCTAAAGCGAGTTTAGTAATCCATTTGACATAAAGCACTTGTTATTTGGCCAAATAACATGTGATTTGGCATAAATCACATGTGATTTCACGCAAATCAGTTGTGATTTAGCATAAATCACATGTTATTTAGCACAAATCACATGTGATTTTGCACAAATCAGTTGTGATTTTGCCCATCACATGTGAGTTGGCACAAATGGTGTTTGTTTTTAGGTATAATTTTCTCACTAACACCATGTGTTTTTATATACTTTCAGGTAAAATATGGTATTTGTTCCATTCACTCATTAATTCATAAAAGTTTATCGGTGCTCCAAAGCCAAAAATATTGAAGTTAGGAACCCGTCAAACACTCATTTTGACGAGGTCCTTCGTCATGGTTCTCTCAAGTTCCCTAACATACTCTACTTGTTCACCTGTGTCGATTTGGGGTACAGTCAGTTCACCAGGAGGATCGTCCTCCTAATTCAAAGTTTTTTCCAGGAAGTTTCAACCTTGTTGACTATGACAAGAGCAGTACGTAGGAAGAGTGCAAGAGAGAAATCGATATATGCTAGTTTGAAGCCAAAGAGGAAATGCAAAAAAATGTGGAGTGATTATTTTTTTACTTTATAAATACTGTTAGTGCAAATATTACGATATTTAATCTATACAGTCTTGTTTGTTTTGATTGATGACAAACATGTAACTTGTAATACATAACGTAAAATGTACAAGTTACTTGTAATTACATTTGTCTCAACATACATTCAACACCTCTCGATGTCTCAATTCCTCGTATGTTACAACACAGGTTTGTACATGTTTGTTATGTGGCATTATGATCAAACACATTAACAAATCATTTAGAATGTTTAAAATACGTTTAGAGTCACTAAGTATTTTAATAGGTTAACCATTGTATTTCGAACCTGATTTTACATTTTGCATTCACAAGTATTTTATACAAATACATCTTTTGTAAAATGTCTAACAAATATATACTTTTATTTGTACAAGTAAACTAACTATAATATTCATACAAGTACTAAAGTTTACTTACACTTGACAAAATATATTTTATTTTGACAAGCACTCAACTAGATATTTTATTTTACAAAAGGTTACTTACATTTTATTTACAAGTAACTTACCTTTTTAATAAGTATATACATTTGTTTAAATGTATTTTTCATAAAAAGGAAAACACTCTTTTATTACCTCATGCATAGTGTCATCTAAATCTTTAAAAGATTTTGGAAGATATTCTAAGATATCAAATCTAATAAATTATTATATTTTTGATTACCACTTTTGGTTATAAATACCATCCCATGGTTTTCTCATATCTTCATCTCTTCCAACATACATTCTCTCTAACATTCTTTCATCACTTAGATCTATAGATAAACATGTAGTAGCATACATCAATCACCCTCACCATCACATGATCATAATGCTTCTAACATTCATCTTTGTTGTAAGCATATTTTACATTTTGATCAACCAAGGAAAGTTTAGAGATCTAGTCATCCTCATTCACCAAAGCATATCAACATATGAAGATTCAAGATCTCTTGATATCCTCATTGATTGAAGACTTTTTATTTAAGATGATCATTTAGATTAGTCATTCATATCCATTAGACATTTATGTCATGGATCATCATTGTAAACATTATTGCATCATCACAACACTTTCACCAAACTAGATTAGATGGGTTATGTGTTTGAACCATAAAACACAAGGTTTGTTATGTTGGGCCATAAAACATAACGGGAGTGGTTGTACCCGAAAAGAACTCGACATCTAGCTTAGTGTCGGAAATATTGTATAGGCGACGTTAGGTTGGTTCTACCTCGAACTAGAACCTGGTATTTAGCTTTGTACCGAAAAAAGTGTAAGCGACGATTATAAGGTTTTCTCCGCCGAGAAGGGAGCTTGTTGATTTAGTGAAGTAACTCTCGAGTTGGGTACTCGGGGAGTGGAGTAGGGCGGAGAGGAGATCCGTGACCGAACCACTATAAATCCTCGTGTTCGGTTTGCACTTTCATTTCTTTATCTCTTTACTTTTATAATTGCTTGTGATGTGGTTTGATGTTTATGCTTGTGTGACAACTTGGTTTACTATGCTTTATATTAGTCACAAACAATAATTGGTACTTTCATATTATAACAAGCTTCATAAACGATTTGATACAAAAGATCTAACGTTTTTAAACGGTAACGTATTCACCCCCTCTACGTTTTCACAATTGGTACCAGAGCCTCGTAGCTCTTATTTTCAAAACAAATGGTTTTTAAAATGGAGCACGATCCATGTATCAAATTACCATTGAAGCGAAATATAATATGAAAAATGTTTTGCTAATTATACTTAGAAATTTTGTTGTTAAATGTTTAGATAAGTCACATTAGTAAAAATAATAAACAAAATATGTGTATTATATTTTTTCTATCAAATCTAGTAAGTCCTACACTTTTTCGCAATGAGTAAGTACATTTTTCAACTTTCTGTGAAGACCACGGATTGGGCGGAACCAAAAAAAGGGCTCATTCCTTGTAAATTTTTGGTTCCTTGGTCTGCACAGTACGCAATTTTTTTGGCCAACTTAAAAAATTCATAACTTATTAACCGTAAGTCCGTAGGAGTCGAGCCACCTATCATTTTAAAGGGAATTGAGTCTACTTTCATTTAAAACTACTCTCATGACCTGAGTCTAATTTTAAATAAGTGAAATAGACCAAATACTACGAGTATGTCCAAGATATTAAGTTTCGCTTTAACATAAAAACTCAAAATTTTGAGTCAAGCAATTTAAGATGGTATTCTTAGAACATTGATATAATTTATTTTGAAACTAAATAATTATGTAATATGTTTAAAGAAAACTAATCAAGCTTGGTAACATCATCACATTTAAACGATAAATGACGAAAAGTGTTTTTCTTGTTATGCTATGCTAAATGACCACTTGTTTATGTTGCTTGCATATATGTTGCTTGCTTATTTTCAAATTGTTGTTTACACTTGTTTGTTTGCATAATATAAGTGTCAATCTTTCCATGTTATTTATTCGCTTGCTTGACGATTTCTTGTTTATGCACAATAGGACATTTGCTAGATTTTGTGCACTTAGTTGGAAAATTGTTTTACCATCACTTATAGACTTAGATCACTTCCTTTGCATAGGTTATACTAACATCTCGCATAACTTATGAAATGTCATGACTCGTTTAGCAATGAGTACTAAGTAAATTAGTCAAGTACTTTGAAAAATGGAGGTTTTAAGAGAGTGTTTGGTACAAGGACAAAAACAATGTTGTATGATGTAATTTATTTGTTTTTACTTTGTAGGATGATAATATGACTTAAAACAATGTTGTATGCTAACCGGTTTATGCAGGTGGATAGCACAAGTGTGTTATCAAATTTTACCCATTTTCACTTTTATGTGAAAATCGTTAGCCCTTGGTCAAAGTCTATGCTCCACTATGTTTGTATATGTGTTATCGACTTTTCCTAACTAGAAGTAATTAATGTCACATGTTTTAAGCAAAATTTCAGGTTTCGGAAAACTCCCCGACACCTAAAAAATGGGTCTGTGAACTTTTCTGGTGTCCACGGATTAGACGGCACCAAAATGTTGGTACCGTCTGTTATGCATTTTGGTACCGCCATACCTGTACAGACGGACCAGGCGGCACCAATTTAAGGGTTCCGCCTGTGTAAAGAAATGGTGCCGTGGATCCTATAGGTAAGTTGTTGAATTTTACTAAATCCCGCAATCTAATTTACCAAATTTCGTTTCTAGGATAGTTGTTAATGCATATCTTTCATATCTCACTCAACACATCCTCAATGGATTAACTTAGGATGTTTGAAATGATCTTAGACACTTCCATCTCATTAGAAACTATCATCTTTGTATGGATTAACATCAAATAAAACACATCTCCGTGAATCCTTAGTTCCATAAATCGACACATTTAGGATGGTCATTTTCACACTTCCAACTATTACTTCTCCTTAAGCTTAGCATTTCTTTAAGCAAAGTCAAAATGACTAAATCCTTAGCCTCATCACCTTCAAACAAGACACTTAAGAAAACCACTAGGATTAGCATTCGATCTTGTTGCTTCGTCAGCTTGAACTCTTCATCCTCAGACTCGTCACCTCTCAACATCTCATCACCCACTCGAGATAAGAACTTTCTAAACTTAAGTACTCCAACTCCAGCACCAAAATCACCCACCATTATGACTTTTTCACAACCATCCAAAAACACCTTCACTACCAAAGTTTCCAAAACTTGTACCTTTCGAACTTTGTGTAACACCACCAACATCTTCTCATCTATTTGCGGATAACTTAGATGACTTGCCACCTAGACTAACAAATCCGGACTCATTATTTGCAAAGATATCATACACAAGTCTAACATATGACTTTAGATATTGTTTTGTATCTACATGTATTGCCTCACTTGGTTAACATGAAAATAATGTGTCATCCTCCAAGACGATAAGCATTTACATCGAGTCATAACTCACATGTATGTTAAAGAGTCTTGCTATCCTCGAGTGCAATCTAAGCTCCATAGTCTCAACAAGGTAGGATTGACAACTTAAGTATTTCATCCGAAATATTCAAGTATATGCGACTTACGATTGTAGTCATTAAAAGTCATATCCGAAAAATCAACACCCAAGTATTTTAACAACACATGTTAAAACACTAATCCTAAAATGAATCAAACACTTATCCAAAACAAACAACCCACTGTGCCACTTATCCCTCTTTGACACCTACTATCCCTCTTCCATCTTTTGGCACTATTAACCATGTTGCTCATGAACTTCCAAGAGCATCCTTTAAACCAAACGTGCCCTTTCAAGATGAACCTATACCTCAGCCCCTAAGCTTCATAGACATGACCAAAACTTCAAGCACTTCACCCACTAGTTTTAGCAACCAATGAACCATAAGAATTAGTATCCGTACTTTTTTGTGTTCAACATCTATGAACAAATAATCAACCTAAGTATTTCCATAGCACAATAAACCCCTACATCACCACATCCTTATTTAGACACACTAGAAGACCTACCACCTAGATCAACCAATCCACCATCCTTACCATCATTTGAATTCGTTGAGTGTATTGCTCAAAAAGTCCTTGTGTCCAACACTTGTACTGAATCAAATGCACGTTTGAACAAACTCAACCATCCTTTCCCACATATAAGGACTTAGATAATTCATTATGGCTAGAACCTCAACTATCAAATGAGCATGGTGCTCTTGGTAATTGTTGTCAATTTCCACTAGGTATAAGTAGTACTACCTTCACAAATTATCAAAGTATTAGTAATAATTTGTCGTTAAACTTCTGCATAAATTTCGTTAAACCTTAAATCAACATTTTAACAACATATGTTAAAATGCAATCTCAAAGCCAACATCATACACCCCAAGCAACAATGACTCTTGAGGAGTATACATAAGAAACTAGAGTGAATTCCTCTTGTCATTATCTAGTGAATATAATCTTGAGACCAAGTTTATTTAGATGGGACTATCCGATTCAAGCACTTTGGCTTCATATCTTTATTTAGGAAAACATGATGTTTTGAAAAACATTATGCCTAAGAAATTATGCGTTAAGTATTCATCTTGTTAAAAGGATATTGTATATCCTATGCATTATTCTCTCCTTGCGACATAACTGGTTGTCTTACAAGAGATTTCATTACACCTCATTGGCTAAATGATCTTGAAACGAACAAGTTCTATGAACTAGTGTATCCAATTCATCTTGTCATACTTATTTTCATAAGCATGATGACTTTATCCCATGCGATAATCTCATTGGTTGAAAGATACTGTTTGTATCCATTTCCTTTCAAGCGTACATCATAACCTAACCTTGCTCAAACCTTGTGCACATTCAAGGTTAAAACTACACATCTCTAGAACATACACATGATCTATTAAAGTTAGTAACCTTATTTAGATTCTTGTCAAATAAAGTTCCAAAGAGCTTTCTTAAGAACATTCTTAATTTAACATATTCCATTCCCTAGTCTTAGATAATCAAATCACTTTTAAAGTATACACTTCAACGTAAAAGATGTCATCCATTAGATCATACAATTAGCTATGTAATTTGAGCAACCTTAGATTCTAAACACAAGATTAAAACATATTGTTTATCAATACACCATTGTTAAAATTCATGTGTATAACATGACATCTTCATCACCTTAGTTACATTGCATATTAGTTGTGTCACATTAAGCCAAGTATTGGTAAACTATCATCTTTTATGCACTTTAATAGGAAAAAGTAGGAGTTCCCATCTTTCTAACATGAGAATGACTATTGGAGAACCTATTGCACTAGAAACTCAATTTGATCTAACGCTTGAATTGCTTCCTGGAGAGAAGTTGGGTATGTGGAATCACCCGTAAAAATGGTCGTGTTTAGCCTTAATTGAGCACCACTAGTAATAGTCTCATATTCATTCTCCAACTTGAAAAATCTGTTTTCCTATACTTTCCTGAAGTAAGTGTTAAAACATTGATAGTTTGCCTCGCCTTAGGAATACTAATCAAACAAGTAGTATATATGACTTTTCTTTTAAAACCACTTGCATTGCACTTACATGTGTTGATTACATGTTCTTGTTTGACACGATAAGTTGATTTGACATTATCTTAGTGTTTGATAACTAGTCAAATGTGTAAACCTTAGTACGGTTTTATCTTTATAATGCTTGTATTCTTGTTTCATGCTACTAAACGTTTAAACCTAAACTTTATTTGCATGATACTTACTTTTGAATTATTAGCATGATTAACATGTTACTTATGAACTCATAATATGCCATTTTGTAAGTGATAATTTTGATATGATATATTTGTGTTTGAAAGTTATTAGTTGGCATTCATTATATCTATGTGTAGTACGATCCAAATGATACATGCTCCAAATTGTTATGTCTTAAACATGGCTTGCATGAATCTTTCATCTTGCTTCTTTTGCTTCTTTTCACACTATTTGTTTGCTACGTGTGCACATATAATCTGTCAAAGTGCTTTTGGTATGACAAACTTTTAGAAGCCTTTTTATCTTACAAATTAATCACATAGATTATTGTATATCCAAGTATGCTTAAGTGTCTAAGTCTAACGACAAAACAATCTCATAATGAAATGTCTTGAATAAAGTCGTATTCTTGCATAATATGATTGTTTTGATGCTATCTTGTGTGGTGATTTCTTGTCTACTAAGTGCAATGTGTTGTTTTTGCTTATATAATATGTTATAATTTGATTTCTATCATGTTAACATCTTTTGTCACTAACAAATTTGTTTTGTAGGTTGATAACAAATTATTTGTTATCTCACTTGGTTCTAACTTTTATATGCTCATTTTGCATAATCCCCTTTATTGCTACGTAGATTACTATTATGCTTTATGGGACCCCTACACTTGCATATAGTTCAAAAGCATATAGAATTAAGTTCTAGAGGGTTGGCTTTGCATTTTTGTCTTTCAACCGACCTCTTTCCAAATCTCATTTTTGCTTCCGCTTTCCAAAAATCATCTCCATCATTATTTAGTTATAACAATACTCTAATCCTCTTCACTTCCTATTAGGAAACCACATGCCTCATCATACGATCATCTCGTATTAATCGAGAAGAGGTACGTGACTTTAAGGATGAAGTTCATTGTATGCTAACCATCATCCAGAAAAACATCACTAAGCTCACCTTTTTCGTTAACCCGAATAACCTCCTAAACACTTTGTTGTCATTCCTTAATTGATACATTACACATTATGTTGGATGTCCACTAATTAAGGGGGAGAGAAATCCATTCACATAATTGTCTTTTGTCAAAATTTATGTCTCTTAGACTCTAAAATACCAACACATAGGTAAACACCACTTAGCTAAAACCGGTTCACGAAACCACAACTAGTTCAACCTTTTTAACTTTTTATCACAAGTTTGCACCAATACCTCATCAAGTGAAAAACGCATAATGTGTTTTTACAAAACGTCTTCATCTCCACATATAGGATTTTCCTTAAACTAGCACCTTACAACTTCACTATCTAGAACACCATCATAGGATCTTATCCTTTTCCCGCATATCATGCATGTCATTGTCAGTGCAAACGATATATTAATCAAAACAACCATTCCCAACACCTTTTCAACACGTTGGTCTATCCAACTCTCAAATGATGTCATCCTCATATAGGTACTCATTATTATTATTAGTATTTTTCATATTGTCTTCACTTATTTTCAATGTGATAATCATCCATGACGGTCAACACCATGCTAATACTACCTTTCCCATTGTCACCTAGAATAGGTCATCTTTATAATTCGTGTCAATCAATGAAAGAATTTATCTTCATGTTATCACTTTTATATTTTTTGGTATCTTCATTATAATACTCTTAGATAGAACGCATTATTGATTACTCTTGGGTTGAAGCATATGAGAACTTGCTCAAAACAATAGGTTGTTAGCATCAATAAACCATTCAAATCATAACCCTTATGCATCATTGAAATGCAATGTCCATTCATATTTTTTTCCTCTTGGCTTTGGTCACTTGACACGACGAAAGGATTGCATGAATCCATATTTTTATATTTGCTATACATACGAGTTTCTAACTCCTTAATAGCTTCCTACCTAATCACCACCACCTTCCATCACCACTTTCACTAATCATCACCACCATGGATTAGCGAAAACTTACTTTTGTAAATCTCGAGTCATCTACCATCACCACATGAATCCTACTAGTAAACCGACACCAACACTAGCACCACTAGTGGCACACCCGGTGGGAGACTCCATATCTTCTTTCTAGGAACTATTTTGTAGGCTTTTATCATATTATATTCTCACTTTTCTTATGATTGAAATTAGGAGACTACACTTCATGAGATCTTTGATTATATCATTTATCACATATATACATCTTATTTTTCTTTGTGAAAAGATGAAATATATTGCACTAATGTTTTTCATTGTAGGTTCATCATCATATACACTCGATTGTATATAACTTACTCATCTAAGGATGAAGTTTACATCAATTATTTTTCTTATTTTAGGTGCTTCTTGACACCCTCGAACAAGGAGGAATATCCTTTAAGCACTCATATTGCATCGTCTATACACTTGGTTGTATATGACATATTTGTCTAAAGACAAAGCTTCTATTATACTAATATTTATTTTGAAGGTTCATCTTGACGCCCTAGAGCAAGGGGAGCTTCCGTCAAGAAATTACTGAATGCATCTTATACACACTTTGTTGTATATCACTTACTCGTCCAATGACGAATATAGTTTTGCACTAATATTTGTTTTGTAGGTTTTTAATCATACCCTGACGCCTCAAACAAGGGGGAGCAACCATCAAGGGGGAGCATGCACGCATTTAGCATCATTCTCACTTTTCAACAAGCATTTGTGCTTCGATAAAAAGTGGAGAAAATAGGCTAACATTGCTATGCCTTTTTCTTTTTCATATATTTCTCATAATTTTTGTTGCATAAAACTAACCTTGATGTAGGTTAAGCCTCTTTATTTGATCCATGGATCCGCTACCAAACAAGGGACGGATTGAAGTAGACGATTTAACTTCACTAGGGATGATGCAAGCTCGCCTTTTTGGGGAGAAATTAAGTTAAACTCCAAGGACACGCCCTTTTTGTTTTGACAAAAGGGGGAGAAGAGTGTAAACGGAGAAGGTAATGTAAAGGTAGTAAGGATACAAGTAACTTTTAACATTTTACTTTCTATTACGATTACATATCTTTGTCATCATCAAAAAGGGGGAGATTGTTAGTGCAAATATTACGATATTTAATCTATACAGTCTCGTTTGTTTTGATTGATGACAAACATGTAACTTGTAATACATAACGTAAAATGTACAAGTTACTTGTAATTACATTTGTCTCAACATACATTCAACACCTCTCGATGTCTCAATTCCTCGTATGTTACAACACAGGTTCGTACATGTTTGTTATGTGGCATTATGATCAAACACATTAACAAATCATTTAGAATGTTTAAAATACGTTTAGAGTCACTAAGTATTTTAATAGGTTAACCATTCTATTTCGAACCTGATTTTACATTTTGCATTCACAAGTATTTTATACAAATACATCTTTTGTAAAATGTCTAACAAATATATACTTTTATTTGTACAAGTAAACTAACTATAATATTCATACAAGTACTAAAGTTTACTTACACTTGACAAAATATATTTTATTTTGACAAGCACTCAACTAGATATTTTATTTTACAAAAGGTTACTTACATTTTATTTACAAGTAACTTACCTTTTTAATAAGTATATACATTTGTTTAAATGTATTTTTCATAAAAAGGAAAACACTCTTTTATTACCTCATGCATAGTGTCATCTAAATCTTTAAAAGATTTTGGAAGATATTCTAAGATATCAAATCTAATAAATTATTATATTTTTGATTACCACTTTTGGTTATAAATACCATCCCATGGTTTTCTCATATCTTCATCTCTTCCAACATACATTCTCTCTAACATTCTTTCATCACTTAGATCTATAGATAAACATGTAGTAGCATACATCAATCACCCTCACCATCACATGATAATAATGCTTCTAACATTCATCTTTGTTGTAAGCATATTTTACATTTTGATCAACCAAGGAAAGTTTAGAGATCTAGTCATCCTCATTCACCAAAGCATATCAACATATGAAGATTCAAGATCTCTTGATATCCTCATTGATTGAAGACTTCTTATTTATGAAGATCATTTAGATTAGTCATTCATATCCATTAGACATTTATGTCATGGATCATCATTGTAAACATTATTGCATCATCACAACACTTTCACCAAACTAGATTAGATGGGTTATGTGTTTGAACCATAAAACACGAGGTTTGTTATGTTGGGCCATAAAACATAACGGGAGTGGTTGTACCCGAAAAGAACTCGACATCTAGCTTAGTGTCGGAAATATTGTATATGCGACGTTAGGTTGGTTCTACCTCGAACTAGAACCCGGTATTTAGCTTTGTACCGGAAAAAGTGTAAGCGACGATTGTAAGGTTTTCTCCGCCGAGAAGGGAGCTTGTTGATTTAGTGAAGTAACTCTCGAGTTGGGTACTCGGGGAGTGGAGTAGGGAGGAGAGGAGATCCGTGACCGAACCACTATAAATCCTCGTGTTCGGTTTGCACTTTCCTTTCTTTATCTCTTTACTTTTATAATTGCTTGTGATGTGGTTTGATGTTTATGCTTGTGTGACAACTTGGTTTACTATGCTTTATATTAGTCACAAACAAGAATTGGTACTTTCATATTATAACAAGCTTCATAAACGATTTGATACAAAAGATCTAACGTTTTTAAACGGTAACGTATTCACCCCCCTCTACGTTTTCACAAATACTTTTTAAGCTTTTTTTCATTTTAAACATTTGTGGATTGTACCTTCAGTTAAAACTGAGATGTTGATTGTTACTTGAGATACAAATTTTATTTTTCCATTATACTTAAATAAAAACATTAGATGGATTTTAATTTTCAGTATTTAATAAGTTGTTTTGTTGTAATTACAAGTTTGTTAAACGGTATCTGATAATCATGCCAAATCACAAGTGATTTGGCATAAATCACAAATCACAAGTGATTTGCCACAAATCACAAATCACAAGTGATATGGCCCAAATCACAAATGATTTGGGACAAATCACAAGTGATTTCGCAAAAATCACTTGTGATTTGGCGTAAATCACAAGTGATTTGTGATTTCGCAAAAATCACAAGTGACGTCGAGTAATAATTAAGAGAATCTATTTAAACATTCATTTCCTAAAACTTGGTCACGTAACCAAATATGGCCGCAAACACAATTAGATAGATGCTAAAATTAACGAAACTGAGTCAACTGATATCATATTTCCATTGATTACAAATCCACTAAATAGGTGTCCATAACAACACGCGACGTTTCATAGATCTACTAAAAAAAGTTCTATAACTATACGCGACTTTTCATACACCAACAAAAATTTGAAAAGTAAATCAGTATTCCAACAGCTACTTGTAGTAAAACACAAAAGACCTTAAAAAACAAACAAAAAATAGAAAATAGATCATTACTACAACCGCTCATTAAAATTCTCATCTCTGAACGCGTTCCTTCTTAACTATGATAACATGTTGAATGATCTCCCTTTGGCGCAGGCTTTGCCATTCACTTAGGATTAGCTTTTGGCCCAGGCTCCGCCTCATGCGACTTTACCTTTGCCTCTAGCGAATCCTGAGTAGGCTTTACCTTAGGCTTCGCCTTTGGTTCCGGTTGAGGCTCCGTCTGAGACTTAGCAAGTTTAGACATCTTTATACTCGAACCTACATTTGCTTAAGCTTCTTCACCTTATCCACATCAGCTTGTTTCTTTTTGTCAACATTTGTAGGAGACAAATCTCGTAGAATTGAAGTCTTGGTTTGCCTTGACCATTGGGGTGATTCACTAACAGTGCCACAACATCAGCGTATGGTGTTTGGGTTGATTGCTCGACGTGCTTACCCGTAAGCGACACTTTTTGTTTAGATTATCTGCGGATACTTGTTTTTTACGATTTTGTTGAGACACTTTAGAAACTTCAAGCACCTGTGTAAAATAGTTGATATTGTAAGATTGAATTATCATACTCGACGCGTGTCCATGCAAGGAACAAAAAACTCAATTACCTCGATGTTATTTGGTCACTAAATCACATGTGATTCAGTTTTATAAAATGGTTGTGATATAAATGGCATGTAACTGAACTAAGATAAATCTACATATGTTTCTTGAATACATTTCATGTGACAATCAAATTACTCAAGTTTGCTTGTATAGCAAAATGATGATGCGTGGGGTTTGGGGTCAAGAAGACTTCCTTTTCTACGAACAAGTTTTTCAACCCTCTAGGCAGTGAACCTAATCGTTGTAGTGTAGTATGTGATAAGCGCAGGGGATTGATTTCATTCTATAGAGGAATAAGAATGTTAGAAAGAGATATATGACGAGAAGGTGGGGTTGGGGAGATTCGTTTTAGTCTTTTTTATGTCTTTTTAGAAAGCAAAGTGTTAATACAAATAAGCCGTAAAAACATTTATTTATATTTTACGATCTTCTAATATTTTGTCGATAACAAACGTAAAACCATTTTAATGAAACAAATAAAATACGTAAATGATTTGAGCCAATAGTTTACTAACACACTTACATTTTCATGTAAAACACTAAAAAAGTAATATTGTTTACATCTTATAGAAATGCATATGTATAACAACTAGTGTTTACATAATATAGAAATGTACATATATTCTAATGGGTAAAAATCTAAGTCCTTAACCCATTGACTAGATACATTGAATATTGTTGGGTAAAACCCAAAGTCCATGACCCATACCCATGGAGCTTGATCCATAACCCATGACCCATTGCATGACATCATGCATGAAGTCATGTTGGGTATTATCCATGATCCATAACCCAAGACCCATGACCCAATGTCTAGATACATTGCATCTTGTTGGGTATTCATAACCCATGGTTCATAACCCATAACCCATAACCCGGTTTGCAACCCAAAATCCAGACTTAAGCTGACCAAGCTGCCGGATCCCTTGGATTGCTCTAGCCGAATCCCTCTGGGGAGGGATTCGTGGGAACCGTGGAACAGTAGAGAAATTTTCCTATAAATAATGAGCCATTTCTCTCTTGCAACTTACCCCTTTTACACATACTCTCTTTTAGTATTGTATTATCTCTAACCTCAGATCCAAAGGATCTTTCTATGCAGTTTTGTGTTTGTGTGATTCTCTAGGTTCCTCTTAAAGGCGAGATCACCACCTCTTGAAGTTGAGCAAGCTTAAGTCCATGAGTTTCCAAGCTTCGTCATCATCAAGACTCCGGAAGTTATCTTGTTGATAGTTCTTTCCTCCCTCCATAGAAGTGTTGTGTCGAAGGCATTAGTGAAAGGCGCCAAGGTATGTGTCGAAGGCATTAGTGAAAGGTGCCAAAGGGTCAAGTCGAAGGCATTAGTGAAAGGTACCAAGGGAGTATATTCGATATGGTGTATCGATGTACAAGATAGTTAGTTTGGGTTAAAGGATAGTGATATCCTTATGATGTTGTAATAAGGAGAGTGTCTCCTTTGGGTTAGTTGTGTTGTATTGGGTAGTAGTTCCTCCTTCGTAATGGAACTCGGTATCTAGCCTTGTACCGGATAAAGTGTAGGCGACGTTGTGATAGCTTTGGTTCTACCTCGTGGAAGAACCTGGTGTCTAGCCTTGTACCGGATAAAAGAGTAGGCGACGTTGTGAAGGCTTCTCCGCCACATTAAGGAGCTTGTGTTGTGTAGTGCTTACGAACTCTCGAGTGGGGAACTCGGGGAGTGGAGTAGGGCAAGGAAGGTGTCCTTGTAGCCGAACCACTATAAATGCTCGTGTCGTGGTTTTCTGTTCCTTACTCTTTATCTTTGTATTACTTGTTTATATGCTTTATCTATCATGTTGTTCCCGTTTCACAATCGTATAAGAACAATTAAAGCAATAAACCAACAGATTGTGAACAATGACTGAAATAATGTAAGTAAAAACACACTGAATAATTTTCAACTTATATATTCTTTATTAGAAACAAATCAAAAAGAATATATTACCCAAGTACTTGTAGAATAGTACTTGAGATTGAAATGACAAAGTATGGTATCTCCTCACTAAGCTCAGGCTAAGTCTGAGCACAACTACAAAGGAACCACTGAGCTATCTCAGGGACAGAGTTGTATTTGGAGGAGTGAAAGATGGCTTGTGTGTGTGTTTTACAATTAATCCACAAGCTTAAGGTTCTTCCATTCCATCTCTTATGCTATTTATACAAGTGTGGTTTTGACTCTATCCTAGAGGACAAACTGACAAGTTATAGAAGACAAAATACTGATGTATTTTGTCTCTGTTTACATTGGCTATATTGGGTAAGTGACAAGGATGCTTTCTTCTTGTTAGTGATGACACTGAGCCTGATAGTTAATGATTCAGGGAAAGTTTGACTTTGGTTGATAAGGACTTCGTCTTATCTGTTCAAACTTATCCCGCCTTGTCCCCCTCATTCTTCAGTCTTCATAGCCTGTCTTTAGTTTGTCTTCAGTGTTAGTAGTTGGTGAGGAGTTTCGGGATTCAGTGAGTTATTTTCATCACTCACTGAATCCACCATCTTCTTCTTGACTTAGTCTTCACCCCTTAAGTTCCGCCTTACTGAGTGGAGATACTTCTTCTTTGTCTCTTAATGAGTATCCTGAAGACAGCTCACTGAGAGACTATGCGCTCAGTGACTTGTTAATGTTTAAGGGATTAAACGCTTAGGGTATTTTCTATTCAAATCCTAGATAAAAGGGGTTTGGGTATTCACTAAACCTAACAGTCTCCCCCTATTTGGAAATACAAATAGCCTAAGTGTTTGATCAGTGTAAGTGAGCAAATGGCTTCTTCTTACACTGAATGTACTAATGAACATAATAAGGAACGCTGCATATTTTAACAAAACATACATCGTTTATTGATCAGATTACATCGTCCTTATCACTAGTACAAAAGATAAATGATACAGCATATGATGTCAGTCAAGATGGATTCCCAGTGCTTCTAGCTTTGGTTTCTTCTTGAGGAGTGTTTCTTTGTCAGGGTGCTCTCTTATCTTGGCATTCAGGTCAATGCAGAACCTGATGTTTTCTGGAGTTTGGATTTGAGAGGCCACTGGTAGGTAGCTTGCCATTGTAGCCACCCCTGCAAGATCAATGTCACTCCACCTTTGGAATGCTGGGTTCCCATAGACATCAATAAAGAAAAGTCCTCTTTCAGGATTTTCAATACAAAGAAAATTCACGAACTTCACTCCTTCAGGCAGCTCCCTGTTGAAATCAAGGCCAGGTACCTTGATTTCAGGTCCAGATTCAACCCTTTTACTCTTACCATGGGTTGGCTGAGACTGAGATCCTTTGTAACACCCCCAATTTCGTGATACGCAGCGGAATTCAAACTGGGTGTTACTTCATGGCACAACAGTCATAACAATAGAAAACGATCTCTAAAGGAGTCGTTTAAAAAGGATTTATCATTCGATTTATATAAATATCAGAGTTTACAAAAATGAGGTCCCAGTTGGTTCCATTGTTTACAAAATATAGTAAATAGGTTTTCGAATGATAATAAAATTTATAGCCTTCTTCAGTATCCTTGCTCTTCCGTGCCAACCTCGTATAATATGGACCTGAAATACATGCTTAAAACTGTCAACACAAAGGTTGAGTGAAATTAATAGAGTTTGTTTGATGGTTGAACACATTATGTTTGTAGTGTGAGTTATAAATTCACACCAATGGTTTGAAAACCAAAACAGTTATTATTAGACTAAGCATCATGCAATCAAGGCGTTAACGTGTTCCAAAATTAATTGGAGAAAATGTCGGTGCGTGCCCTATCAGGTAAAATTGCCATTTTTACCAATGTTACTCAAATATAGTGCGTTTGTTTGCCTACCCGGTCAACACAAACGGGATTCGTCAATCCCAATAGATCTATTCACAATATTCGCGCCCACTCTCACATAGTGATTAATGATTCATGATTAAGGGACTTAAGTTTGGCAAATGCGGAAACTTAGTGCTAATAAAACAATCAGATAAGTATAAAGTTTGAAAGCAATGTGTTCGATTTAAAATAAAGCATGTATCTCCCCCAAGGGTTTGTAAAACAATTAAGTAATAGAAAGTGGGGCTATGAACTCACGGTAATTCTTAAAAGTTTAGAGTACTTGTGAAAGTAAATGAAAATAGTTGAGCATGTATCTCCCCCAAAAGTAATTCAAAATGTATAAAAATAGGGGCTATGAAACTCACCTTAATAAATGATATCAAATGTATAATGAGAATGATGGATATGCCGTGAGAACTTCTACGAGCAACCTAAAATAGAATATTGCGACTTAGGTTTGAAATAATGTTTAGGAAAACATAAACCATTCTATATATATTTCTATGTTGATCATGATGTAGTCAATTATCATTTGGTGTTTATAGAAAGATCTTTAATATGTGAAAACATATTTAGTTTATAGATATCGTACTACCGTTCGGACCATCATAATTCAGAGGTCATGTAGTAAACGTTCGAGGAGCTAGGACACTTTAAATCGTAAATCCAGCAACTCGTCGATCCGTTTACCCAAATGAACCCTTCACATGAAGTTTCCTAGTGTTGTAGTGCTTAATACGTAAAACATGTATTTTTGATTACTTGATTATATGATATATTAAGAGTTTATAAATACAATAAATAAACTAACAAAGTTTATAAGTATTTAAATAAGTTTGAGTTTTATAAATACTTACCTTAAAATAGAATGCTTGAGTATTATGGAAAAATAAAATATTAGCGGAGCTTCGACGTAGAATTTGCAATCTTTGAAAACCCAAGGCTATTAGAAGATTATAACGACGTCTTTTTGGAGACTTGAAGATATTTGAAGATTATAACGACTCTTTCTTGAAAACTTCCAAGAACGAAGATCAAACGCTAGTTTTCTTCAAGAACACATGAATGTTCTTACAAGATCTATAAGAAATTGTTAGGAATTAGAAATTCCAGGTATTAAAGAGTCGGTCACCTCAAGTATATGTAATCGTTAGAAAGCTCGTAGTCGTAGTTATTTTAAGATAAGTAGTATTTAGTTAAGTAACACCGTGGAGGACGGACGGGTCTTTACCCACTGTATGCCTGATCCACATGTGTGGCGTTTTATGTAAGACTATAAATACTCTCTACCTCCCAAGGTAGAGAGTTGAGCTCATAATAATACTTTCACTTTCTCTCACTAAGTTCCCTAAACCTCTAACTTTCTCTCTAGAATTCCATCTATATTCTACCTTGTGTTAATGTTATGATGTGTATGTGAAAAGTTATATCCAACAATTGGTATCAAGAGCCATGGTTAGATCATATCTTACACATCTTTGGATTTCTAGTGTTTTTAGGTGGTTTTTGAGTTTGAAAAAGTTTAGTGGTTTTTGCATCATTTGATTGATTTCTAGTGTTAAAGCTTCGATTTTGGTTGTACTTTTATGTTTAGAATCATCAAAAGTGTTTAGGTTTTCATTTGGTAAGCTTGAATCATCTTGGTTGGGTTGTTTTTGGATTGAAAAGTGAAGTTTATTTGGTTTTTCAAGCTAGCGACTTAGCTCTCGGACTATTTTCTTGGTAGCGACTTGCTTCATAATTTTGTAGCGACTTACAGTGTTAAAGCTAGCGAGTTAGATCTAGCGAGTTAAAGTACAAGTAGTGGACTCTCCACTACGGGTAGCGACTTGGTGGTAGCGACTTGGTCTGTAGCGGAGTTGCTCTTTAGCTTACTTGCATTGTTAGCTTAATTTGAGTAGTAATTGTCAAAATTTTGCTAGCGACTTGAGTGTTAGCGAAGTTACCACTTAGCGACTTAATTTAGGCTAGCTTACTTGGAACTCTAGCGACTTAGCTGGTAGCTAATTAGTTGTTAGCGACTTGGTTCAAGAATTCGTAGCGACTTGGTTGATTTTTCCCGACAAAACTTCAAACGGCCATAACTTTTGAACCGTAACTCCGTTTTCAGCGTTCTACCCATCAAAACGACCGCGAGAACGAGGAGAATGGCACGCCAAATGAACTAACTAAAGTTCATTCGGGTCAACCTTCGAGGCCTAAATCCGCTCCAAACAGAAGTTATTGAGGTTTTTAAGTTTTTAGACCTAAATTTCTTAGGAAAAACGGGCATAAACCAATCCGAATCACAACCAAACAACATCTCTCTTATCCCAAACAATCTAAAGTCCTATAACACAATCGTCTTTCATTGTATCATTCCATCGGTCATCTTAACACCCTCTACCGGTCATTGCTTAACGGTTTCGTCTTGATTTTAGTAAAATCCCGCGAAAGATTCTATTTCTTGGTTTAAATCATAGACGTGTAAAATCCCGTGCATCCTTCCACATCATGTCTTACTCTACCCAAGATTTCGAAGTGCTTAAATGTATGATGTTGTGGACAACAATGATAATGTAGGCTACATTGAACGATTAAAGATGATTGAATTAAGCAATGAGGATGTGAGATATCCGTGTTCAGAATCTAATGAGAGAGAATCGCACCAGTCCAAGCTACAAAGTGCCATGCAAATGAAATGCAAAGATTGAGCCCTATCGCCTACTTCATCCAAGACCTCATTCAAATGTTATCCATAGCTGAGGATCGAACATGTAGTGCTCTTTTCCGCCAGGACTTACCTACATTGACAAGAAGCTTGCCGTTGAACTTAGAACACTTTAAAGCGCAACTTACCAATAAAGAGGTTCAAAAGGATGGTTCCAGTACAGCTCTTCAAGTAATCTACAAACAATTTCAAACCATTCATCAGTGGGGAATATTCATAGACACGATCAACACTTGACTGGAATTTCCTTCAAAAAACATACCGGAATGGAAATTCAGGAATTCATTGAGACATTTACCCAACTCATGGATAATGTGAAAAAGTACATTGAAGAATCTGCTCAAAAGAATGAAGACGTGAATGAGTGTCAGTTGCAGTTGAAAGATTGTTGTGATAAGTTGGGTAATGTATATGTTGAAGAATCGGGTGTTGCAATGCAGAATGTCGTGACAACAAAAATGATGAGTCGGATAATGGAAAATGGAATCTTCGTGCTCAAATTCAAAGAGAGAGAGGTGCACCGCACACAACCGTGCAAGTTAATGCAAAGGAACGCTCCATGGAAGCTTCGGATGTACCCAAGATAGAGATGCACTCACGTACTGTGCATGTCAATGCTCATGTAAGTTGCATGGATGTTTCTGCTGTACCTAGTTGTGCATCTTCTACTCAATATGATGATTATGAACGCATGAGTACGCTGATTTGTGCTGATGATTCCTTACCACCGAAGCTTAACATATATATGGATCAGGTTGCTATTTATGAACAGCGTGCTAAGTTTGAGTTGACCACCCGTGAGCGGGAAATGGATGTCCAAATACGTACAACTATTAGAAAAGGTAGGTTTAGAGAAGAAGTATTAAAACAAGAGTTAAACTCCTTACAAGAAAAGCTTTCTAAAACCGCTAAGCAAAAACACGAACTTCAAGAAAATGTTAAAATGCTTAAGCAAGAATTCAAGGCTAAGGAATCAAAACTTTTGAATGATTTTTCCAATCTAAAAACTTTGAAAAACAAGCTTGAAAATAAGTTGTACGCATAAAGGGAATACCATTCAGACTGCTCACATGATCACTAAGCATAGAGTCCTAAGCGATAAGCATAGCATTCCCCTTGTTGAGGAACCTAATCCAGAGGTAATTAAAAAGGCTAGAAATCCTCATAAGGTACTGTATGATGGTAATGAGATCCTTAAGCCTAGACAGAAACCTAGTTGCTGAGTGCACCGAGGAAGATAAGAAATCAGATGAAGTCACTAGGGAGAAAATGAATAAGAAGCTAGAAGATCCCGAGTGTAAAAAGAACAAGATAACGATAAAACCCCATGATTACACTAAGGAAAATTGGATATCCTTAAACATGTTTAAGCCTCGGACTCTATTGACCCCTGAACAAGTGTTCTGGAAAAAGGATATGGACTTGCAAAAGTCGAAAATCTTGTTGAAAAGAATCCCCCTTGTAGGAAATTCCTAAAGCGACTGTGTATCCTCCAAATACACCAATGCATTTAGTTCCTAGAACTATTGCCACTAAGAGCAAGACCTTAATCACCCAATATGTTATTCTTCAACTATTTGTCGATTTTGAGAAAACTTGTAAGAAAAGGATCACACCCACGGGATAACTGAAGGGGAAAAGGGTTTTGAGCAAATGAAAGAATGTTATTTAACCGAGGTCATGCCTTTCTTTAAACAACTAAAAGATCATTTTGAGAGTCTTAAAGAGGGGACAAAATCGGATATTAAAGAAATGGAAAAGGAATTTGATGCAATGGTAGTTGAAGTTAGTGATTATGAGCGTGCACTAAAATATAATGAGATTGAGAGGAAGAACTTGCATACCTTAAATGAGACTCTTATTACTGAATGTGTTGCTCAAGATATCTTTTTCACGGCTTCAAATTGCTCTATTAATGCTTCCAAATTTCATGAACTATCTGTGGCCCTGAAAGTCTCCCATGATCGTGTCATTGAGCTTGAAAAACTAATTCTAAACTAAACGAGAAAATTGAACTGGATGATCACGACAATTTGTTTAAACATTTTTCTAAACTAGAAGTTGAGCATTTTAATTTACAACTCAAATATCAACATCTCAAAGAAAATGTCAAAACTTCAAATATCAAGACATCTTCGGATGCTCCAGAGTTTGATGCAGTTTTTCAAATAAACAAACGTGATGAACAGATTCAAGCTCGCAACACGATCGAAAGTTGAAAGCCCAAATCTCTCAATTAAAGGGTCAAAAGAACAATATGACAGCTCCCAAATGCCTCCTCCTTTAGATTCTCGGAATTCTCAAACGTTTCATCTTCAAAACCTAGTAAATGCTTTACAAAAGGAAAACGAAAGTTTTCTAGAAGAAAATGAAAAGGTTAAACGACATTTTAAAGAGTTATATGATTCAATAAACGTCACCCGTGACCAAAACAACGAAAAAAATAACGTCTTTACAAAAGGAAATTGAGAATCGAGAAGTCGGGAAATGGGAAACTTCCACTTGTTTTCAATAAGAATGTTGTCTCAAAATCACCCTTAGATTGCAAATACACCGTGGATGTGACTTAAATATATTCCTCCTCATCTTAGGAATAATGAACATGCTTTTCATGACTCCTGTGCTCACCTTAAGGATAGTCTAGAATGTCTCCGTGAGATTGTCGAAGAGGATTTCATTAACAAACCTCTTGATAGTGAAATTAGGTTTGCTTGCCTCCGGGCCAAACGATCTCAAGAGTTGCTTGAATGTGTAATTGCAACATGTCCAAAACCCTTAGGTGAAAAATGCAAAGCTGTGAAGCCTTGTTCTATGCCTAGTGCCAAACAGGAAATCCGTTCTATGCCTAAAGCCAAGCATGTGACCCTTGATATGCCTTGTTCCATATCTAAATTCAAGCAAGCAACCTGTGATGTGCCTCCTAGAATTTCAGATCCCAAAGACTTCTAGACCAGAATGCGAAAGTAGTGAAGCCAAGGAATGTTCCCATCGTTACTTCTACAGATGTTAAGATTGACACTAAAGTTAGCGGGTCAAAACCTAGAAGCTATGCAAAGAAGGATAGGATTACGCAAACTAAAAGTGTTCATGATAAGGAAGTGAAAGAACATCATAGGGACAAGAAGTTTGATTTGAACAAAAAGAATCGTGTTAGTTCTAGTATTAGCTCTAAGCTTACTAAAATTAATTCGAGGCCTTATGCCGCTCAAAAACATGCAAAAAAAAATGTTTAATTTCTGGTAATCATGATAAATGTGATGTGTTATTTCTGAGGTCTAAGATTCATAACCCGGTTAAGAAAGTTTGGAGAGCGAAACAGATTAAGCAATCCTGAAACCTACAGGGAAGGTTTTTACCAATGTAGGATTTCAGTGGAAGCCAACAGTTCGAATATTCACGAATGGCAAACCTTGCCCCTTAACTAGATCCACTATGCCTAGAGTAGTGCCCGTTAAGGTTTGGAAGCCAACTGGTAGAACAATCCCATTAAGCACAAAATGTCCCTCGACTAAGTCCGATGCTTCTACTAGTTTAGCTCCTAGTGACAATGACATTGCACCTAGGGTTTCTGCTGATTCAAAGATTGTTTGTAATAACCAAAAGGACCCCATGAGCACGTGGGGATCCAATGTTTCCAATTCTATGTTCGTCTGTTATCCAAAGCAGGTCGTACAAGTCGCCCCTTGGTATTTGGATTCGGGCGGCTCTAAACATATAACTGGGCTCTAAACAATGACGTCCTGTTCACATCAGTGCCTCGTTCTTCATCATTATGACGTCCTGCTCACATTCGTGCCTCGTGACTTCATCATTATGGTGTCTGAGATAACACTTCAGCCCCGTTCCTCAAAGAAAAGAAAAGTGTACGCTTCAGTGCGCTTTATCTTCAGCTAAAGAGAAATTCTCTCATGAATGGCCATACTCATCTACATTCTTCATCAACAAGCTTCATGTTTTGCCACGCTCATTCAGTCATCAAGTGGATCTATGATCATTGGTGTATACTCTTATTCACTTGCTAAATCAAAATGGCAACTTCGGATGCAATTTTTGAGGGGAGAAGAGTGAATATACTACATGATGATGGATGTTTGAATAATGGTTATAAGACTTTATTTTTGATGATGATGAGTGTTTATTCCTTTTGATTATGAGTGAATATACTAAGGATAACTGGGATTCATTGTTTTGATTTTTGATGACTCTCCTCCAACGCCTAATGCTTCACTTACTAAGGATAATTGGGAATCAATGTTTGGGATTCATTGTTTTTCAAAGATATGTTTGATGAGTACCTTCAACCTTCGACGAATGTTGATCATCCAAATTCAAGCTCATGCTCCGGTTTCTATTGACTCAACCGGGTTCATCATCAAAGAAGTACAACTCAGACTACTAAAAAAGCCCTATCTCCAGTTATTCCTCAAGGCGTTGATAATGATTATCATAATATTGCAGTTGCACTCATGAATAATGATCCGCTTTTTGGTATTCCTTTGCCAAATCTTCACGGATTGTTGTTCATGGATAATGATCCGCTCTTTGGTATTCCTTTGCCAAATCTTTACGGATTATTGTTCCTCTCATTGTGCACGCTATAAATCAACCACATGAACATTAAGGAAAATGACTACCTCATTCGCCAAGACATTTGTGGTGAATCTTCCGCATCAGTCTCTACATGAATACTTTAAGGAAGAATGCATTAATGTCGAGAAATCATTTGTTCCGGTTCATTCAGTGGATCGATGTACATCCGGTTGTACATCTATTCACGTGTTGGGCATTTGACACAAGCTGATTACTTCAGAGTTAATCAATTATCACTTATTTGAGATTGAAGTTAAAATTCACAAAGGCGAGCTTAAGATGCAAATGCATGGAATTCTTCTTCAGTTTCAAGTTTGGTATATCAGTTTTCTTTTCTGGTCACTTCAAATTGTCTACATATGGGTTGATAAAGATAGTCAGAGAGAGTTTCTATCGCAAGTGGTCCTATGGCTCCGGACACTCCCAGACCCGCACTTCAAGACATTCCCATTAGTTCATCCCTTATACCAAATTCTTCTTCAGAAACTCCATATGTACCTCCATCTGAAGATGATTTAAAGAAATTGTTTGATCCCATGTTTGATGAACATTGTGAGCCAAGTGCTAATGACCTGACAATTCCTACTTCAGAGGTTGCTCATATTCCTGTGAATGACGTCAATCCTTCAATCTCAATATCATTAAGTCAAGAAGCGCCGATCAATTGTCTCATCAAAAATCATCAAACTTCAAGGGTACATCATGGAACTATGTCTGGTATCAATAATGAAGTTAATCCCTTTGCTACCCCTGAAGATGCTCCATTTGAAAATGTATTTGCTCCTGAATCTTCATCGAACCATCTTCTTCGTGAGACATCGACTCGCTACTTTAGTCCCTCAACCTCTGCCACATGAACACCTTAGTAAATGGACTCACGATCATCCATTGGACAACATCATTGGAAATCCTCTCATCCCGTATCCACACGGAAACAACTTGCAACATATGCCTTATGGTGCTTCTTCAACTCCGTACTCTCTAAGATCGAACCAAAAGATGTTAAAACCGCCATGGATGAAGATAGCTGGTTCAATGCCATGCAAGAAGAAATTCATGAGTTTGATCGACTTGATGTATGGGAATTAGTACCGCCCAGATTGTGCTATGACCATTGCTCTAAAGTGGATCTTCAAAGTGAAACTTGATGAGCATGGTGATGTGTTAAAGAACAAGGCTCGATTAGTTGCTAAAGGATACCGCCAAGAGGAGGGTATAGACTTTGAAGAATCATTTGCTCCAGTGGCTCGAATCGAGGCAATCGGAATATTCTTAGCTAATGCTGCAAGTAAGAACATGGTAGTCTATCAGATGGATGTAAAGACGCATTTCTGAACGGAGATCTTAAAGAAGTTGTCTACGCACCAACCTGAAGGCTTTGTGAATCCAGAGCATCCTACTCGCGTTTATCGTCTGAAGAAAGCTCTTTACGGTTTAAATCAAGCTCCTAAGGCATGGTATGATACGCTATCAAAGTTTCTTCTATCAACCGGCTTCAAGAAAGGAGCAGTTGATCCAACATTGTTCACCGTAAAGTCGCAAACATTTAATTCATGTTCAAATATATGTTGATGATATTATCTTTGCCTCGACTGACCCAATGAATGTGATCGTTTTCAAATGAAATGGGTTCCAAATTTCAAATGTCAATGATGGGACAAATGTCATTTTTCTTGGGATTACAAATTTCACAAAGTCCGAGGCATTTTCATAAATCAATCTTAATATGCAAATGAAATTTTAAAGAAATTTGGATTTGTATCACGTGACACCGTTGACACTCCCATGATTGAACGACTAAACTAGATGAGGACCACTCAGGGATCATGGTAGACCAAATGAAATATTGTAGTATGATTGGATCCTCGATGTACCTCACAGCAGGACTGCACATCTTGTTCGCCTGTGCATGTGTGCTAGATATTAGGCTAAGCCTACTAAAAAGCACCTTGAAGCGTTTAAACGTGTCTTTCGGTATCTCCAAGGAACCATCAATATGGGACTATGGTACCCGAAGGACACCGGTATGTCACTAACGCCTATGCAGATGTGATCATGCAGGATGTCAAGATACACGTTGAAGTACATCGGAGGTGCTCGCTTTTGGGTGATAAGCTTGTGCGCTGGTCTTCAAAGAAGCAAATGAGTACTTCTATTTCCTCTACAAAGGCTGAATACATAGCCATGTCATCTTGTTGTGCTCAAATCCTTTGGATGAGATCCCAATTATCGGACTATGGCTTTGAATTCAACATAATCCTCTGCATCGCGGATAATAAAGTACTATTGCTCTCTCATGCAACAACTTACAACACTCAAGAGCAAAGCACATTGACATCCGACATCATTTCATCAGGGAGCAAGTGGAAAACGGTGTGGTGGAACTCTATTTTGTTAAGTCGAATACCGCTTAGCGACATCTTCACCAAAGTTCTTCCAAGAGAACGCTTTGAGTTTATTCTTCCTCGACTTGGCTTGAAAAGCCTTCAACCGTAAACACTCAAACGCCTTCGTGAGGAAGACGAGGAGTAAAGGTCTTTCCTTCATCTATATATTTGTATATATTTATCCAAAAAGCAAAATACAAAATTATAAAACCCTATAAAACCAAATAGAAAAATATAAAACTTTCAAAATCCATAAAAAATCTGAAAAATTCGAAAAAATCTTCAAAAAATATTGTTTTTTTCATGCTTTCTGTTCGATAATATCTACGGTCTTTGATGTTGTCATTCAAAGAATGACACGGGACTTTAGATGTTGTCAATTCCAAAAAAAAAAAAAAATCAAAAAATCAAAAAATTATGTTTGAGAGAAAGAGAAAAAATGGTTTATTGTCATTTTCAGGCAATAACCCGGTTTTAAAAGAAAGAACAGAGCCATGTTTTACCATGTTTTCAAATTCCATGCTCGGATTCTATAACATTTATCTGCTGAAAACTAAATGCTTTGAAAAATAACTCGGTCTCTATTTTTGATAATCATCGGGACTTATCTGTCAAAATCTCTATCGCTCAATCAACAACCTATGTCATTGATTGAGGGGAGAATGATTTCAATTAAATTAAAAAGTTATTTGGCATTAAATTGTTTTCAAAAGATGTACATGCATGTTTAACCAATGGAGTTTAAAATCTCAACATCGATCCTTATCGCTAAAACGCTTTCATAAACAAGTCACAATTCTCCTTAAAAGCTTTCAAAATCAATTTAAATCTACAGAGATCACAAATCTCAAATGTTTTAATAATTGTGATCGGGGAAGAAGTTGTGATTTAAATAGGATTTAAACTGATAATTCGATAAATGGTTTCTTAAGTGATTAGCATGTTAGCCTCCCCGTAAGTGACAAACGATTTCAAATTTTCCATGCACACATTGAGGGGAGCATCTATATTAAACCACAATGATTTGAAACGTGATCACTTATCTCAATGTGTGTTCCTCTAGTATGTGAAAAAATCTTTTCAAATCTCGAGGCACATATTGAGGGGGAGCAAAATCATGAAAACCTCATCCTTCCCCAAAATGCTTTATCTACTTGATTCGATTTGGGAAGTGATGTTGATATCTTTTAGAAAATGGTAATCAAAGAAGTTAATTCTTCCTCTTGCCTCCGTGTGCAAAACAATTTCAAACATTTGATGCACATGTTGAGGGGAGCACTTATTCTAAAAATATCAAAAACAATTCAGGTACAAAATGTTTTGATAATATATCACAAGTATCTGGATTGATTTTCAAATGGTTTTCAATTGGTTCCAATGGCAGATGAACAATACCAAATAGACCGACCAACTTTACTTTATGTACGATGATATAAGGATGTTAAGGTTAGGTATTGGTTCCCATGATCCGCCAGAACCGAGGGATCTACCAGGAACTATCCACTAGTTAGTGTAGAGTTCTTGGTATGATAATAAAAGGAGAAAAATGAGAATGGGAAGAGTGCAGATCGAGACTGAGCTAGTAATGGAATAAACCCAACAAGGTTCTAGCTATGAAGTCTCGGTAAGCACTCAAGGGGTTGAAGAATTAAAAAGAATTGAATGAGAAAAGGGTGAAAACAAATAGCCCTCCATTTATTCAACCTTAGGCGAAACCGGTTCAATTCATATGCTACTGATGGTAACATCGGTATTGAAGACAAGACGTCATGGACCCAGTGACGCACTGCACTTCATCTTCCCAAACCACTCAAGTTCCTCTTAAAAGGACTTGTTTCATTCTCACGGGGAACCGACATTATCTATCGACTTTCTCTTAGAGATTGTTGATATTGAAAAAGGAGACCCTCTCCCTAGTCTCCGGCACAGGATCCAAATATGCACAAATTGAGTCTAGAGCCACGAGATCATCAATAAATCTCATTAGGACACTTTCAATGAAGACTCTCTGTTTCACACAATGTGGAAAGAGAGATTATATCTTGAGTCCTACGAATTATCCTTGTGGTATTGCCGTAACATCCGAAAGTGATGTGTTTACAAATTCACTGTGAAGATGGAAAGCCTTCTGGAGCCAACATCTAACAAGCTCCCGGTAGGTGGCATGTGAGATCTATTATACAGATCAACCATGTGACAACTGAACGGAAACAATGGGGCGATTCAATCTTTTGAATCAATCCGTTCAGTTATGGATTGACGGATACCTTTGAAAAACCGGTCTTTGTGCTTTAAAATTCTTTTCATTAGCACGTCGACCGTGTACTTATTTTTCAAATCAAAAGGTATTTTATGATTGATAATTGATTTTCATTAAAACCTTCGCTGTATTGCAAAAACAATTTCTATTGAGCAATACTCGATTGCTTTTCAAATATCTTTTATCAATCGTGGACTCAAATTCGCCGGTTCACTCAATTCGTTGTCTTCTGAGATGTTCCGGTTTGAGAACAAATAGAGCAAAACCCCAAGGAAATTCTTCGAATTATACCGATCACAGCAAGACTTGTACCGATCAACGGGGAACCGTAGGCCGTGTACCTCAATTCAACGAAAGTGATCAAAGACACTTTCGTGCGCTTTATTGCTAACTGTCTTATGCGTACACCCCGACGCTTGCACGAATGATGCGTCAATCCATAGCCGCATGCTCACTCAACACATTCATCTCAAAAGAATTCATGATTAGTGCATCAATGACTCGATATTTTCACTTCATGCTTCGCTACGCCGCCAATATCATGATTCAACAAATGCTTCCGCTAATCTGATGAGAAGATATCATGATCCAGAATGTGAGCATGTCGGTCCTAAAGTCACAACATCATACAATACCAACACCACAATGGATGTATCAGAGATTTTCTACTAGCCGATGATCTCAAAAGCTGGCTCAACATTATTATCACGTGGATCAGTAAAAGACCTCCACTTGGATTAACCAAACATGCAATGTGAAGAATCAATGACTACGAGCTTAGGAACAAAGGACAACATCAAGAATGCAAGAACAATTGTTAATGTCATATCTGTTTGTATTCAATGTAATTTTAGTGCATGATTGAGGTGACCTCCCTTAGGGGGAGATTGTTAGGAATTAGAAATTCCGGTATTAAAGAGTCGGTCACCTCAAGTATATGTAATCGTTAGAAAGCTCGTAGTCGTAGTTATTTTAAGATAAGTAGTATTTAGTTAAGTAACACCGTGGAGGACGGACGGGTCTTTACCCACTGTATGCCTGATCCACAGCCCGATGTGTGGCGTTTTATGTAAGACTATAAATACTCTCTACCTCCCAAGGTAGAGAGTTGGAGCTCATAATAATATCTTTCACTTTCTCTCACTAAGTTCCCTAAACCTCTAACTTTCTCTCTCTAGAATTCCATCTATATTCTACCTTGTGTTAATGTTATGATGTGTATGTGAAAAGTTATATCTTACAGAAATTCCTTTAGGTTTAGGACTTTAGATGTTAAGAAAGGGGTGGTGCAAGAAAAATGAAGTGATTTAGCTTGGTATTTATAGGCTAGAGAATATGGTTAACTATATATTGGGTTAAAAACTAACCATGGTTAAATTTACACATGTAATGATCTAAAGAAAGCATGCTTAGGATTTTGACACCAAGGTGATGACTCCCCCCCTAATTTCGTTCATGATAAGATAGGATGACTTTGGTGGATAGTTTTGGTATTATCTTGGTTACGGAGTGAGTTTTGGTTCCGTTAAATGCTAACCGAAGCCATAAAACGTAAAACCGGTATCGTAAAAATACGAAATTTGTAGGAATGATAAAACTTATCATTATACTTCATCTAAAAATATAAAATGGGTGATAAGTCTCATTGGGTGCAAAAACGCTGCTTAAAGCTGGAAATACGGGTAAAAACGCGTAATTCGCAGCTTTATCGAAAAATCACGAAATTTTAGGGAAACGACCGTGAATTTATTTAGAGTAGACTAAAATTAGTCTAAAAGTGATATGAGATGTCAAAATGTGGTTTTCGTCATACGCGGAATAACTTAACAGTTATTTGTGAAGTTTAAAAGTTACGATTTAAGCAAAATGTAGAACGTACAAGATTAATTCCTTTATGGTCAAAGGAGGAGGGAAATATGTTTGAATTTTCCAAAAAATGTAAAAGTTTCAAAAACATATTAGAAACACAGTGCAGGAATCGTTAAGTCTGGATTTAAGTAGAATTGTTTAAAACGAAGGTTTAGTTTTGTTCTGTGCTGGGCTTATTTGGTAATATTAAAAATAATAAATCTTAAAAATTCTCAAATTAATCATGAGTGATCTAAAAATTTATCTGATGCGAGGAAAATTGTTAGAGTTGATTTTCGTTATGCGCGTGATGTTTAAACGGCGGACCGTCTAAAACGAAACTTTAAAACGATGTTTACTTAATAACTTTTGCGAAAATGATCTAACGCTGGTCGAAATCTCAGGTTATTACTAAAATAATTTATCTTACGAGAATCTGGATTAAAAATTTTACGGGATGAATAGTGAAAGTGAATAGTAAATGTGAATAGTAAATTCTCGAAAATGAAAAGTAACCTAAAAATGCGGGTGGTTACAGTCTCACCCCCTTAATGGGAATTCCGTCCCGGAATTCAGGGTGTGTTACCCGATGTTGAATTGTCTAGGGAAATGTGAATGTATACGCCAAATTCTAATCTTTGTGTTCTCAAGTTTCTAGTAATAGAATGTATTATGTACCATGTGGCTTAAGTTGATAACATAAAGGGTTTTGTTAAAATCTTATAGAGTCCAATATACCTAAAGTTTGGCTTTTCCCGATTCTCAAAATGAATCATATCTTATTGTATCGAGGCTATCAATAAAACCTTAATTTCTAACATGGAGTTTTTGGTGATAGTGTGCTGCAGGGAGCCTAATTTGTATTTGTATGGTTTCATTAGTTGTTTCGTGGGTGATCTCTGAACACCTTAGTCCAGCAAATGGTTAACTAACACATTCGTCTATATAGTGCCTCAAAATGGAATAGTTTTGTTGTTGTTAGGGTAACTATTGTTAATCAAAGGTGTAAGATATTGTTGATGTGAAATGGTTTATAATGATGTGAAAACTGTCGTCGTAGGGAAAGTCTTGCTAGTGGCAAGTGGTTATCCAAACCATTTCTAAAGTTGATCATGTCTTAGGTTGTTTCGAGATGAAGGCTATATTATAGTGTTTATGTCTACTAGTGTTTCAAAGAAACGTGATACTGTGAAGTTTTACAATACTGACTTATAATGGGGTTCAGATAATGATGTGATATGTTGACGATTAGAAGAGTGTAGCGTACGCTTACTATTATTCGTAGGTAGAGATGTCAAGTTTTCTTTAAAATCATAAGTGGATTGTAAAGGATTATGGCGGAATGATATCCTTGAAACCTAATCAGGCTAGCACTTCTAAGAAATTACGAGAAGATTTGATGACTATCCCAAGATAAAATTTCAAGAATGAAATTAGGTAGTATAAATGAGATGTTAAGATTTTGCTGAGTGGTAAGACACTATCGTGTCTCTAGATCTTTTTAATGAATTCTGGTGGTTTATCGAGTTTAAGAAGGAAATTAACCTGAATATAACCCTTGTATAACTATTCTCAGTGTTTGAAAAATTTAAGTTGAACATAGTTAATCAGACTATGATCCATTATCCCAGGGTTAAATATAGGTGATTAGGCTATATTTAGCCGAGGTTCGATAAAATTTTCAAATACCTAAATTAGGTATACTTGTGATATGTTCATAGCTTTTGAGAAATTGTCCACTAAGCAAAGGCGATATCAAACCATCCAGTTGCAAGTCCTGGCCATAAAAGACTTGTAACCTATGTGTTTCACATTCCATTGCATAGAAGATAGCATGGGTAGATACGTGTGGAAAGGAAATTTTAAGTAATTCTAAAATAGTTTATACTCGGCTAGCATCATGGACATCTAACAATGAAGGTTTCAAAAAAAAATTTGATGAATGTAGAGAAAGTTTCTGAACTTCAGCTTTTGTATATGATGAATTAGTTTGTCTTTTAGAAATCTCATTTCTTGTATTTCCATTAGGGAAATTGATAGACTGTGACGGGTTTCATGTAAAACAATATCATATATTGTTTATAAGATAATTTTTAGAGACCATTGTATAACTTACAATATATGAGGAGTAGTTGAGACCATTGTGCACCTCACAATGTCTAAGAAATGATGGAGAGATCATTGTGTACTCACAATGTCTTGAGAAATGATGGAGTGATCATTGTGTACTCACAATGTCTTGAGAAATAAATGAGACCACTGTAGGATTTACAGTGTCTGAGAATGTAATAGAGACCACTGTAGGATTTACAGTATCTGAGAATGTAATAGAGACTACTGTATCTCACAGTGTCTTGAAATATGAATGAGACCATTGTATCTCACAATGTCTGGGAAGTAGGAAAGACCATTGTAGTCAGTTACAATGTCTTGGAGGAAGTTTCGTAATCCTAAAATGCATGACTAGATGCATGATTGGGAGATTAGGAAAAATATGATTGTGCCGTAATGCCTTAGAATAGGCATACGCAGATATGTTTAGTCTATCATTTAGCTAAAATAATTGAAAATATGACTAGTGTATATGTCAATATACTAGTATGTTTTTGTAGCTTAAAAGGTTCAAAAGTCACATAATCGTCAGGAGGATGGAAGGCACGGAGAACGGAAGGCTAGAAAATGTTTTTGTTTGTAAAAGTAGTTATAGTTTAGGTCACAATTAGACTCGTTTCTCTATAATTAAGGCTCTGATACCAATCTGTAACACCCCCAATTTCGTGATACGCAGCGGAATTCAAACTGGGTGTTACTTCATGGCACAACAGTCATAACAATAGAAAACGATATCTAAAGGAGTCGTTTAAAAAGGATTTATCATTCGATTTATATAAATATCAGAGTTTACAAAAATGAGGTCCCAGTTGGTTCCATTGTTTACAAAATATAGTAAATAGGTTTTCGAATGATAATAAAATTTATAGCCTTCTTCAGTATCCTTGATCTTCCGTGCCAGCCTCGTATAATATGGACCTGAAATACATGCTTAAAACTGTCAACATAAAGGTTGAGTGAAATTAATAGAGTTTGTTTGATGGTTGAACACATTATGTTTGTAGTGTGAGTTATTAATTCACACCAATGGTTTGAAAACCAAAACAGTTATTATTAGACTAAGCATCATGCAATCAAGGCGTTAACGTGTTCCAAAATTAATTGGAGAAAATGTCGGTGCGTGCCCTATCAGGTAAAATTGCCATTTTTACCAATGTTACTCAAATATAGTGCGTTTGTTTGCCTACCCGGTCAACACAAACGGGATTCGTCAATCCCAATAGATCTATTCACAATATTCGCGCCCACTCTCACATAGTGATTAATGATTCATGATTAAGGGACTTAAGTTTGGCAAATGCGGAAACTTAGTGTTAATAAAACAATCAGATAAGTATAAAGTTTGAAAGCAATGTGTTCGATTTAAAATAAAGCATGTATCTCCCCAAGGGTTTGTAAAACAATTAAGTAATAGAAAGTGGGGCTATGAACTCACGGTAATTCTTAAAAGTTTAGAGTACTTGTGAAAGTAAATGAAAATAGTTGAGCATGTATCTCCCCCAAAAGTAATTCAAAATGTATAAAAATAGGGGCTATGAAACTCACCTTAATAAATGATATCAAATGTATAATGAGAATGATGGATATGCCGTGAGAACTTCTACGAGCAACCTAAAATAGAATATTGCGACTTAGGTTTGAAATAATGTTTAGGAAAACATAAACTATTCTATATATATTTCTATGTTGATCATGATGTAGTCAATTATCATTTGGTGTTTATAGAAAGATCTTTAATATGTGAAAACATATTTAGTTTATAGATATCGTACTACCGTTCGGGCCATCATAATTCAGAGGTCATGCAAGAACGTTCGAGGAGCTAGGACACTTTAAATCGTAAATCCAAAGAACTCATCGATCCGTTTACCCAAATGAACCCTTCACATGAAGTTCCTTAGTGTTGTAGTGCTTAATACGTAAAACATGTATTTTTGATTACTTGATTATATGATATATTAAGAGTTTATAAATACAATAAATAAACTAACAAAGTTTATAAGTATTTAAATAAGTCTGAGTTTTATAAATACTTACCTTAAAATAGAATGCTTGAGTATTATGGAAAAATAAAATATTAGCGGAGCTTCGACGTAGAATTTGCAATCTTTGAAAACCCAAGGCTATTAGAAGATTATAACGACGTCTTTTTGGAGACTTGAAGATATTTGAAGATTATAACGACTCTTTCTTGAAAACTTCCAAGAACGAAGATCAAACGCTAGTTTTCTTCAAGAACACATGAATGTTCTTACAAGATCTATAAGAAATTCCTTTAGGTTTAGGACTTTAGATGTTAAGAAAGGGGTGGTGCAAGAAAAATGAAGTGATTTAGCTTGGTATTTATAGGCTAGAGAATATGGTTAACTATATATTGGGTTAAAAACTAACCATGGTTAAATTTACACATGTAATGATCTAAAGAAAGCATGCTTAGGATTTTGACACCAAGGTGATGACTCCCCCCCTAATTTCGTTCATGATAAGATAGGATGACTTTGGTGGATAGTTTTGGTATTATCTTGGTTACGGAGTGAGTTTTGGTTCCGTTAAATGCTAACCGAAGCCATAAAACGTAAAACCGGGTATCGTAAAAATACGAAATTTGTAGGAATGATAAAACTTATCATTATACTTCATCTAAAAATATAAAATGGGTGATAAGTCTCATTGGGTGCAAAAACGCTGCTTAAAGCTGGAAATACGGGTAAAAAACGCGTAATTCGCAGTTTATCAGAAAATCACGAAATTTTAGGGAAACGACCGTGAATTTATTTAGAGTGGACTAAAATTAGTCTAAAAGTGATATGAGATGTCAAAATGTGGTTTTCGTCATACGCGGAATAACTTAACAGTTATTTGTGAAGTTTAAAAGTTACGCGATTTAAGCAAAAATGTAGAACGTACAAGGTTAATTCCTTTATGGTCAAAGGAGGAGGGAAATATGTTTGAATTTTCCAAAAAATGTAAAAGTTTCAAAAACATATTAGAAACACAGTGCAGGAATCGTTAAGTCTGGATTTAAGTAGAATTGTTTAAAACGAAGGTTTAGTTTTGTTCTGTGCTGGGCTTATTTGGTAATATTAAAAATAATAAATCTTAAAAATTCTCAAATTAATCATGAGTGATCTAAAAATTTATCTGATGCGAGGAAAATTGTTAGAGTTGATTTTCGTTATGCGCGTGATGTTTAAACGGCGGACCGTCTAAAACGAAACTTTAAAACGATGTTTACTTAATAACTTTTGCGAAAATGATCTAACGCTGGTCGAAATCTCAGGTTATTACTAAAATAATTTATCTTACGAGAATCTGGATTAAAAATTTTACGGGATGAATAGTGAAAGTGAATAGTAAATGTGAATAGTAAATTCTCGAAAATGAAAAGTAACCTAAAAATGCGGGTGGTTACATCCTTGAGCTGCGGTTAGAGCTGGCTGTATCCCAAGCTGTGCTGGTGCTTCCCTTAGTCTTTCATACCGCTTTCTGAGGGATTTCATCAGCTCCTTGACTACTTCATTCTGCTTCTTCGCAATGATAGGACCAAGCTCATCAAGTTCAGTGATCCCAAAGTCAGTGAATTTCAAGGGATCATGAACTTCAAAATGCCTTTTATCATCCCCTCTGTAGACATTCATTGCCAGTGGTTTGGATCTGGGGATGATTTTTACATTAGTGATTTTTTAAGCAGCCTTCTGCTTGTCATGGTCCAGTTGTAATGGTTGATCCTTTCTTGCCTGATGGCAGCAGCCTTTTTGTTTTTTTCATCTAGCTTCTTTCTCATGGCAGCCATTTTAGCAGACTGAGCATCTTTAAACTTTTGGCCTGCCTGTCCCTTTTCAAGATTCTTAGGATCAATCCCAATCTTTTCAGCTTCTTCAGCCACTACTTGGACCAGGGCTTCTTTGCTTTTCTTTTCTTCCTCAGCTAGTTTCTTTCGCTTGTCTTCCTTTTCAAGGTAGGCTGTTAACTGTTCTGGAGTGAGCAGGTACTTTGTGTTGCCGATGACATAGGGAATCTTCTCAGGATCTGGTTTGGTCATTAAGGCTTTTCCCTTATCCTGAGCTGACGAAGAAGATGCTACCAGTGGAGGAGTTGTTGTGATTATTGGTGTTGGTGTTGCTGATGATGGTGGAACTGATGAGAGTGGTGTTGCTGATATTGGTTGAGCTGGCTCCCCCTCAGTGTGAGAAGGAGTATTTTTAGTGGCTCTCACCCCCTCAACTGTTGCTGCAACATCAGTGAGAGCAAGAGTTGCTTGGGATACTGAGGGAGTAGGAGCTGCTTGATCTTTAAAGGCTTGATATATCTCCGAGACCATGGCCTTGATGTCAGTTGTATCTTGTTGAAGACTTGTGACCTTTTCAGCAAGATTGGCCTGAGATAGTTCCAGTGCGGTCATTCTAGGCCCAAGATTCTAGGCCATCGAAGACGATGCTTTAGCCAGATCAGTAAATTTAGCTTCTAATGAACCCAGTGTGGATTGAAGAGACTGAATGGAAGACTGAAGACCCTGAACATTTGCAGATTGAAGCATGTTGATCAGTCCAGTGAGACTGGAGGAATTCTTCATGTAGACCTCAGTAGCCTCCAACACTTTGGAGTTAAGTGCTGGGTCTTCTTTAACAGAATCCCTAATTTCATCCAATTTGGTGTGAGACTCCTAAAAGTACTTGAGAAATTTAACCAGGTTTTCATCTAGTCTGTGCAAATGTTGATACATGAGCTCCCTGTGCTCGTTAGTGTTGGCATTGGTAGTGAGCACTTCAGCCTTTAGATCAGCATAACTTGCAGCAGCTTCAACATGCTGATCCCATAGAGTATCAGTAACACCAGAATATAACTTCTTTGAAGCCTTTGTTATCAACATAACAAGCTGCCTTTCAGTCAGTGAAAGAATGTTATCATACTTTTTAAACTCCTCAAGACATGATGAAGAAGAGGAGTCAGAGTCATTTTCATCAGGCTAAGCAGGTGACTCTTCAGTCTCTTGTGGATCAGGCTGATGCTCTTGTTCTTGTGATTGAACATCAGTGTCCATTTCATCTCCAGCTGAGAGTATTTCTTCTTCAATGTCAGCAATTTCTTCATCAGAAAATAAGATGTCATTCACCTCAGAAACAGTTAACAAACCAGTGGTGGTGATGGGTTTCATATCAGCGGGTGGTATTTGTCCCTATGAGTCTTTATCCCCCTGTGCGCCTTCAAGCACTGGTGGGTGATTCCCAGTGCTATCCTTAGAAGCAGTGGCAGTGATATCCCTATTAGTGGGTTGTTCGTTTCCCCCTGAGTCTTTGGGATTATTCGTTTTGCACCCAGACAAAAGATGTGATTGGCGAATGTCCTCCTTGGGATGTGTGGAAGGCGCTCCCCTACCAGCGGGTTATTTGTTTCCCTCTGGATCTTGGGGAGTAGTAGTTGGGACTAAAGGTAATGACTCTGATGTATCAGTGTCCTTCGTTGTCACCGGGGTGGATGTTGCTTGGTCTCCTTTGGGTGGCAGATCAGTCTTGGTCTTTCTTTGCCTTTTAGGCTGTGTTCCTAAAGCCTCAGGGCCCTGAGACTTGGGTTTGGTTTTAGTCCCAGTCTGAGACTTCCCCTTTCTTTTTTTGGGAGCAGGGTTTGGAGACACTGAGTCCCTCTGGTTGTTTACAGTAACCATATGGGCCGTCAATTCGATTTCAGTGACTTGAGATGGGTCTTTTTGAAAATTTGATTGACTCAGGATGCCAGGTAAAGCACAATATTTGTGTTCCTGAGGATAATTTTAACCCAGTAATACTTGTAAAGCGCATGAGACAAACCTAGGGTACGAAACGTATTTCGTCCTAGTTTTGCTCAGTAGCTTGGTTACGAGATCACTGTAAATGATCTCCCCTATGTCGACAGCAGTCCCTGTCATCAAGCAATATGCCATCATCAACTGAATAGAGTTAACTTGTTCAGTGGATGAGTGGTTCCCGCCGAGAACCTATATCACAAATGTGAACAGGATCTTCCAAGCCGCGGGAAAAGAGTTCTTGGTGACAGGGGTTCTGTCCAAAAACTTTGGATATAAAACAATTTGATGTACAAAACATTTTATAGTCTAGGGTGACTGACTTTTCCCCGTTAAAAAGTGTGAACTTGATGAGAAACTCCCTGAGTGGTCTAAAGTCTGTCTCATCAGTTGAGGGTGTCGGATCATAGGCCACAGCTGTTGCCCAAAACTCCCGAAGGAGGTTTTGGTACAGTATAGAAGGGGACTGAGTAAAGGCCTGTTTTAGTGGGCAGTTGAGTAAAAATTTCATGATTTCCTTATTGGCCGGGACATCAGGTGGGTATTCAAAATTTCCTATAACATTATTAGTTTTGAATTCAACATTTTCAAGACCGCCCACCCACTGAAGTGCAAAATGAAGGCTTTGTGTTCTTGCCATTTCCATTGAAAGATTTTAGGGTTTTTGAAAATATTTGACAAGAACAATCAAAAAGTTGAAAAACTTTTGAGTTTGGTGAAGAAAAATCTTTTGTAAATGGTTTACAGAGAAGATTTTGTTAAAAAACTGGTTGAGGATTTAAAGAACACATAAAGATTTTTGGGTTTGAGAATTGATTTTGACAGAGTTTTGATGCAGAAATAATTTGTGTGTGTTTTAATGTTTTGAGAGAGGTATTTATAGAGTGGTGAGAAGGGTATATTTTGCACTTATGAGGATTTGTAAAGTTGGTTTTTGAAAAACATTTTATTTACCTCAATAAATGCCACCACTCCACTACCCGCAGTAATTTTCCGGTTTTCAAGGGAACAGTTGCAGTGCACAGTAAAAGTGCATTTTGCAGGATTAAAATATCCTTAGGATATTAGTTGTGAGAGGAGGCATTTAATGCCAAGTGGGATGAGGTAAGGTTTGAGGGACCCTTGACTTGAGTGATAGAAGGACATAGAAACATATATTAATATATTAAATTGGTATGTTTACAAACCTATGACATTTAAGTAACTGAAATACTTGGTACATTTAGTTACTCATTCAATGCTCAATATCAACTGTCAGGGTCCCTGAATGAGTCTTACTCATTCAGTGAGAAGGTGTTTTGGGGTTTTGTTCAGGGAGCATGGACCATTTCAGAGAGAATTCACTGAGATTGGGATTGATTTTCAGGTTGCAGACTTTCAATGTCAAGCATTCCCAATTCAGCTTTTAGTCTCCTGAAGTTAGGTTTATCTAAGGGTTTGGTGAAGATATCAGCAAGTTGATATTCAGTAGGGATGAAATGGAGTTCTACGTCTCCTTTCATGATGTGGTCCCTGATGAAATGATATCTGATATCAATATGTTTGGTTCTTTGGTGAAGGATAGGGTTGTTGGAGATTTCAATGGCACTGGTATTGTCACAGAAGATAGGTACCATTTTGTAATGGATATCATAGTCACTGAGTTGAATTTTCATCCATAAAACATTAGCACAACATCCTGCAGCAGCCACATACTCAGCTTTAGCTGAAGACATAGCCACTGATTGTTGCTTTTTAACACTCCAACAAACCAGCTTTCCTCCAAGAAATTGACAGGACCCTGAGGTACTTTTTCTATCCATGTTGCAGCCTGCATAATCGGAGTCAGAATACCCTTTGAGGTCAAACCCTGAGCACTTTGGATAGTAAAGTCTAGGGCTTGGAGTTCCCTTCAGGTATCTGAGGATTCTTTTGGCTGCAGTGAGATGGGATTCTTTGGGATTGGACTGATATCTTGCTATTAGATAGACTGAGAATTGTATGTCTGGTCTGGAAGCCGTTAGATACATCAATGAACCTACAATACCCCTGAAATGAGTTTGGTTGACTGATTTGCCAGTGAGATCAGGTCCAAGGTTGTTAGGAGGGACCATTGGTGTCTTCACTGAGGCACAGTCATAGATCTCATACTTCTTCAAGAGATTTCTGGTATATTTCTCTTGACTGATGGAGATTCCTTTATCAGTTTGCCTGATTTGTAGTCCAAGGAAGTAAGTGAGTTCACCCATCATGTTCATTTCAAATTTCTTTGTCATCAGTTTTTCAAACTGTTTGCAATGAGTATAATTTGTTGAGCCAAAGATGATGTCATCAACATATACTTGGACCAGTATCACATCTTGCTTTGTCCTGTAGATAAACAATGTGTTGTCTATCTTTCCTCTGACAAACGTGTTTTGAATCAGGAAGGCTGAGAGAGTTTCATACCATGCTCTGGGAGCTTGTTTAAGTCCATATAGGGCTTTGTCAAGCTTGCACATAGTCGGGAATTCACTACTCTAAAAGCCAGGAGGTTGCTGAACATACACATCTTCCTTGAGTTCACCATTCAGGAATGCACTTTTTACATCCGTTTGGTAAACTTTGAAGTTCATGTAGGTTGCGAATGCATGGAAGATCTTGATGGCTTCCATTCTTGCAACAGTAGCAAATGTCTCATCATAGTCAATGCCTTCTTGTTGACTGTAACCTTTGGCTGCAAGTCTAGCTTTGTTTTTAATGACAGTGCCGTTTTCATCAGTTTTGTTCCTGAAAACCCACTTCATTCCTATGATAATGATATCCTGAGGACATTTGATCAAGGTCATGACCTTGTTTTTATCAAACTGTTGAAGTTCTTCTTGCATGGCCTGAACCAAGCTTGGGTGTTTTAAAGCTTCAGTGACACTTTTGGGGTTCTATTTCTGATAGAAAATCAGCATATAAACATTCATTGGCTGAAGCTGCTGTTAACTTAGCAGCCATGCTTCTAGTGAGCATGCCTTCAGTGGGTTCACCAATAATGTTTACAAGCTCAATGTCCTGAGATCTTATCCACTTACTTTGTGGTCTAGGATCTGAGCTTGAGGAGGTCACTGGAAACTCAGGAGTGAGTTCAGGTGCAGGAGCCACATAATCATTTAGATCATCTGTTGAGATGCTTTGTTTAGGTTGGGGTTCTTGAATCACAGATTCCTGAACATTTGGTTCAGTATTACCTATCCCAGTAGGGACTGATTGATTATCAATGAGTTCACTGATAGTTGGTTGAGGATGGTTGTGGGGTAAGACATAGTATGAGATGTCAACATCAGCTTGATATGAGGAATTGATTTCAGTGTTGAACTCATCAGGTGGATATCTTGATGAGTCATCAATTCCTATTTCCTCCACTGAGGTATTGGTGAATCTAATGCTTTCTGAACTTTCATCAAAGGTGACATGAAAGGTTTCCTCAACTTATTGTCTTCTGGTGCTGAACACCCTGAAGGCTTTAGAGATCAGTGAGTAACCTAGAAAATACCCATCTCCAGCTTTTGCATCAAATTTGCCTAAGTGATCCTTGTGATTGTGAATGAACACAGGACACCCAAACACATGAAAGTAGCTAACATCAGGAAGTCTTCCTTTGAAGATCTCATATGGGGTTTTGTTATGTCTTTTGACAATGATTGACCTGTTTTGAGTGTAACAGGCTGTTTTGAGTGCTTCAGTGCAGAAGTGCTTTGAGAGTGCTGAGCCATTTAACATAGTTCTAGCAGCCTCAATGAGAGTTGTGTTTTTCCTTTCAGCTACCCCATTTTGTTCAGGGGTGTAAGGAGATGAAAATTTTTGGGAAATTCCCTTTTCATCACAGAAATTCTCAAGCTCTTGATTTCTGAACTCAGTACCATTGTCAGTTCTGATTTGTTTAACAGTAATGTCATTTTGGTTTTCAATTTTCCTGATGCATGACATTATTGTATCAGCTGCCTGACTCTTCTTGGAAAGGAAGTATACCCAATTATATCTTGAGAAATCATCAACAATGACAAGTGTATACTTCTCATGCTGGATTGATCTTGGACTGACAAGTCCAAACAGATCCATGTGCAGGAGGTGAAAGCAGCTTTTGATGGATAAATTTTGTTTTTTTTGAATGATGCTCTGTGATGTTTGCCTTTTTCATAGGCTGAGAATGGTTTGTCTTTTGCAAAAACCAGTGATGGTAAGCCAAGGACTTTGTTTTGTTTTGCCAAGTTGTCGATGTTTTTGAAATTTAAGTGAGCGAGTCTCTTGTGCCACAACTAGTTGACAGTTTCAATGGCTTTGGCAAAGAGACAAGTTCCATCTTGAGAGAGTGTTGACATGTCTAAGACATAAACATCATCTCTCCTAGGAGCTATCAAAAAACTTCTTTGTTGGCATTGAAAATGGTGCCTTGTTTGTCATTGAATTGTACAATGTACTTAGCATCACATAATTGACTGACACTGATGAGATTGTATTTTAGACCATTGACATTAGCTATTCTAGAGAAAACTATTCCATTACAGTATACTGAACCATAACCTTCAGTGGGACATGATGAGTACCTTGGGTCCTGGTTCCTTTACAAACTTGTGTAGATACTCCTTAAAGCCAGTCATGCTTCTTGAGCATCCACTATCTAGATGCCAAATAGGCTCCCTGGCGTGTCTCTGCACAAATAGTAAACTAAATTAGTTTCTCTTTCTAACCCACATGCTAGTGGGCTTGGGTCTAAAGGTCTGCTTGAATTTGGCAAAAGACTCATGGTCAGTGGTTGAGTGCATTGTGCTACCACAGGTTTTGCATTTTTTGACTGAGGATGACTCAGTGATGCGGGGTTGTTTTGAAATTCTCCTTGCTTGGATGACACTGTCATGCTGGGATGTCTCATGAGCTGGATTTCCGCAAATATCACAGCAAGTGTTCATGAGACAATCATCAGGATGATGATCATTGAAGCCACAGTGTGGACAAGGAGGAAAGGGTTTAGCTTTATGCCTGTGAGCTTGTTTGGAGGTTGAAGCATGTTGATGACCAACATTGGTATGTTTTGCTTCAATGAATGAACTTACATACTATAAGTAATCAGAAGTTCTGTGATCATCGTTTTTGCAGATCATACAAAAAAGGATTTTGTAGCAATTATTAGTGGTATGACTGGTATAATGGCACATATCACACTTCTGCCTGGGTTTGGTGTTGGATTTTGACCTTGATGAAATAGAGGAAGCTGACTTAGTTTCCTTGATTGAATCAAGAACTTTTTCGATGGATTCCATCATGTCAAAAAACTTCCTCACAAGTTCAGTTAGTTGCTGGATTTGGTCTGCTTCAGTAGGAACTAAAGATGTGGAAGTCTCATTGGAACAGAGTCTTCTTGGGCTGGTCTTTATAGGATGCTTCTACCAAGTCCAGATCTTTCTTTTGGCGTGTGAGGGTTGAATTGCAAAGGAGTAAGCTCAGAGCTAGGTGCAACACCCTAAAGTGGTTTCAGGGGTGGAAGCGGTGTTAGAGATTCGGCTTCAGACTCAGAGATGTGTTCAGTACTAATGGGCACATCAGGGAGTCCAAGCATGCTCTTTAGAGCTTGGCTTTCAGGCTCTAGTATTCTTCCAGAATCGAAATTTGGAAGCTTACTCTCAGGGTTAACCCGTTCAACCCAATCACTGGACTTGGGCAATGACAACATATTGGTGATCATGCCACCAGACACAAATGGTTTTGGACCTTGGTCTTTATTGTGAGAATCAGGGAGATGATTTTCACGAATGATTCTCTTTTTGCTACTGGGGGCTCCCACAACATCAAAGACCCTAGGATTTTTAGCAGTCCAACTTTCAATGATATCTTTTTCCTTTTTAAGTTCTTCCTGAAGAGCTTGATTTCTTTTAACTAGTTCAGTGTTTTGAATTTGAAGTGTGACAGCCTCAAGCTTAGCTTGTTTTAAAAGAAGCAGTTCATCCCTACACTTGTTTAATTCAAAATTTAACTTGTTATATTTTGAAAAAAGATTTAATCGTTGCTCTTCTACAAACTTAAGGTCAACATTGATATAGTTCATAAAAGACTGCCAATCAGAGTCATCATCCATAGAATGTAAAATATTTACCTTCTTCATTGTGATGTTGACCCATTCTCCATTCCTGGCATGATTCTTCCCAACAGCAAGCTTGTCCTCTTCTGAGAGAGCCATCAGTGCACTGACTTGCACCATTTCATCGTCTGAGGAGACTGGCTCTTCATCCCAGTCGAAGACTTCAGCAACTAGGCCCTTGTTTTTACCCTGCACAGATTTTACATTGTTTGTTGTTTCTGAGAGACTGGCCTCAAGTAGTGCTAGCTTAGCTTTGGCTTTCCTGTACTTAGCTTCAAAATCAACAGTTTTATTTTGATCAGATTTGTTTTGAAATTTTTTATGAGACTGATAGATTTTTGGTTGAAATTTGCTAAAGCCTGAGGACTGATTTGACCCTGATGGTTTGTAAGAGTGTTCAGAAATGGTTTTTGAAAAACAGTCTTTGGCAAAATGACCTTTTTTGTGACACTTAAAACACTCAGTGTCCTCATTAGCTTTAGCATTAGAAAAACCTTTGTTTCTCTTTATAAACCTTCTAGAGTTAGCAAGGAGTGCCCTTTCCTGAAGTTCGATGTTCAGGTCATTTAGGTACTCCTCACTTGATCTCTCATCAGGCTCATCATCTGAATTTTCCTGAAAATCCTGAACCACACTATTAGAATAAAAAGTAGTAGAAATTGGTGTTGAGGTGGTGGTCAGGGACTTCTTGACTTCCTGAGACTTCTTCAAGTCAGGGTATCGTCTGTTGATGAGGTTTTCCTCGTAGACAAATTTCCCATATATTTCAGGAAGTTCAAGATTCTGGATATGATTAGCATTCCTAAGTCCCTGAGAGAAATTCAACCACTTCTCAGGGAGACTATTGACAAAACCAACATTGATTTCATGTTTGGACAACTTAACACCATCATTTGACAGTTCATTTAACAAAGTTTTGTACCGGGTGTAAGTTTGAGACAGAGTTTCTGAGTCCTTAGCCCTGAAGGTGTTATACTCAAGTTTCAGGTCCATAATCCTGTTCTCCTTGGTATCTGAGGGACCTTCATGACTGTGGACCAGGTCATCCCAGGTTTGTTTAGCTGTACTACAGCCTATAACAGACTCCATAACATCATCAGGGAGACAAGATATGATGATGCTTTTGAGCCTTTGGTCCTGGTTGACCACTCTCCTCTTGTCCTGAGTCCACTCAGCTCAGGTTTAGGTAAACCTTCAGCATTATTCGGTATAAATGGACCTTCATTAATACACTTAATGTAGTAAGGTTCCATCCCAGTAAAATAGCAAAGCATTCACTTTTTCCATTTGTTAAATTTACCAACTTCGAGTCGAGGGGCAATAGCTGAATAAGATCCACCCTTTTTGTTGACAAGTTGGGGCACATCAATTTCAGCCATTAGGATCCTGATTTAAAAACGTTTTGAGCGGCTTAAAAAGGGTTTTATAATCAGCCTGCTCTGATTCCACTTGTTGTTCCCGTTTCACAATCGTATAAGAATAATTAAAGCAATAAACCAACAGATTGTGAACAATGACTGAAATAATGTAAGTAAAAACACACTGAATAATTTTCAACTTATATATTCTTTATTAGAAACAAATCAAAAAGAATACATTACCCAAGTACTTGCGGAATAGTACTTGAGATTGAAACGACAAAGTATGGTATCTCCTCACTAAGCTCAGGCTAAGTCTGAGCACAACTACAAAGGAACCACTGAGCTATCTCAGGGACAAAGTTGTATTTGGAGGAGTGAAAGATGGCTTGTGTGTGTGTTTTACAATTAATCCACAAGCTTAAGGTTCTTCCACTCCATCTCTTATGCTATTTATACAAGTGTGGTTTTGACTCTATCCTAGAGGACAAACTATGTAACACCCCAACCCGACAAGGGTAGAAGTGTCACTTTCTGGTGTCATATCAGAACATACAGTTAAAAGCGAAAGTCTTAAGAATAACGTATCAAGTCATTTAAACAATGACTTACAAGGAAAATTACATAATCCAAAATGTCTAAAATAAAATGAAATCTCCAAACAATAGCCCAACAAAATAAATCCAAATAATAAGGTAACTAGGGTTGGTCCACTCAGATAATCCAACTCTCAGCCCATCAAAGCCCATCTTCAAACCTAACACCTGCCGCGGGAAAAGAAATGCGGCTGAGCTTAAAAAGCCCAGTGAACATATATAACAAAACGAAAGCTAAATAAAATCTGAAATGCAAAATGAAACAAAGGAAACGGATAACAAAGTCGCAGCAAAATGAGAACAATGAGTCAATGAGGGTCCTGCAGAAACACAATTACACAAATACCCAGAGGGAACAGATAACAGAGGAGGAAAAACACATAGCACATTGATGACATAAACGTACACACATCTAAATAACCAGGCATACAATAAAGCAGGAAATCAGAGTATAAATAGGCCAACGGAAGTCCAAATGCTAGCGGAAACAATTAACGAGAAAGTAAGCATGGCAATCACACAAGTCAAATAATTACAGTTAATAACATAACAAGTATCATAACAGCGGAAGTACTAACAGCAGTCAAAACATGGCAGCCACACGTAACAAGTAGGAATACAGTACGAACATTATAATTGAATGGATTAAGGACATAGCAGGAAAACTAAACAAGTTAACAAGTCGGACAACATAAGTTGAACCATTTATCCAATCCAACAGTAGCATAAACAGAATTGTAAACATGGCAGGTCAAAATAAGCAGATAAGGATACTAACCGATAGTCATAGTCCACGAGACTAACTGAACGAGGTATACAAGATAAACAGACAAAAAAATCGATCAAACACTAGCATGGTCACCAGACAATCAGAGGGGTCACATAACAGTAAGATAACATATAATCAGATGACAACAGGTGAATCATATAATCGCATATTAATCACATCGTAGTGGTAAACGGTAGTCACATAAACATGTAAAAGCATAATCAAATTCAATAATCATATAATAACCCGGTACGTGAATGGAACGATAATCTGAATTAACGAAATGAGAGTGTGACAGATCAAAGCAATGAAATATATATATCTTGGTAGTAAAGTGAGTCATATAAGGGTACACATAATATGGTGCGTTGGGGAATGTAGAAGGTACAATATAGGTATATCAAAAGGGTAAGGGTTGTCAGAAATCTACCACGAGCCCGGAACATATCATATCATATCATATCATAAGTAACCATTGTATTCGGAGGGGTGACCTCGGAATACCATACATAATAGGAGGGGAGACCTCAATAACAAATGGAGTAGCTAGCTCTCGGAATGTGAAGACGCATATTGCACACGACATCATTCACCATATAAATCATATCATATCAAATCAAATCCTCTCATATCATATCATATCTAGGATGCATCCATACGCCCCCCGGAAACATAGTGGCCAAATCATATACATATAATGAGCTCATAATCATATCATAATGGGGACGGTGTGCAACATCACTCGTACACACTGGAGTCATGCCATTGGTGCATCAATGACATGGTCATGTTACCTTCATGACTAGGAACACATATTTGGCTCGGGTATCAAACTGACGGGTCAAGCATAATCATATCATATCATAAGGGTTCGTATAAAAGTTCATATCAAAGTTCAAAAGTCAAAGGTTCATATCAGATTTCCATAACATAAGTTCATAATCAGAGATTCATAATCAGAGATTCATAATCAGATGGTTCATAATCATAAGGTTCATAATCAGAAGTTCAGAATCATAACAAACGAATATCATAGCGAACAGAATCATATCAAAGGATTATGTCGGAATCATATCAAAAGGATCATAGCATAAGGAAATCATAGCAAAGGAATATCATAAGTGAAGCAAAGTCAAGGATCAAAAAGTCAGGAGAAATCCCTACTGAAAAGGGATAGAATATTTGTACCTTAACGCCAATGAAAGGAAAGCAAACGAATGAATGAACACAAGGAAACAACTCCACGTCTTCTTCAACGAATCTACACGGATCACGTTTTGTTTCATACTTATTAGCTTATTTAAGTCATAACGGATTTATTGTTTATATAAATCGTATTAATATTTTTTTACAGTAATTAAGCGTATTCTCAATTTTAGTAATGGACCAAAATAAATACTTTAGGGTAATAATTAATAATTAGCCAAACTTAGGGGTTACAAATGATAAATGACGAAATTAAATGTTTAGTATGACAAATATCCTATTTTAAAGCTTTATTAGATAATACTTCAAAGTATAGGGTTCGCGTGGTAATTATCTCAAAGTTTGAGGTTTACATGGTCATTATTTCAAAGTATAGGGTTTATAATGTAATTAGATTAAATGTTTATATTATTTATTCCTTTGCCATGCATGTCAAAAGAAAAGATAAAAATATGTTTATAACAATTTCATGTGCAAAATTAGTCTAACATCGAGCTTGCTCGCGGTCTTTAATATTCAAATCCACGACTAAGTAACCGTGCCAAAGGGATGACTCCCGACTCACCTTCTCGACACACTTTCAAACATACAAAACGGTTTACCCATTTTTCCCGCGATCGCCCTCAAATATACCCCACGAGACCATGCTTGCATAAATCTTTTCTAATATCAGTTTGCATACTATTCGACCCACCATATTACATACGCATGTTTGAATTTCATTTAGGCTTGATAATCACCAAAAGGAGTCACATGTCATGAGGGTTCAAAACAGCTTCAATACCAATTCAATAATATTCATTAATCAACATATATAGAGTTTTATGCCCATGATTCCATGCAACTTTATATTCGATCAATATTAACCATGTTTTATCCCTTTATGTAATGTAATATGTTACATGTAAAAAAAACATGCGTATGGTGTGACATAGACACGACCCCAAATCAGAAAACGAAGAGGAAAATACGAGGTGACGTTAATACCTTTGAACCGTGCAAGAAAAGGAGGAAAGCAAGGTCGAGAACAAGGCAAACCAAGCACCTTCGTGTGCTCTAAAACTCACGACCAGCAGCAGCATAAATCCAACCACATAACCAGGCCAACTTCGATTCAGTCGTGCGAGATCACAGCAGCTCATTCACCACATGAAACCTTCTTTGGGTCTCCTAATGTCGTCAGGAAAAGAGGAGGAAAAGAGATGGTGCCTTCCCTTTAATTTAGGAGGGATATTATGGTTTTTCTTTGGGAATTAGATGGTAAGTTTTAATGGGAATAAATGAGAGTTAATTGGAGACTTAAAAGGGGAGGGGTGGCGTTAGTTTTAGGCCGATCCACAAGGGAAGGAATAATGACAAAGTCAAAATTTCCAATTACCATTTATGTGCTCATTATTTAGTTTTATTTGCCTTCCAAATTTGTATAATTTGGTCCAAAATAGTTTGAAATGCGTGATTTTTATTTAGTAGATAATAAGTGTATTTTTCATAATTTGGCGTAAATATTTATGAGGTAAGTGTTAAACGAAAGTAACGAGATGGACGTGTTTTGCAAGTTTCTCAAAATTATAAAGCTGAGGGGCAGAATAGTCATTAGTTACGTTTACGATTTTTAGGGTTTTACAAACTGACAGGTTACAAAAGATACAATACTGATGTATTTTGTCTCTGTTTACATTGGCTATATTGGGTAAGTGAAATGGCTGCTTTCTTCTTGTCAGTGATGACACTGAGCCTGATAGTTAATGGTTCAGGGAAAGTTTGACTTTGGTTGATAAGGACTTCGTCTTATCTGTTCAAACTTATCCCGCCTTGTCCCGCTCATTCTTCAGTCTTCATAGCCTTCAGTCTTTAGTCTTTAGTTTGTCTTTAGTGTTAGTAGTTGGTGAGGTGTTTCGGGATTCAGTGAGTTATTGTCATCACTCACTGAATCCACCATCTTCTTCTTGACTCAGTCTTCACTCCTTAAGTTCCGCCTTACTGAGTGGAGAGACTTCTTCTTTGTCTCTTACTGAGTATCCTGAAGATAGCTCACTAAGAGACTATGTGCTCATTGACTTGTTAATGTTTAAGGGATTAAATGCTTGGGGTATTTTCTATTCAAATCCTAGACAAAAGGGGTTTGGGTATTCACTGAACCCAACATATCATCATCCAACACACACTTTAAATAGATTGACATAAGTCGATCTAAATAGTTTAAAACAAAGTTTTAATCGGTAAAACTATTTAACCCCCCTTCTAGTTTTCAACACAAAGGTAAATATCTCGGGGTATAAGAGTGTGGGGTGGTACTTCTACCAATTTCTACTACTTTTACTAATTAATTAACTACTTTAACTATGGATAGATTATGCTAATTGTAGATGTGCTCGTATGATGATTAAATATGTGTTTACTTAGTTGTTCTTATTCTGTAGTTATCTCTTATTGGTCGGTTGAATTGTCACTTCCTTTATCTTAATTGATGCGTTGTATTCCGTTTGGTCATAGGGTGGTGCCTAATTCCCTAGTTTTATGAATTGCAACTCTCCTCTAGACTACCCGGGATCGACAAGTACAATGGTATCTCCCTCGAATACTCTACTATCAATAAGCTACAATTCACGCAATAAATACAACGAATGGCCTAAGTGCACTCTAAGGATTTTTTGCTATTTAGGACGTTCAAGATCGCAACAATGAAAGAAGAAGCCAGTTTTCCTTAATCTAGTGTCTACGAATTAAGACAAGAGACAACCTAACAATAATTAATAACTAGGTTTCATAGATCTAAGCAAACACAAGAATAATTTAGCTACTCATGTTAAACAAGCAAGCATACACACATACAATTGAACTTGGGGTAGACATAATGATAAATTGGATTAACAAACTTATCTTGTGATGTAAAATAGGGTATGGGACCCTAGAATACTGTCCAAGTCGGACTACAATTGTATTAGGGTTTTCTCTCCAAAGTTCTACCTCTTTTAAAACAGAAAAATCGAATTCTATATATAGATTTACATTCGCGACTGCGGCACCTTTTGCTAGTGACGCCGTCAGGTCGCTATCATTAGGGTTTTGTTTGGGCCAAGTCATCATTGGGACGACGTCGGTTGAGGAGTGTGACTCCATCTGTGTTCATTAGGGAGGTCATCTGAGTCTTGGTTATTGGGCGTCTGGTGTGGAAATTGTGAGTGACGCCTTTCAGAGTTTAGGCGTGACGTCGTCATGCTTTAGAACCAGAATTTCCGCTAAGCCGTCGCTTGCACTTTTGATCAAAACTTCTATAGAGGGACGGCGTCGCCCTTTGGTTGGGATGCCGTCAGGTGTCCTGGAGTGCCTTTGATCTTGACTTTTCCATTTTCTTCATGTTTTGGCTCTTTTTCATCCAAATGTGCTTAATTCCAGCATTTTGCTTCCAAAAGACCTAAAATGTGAAATGGAACAATTTTAAGTAGTAATGGATATAAAATGTGTTGATTTAGGGCTTAAATGACCCCCTAAAAACGTATGTTTTAAATCCTTTGGTTCTACCTCGTGGAAGAACCCGGTGTCTAGCCTTATACCGGATAAAAGAGTAGACGACATTATGAAGGCTTCTCCGCCACATTAAGGAGCTTCTGTTGTGTATTGCTTCCGAACTCTCGAGTGGGGAACTCGGGGGGTGAAGTAGGGCAAGGAAGGTGTCCTTGTAGCCGAACCACTATAAATACTCATGTCGTGATTTTGTGTTCCTTACTCTTTATCTTTGCATTACTTGTTTATATGCTTTATCTATCATCATCCAACACACACTTTAAATAGATTGACATAAGTCGATCTAAATAGTTTAAAACAAAGTTTTAATCGGTAAAACTATTCAACCCCCATCTAGTTTTCCACAATTGGTATCAGAGCTTCGTTACCAAGTTTCTTAGAGTATATTGTACTTTAAAAACTTGATACAATCCGTGTATGATTGAAAAATACAAAGAAGACTTTCTAAAAACAAATACCATGTTTTAAGAACACTTTTGTTGGATGTTGATTGGATGACAACATCAATTTTTCTACATCTTATTTTGTCTAGCAAAATGCACTAACCTTTCTTGTTATTTTGTTTAGTTAACCTCATATTAAGCAAGCCATCAGAATTCCTTCGTAATAGGATAACCTTTTCAAAAAGGGTGTCTTAACATACTACCAACTAGATCTCGAAGAAACCGGAGTTGTCCGTTGATACTTTTTATCAAAAGTAAGGGACACTCAAAATAGCATTAGAGGTATGATTTTATTTAAAAATTATCTCTAAATAACATTAGTTAAAAATAGATATGCTTTCATAGAAATTTATATGGTTATATTAATTTTTTCTTTATTTACTTATTTATAATATATGCTTTTGTGATATATGTGGCTTCATTAGAAAACCTTCGTGAATACGTGTTTTCTTCCGTCTAAACCTAGGTATATCAATATGTGTTATCTTAACCTAAAACCTAAAAATCAAATCTTTCTAAATAATAAAACAAAACGCAAATCTCAAAAAGTCCTCCTTCCCCATAAAAACACTCTCCGATAATTCAAATACCACCAAACCCCATTTTTCAAATCTTCCACTTTCAAAATACCTCACATTCAAACTTCATCTTCTTCTTTATTTCACTTTGAAAAATCAAACCAAGGAAGATTTCCATCATCATGGTTTACATCGCCTTCGTGATCATCATCATGTCACTCATCGCTCTCGTGTATCCCATGATCAAGTTTTCTCATGGAGACATGTACTTTGTCTTGTTGATCTACATTTGTATCATATATCCAATCCTTTATATTGCTCTTAGTGTTGAAATGAAATATTATTAATGTCTTAGTCTATCTCGTTTATTTCTCATAGTGTGTTTTTCATATTGTTTTTCCTTTTTTCGCACCTTTAAAGCTTGACATGTTTTCGAAATCAATAATGCATGCTTAAGTAGTAAACATTGGATAAAACACGTTCCTTCTTATAAACATAAAAGTTTCAAAAATCAATTTTACATCAAGATCATTTTTCTGTCACACTGCTGATCCACGGATCCCTAACATTTAACTAGCCGAATCCCTTTTAAAAGGGAACCGACATAACCGTGGACCTGGTAACAGAAACTCATGCAACATAAAAACCACCTCATAAAATTTATCATAAAAACCCTACTAGAACATTAGAACAAAGTAAGTTATTTATCATTGTTAATAAAAATAGAATAGTCAAATAAAGAGATCATACCATTTCAACATTAAAAAGGATTGAACTAAGATGTCATCAATCAAAAATATTCTCACCTTTGAAGCGTTACTCTATCCTAACTTACTTTTGAAAATTATTCATTTCATGTCTATAGATCTCATCATGACTCATGAGTATGAATTCGATCATCAACTCACTTGTGTCTACATTCATAATATTACTCTTGAGCCTAACACACATGGCAATCATGTTCGTGGGTTCAATAATCTCGAAACTCGTTGCTTTCATGAAGTACGTGTTGTTGACTCACCTCTACTATACCAAGAAGGTATCAATACCTCATTCCGCACTATAGGACTAGAAGGTCTTCTCAGAATTAACGAGAAAATTTGTCCGCGGTTTGTTTTGGAATTCTTCCGTCAAGTTGAACACGTTCGTAACGAGGATCGCTCTCTATCACTATGGTTTTGGATCAAAAACCAAAAGTTTGTCTTAACTCTTGAGAAATTTGCTCACATTCTACGAATTCTAAATCATGGACAATGTGCCTTCACTAAAGATTGGTCTCTTGATTCTCTCTTTAACTACCGTAAAGAAAACAGTCCATATTGTTCACATAGACCTTCTCCTCAAGAAATAACTCACATTTTATGCACTCCTCAATCCAATTACACAGATCCAAACATAATCCATATACGTGATATCCGAGATGATCTCAAACCTCTCACAGTCATTCTACGTGAAAATGTTTGGAGTCTTATAGGAAACCGTGAGATACTTCCTGCATGTTGTGCACACATAATGTACTGTCTCCTAACTCAAAAACCATACAATCTCGCCTACTTCTTTGCAAGACGAATTGTAAATGTCCAAGGTAGCAAGAACAAACTTATTCCTTATAGAATGTTCCTAACACGCCTTTATCATCATATCATGTACTTTTATCCTCAATTTCAAAGTCCTTTATACATACTTGTGAACAAAATGATGGAACCTTTGAACACATCTCACATCACGTCAATCTTCATTCCTGATTCCTCAAATACTCGCCACCCATTCGATGATCCATCAAACGAAAATGCAAGAGAAACCTAGTCTTTTCTCTAAATAGAATCAATCCTTAGGACTCATCTTTTACCTTGTAACATGATCATTCCTATGAAATAAAACGTTTATTGATCGTTTGATATCTTGCTTATATATGTGTTTAGTTACTTTGGAAACCATTAGCTTTCGTAATTGGACACCTAGAACAAAATAGTGCACGTTCACTGTTGAGCATTTTGTCTCAGATGACCGGATCCTTGACTTTCAACTAGCCGGATCCCTTAAGTAAGGGAACCGTGGGATCCGGGCAACAGAAGTAGATTTCTTTTTATCCTCATATCAATCCAATCCTCCAGACCTTATTATACTAGTTAAACATGACTCTTTAGGATCACTTAAGTCCTCCTCAAGCTCAGTTGGTCTCACATTCACTCATAACTAACTTAGGATCACTTTAAAGGTGTTTTTGATTTATCGTTTCATCAAAACTCACCATATTTCCGCTCCAATGCTCTCACACTAATTGTCTCATCTCAAAACACCCAGTTTGATATTTCTCTCAATTTTAGCAAATTGATTTTAGTCATATTTACCTCAAAATAGGCTAAAAACTAGTTTTTCATTTCTTATGATTTTTAAGGAATTTTCCAAATTTCTTTTAAGTTACAAACTGATCTCTAGGATCATTTGACTCCACTTGACACTCTCAATTTTTTTTGTGCCATCCTTGATCACCCATTGGTGCTCATAATACCCCATTTCTTTCCATAAAAGATAATCATTAGCTACCCTCACTCATTTCACTTGATCATTTAAGTCTCATATCATTTAAGACACCTGAGAAGACTGAAAACACTCAAGATGTGTAGGTACTAGACCTTACAAAACATCATCTTCCTCTTCTTTGACTACTGAGAGCCAGATCCCTAGGTTTAGCCTAGACGGATCCCTCATTTGAGGGAACCGTGGAAGCGGCTGCACAGACTAAGCTAAAACAATCATTTCAAGCTCTTCTTGTTAACTTAAACACTCCACCTTGTCTTAATTGACTTCCTAGATCAATGCAACTCTGTAGTTGACTCTTGTGCATGCAAATCATTGCAATTTGAAGGATCTTAGTGGCTTAAGCTTTAAATTCACTAACTAACTCCTTCCCTTTATAAAACTCTTTTTTAGTACTTCCAAATCACCATTCACAACCTCATTCTCAGCAACTAAAAGCCCTTATTTCACTATCCATATATTATCTCATCATGAGGAAGGCTCCTAGTGCTAACTCATCTACCAAAGGACCTCCCAAGAAACTTGCTCGGGTTGTCACGAAATCTCTTCAACCGAATCATCACCCGTTAAAGCACTAAACACTAGAATTCCCTCACAACCAACTCTACCAATCAAACCAATTCCCAAAAGAATTGTTCCCACAAAACTACCCTTGCCAAACACTACTATACCTCCTAAACCAAAAACCCCTACTTCCACTAAACCATCACCTTTAGTACCTAGAGCTATCTCTTTCACCACTCTACTCTCATCTCCACACCTCTACAACTTAGAGGACTTACCGTCTAGGCCATCTCACCCACCACCATTGCCAACATTTTCTTCAATTGAAAAAATAGTTCAACAACAAAACTTTGGTGTTGAAACAACACTAACACCCATATCCTTTTCTCCATCACCCTCAAATAGTCCATTTTGGATTTTGAGGAATCAAAAACAACCGGATCACATGAAGGTAGATACCTCTCTGCCACCATCATCTACACATATTCCACCACCTTCATCCTTAGTTGAACCACCTAAAACTTCATAAAACATGCCTCCACAAATCCCTCCTTCTTTTGTAGAACCTTCATCCACCATTCCATCTCAAACCACTCCATTCCTACCACCACCATTCCCTAGCCATGACAAAGATTATTATCATTGTCAACATGTTGAAGGTTTAGTACATGAAGTACGTGACAAGCTACATTTCATGTTTTATCACCTCCTTGAACATTTTGATGAGGTCAACAAACCTAAACATTCTTAATCTTAGGAATTCAAGTGGTGTTCTAGTCTTAAGAATAATTTAGATTGGTTAGTAATCATACTTCATGTTCGGATCATTTTCTTAGTTTTAGAGTTATGTACATCATTTCTCTCGTTTGAATGATATTACATATTGTATGCTATATGGTTATAAAAATATGTTTGATGCCATAATACATAACTTGTTGATGTTAACATCACACTTTACATCCACATTGCTGTCATGAGAATGTAGGTATACGGATCCCTCATTTTGGCCTTGAAGTATCCCTCCCAAGGAGGAACCGTGGGATCCGTGCAACAGAAACACTTTTTATTACTAATTTGAGTCTCATTTACAAGAAATTATGCATCATATACTTGCTTCCTAACCTTGGTTTTTGTAGATTTACAAAATACACATGAAGACTTTGACACCCTCAACAAGGGGGAACTTTTAGTCAAAGCAAAACTATTGCAAAAACGCTTGCAATACTTTCACTTAGGATTTCTTTATTACTTGACACTCTTACAAAGGGGATCACTCGTCAAGGGGGAGCATTTTTGTCAAAAGACGAAACCATTTCCAAACATAATTGCAAACCACTTGCTTAATCTTCCCAATTACTTGACGCCCTCAACAAAGGGAAGCACCCGTCAAGGGGGAGCTAAGACGAGAATTCTTTTATTCTCTTACTCTCTATTTTTCATATTATTTCTTTTCACACGTTTTTCTCAAAACAATGTGTTAGTTTCTTTTCGACGCTCTTATTGTTTCGACAAAAAGGGGGAGAAGAGAGGAAAAACTCCAACTCAAACTTTTACGAATTTTAGTTTTTCCTTAAAATAATCTTATGTTTTTTCATCAACAAAAAGGGGGAGATTGTTAATACAAATAAGCCGTAAAAATGTTTATTTTTATATTACGATTTTCTAATGTTTTGTCGATAACAAACGTAAAATCATTTTAATGAAACAAATAAAATACGTAAATGGTTTGAGCCAATAGTTTACTAACACACTTACATTTTCATATAAAATACTAAACAAGTAATATTGTTTAGATCTTACAGAAATGCATATGTATAACAACTAGTGTTTACATAATATGGAAATGTACATATATTCTAATGGGTAAAAATCTAAGTCCTTAACCCATTGACTAGATACATTGAATATTGTTGAGTAAAACCCAAAGTCCATAACCCATACCTATGGATCTTGATCCATAACCCATGACCCATTGCATGATATCATGCATGAAGTCATGTTGGGTATTATCCATGATCCATAACTCAAGACCCATGACCCAATATCTAGATACATTGCATATTGTTGGGTATTCATAACCCATAACCCGGTTTGCAACCCAAAATCTGGACTTAAGCTGACCCAGCTGCCAGATCCCTTGGATTGCACTAGCCGGATTGTTGGAATCACTCCTAAACCTTTATTCAAGTGTTAGTTACTCATATGTAATAGGTAGCTTATTATGGCCTTTATGTTTGTTTAAGGTCTAGCTTATGTAGAAGGCCCATAAGCTTAGGCCCATGTCCATTAAGGAAAAGGGAAGGAGTGGGAGTGTTGCCCTAGCTCCTTGCCTATAAATACTTTTGTATAACCCTCACTTGAGGGTTGGTTGTTCAATTTATTCCTTTCACTCACATCTACACATGACTGTCTTAGTCTTAACGTGTGTGTGTGTTGGTTTATTGTTCAATCGCCTCTCTATCTTTCTATTAAGCTTGTGTTGTAAATCTAGTGACCTAACAGTGGTATCAATCGCCAAATAGTTGGGTTAACACTTTCGTTTTTGAAGTTTTTTTTTTGTTTTCGGTCTTACGCGTAAATGTGGTTAACAATTTGGATCGCTTAAAAACTCGTTTTTTACACCTTTTAATCCAAGATTCTTGTACTTTCAACGTTTTAAGGTGTTAAAATACTTGTTTTTGGCAAAAAGTTTCAACCTTTACGCGTGGATCTAAGTTTTTAAGCTTGTTTTTGTTCGTGGGTGTCGTTCTACGCGTAACCCGTTTAGCTGTTTTAGTTCATCAAATTTCACACTTTTGTGTTATTTTGGTGATATTGAAGCTATTCCATAACAAAAATCTGGTTTAGAAACAAATTTGGGCACAATCATTTTTACGAGTAATCTTACGCGTATCAAAACCCTAATATTACGCGTAAGTTATTCCTTGGTTTGATCTTCGTTTTCGTGGTTTACTCCGTGTTTTCTTGCTTGGATAAGCCTGAAAATACGTCGACTTTGGATATCTTTTGCACTATGATAGTGTAAAAGATCATTTGGGATAAAACCCTAAACTTACGCATAAGCATAAAGCTTACGCGTAGAAATCCTACGCATAAGATTCATCTTACGCCTAAGCCTAGTCTTACGCATAAGGTAATCCTACGCATAAGTTTCTACGCCTAACTTTGTGTCTACGCATAACTTTAGTGTCTTTACCCTACTTACGCGTAAGCTAAATCTACGCGTAACTAGTGATTGTTACGCGTAACTTTGGTGTTTTTAAGCATAAGTCCTACTTGGTTTCTTGTGATTTCTACGCCTAAGGACACTTCATCAACAAAGGTTCATTCGACTACAAAGATCCATTTTTACCAACACAAGTTTTTCAACATGTCACAACCACCATACTCTAACTATTTACCTTACACTTATTCTCAACGTCAACAACAACTAACTCCACAACGTCAACAATGGAATCAACAACAAGCAATTTATCAACAACATACTCCACAACTTGGTGCAATTCCACCACCTCCAATGGTTCAACCACCACCAAGCCTTTAAGTTCAACCCTACACAAATGAATTCAATCAACATCCATCAAGGAACACTATGAAGGAACCCACTTGGTTTGCAAAGATGTGTGAAGCTTTAAGCTGCCAACAATCAATTCATGAGGCTGGATCACTTGATAGACCTCCAATGCTCACTCTAGGAAACTACGATCAATGGGTGATAAGGTTCTTTAGGTTTTGTGATCTGAAGAAGCCACATGGAAAGTTCTTAAAGAAGGTTATCTTGGAAGGTCCATTTCAGATGCCTACTGTCATTGTACCCGCCGATCCAAATGCTAATCCACCAAGAGATGAACAATCCAACATTGCTACTGTTGCCGACCTGAATGCAGAGGAACTTCTACACTATGAAGCTGATGAACTTGCAATGCAATATATCCTCTTAGGATTACCTAACCCAATTCTTCGAAGTGTTGATGCTCAAAAGACTGCAAAGGAAATGTGGGATCATATTCATCTTCTTATGGAAGGATCTGTACTCAATCAGGAGGATTTGGAATCCAAAATTTACTTGGCTTATGAACACTTCATGATTGAACCTGGAGAGACACTAGAGTCTTATCATCATCGTTTTAAAGACATCATCAATGATTTGGATAAACACAACATCATCATGCCAAGAATTGCAGTGAATACTAAGTTCCTGAGTAGTGTTGGTCCTGAATGGGAGAAGTATGTCACTTTTCTCCGTCAAGCGAAGAATATGCATCATTCTACATATGGATTGTTATACGATTACTTGAAGCCTCATGAAAAGGAAGTTGATAGGGAAAGGATTCTCCATGCTCAAATTGCTCCACCGACACATCCGGAAAATCAACAAGTTGCCTTATATGCTCAAAACAGTTATTCTCCTCAACCAAAAACTCAACCAACTGCTACAATCACACCATATGATCCTTCACAGCCTCAATCTCAACAAAATCAATTGGTTCCATACAACAACAACAATGCTCAAGCACTTGTCAGTAAAGCTAATGAGGAATCTGATCCGTTCGAAGCATTGCAACAAGGATTTGCTATGATTGCTAATGCCTTTAGCCGTTATACCAACAAATCCAACAACCGTATTCGTTCCTCATCTAACACAAGGAATCAAGCTGTTGTGAACAATGGACAAGTTGAAGTTCAGAATCGTGGTTATGGTCGTCCGATGGGCGGTGGTCAAGGGTTTAATGCTGTGGGTAGGAATAACAATAGAGCTCAAGTGGTGGAACAGGGAAATGCTCAAAATGGGTTGAATGGTCTTCGATGCTACAACTGAAATGAGAAGGGACATCTGGCTAATGCATGCCCAAAGCCTAGGACTAGGGCAGTGCTTATCACAAAGAGGCTCTTCTTTTGGCTCTTAAGGATGAAGCGGTGGAACTCTCACGACAAAGAACGAGCTTTATGGCAAATGCACTCGAGATGATGATATGGAAGACTTGCAGGCCAATGCAGTTGTTATGTTGATGGCTAATATGCATGAGTTATACATGAGTGACACAGGCCCAGTGTATGACACTGATGGCTTGTCTCAGGTACCCGAACAAACCATATTCATCTCTGATCTACTATCTCCGCCAACATCTGAATCCGGCAAGGCTCAGAATGTTCAAAATGAGTCGTCCACATCTCATTCTAAAGATTTTCAACTAGACTCCGTAGTTATATTTTACGATCAAGATGACCTTATGGTTTCCCTTGATACTCAAATTGACTCCGTGGTTATACTTGAGGATCTAAGTAATGATCATGTTGTGAATCACGTTGAACACGCCGAACTTTTGCCTCATCCAGATTTTGCTCGTTTAATACAAGACCAACAAATCATAGTGGAAGAATGTCGTGCAATTAATCAGGACTTGAAAAGTAAAAATGCACTGTTAACCAAGGATTTTGAATGTTTACAAAAGCAACTCAACTTTTTCAAAACTCAAGAAAAACGTGAAAAAGGTTTTGAAGCGGCCTTTGCCAAATCTCATCAAAATGAAAAATATTTAGAGAGACAGATGCGTGATCTAGCCGCTTCGAAGAATGCTTTGTTGTCGGAAATAGAACAACTGAAACATGAACATAAAAAGCAAATTAACGCTCTCACCTTGGAAAATCAAAAAGCTAAGGCTGAGTTGTTAACTTGTCAAAAATAGTTCTTTGCATACAAAAAGCATTCAACGAAACGAATAGATGATCATCTTGAAGAAATCATCGGCTTGCAAAACAAACTTAAAAAGTTTAAAACTGTTGTTTACAAACATGGTGAGTCGGTCACAGCTATTGAAAAGTTTACTTTAAAACCAAATCCAAATGGCTATGGACCAAATCTTGCTGATTACAAACCTAAGCTTTCAACCAAAGCATTCAAACCAAATCCTGAAGTTTCCAAAGGCGAATATAAAATTGATGATTCTGTTATGAGTGTTGTTGAATATCATCGTCAAGAGGAATTAGATGTTGAAGACGAGAGTCGATCAAAATTAGAAAAAGTTGTTTACAACAAACCTTTTAACTATTCAAAAGCGGTCACTTTCGTTACACCAACGGATTCTTCTAACACACCAAGGATTATCATAAAAACGTCTGAGTCTTCTAATGATAATCCCAAACCAGATTATGCACAAACTTATGGTCCTTTACCTTCCATCGGTGAAGTAAACTCAAAACCTGAAAATCGCAAAATTCTTCAATATTTTGACCTTTTCATGGCTGACCTCAAAACTTTACAACATGAGATAGAATATCATTCTGAAATCAAAGTTCAACACTTTCAATCGCCTCTAGCGCGAGAACAAAGAGACATTTTTCAAAAAAATCTTTTACCAAATGTTAAAAATTTGAATACTTGTGCATTATCTTGGGCAAAGGACTTTCATAAGGAACTTGGATTCATGAAGGTCGTTTTCGAGAAAACAGAAACATCTATTTCTAATACCAAACGTAAAAAAAAAATGTTGAGAAAAGATGTTGATCGACTCTTGGAAGATGTCATCTGTGCTGATGTCCATATTGTTGTGCTATTGAATTCTTTGTCATATGCATTTGATTATATCTCTGCTGATACTATTGATTCTGTGGTAAATGTTGAGAACACGGATAATGTGCTTCAGATCGAGTCCTTAAAAGTTGAAAACAAACGATTGTCAAACGAACTTTCAAATGCAATACGTCGTCTTAATTGGTGTCAAAAAGATATTCACGATCAACAACTTGCTTTTCAACACAAAATCGCCCAGTTGCGTGACAAAACTTCTGATCCAAAAATTGAGCAACTGGATGATCAAAATGTGTCTTTTAAGTGTCAAATCTCAAAATATGAACAAGAACTTGTAAAAGTTAAAAAGGAATATGGTGTCATATTTGATTTACTCAAAAAGACTCGTGATGAAGCATCAAATGAACTTGATCATTATCTTGCACACACTAAAGAAGTTATGCATTTTGCTGGAAATATTCGGTCTGAAAATCAAGATCTAATTCACACTATCTTCAAGTTAAGAGAAATGTTAGGAAAGTATGAACAACTTCAGCCTACCGTGATTAAGAGAATAGCACCAGTAAAACTTAGTAATCGTGACCCTAGAATCCCTACTGCCAAATCACAAGTTGCTAACGTGCTTCCTTTTACTGAAACATGAATAGTTGCGTCTTTTCCAAACGTCCGCACTTCACAACCTAGGAGCACTACATCGAAGAATAGGAAGTTGCGACCTAAGAAAAGATCAATAAAGAATGCTAAAGTAGAAGAACACCCTAGGACTATGAATAAGACTCACGTTGCTTCCACCATAGATATTGCGTCTGGCAAATGTAATAGAAATAGTGATGTAACGAATGCTAAACCTTTAAGCACTTTTGATATTCACTCTGATGCACCTTGTGTTATTTGTCGTAAAAGTATGAATTCTGATTGTCATGATAAATGTGTTGCTAAAGCTATCATCTCTCGTTTAAGGAATCCTAAGAACCGGAATACCTCTAGGCCCACTAATCTTTCTAGTCATGCTTGGTAGACCGCCTCTTTAGATTCTAAGAAACGCCTTGCTGTCCCTCAGTAGCTCAGTTTCACCTCCTAGGAATGTAGTACCACCTAGTGCATTCACTAAGACTAAAGCAAATACTAGTTGGAGATGGCGGAAATGGATATATAACACACTAGGATTTAAATGGATACCTAAAGCTATTGATGTGTGTATGTCTACTATATCTGCTCCGGAACCCTCTAACATTTCGGGTTCCACATCTACTTCTATTCCATCTGTCGCGTGTGTAATGCAGGTAATACAGATCATTCTCTGGATTGTTGATAGCGGATGTTCCCGACACATGACAGGCAATCTGAAACTGTTATCAAACTTTATTGCAAAGTTCATTGGCACTGTCAGGTTCGGGAATGATCACTTCGCAGCTATCATGGGCTACGGAGACTATATCAATGGGAACATCGAAATAAGCAGGGTTTATTATGTGGAAGGCCTCGGTCACAATCTGTTTTTAGTAGGTCAGTTTTGTGATGGAGATTTGGAGGTTGCTTTCAGGGAGAAAACTTGTTTCATTCGTGATCTACAAGGAAACGACCTTATGTCTGGCTCGCGTAATTCCAGTCTTTACACTATCTCTATGCAAGACATGGTTGCTTCTTCTCCCATTTGCTTACTTTCAAAGGCAACATCAACAAAATCCTGGCTATGGCACCGTCGTCTCTCACATCTAAACTTTCAAACCATCACCAACCTTGCTCGACACAAACTAGTTGAAGGACTCCCACGATTTCGGTATTCTAAAGATCACCTTTGCTCAGCTTGTGAACAAGGCAAAAGCACTCGTGCTCATTTTCCTTCAAAGGTGGAACACAGCTCTCAGCATGTGCTTCATCTTCTTCACATGGATTTGTGTGGCCCGATGCGCGTGCAAACGATCAATGGCAAACGCTACATCTTAGTAATTGTTGATGACTATTCACGCTGGACTTGGGTCTACTTTCTTGGAAGCAAAGACCAAGCTCCACAGATGATCATCACCTTTCTCACGAAAATACAAGTTCAGCTCAAACACCGTCGACAAATCGAATAGACAGAGGAACTGAATTTGTTAGCCAAACCCTTCGTGAATTTTATGAGAAAGTGGGAATTCAGATCGACATCTATTGCACGAACACCAGAACAAAACGGAGTTGTTGAAAGACGAAACCGAACGTTAGTGGAAGCCGCAAGAACAATGTTAATCAATGCTAAACTTCCAGATTACTTATGGGCGAAGCGGTATCTATGCATGCTATACTCAAAAATGTTCTATGATTACAAAACGCCACAACAAAACACCTTTCGAGCTTGTCCACAACCAAAAACCAAATCTCAAACACTTTCATGTATTTGGATCTCTTTGCTATCCGAATAATGATCGTGATGACTTTGGAAAGCTCAAAGCCAAAGCTGACATTGGAGTCTTTATTGGATATTGTGATAATTCTAAAGGTTTCTGAATCTGGAATCGTCGAACAAAGGAGGTTATGGAAATGATTCATGCTCATTTTGATGAACTTACGGAAATGGCTTCTGATTATAACAACTTAGAACCCGGTCACAACCGCTTAAACTTCCCCCAAACCCCATCATCAGCTGAACAAAGCCCCCACCTCACTCGTCAACAAATGGAAAGCTATTTGCTCCGTTGTGACGATATTGATGAACGTGCTCGGTGTATCCGCTTTTCCGCTTCAACCTGATAATACTCATAAACCTGATACACCTGCTACAACAACTACGGTTGAAGAAGCACCACCAGTGGAGTCTACGACAACAGTTGAACAAACCGCTTCCAACAATGATGAACTGGCTGATGATGTTCTAAATGAAGTACCCCCACCTGCAGATTTTGATCTAAATGCGTTCTTTAACCTGTTTGCTAATGAGACTGTAGCACCAGATGTCACGGAATCTTCAACAAGCCATTTGAATCCTCAAAATCTGCACAATGTATACCAACATCAACCCTCTACACATAGATGGACAAAAGACCATCCTCTGGAAAATATTATTGGCAACCCGAATCAACCAGTCGTTACGAGACAACGTCTTCACACGACGGTGAACATTGCATTTATGCACTCACCGTCTGCCAACTGAACCAAAAACATTAAGGATGCAATGACAAAAGATAACTGGATTGAATCCATGCAAGAAGAACTCAACCAATTCAAACGTCTTGAAGTATGGGAACTGGTTGAAAGACCAACAGGGGTCTACGTCATTGGTCTCAAATGGATTTGAAAAAACAAATTGGATGTTGAAGGGAATGTTATCCGAAATAAGTCACGTCTGGTGGCTAAGGGTTATCGTCGGGAAGAGGGTATTGACTTTGAAGAATCTTTTGCTCCGGTTGCTCGTCTTGAGGTTGTTCGGATATTTCTCGCGTTCGCGGCTCATATGAATATGACGGTCTTTCAGATGGATGTCAAAACTGCGTTTCTAAATGGACAACTTAAAGAAACGGTTTATGTCACCAACCAAAAGGATTCGTTGATCCCGCGTTCCCGAACCATGTCTACAAACTGAACAAAGCTCAGTATGGTCTCAAACAAGCTCCTCGGGCATGGTACGATAAGCTATCATCTTTCCTAATTGCCAATAATTTCACCAAAGGTTCGGTTGACCCTACTCTTTTCATACAATATCACGGGGCACATATCTTAATTGTTCAAATTTACGTGGATGACATCATTTTTGGGTCTACACATAAAAAGTACTCAACCGCTTTTGCAAAACTAATGAAGAAAGATTTTGAAATGTCCATGATGGGTGAACTTACATTCTTTCTATGATTACAAGTTCATCAATCACCCCGTGGTATCTTCTTGAGTCAGTCCAAATATGCCCTTGAATTTTTACATAAATTTGGAATGCAAAACTGTGACACTTATGCCACACCAATGGCTCATACCAAGAAGCTAGACACTGATTTACATGGGAAATTGGTGGACCCTACAAAATACCATAGTATTATTGGGTCTCTCATGTATCTAACAGCTAGCAGGCCTGATATTGACTTTGCCGTATATCTTTGCTCTCGTTATCAGTCGCGACCAACTGAAACCCACCTCTCGGAGGCTAAAAGAATCCTCCGATACATCAAGGGAACCATTAATTTGGGGATCCGGTATCTGAAGGATTCTGGTTTTGAACTAATCGCTTTTTCAGATGCTGATCACGCAGGATGTTTAGACTCACGGAAAAGTACTTCAGGAGCACTACAATTTCTTGGTGATAAACTGGAGTCATGGCAATCGAAGAAGCAGGATTGTACATCGATGTCCTCAACCGAAGCAGAATATGTAGCCATGTCGGCGTGTTGTGCTCAAGTCATTTGGATGAGAACACAACTCAAAGACTATGGTTACGTATTTGACAGAATCTCGTGCAACTCAGTTCAACACTCGAAATCAAAGCACATCGATCTTCGATATCATTTCATCAAGGATCACGTGGAACAAGGTACTGTTGAATTATATTTTGTGGGTACAGAATACCAATTGGCAGATTTACTCACCAAAGCTTTGCCTCCCGCTAGGTTTACTGAGTTGGTCCACCGGATTGGTATGCGGTGTATGACTCAAGAGGAATTGGATGACCTCCGAAAACAGTCTTAAAAACCTATCAAACACCAAAATCTCTTTTGTAAATAAATTTTCAAAAACAAAAATACAAAAATATAAAATCAGATAAAAACAACAAAAATATTCCTCTATCTATATTTCTTTAAACATTGCAAGTACATTTCTTCCGTCAACACTATAATCTTTCAAAAATTCAATATTTTTTCCTATCAAGTGTTGAGGGGGAGAAAACAATTACTTAACTGTTTCAATAAAATCCGTGTACTTGCATGTTACTCTATTCTGGTTGTATCTTTTATCAATGGTGGTAAACTTTTCTGGTTAAACTGACACTCCTCGGACTAAATTTTATAACCTTTCATCATTTATTAAGTCGAGGGGGAGTGTCGTCAAAGTAATTTCTTAAAATCTTTGTTTGGTAACCAAAATGGAAGTTATATGACTTTGGATGAAAATGGAAAAGGTGGAGGGACCAAAACTGTCAAAAGTGTAAAATGTTTTCTAATAAAACTCCTACACCTAACTCTTCACATCACATTTATTACACTAACACCTAAAACATCCTACGCCTAAGAATCGTTCATCAAATCTGTGTTTTGGATCATCATTTTGTAAGTTGTTTCATAATCTTAACGCGTTTTTAAACATTGGTTTTGATTTTTACATGAATCCAACGGTCAAAACGTTGTATAATCTTGCTTTTGTGTTCTACGCGTATGCGTATGAACACATGATCAAGATTGTGTGTTTATGGTTAAAAGGTCAGTGTCAAAACATTTCTAATACATTAATGATACCGTTTTAATCATCAAAATCCACCTAGAAACACGAATTGAGTGAATTTCAAATTTAGGGTTTATGCGTGGTTTTGGGTATTTTCAAATGTGAAGGTTTTTGGTCAAAAAGATTGTTGTGTGATGATGATCTTATGATGAATTGATCATATCTATGCCTTAAAACAACCCAGAAACACTAATTGATGATAAATTAGTAACTAGGGTTTAATGTTCTTAGGTTTGGGTATTTTTGATTCACTGACTTTTGGATGTTAAAACTTGGTTATTAGACTCTCACAACACCTAAGACCTACCAGAAAACATTTGGTGCAATTTCTATGGCTAGAAATCATATGCGTAATTCTTAAACTCTAGGGTTTTGACTTACGCGTATGACTTTCTACGCGTAAACTGAGAAATGAGTTTCAAGCCATGATCTGTTTTGAAATGAATATATGTGATAAGATTGATGATGTGATGATTTTATTTCAGGCTTGCTACGCATAAAACTCATAATCAAGGTCCTTGTTACTCTACGCATAAGGATCACCTTACGCGTAGAAAGTTATGCGTAAGAGAAATCTTACGCGTAACTATTACGCGTAAGGTTCTACAATGGGACTACGCGTATCCTGTGAAGGATATGCGTAAACAGTGACTCTACGCATAAGGTTTACTCTTACGAGTAATCCTTACGCGTAAGGTTTATATACGCCTACGCTTAAGTTTTACGCATAAGGTTCTCCTGCTCCTACGCGTAATATTTCTTACGCGTAAGTCAGGATCCTACGCGTAAGCTTACGTCTATGCGTATACTTATCTTGTTTACGCATAAGCTACTATTCCTACGCATAAGCCTTGATCAAACCTTCGTTTTGAATTGTTACGCGTGCAAACTTGTAAATAAATGAATCAGAACGTCACGAATCCAATAATGTCACTAATAAACTTAATCGTTTGATATGTTGTGAACTATAAAGTGATAACATAAACTTTAAAACTTAAAGTTAACTAACGCACGAAACGTTTCACGACGTCATTGGACTATTGGACAAGCAAGTGACTTAGGAATCGTAACAATCATTAACACTATACATTCAATAATTAGACAATAAAAACCTTCTGTTGACTAACATTATGTTTTTCGATATATTGGTTCTTTTGGCTAATGATATTTCAGATCATGACATGGCTGCTCAAATGAATGTGGTTGCACCAGAAGTTCTCACAATTGCTGACATCTTCCCCAATGGCTATCCGAGAAAGATTGGAAAGAACAACCTTAGGTTGACTTTGATACCCTCACATGCTCAGAATTTTCTTGCTTGATTGCTGTGGATATTCTTAGGAATCATCCCTACCAGAACATGCTCTCATACTCTGCTACAGTACCAGAGATCTACGTACAACAATTCTGGAATTCAATGCAAAGGATCAAAGGTCAAAGTACGGTGACAGTGACGTTAAATCACAAACAAGTCACCATCACACATGCAGATTTACGGGCCGTTCTTCTTATTCCTGATATCGAGCCAACCGACTTCTATGCCACACCTACTGAAGAGACAGTTCTGCAATTCCTGATGGATATTGGCTATGATGAAGCTTCAGGAATTATCACTAAGCATTCTCATGTGGAGCTTAAGAACATTCCTCAACCGTGGAGAACCCTCTACATCATCATCACCAAGTCAATCTCTGGTCGTGACAGTGGCTATGAGCATCCCAAGATCATGGGGCTGCAAATATTTTGGTCATTAATCAACAAGAAGGACATCAAAATTGAAGCTCTGATATGGGATGACATGATGTCATTTCTCAAAAAGCTTGGCTCATAGAGATACACAAAGCTGTTGATCCAGAGAGCACTTGGACTTCATCCTGATATTCCCAAGAGGCTCAATGACCCTGACAATCACGACATGTTGACTGAACCCATCCTATCTGTAACACCCCCAAAAATGACTCAGCGGAAGCATACAGGTATTGGGGTGCTACTAAATTGATATCACAACATAAGCATAGAACAACAGATTTTCATAAATAAACTTTTATTCATTTCTTAAAAACAATGTTTACATTTTTGATTTGATGCGGAAAATGGCCCATTATAAACGAGTGGTCCCAATACATAAATCAGAGTCATCTATGACCATGCCATGCCTTTGCCTTGCGCTTCCAAAGATAAGCTATCACTTCAAACCTGAAGATACATGCTAAAAGGGGTCAGCTTACGCTGGTGAGTTCATAGGTTTATATAAAAAGGGATTTCAGTACACTGTTTCAAATTTGGTTCTTGATGATCATTACGTCTTGCATAATCTCATAGAGTTTATGATTTCAATTCATAAAAGGATTTCATAAAAGAGATTTCATTAGTGGACCATAAGTAGGGTATATGTACATTACAACGAATATAATGTCATATATTGAATTTATTACGCTAGCACTAAGTTCATGCAACCGAAGCTACGACAGTTCATGTATGCACAAGGAAGTCATACAAATAATGAGCCCATGGCGAGTGTTTATCCCAATACACTCGGTCCCGACATGTTATATGTTTCGCCTTGACCCAAGCGGGGTCAACCGAACAGAGGAGTCACCCTCAATAGATCTATTTATAACATTCGCGCTTCCCAGCAGGAATTGACGGTTCATGAAGAGGGCAATTTGGGATCTAAGGACTTAGGCTAAGCTGCGTAATATTCTAGGTCAAACATTTTGGTATGCTCTATAAAACATCTATGTATGATGAAGACTTTAAACATGTAAAAGCATAGTATGCATGGAATGCACAAGTAAAATGATTTAAGTAAAATGAGCATGTATCTTCCCCCAAAACAAGTATAAAGCAGTTAAAAGTAGGGGCTATGAAACTCACCTTGGCAATGTGCAATATGAAGTCTAAAGAGAATTAAATCAAGGAGTGATAGTGCACGGCTCCGACACGCAACCTAATTAAGTACGGCATATTTAGTCTTCATGTTTAAGATTCGATAAAGTTTAACTAACTTTATAAGTTTTAAAATTTTTTTTGTTGTTGTTGTTGTTGCTTGTGTGGCAGCATTTAAGTTTGGAATAGTTTTCCATTTGTTTTTAAATATTGGCTTTTGGAAGTGCTTAAGTAAGGAATAGAAAGATGCCAAAGACGAATGAGTCTTCGGTTTGATGGCAACAGGAAGATGATGAACGGAAATGATTACATATGATATTAAACATTAAAAGATATTGTAACATTTTTTTTTCAAAAGTATATCTTTAACTAAGTGTTCATACACGTTTATATAACTCTATGTATCACTTGTATTAGTTAAAATAAAAGTATTCGAAAAGTTAAGTAATAGCCTTACTTGTATTTATATAGTTTGATGTGTGAAAATTATGAATAAAACTCCTCTTTGTTGGTTATCATAAGCCAAAGTTATATATTTTATCAAAAATCAGGCATGACTCGTGTATGTGTTTTAGTTATACGAGGCGACTAAATGTCAAGATTTTCATATTGGAAAACTAACTGTGTTATTTTATTCGCATAAGTTTATAATCAAATAAGTTATGTCATGTTTAAATATATCATATTTGTAAATCGTTATCTGTCGTGTATCCTTTTTAGTTATTTAAACGTATAGCTTTATATTGTTGAGAAATACTCAATTTTTCTCCATAGTTATAAGTTAGTACTTATTTATAGAAATAGATTTTGTGTCAGAGAAAATATTAACCTTGATTAATAACTATAATTTAGTATCCGATTATAAGATGAGTTGCGTAACTTTCAGTATGTCGAGAATAGAAGTTGCGATTGATAAGTTAAAATAAGACGGAAACTAAGCTGAAACGACACAAGCTAATCAAACGTACCCTTACTTCGGCCTGTTGGACTCACAATTTGGCTGGAAAAATATAGAGATGAGATGCGACAATTTCCCGGGCGGCTGCTTGAATACAACCAGACGGACCTTTCATGGGCTCACAGCCCACTTTTTCCAACAAACATTCGAGGCCTAGGTAACAAAGAGAGGGTACCAGGAAGTTAAGGATATTAGGAACTGAAGTAGGTTTAATGGAATTTTATCAAGGAAAAGGTGAACTCCACGTGGCCTTATAATGACTTTTGGACACTAAACATTTTAGTTTCAAGGAGGATATGCTCGTGAATAATCCCACACCTTACGGATGTGGTGAACCGAGACGCAACTCAACTCATATGGGTATCCATTTGAGTGTCTCGTGGTGAGTCGAACCATCAAGTAAGCGCACCCTAGGTGGGTGTTTCCCTTGTGACTCGAGGCATAACACACACCTCGGGGTACTCTATACGTTTCAAGAATCAAGGCTACATGATCTCAACAAGTTTTGACCAACACTTAACCACTAATGACAGGAAAGCTTACGGCTTAGTTTGAGATTTGTGATGTGTCTATCGGGTACAACCTGATTTGGGTGAAGGACTTGATACCAAACACACCCTTACGGGTATAGTGTTGGTACTGTACGCCCAAAACAAAGAAAAAAACTACCCTTGTGTTTCGTGAGTTTCAACTGAGGGCACCAAAAGAAAAGTTCAACCATTTCCACTGAGGTTCTGCTACAACCCATAACAGGACCTAAACTTATTTAATCGAAACCTATGTCGGGTTAACCAACTTACTCAGTTTGCAGCTTATCAACTGGAATCTAAGGTTGAAATATAATTTGATGGACAAACAAGTAAACCCGACACACCCACTGTTGGGTTGTGAGGGGTCTTGACGCATGACAAAACAACCCCAAGCGGACCCATCGTAAATAGAACTCTATTATCGATATCTCAAGCTTAGATTTGTTACAAGCGGAGGAATGAACACTTCCAACCAAGAGCCAAATTTATTTGTTATTGTAAATTTAAAAAGACTATGACATATTTCATTTTTCAGAAAAAGAGTATAGATTGTCTGTTTGTTTTCTTAAGGCTCTACGACAACAACAACAACAATGTATATGAATTTCAGAAATTCCAATTCAAAACCAAACCCTTTATCAATATAATAACCACTACAATTAACCAAAATTAATCGGTGGAGAATAATAAAAAAAAATACATTTACAGATACGAGTTTAATAGATTAAAATAATCAATACATATTTTCTTACAATCTCATAGGGGCGAAATGACCTTAACACCGAACCCAAGGTGTTGAAATTGGAGAGGACTCGAACGAATCGGCACGATCAACTTCTGGAGTAGCTTTCTTATGCCCTCAACTACAAAACCCCTTTATCAATTTTGAAAAACCCTTTGTTTTGAGAAACCCTAATTATTAAAAACCCTAATTTCTGAATTTATTTTGAGGAATGGATGGAGTCTTCCACTGAAAAACCAACCTTTTTATAGATGTACAAAGGGAAGGTCTTAAATCCACTTCCTCTTCTTGATTGAAACGTGGCACTCTACTTGGATTTCATCTCCTTTCACAGCCGAGCTAGTGTCCCCTTAGGGTAGATTATGTGGCTGCAATATGTGGTGATGGTTCATGGTGACTGAAGAGGAAGGGGAGCAACTTCATTTTTGGTTCCTGGTTTTGGATGGAAGCGAGAAAAGGAAAGACAGAGAAGACAAAGAAGTGGGCGCTAGGATAGATTTTGGGTAATATTTTGTATTTTTGTTTTTATCATTAATACTGTATAAACTGTACCCCGTGTTTTGTTGAATCCTCGAGTAAACGTACCTTCCCGGTACCCGAAAGATATAGAAATTATATTTTCGGAAACGATTTTATAAGCGTAATAATATGACATTCTTATTACGTTGAAATTTGATTATAATTGTTTGCCGTTATTTAATTGGTGTTGGTATGCGTGCGACGCCGTGGCTTCCTAAATTCACGAGATAACTTCTCGTTTTCTTCCGTAAATTATTAGTGATTGATAAAAAGTGTAATTTTCTCTTATCTCAGTATTTATGTTTAGTCTTGTATGCTACTGTACTGCAGTATACGGAATAACTTTTCAGAACAATGGATTAAGCTTATGTATGCTTACACATTAACTTGGACAAATAATAAATTTCACAGATACTTAGTGGACAAGTACCGTGTGTGCGGTGTCGGGTTTTTAAGGAAACGAAATGACCTCTCGTTTTAAATTTTAGATACCGGCATTTTGTCAGAAAATAATCGATTTGAATTTTTCTGACGTGGAAATATTATTATAATAATCCGAAATTTTACGGGTTGTTATACTATCAGTCAGAATCAAGGAATCGTCAACAAAGAAACAAGGTGTCGTGCTGCCTGATCACCTTCTGACAAATGAAATCAAAAAGCTTGAAACATACAAAAGGTATCGAGTAGCAGTACGAGAAGGAAAAGTTGGTCATCTCGATGAAAAGCCTTCTGGAACTCCTACTCGGAGAACCAGAAGAGGAAGTGCAGTAAGCACAGAGAGTCAAAGGAAGGTCCCAAAGAGGAAACTTACTCCAAAGAAGAAAGTTCCCTCCCAGGAAGCTGCTCCTATTCCTACACCTGAACCACAAAGAAAGCTACTGGACAAAAGCTCTGAAGATACACAATCGGACGAGGAGGTCCACTACTCTGAAACTGCAAAGGATGACACTCCATCAGTACCAAAACCTCCTAGTCCAATAGCTGAACATGGCAAAGGGAAGACTCCTGTACTTGTGCCATATGATGAAAGCTCAGAAAGTAATGAAGAGCAACTGGATCCATCTTATAGGAAGAAGTTCAAACTCATTAGACTCTAACATGTTGCAAAGGAATTTGAAAAGGATCAAATGGGTGGCCCTGGAGGTTCAAGTGGTGCTGCCCACTCTAAACCATCTCCTGATGCGGTTAATCGACCCGATAAGGGAGCTGGTGCCACCACTCTTCTGCAACAACAACAACTTTTGGAGGATACTATTGATTATGAGTTTGAGGAACCAGCAAAAGAAAAGACTAAGGAAATACATGCTGATGAAACAAAGACTGATGACAAGGCTATGTCTAAGGAGGAAACTTCTGAACCGCCTAAGGACCCCGAGTCTCTTCATGTCTCCTCCTCATCAGACTCATCATCTCACTCTTCACCACCACCATCAACGAAATCAACCAAATCATCATCCAAATCAGTGAAGAAGCCAACTCCATCTTGGATGTCTCAAGCTAAGAACCGAATTACCAAAGCTGTTAAAAGAGTCAGAAAGAAAGACATGCTCTATAGAAAGCTGAATTTCATTGCTGATCAGATAAGGTATCTTCACGATGAGACGGACAAGATGAAAGTCTAAAGGGAGTATGTACAGAAGCTTATGAAGGATGATCTTCAAGGAAGCATGGACGAGATGATCAAAGGATACTCTCATAAGTTCCTTATGGAGGTCGTTCCGAAACTAACGAAGGAGATGTATACCAGACAACTGTATCCAAATCTCATGCATCTAGCCAAGAAAACCATGAAATCAACACCAATGACTGTGAACATCAACCCAGTTGAACCCACAATCTTCTCTGATGATGAATTGGTGAACCGGCTAGTAGCGCAAATGTCGAAACGCTCTGCAACGTTTGCCTCACACGAAGCTAAACTGTTTGAAGCTCTATTGGAATACCAACTCGATCCGCATTCGAGAAGAGGCTGTAAGGCCCAAACGCTCAAGAAACGACGAAGACAAATATCAAGATAAGGATAAGGAGCCTAAACGCACAAAGAAGTCTGGAGAATCATCTTCCATTCAGTACTCGATGCAACCTCCACCACAACGGACTCCTGCTCAACAAAGATCTCCTCCTCCCTCTTCTGCAGATAAACCTCAGGATTTCGAGACACCACCCCAGACTCAGAAAACCGGTGATCACTTTGAGTATACGGGTGGTGTCGATGAAGAATACCATGAGCCCCAACAACAACCCACCTCTCCCGACAAAGTTCAGAAACCAGAATCCTTATCTAGGTCTAAACAAAAGAAGAAGAAGGCGCCCAAAGTTGACGTCGTATCATGGCCAGATGAAGATAATACAAAGGAATTTGAATGGTTCTATACTCTTGTTAATTCCACTCCCTACCCTGCTGAAGGTCAAGATCTGGTAGACGGTAATACATTGGAGCATGCAAAGATACTGCAATAAAAATTCCGAGTAAAGAAGATGACAAAATCTGAGTTGCGGTGAATCAAGAATGAAGCTTTTCAACTGTGGAAAGATAGCTCAGAAAGTGCCATCGAGGTCGAATATCACCTTGACAACATTGCTCGAGCTATGTCTAATAACATGGATTGGCTCAACCCGGAAGCAAACATCGACTTTACGAAGCGGGAAAACCCTCCATATTACACCGACTGGTCTAAACCACTACCAACGATCGGCCAACCAGATCAGCCTAGGATCCCATTCAGATATTTCTTCAACAAAGACTTGGAATTTCTTCTTCACGGTGGCGATGGTTCAAGGAAATACGCTACATCCCTAACACTTCCATTCCCAGCAGCCGAATACTCAAACTGCATAGCTATCGAGGAAAGAGCTAATCACTTGTTCTCCAACAAAGTGGAAGCATACGACCGAGATTCAATGTATGGGATTCATCATTGGCCGGAACGCCGAAGAATCTACTACAGAAGCTGCCAGGTTCAGAAGTCTCAACATGCAGTGTTCAGTACTAAAAACATCGTTGCCATCAAACATGTTGATCTTTCGTCCAAATGAGACTACACGTATCTCAAGAATATTGTGGTCAAGAGACAAGACGAAAGGGATTATGCATTCTCTGAAGCTGACTTTGAGAATTTTTCTATCAACGACATTGAAGACATGTACCTTGCCAAAGTATAGGGTCGTATGAGACAATTCTCCACTGAAGTACAACGTGAATTCATCAAGTCGTGCTCATCTTCATCGACGCATAGTTATCAAAGAACGTGTAGAAGATCTCCATCCGGCAGTTGAATCTTATCGACCGTGTCAACTTCACTCCACCGCAGATGATCTTCCCGACATCAACCGCTCTCACAACTTACACTCATCAAAGAAACCATTCGGCGTCGTTTACCGCAGTGAACTTCAAAGAAATTGCTTGATGGCGTGCATAGATCTTCATAAGTTTGGAGATCACACTTTGAAGATGGTTAGGGACAGATTAGCTTACCGGTTGAAGGATATACACGAAAAGATCGGGTCTCCTAAGCGATGGAATTCTCAGGATCAAAGGGATGTGAAGAGGATCATCATGATGATTGTTGAACGGTTGTATAGAAGGGATCAGTTCAGAAGATTGGAAAGCTATGTTGGTGGTCAACCTAGGATTAACATCACCGACTTTCAACGCCCGATTCACACTCCTGGCAACATCTCTGGACTACCTGGTACCCCTTGAACTGCTTCTTTCATTATAAATTTGGATGTATGATTTATTATGTCAATGGCTTGTGCACATATTACAGTGTACAACCCGTACTTGTAAATAAAGGACCCTGTGGTACGCTTCAGTGCCACAATCCTTATAAAAGAAGCGAAAGCTTCTTACTTTTGAGTAAAACCTATCAAACCTTTCACTTTTCAAGGTTTTGCTCAAAAGAACAAGTACTTTCCCTTATGATTTTCAAAACCTCAACCGTTTATATCACTTGTTGAGGGGGAGTACTTGACTTAAAACTTTGTTCAAAAATTGATTCACAGTGGTCATTCTTCCCGCAACACTCGAAATGGTCATATTTATTCTCAACTTTTCAAAAATAACATTTTATATGCCATTTTTGAGGGGGAGAAAATACGTGATAAGAAATATGTTGTGTTTTGCTATATGAACTCTCGTGTGAAAAGACTTTAACCCAAGAATTGACGAGATCTTAACTATCAGTAACTCGAAAAGACTTGTCCGGGACGGGTAATAATTTCAAGCTAGTTCGCTAGTGATGTAAACGCGTCTCGCAAAGGACTTGTCCGAGTAGAATGTACCATTCGAGAAACTCTTGGTAGACATGAACCTTGACGGGTTTGACAACCTTTCGGGGTTGTCCACACCTTCAAGATAGTTATTAGAGTTAGTTGTCACCTAAAAGCTGATAATGCAACTCTTTAACTATGCCACGAATGTGTCTCATGGGGAATGTCTATCTTGAGTCGATCAATTCAAAAGTGCGCGCTTTTCCTCACTGTGCAGTTTTCCGTCAAAACTCTAAAGCACATGTGGAGGGGAGTATTTCTGCTAAAAGATAAAACTCTCATAGTGGTTCAAACATGTTTTCATCTACAAACCCTTTGAGAGATTTTCTTGAAAATGGTTTTATGGCAATGGAGTTATAAGGTGATTAAGGTTAGGAATAACCGTCCTATGATCCGCCAGAGCCGGAGAGATCTACCCAAGGACACTACCAATAGTTAGAATTTAGAAATCCTTAGGTATGATTGTAAAAAGGAGAGAATGAGAATCGGAGAAAGAAGGAGTTGAAGAATTAAAAATAAATGCAAAGAAAAGGGTGAAAAGAAATAGCCCTCCAGATTATTCAACTTAGGGCAGACACCGGGTTCAATTCATATGCTACTGGTTGTCCATTGATGACACCGGTATTGAAGATTAAAAGTCGTCATGGACCCAGTGATGCATGCACTAAACCTTCTTAGCCACTCAAGTTTCTCTCAACAGAAGCTTGTTTCATTCTCACAGGGAACCTTACGTAAACTATCGGCTTTCTCTTAGAGATTGCTGGTATTGAAGAAGGAGACCTTCTCCCTAGTCTTCGCTCAGGAAACCAAAACACACTATTGAGTTTAGAGCCAGGAGATTCATCAAAAGATCTCCTAGGTACACTTGACATTTCATCACTTGACATTCAACAATAAGAATTTCAGTGGTACATTATCGAGTCCTTCACAGATCTTAGTAATCTGTCGAGAACATTTATGAGAGGTTCACATTTGTGATCCTCAGTGATTGAATGGAAACTCCTGCCAGGGTCAACATCAAACACGACAAAGAGGTCACTTTGGCAACTCCTCGTGGATTGCGCTTAGTGGTCTCAAACGGTCTACAGTCGTGAGGTGATGCTTCGTGTACCTGCGACTCATCTGAATCGTAGGTGTACTTCGGTACATCGTGTTATCTCACTTGTGGGACTCGGATTCAGAAACGGCCTTTGTAAGAATTAGAGTTGTGTTTTCACACTATGTCGTTAACACTCTCGAAGTTCAAACTTGTAAGTGCCGGAAATGTTTTCTTCTTATGGAAGCTCTGGAGCGGAATGATCGTGAGATTCTTCTCATGCTCACGCCAACATCATTACTAATGGAAGTTCTATCCAAAAGCAACACAACATTCAGAATGATTCTTCGTCAAATCAAAGAATCTACAAAGTTAAAGACTTAAAGAACTTCATCAAGATCGAATTCCAACGTCAAAAGAGCATGTGAGCATGTTGAAGAATGACGTGGAGACACCGGAGCAGGGCACTGAGGCACTTGATGCAGATAATAACATACTATCACTTTCATCACAAAGAACAATGATCAAAGAACAAAGTTAAAGATGACGTCAAAGCACAACTGTTCAAAGAAAACTATCTCGCTACACTGGGGAGATGGTTCGAATCAAGGCAATTATTCTCACAAGAAAGAAGAATGTCAGAAGACGTCAAAGCTACTATTACATCAACGCCTTCACCATTTTTTCATCACCAACACTTGAGGGGGAGATTGTTGGAATCACTCCTAAACCTTTATTCAAGTGTTAGTTACTCATATGTAATAGGTAGCCTATTATGGCCTTTATGTTTGTTTAAGGTCTAGCTTATGTAGAAGGCCCATAAGCTTAGGCCCATGTCCATTAAGGAAAAGGGAAGTAGTGGGAGTGTTGCCCTAGCTCCTTGCCTATAAATACTCTTGTATAACCCTCACTTGAGGGTTGGTTGTTCAATTTATTCCTTTCACTCACATCTACGCATAACTGTCTTAGTCTTAACGTGTGTGTGTGTTGGTTTATTGTTCAATCCCCTCTCTATCTTTCTATTAAGCTTGTGTTGTAAATCTGGTGACCTAACACGGATCCCTCTAGGAATGGATCCGTGGGAACCGTGGAACAGTAGAGAAATTTGCGTATAAATAGTGAGCCATTTCTCTCTTGCAACTCACCCCTTTTACATATACTCTATCTTAGTATTGTAATATCTCTAACCTCAGATCCAAAGGATCTTTCTATGTAGTTTTGTGTTTGTGTGATCTGCGAAAACGTAGGGGGGGGGAGGGGTGAATACGTTACCGTTTAAAAACTTTAGATATTTAGTATCAAAACGCTTATGAAGTTTGTTATATATGAAAGTGTCAATTATCATTTGTGACTAATATAAAGCATAGTAAACCAAGTTGTCACACAAACATCAAACCATATCACAAGCAATAGTATAGTGCAATTATAAAAGTAAAGAGATAAAGAAAGGAAAGTGCAAACCAAACACGAGGATTTATAGTGGTTCGGTCACGGATCTCCTCTCCGCCCTACTCCACTCCCCGATTACCAAAATCGAGAGTTACTTTACTAAATCAACAAGCTCCCTTCTCGGCGGAGAAAACCTTACAATCGTCGCTTACACTTTTTCTGGTACAAAGCTAAATACCGGGTTCTAGTTCGAGGTAGAACCAACCTAACGTCGCCTATACAATATTTCCGACGCAATGCTAGATTTCGAGTTCTTTTCGGGTACAACCACTCCCATTATGTTTTTAGGCCCAACATAACAAACCTTGTGTCTTATGGGACAAACACATAAACCATCTAATCTAGTTTGGTGAAAGTGTTGTGATGATGCAATAATGTTTACAATGATGATCCATGACATAAATGTCTAATGATATGAATGACTACTTATAAATGAACTTCCATTGATAGGAAGCCTTCAAATGATGAAGATCACAAGTTCCCAAAGCTTGATGTGATAGATCTTCATGTATGTATGCTTGTGGTGAATGAGGATGGCTAGATCTCCAAGCTTTTCTTGGTTGATCAAAATGTAAAGTATGCTTACAACAAAGATGAATGTTAGAAGCATTATGATCATGTGATGATGAGGGTGATTAATGTATGTTACTACATGGTTATCTATAGATCTAAAAGATGAAAGAAAGATCGAGAGAATATGTGTTGGAAGGGATGAAAAAATGAGAAAACAATGGGTTGGTATTTATAGCCAAAGTGGTAATCAACAAAATAATATTTTATTAGATTTGATATCTTAGAATATCTTCCAAGATCTTGCAAATCCAACCAAATCTTCTAAAGATCTTAAAGAGATATGATGATGCATGGAATGATGTAAAAATACATTTTCATTTAGATTAAAATATTTATGAAAATAAACTTGTAAAATGTATTATGTAACTAGTTGATAAAATGTCTAGTTACCTTTTATAAAATAAAATATCTAGTTGAGTGCTTGTCAAAATAAAATGTATTTTGTCAAGTGTAAGTAAACTTTAGTACTTGTATGAATATTATAGTTAGTTTACTTGTACAAATAAAAGTATATATTTGTTAGACATTTTACATAAGATGTATTTGTATAAAATATTTGTGAATGCAAAATGTAAAGTGAGGTTCGAAATAGAATGGTTAACCTATTAAAATACTTAGTGACTCTAAATGTATTTTAAACATTCTAAATGATTTGTTAAGGGTTTTGATCATAATACCATATAACAAACATGTACGAACCTGTGTTGTAACATACGAGGACTTGAGACATCGAGATGTGTTGAATGTATGATGAGACAAAATATGATTACGAGTAACTTGTACATTTTACGTTATGTATTACAAGTTACATGTTTGTCATCAATCAAAACAAGCGAGACTGGATAGATTAAATATCGTAATATTTGCACTAACAATCTCCCCCTTTTTGATGATGACAAAAATATGTAAACGTAATAGATAGTAAAATGTAAAATGTTACTTGTATCCATAATACCTTTACATTACCTTCTCCGTTTACACTCTTCTCCCCCTTTTGTCGAAAAAAAAGGTGTGTCCTTGGAGTTTTAACTTTATTTCTCCCCAAAAAGGCGAGCTTGCATCCTCCCTAGTGTAGTTAAAACGTCTACTCCAATCCTTCCCTTGTTTAGTAGCGGATCCATGGATCAAATTAAGAGGCGTAACCTACATCAAGGTTAGTTTTATGCAACAAAAATTATGAGAAATATATGATAAAGAAAAATGCATAGCAATGTTAGCCTATTTTTTCCACTTTTTATCGAAGCACAAATGCTTGTTGAAAAGTGAGAATGATGATGGATGCGTGCATGCTCCCCCTTGATGGTTGCTCCTCCTTGTTGAGCGTCAGGGTATGATTAAAACCTACAAAACAAATATTAGTGCAAAACTATATTCTTCATTGGACGAGTAAGTGATATACAACAAAATGTGTATAAGATGCATTCAATAAACACTTGACGGAAGCTCCCCTTGCTCTAAGGCATCAAGATGAACCTTCAAAATAAATATTAGTATAATAGAAGCTTTGTCTTTAGACAAATATGTCATATACAACCAAGTGTGTTAATACAAATAAGCCCTAAAAACGTTTATTTATATTTTACGATCTTCTAATGTTTTGTCGATAACAAACGCAAAATCATTTTAACGAAACAAATAAAATACGTAAATAGTTTGAGCCAATAGTTTTCTAACACACTTACGTTTTCACATAAAACACTAAAACAAGTATAGGTTATTTTATGATTTAGTAATACATATGTACAACAACTAGTGTTTATATATTGGGCAAATATATACATAACTAGTATGTATTATAATGGGTAAAAACTACAACTCGTGGAGCATATTCATAACCCATGGTATTGACCCATTTGACTAGATGCATTGCATCTATTAGATACATTGTATCTAAGGAAATATCCATGGACCAACCCATAACCCATGACCCATGACCCATAACCAAAAAACCCATAGGCAAAGAGGAGCGTCCCACGGATCCCTGAGGATACACTAGTCGAATCCCTTAAGGGAGGGATCCGTGGGATCCGTGGAACAAAAATTGTTTCTCCTCTATAAATAGTGAGCCATTTCTTCCTTTTGGGTTGCTACTCCCACACATCCTTTCCCAAAGTATTGTAACTCTCTAACCACTGATCCTAAGGGATCTTTCTATGTAGTTTGTATTTTGTATTTGTGTGATTCTCTAGGTTCCTCTTAAAGGCGAGATCACCACTCCTTGAAGTCGAGCAAGCTCAAGTCCATGAGTTGCCATGCTTCGTCATCATCAAGACTACTGAGGTTCTCTTGTTGATACTTCTTTCTTCCTCCATAGAAGTGTTGTGTCCAAGGCATTAGTGAAGGATGCCGAAAGAGTCAAGATGAAAGCACTAGTGAAAGGTGCTTAACGTCCATGTAAAAAGCATTAGTGAAGAATGCTAAAGGAGTCAAGATGAAGGCATTAGTGAAAGGTGCCAAGCGTTCGTGTCAAGGGCATTAGTGAAAGATGCCTAGGAGTCAAATCAAGTGACATTAGTGAAGGATGCCAAGGTCGTATAATCGATGAGGTGCATCGCTATACAAATAGTGATAGTTTGTTTCCAAGGATGTTGATATCCTTGATGGTGTTGTAATAAGGAGTGGGTCTCCTTTGGGATTAGGTGTTGTGTAGTGTTGGGTAGTAGTTCCTCCATTGTAATGGAACTCGGTACTTAGCCTAGTACCAGATAAAGGGTAGGTGACGTTGTGGTAGGTGTGGTTCACCTTGGTGAAAGAACCCGGTGGTTAGCCTAGTATCGGAAAAAGAGTAGGCGACGTTGTGAAGGCTTCTCCGCCATAAGGAGTTGGTGTCGTGTAGTGATTACGAACTCTTGAGTAGGTGACTCGGGGAGTGTAGTAGGTCAAGGAAGGTGTCCTTGTAGCCAAACCACTATAAATACTCGTGTCGTGGTTATGTGTTTCTTACTCTTTAGCTCTCATTACACTTTTAAATATCTATCTATCAACGTTCAACGTACACATCTAAATAGATTGACATAAGTCGATCTAAATATTTTAAAACGAAGTTTTAATTGGTAAAACTATTCAACCCCCCTTTTAGTTTTCCACAAAGTGTATAGACGATGAAATATGAGTGCTTAAAGGATGTTCCCCCTTGTTCGAGGGTGTCAAGAAGCACCTAAAATAAGAAAACTAATTGATGCAAACTTCATCCTTAGATGAGTAAGTTATATATAATTGAGTGTATATGATGATGAACCTACAATGAAAAAAATTAGTGCAATATATTTCATCTTTTTGACAAAGAAAAATAAGATGTATATATGTCATATATAAATGATATAATCAAAGATGTCATGAAGTGTGGTCTCCTAATTACAATCATAAGAAAAGCGAGAATTTAATATGATAAGAGCCTACAAAATAGTGCCTAGAAAGAAGATATGAAGTGAAGTTGGAATATAAAGAGTTAATGCTAGTGGTGCTAGTGTTGGTGTCGGTTTACTAGTAGGATTCATGTGGTGATAACTTAGTAAGTTTTCGCTAATCCATGGTGATGATGGTTAGTGAAAGTGGTGATGGAAAGTGGTGGTGATAACGTAGAAAACTATTAAGGAGTTAGAAACTCGTATGTATAGCAAATAATATAAAAATATATACTCATGCGATCCTTTCGTAATGTCAAGTGACCAAGACTAAGAGGAAGAATATATATATATATATATAGATTATTTTTACAACTTTAAATTTGATCTCCCATATATATATATATATATATATATATATATATATATATATATATATATATATATATATATATAGGGGAGGGTTAATGTGAGATCAAACTTAAAGTTGTAAAAATAAGATGAAGTCTAAAAAACCACTAAAACGTTTATAAATAACAATTTTAGCAATAATATACAAAAATATATTATTTTAATACAAATTAACATTTTAGAAACTAATAACCAAATGATACATGAGTTTGAATTAGTGATACACCTGATACATATTACACTAATAAATATTCCAAAATCTGATACACATACAAAAACCTGATACACATTACACTTCTAATCAAAGTGTATCACCTAGGTTTCGTAAATTTTAAAAAGAAATCTATCAAAACTTTAACATTTTTAGTTGTAGCTGATAAAAAAATTATTTTTGTTATAAGGAGAGTGTCACTTGTCAAATTTTAGATTGATCTCATTTTAACAACTTTAAGTTTGATTTTATTTGATCTAGATTATATATATATATATATATATATATATATATATATATATATATATATATATATATATATATATATATATATATATATATATATATATATATATATATATATATATAGATTTGAGATTAAGTAAGAACTTTTTTAAAGTTGTAAAAGTAAGAACTAATAAGTGATTGACAAGTGGAATTTGAGTATTAAAAAAACTGAAAATTAAATATATAGTTAAAAGGGTAGTATAGTCATTATACATCTAAAAATTAAATATACCTGTTCCTTTTTTTCTTTCCAGCATATCTCTCCCTCCCCACCAATCTCTCCTTCCCCCCGTATCTTTTTCTCCCCCAACCCTAACCCTAAATCATAGCAGCCACCACCTCTTTTACTACCCCCATATCCCATCCCACTTAAACCCTCATAACCTATTAACAATATAATCATTAGTCAAAAAACATACACTCGTGCATCTTGTTGTCTCTTTCTCTGGCGCCGCCGCCGGTGCTGCTACCATATCTATTTTCTGATGTCTGTATCTCTTTCTCTTTGGTATTGGTGCTTGCCTCTCTCTGTCTCTCTTCTCGCTGTGTATCACGGTTGGTCACCAACTGTAGATGGGGACCGTGGGCATGAAGCTTTAAGCAAAATATCATGGTCGCCGGATTCACAATGTTTACACGGAACCCCAACTGTCACATTTTTTTGAAATTCTGAACCGTTGTCTCCGCTACAACCACCGTCGCATATATATGATTTTTTGCGTCAATACTGTGATTTTTTTTTTTGTCTCTTTTGGATCTTGTTGAATCATATTTGATTGAAGTATCATGATATGTATATCATTTTTGGTTTCTGTAATTATTTGTTAGTGATGTGTATGACATGTGAGCTATAAAGAAAGTTAGTGTACGAGGTTGCTGTTATTTTTCCATTTTATAAATGTGTTTGAGGTTTTCACTGGTAAGGATTATGGACCATGTATGTAATGGTTGTATCACTTGATTCAAAGTGAATAGTGGTGTATCATGTGTTTTAGAGTGAAATAGTCAAACATGTAAAAATAGTCAAATATGTACGAGTATTGTGTACGAGATCTAGTTAGTGTACGAGGTTGCTGTTATAAAGAAAGTTAGTGTACGAGGTTGCTGTTATTTTTCCATTTTATAAATGTGTTTGAGGTTTTCACTGGTAAGGATTATGGACCATGTATGTAATGGTTGTATCACTTGATTCAAAGTGAATAGTGGTGTATCATGTGTTTTAGAGTGAAATAGTCAAACATGTAAAAATAGTCAAATATGTACGAGTATTGTGTACGAGATCTAGTTCGAATGATAGTGGCAAGTCAAATATGTACGAGTATATAATGATACACTTATAATTTGGGACTTAACCATTGTGTAACAATTAAATCTTGTGAGAAGTTGGATTTGCGATGGTTTTGTTCATGTATCAGTGTTATACTCATGTTTGGGTATCAATGTATCAATTAAATCTTGTTTTATATTTGGTTATTAGTTGTTATTAAGAATGTTAGGATGTTAACGTTATGGATCTGCAAAAGATTGTTGTACAAAATTTAGCTTGTAATTCATTTATCTACCAAAACAATATTTATTTTTGTGAATTATACAAATGTACTAGTTTTAACTAATATGTACCAGTTTTTTATTGACTATAATGCGCATGAGTTATATAAGTGTATCTGTGTTTTATTAACTAATCTGCATGTGAAAAACAACTTATCTCAAATAACGTGGGTTAGCTTTTATGATGGTAATAAAGTGACATGACTTTGTCAAAAGCCCTTACAATTGATATTAATTACACAAATGCCATTCATCAACAATTAATCTCATCTAACATTAATAATAGATCCAATGGTTTAGAATAGTTCTTATTTTTATAACTTTAAATAATCCCTCACATTAACCCTCCCCTATATATATAACTTTATATACATTATATATAAGAGGAAACATGCCACGTCATAATGCCACTTGGCATCCTATAATGCCATGTCATAAATCCATGTCATCACCTCAATGCCATGTGTACAATTTAATGCCAAGTCATCACATACCATGCCAATATTCGGAATTTTCTAAAAAAATTGGCTTTATTCAGATTCGAACCTTGGCCTTTGCATCCACAAGCAAGTCCTCAACCACTGGACCAATCCGATTTTTTGTGATAACCATTGGAAAACAAAAATGTCATGCTTAAAGAATTTAGCTAAGCTAATTAATGCTTGAAATTCATATCAGATTCTTCATTCTCTCCCTATGATCTCGGTTTGTTTTGAAACAATTTTCACCTTCCATTATCTATGCCCTAATTTTGATAATCTACCATCATTATCCACGCCCCTAAATCACCCACTCCATCAAATACCATAATTTACATCTTCATCGCACAACTTTTGAACCATCATTAACTAAGGTTATTCATCTTAAGTTTCAAATAAATTGTGTAACAATGTTATTCAGAATAGAGATTTGGATTTAATATTAGCATAAATTCTCCTCAATTTGATTTTTTTTTCTTTTTAAATTATTATTATTATTATTATCATTTTCCTTTTTGCAGGTGCATGATTCGTGATCCAAAATCATAAATAAAGATTATAATCAAAGTTCATTAGGTACCTTTGATAAAACAAGATATTCTAACATTGTTTTAGGTTAATTTGATTGATTTTATTTTTTACTGGAATGAATAATTGTGTTTGATTTGCATTTATATGATTTTTATGTTTGATTCATGATGTGGCCACCGGAGTACACCGGCGTCGCTGGAATAAATTGCGATCGATTGATTCAATGATCCACTTAAAATGTACTTTAGTTGGTCTAAATGTTATGTTTTTAGGTTAATTTTGTTGATCTATAGTTAGTTTTGCAATTTAATTTTATACTAATTCTTATCTTTAGGGGTTTTCGATTGAAGGTAGTTTAACATAATTATGATTGCGTATTGAATTCGAGAGTTTCCAGGTGGATTTGAAGGTGTTCCATTAGAATACGTCAAGCAAGTAAAGGTTGAAATTAATGCTTTACGTTGTTTTTGTATAGGTTTTTTTGTCCTAAATTAACACCGACAAGTCTAATGAACGACCATCATAGCAGGTTAATATTAGTCATAAAAGATAATGTGCATAGATATTATTGTTTCTGATAGTTGGCAATTGAAATTGGATGTTTCAACTCTTTTTTTGTGCCCAATAAGTCTCAACTCGAAATATTTCACTAGAGAGAAAGGATGAATTATTTCGGTTAATCTTTTGGATGAAAATTACCGGTGTAACGGTGGATGATAATAATTTTAATTTTTGATGACATGTATGTAATTTTCTTTATTTTTTATCTACTTTCCGATGACAGGTTTTTAGTGTTATGATGATAATTTGGTCTCAATGTATGTGATTTTAATCATTGTCGTATATCATGCCTATATAACAAGACGATGTGGTCAATGAACTCTACACATGTATGTGTCTCAAATTGAGAAATAGACGCTGTAATTTATATTAACATAAACTTTGTGGGTGTTTAGATTAGCATACTTAGCCGATTTAGGGAATAGTCCATAAGTGTCAGCTTGATAAGCTTAATAGCCGCAACAAGTTGGTTTATAAGCCACTACAAGCTGGCTTATAAGCTTTTCCAAATTAACATAAGTGATGGGTGTCTAAATACTCATCATTTTTGTACCATCTAAACTGCAAAAACATCTGAAAACACTAAAAAATGCATCAAAATGATAGAAATATCACAAATAAGTGTTTTATGTGTTTTAAACGCAAAAATATCAAAATCAGATGAAAAACGTATTAAGTTTGCATAATTGGCAGTTTTAGTCCCCCAAGTTTCAAAAGTTGTCAAATCTAGTCCCTGGTAATTCAAAAACTTGTAAAAAGTCATTTAAGGTCCATGTGATTCAAAAGTTTTCAAAATAAACCCTTTAAAGTTTAAAATTTACAAAATGACAACTTTAGTCCCTAAAGTTTGAAAATTGTCAAATATAGTCCTTGGTTAATTTAAAAAGTGAAAATTATCAAATTTTAACCTTGTACTATTCATAAATGACAAAATTGGTCCTTATGATAAACTTTGGAGAAATTACAAGTTTGGTCCTTAAAGTTTCAAGATTGGCAGATTTGGTCCCTGGACTTATAAAAATGTGCAATATTTGTCCTTGTACTAATCATTAACTAAAAGTTTGGCCCTTGTGATAGCTTTGGAAATTTTACATGTTCAGTCCCTTACTTTTCAGGAATTGCAAAGTTAGTCCTTGTTATTAATACTAAACCAAACGGATCCTTTATATTATCCAAGCCCAAATCCATCCCAGCTTGCCCAAAAATACAACCCGGCCCAATTTTTAAATTGAAATAAAACCGCCACCACTGTACATCCCTCTCCCTCACCCCTGCATACCTGAAACCAGGTGGTTTCACCACCTCACCACCACTTTCCACCTCACCTACCTTATCCCCCCAGCTGGTTAACAACCCCCCTCCACCTCTACATAAACCAAAAAGCATTAAATGCATAAACCTGCTATCAAAGACTTTTCCCGCCAAATTTCCAAGTGGACGGTTAAGATGAATTCAATGGCTGGATCAAAGTGGGATAGTTTCAGAAGTCGACAGGGAGTAAAATGGATCATTATAAAGGAAAAAGAAGCAAGGAAGAAGACCAAGTAGTATAATTTTATTTTTACTTATGTCGTTTTAAGTTTTTTTAAGTTCTCCAGTGTATGTTTAAGTTTTTAAAGACTTTTTAATCATTTCTCAGTGTAATAAAACTCTACTGACAGTTTCAATTTCAGTTTTTAGATACAAATCCAGTTTATGAATATCTCATTGTCTAAATTCTCAAAATACTCAAGTGTTGTTATTATTTATTACTAAGGACTGAAAAAGATCAAATAAGCTCTTATTAAGCTTTTCTAAGCTTTTAGAACCTTAATAACTTAGTGTAGACTCAAAACTCAAAAATTTCCAAAAATTCCAATAAATTAGTGAAAAAATTAAAAATCAAAGGAAAATGGTGAATGAAGTCAGGTAAGATATGGATTGCTTTTGGGTATAGAGCTTTGTGGAAAGCTATAGGAAGTAGTATTGATCATCATTTCTCTGTTTTGTGCCTAAACTCAATTTGTAAGCCATTTATTTGCAATTTGCATTTTCTAGAATATGTGTTTAATTCCTGTTAAATTTAGCTTAATCATGTTTGAATATAGTTATTATTAGTTAATCAATAGGTTACTTAGTTTAAAAATCTATTTTAGTGCTAAAAAGCTCAAAACAGCCTACTAAAGGGATGTTTGGATTTGCTGAATTAAGCATACTAGAGACCAATTGTGTTGTTGTTTATTGTTATTCTAAGTCACAATAGGATTTATTAGCTTAGTCAAAACATAAATTACTGTCCTTGTTCCTTAAAAAATCAAAATCATCTTGATACTGTCCTAATTCATAACTGTTGGAAATTTAGATTCCATAATCATGCATACTAGTGTAAAAGTTGTTTATATAGCCTAAATCAGTCTCATATTAGCCTAATACACCAAATTAGATCATCTAGGATAATTTAAAGTTCATAAAAGTCAAACTAGTTCATAACTTAAAAAAGTCAAATTTTCCTTAATACAGTTTTTGAATAAACTTCATAATTTTAGTTTGTGTTTAATATTAAGAATTAGTCTATCAGCTTTTGGGATATTAAAATTTTTTTGCTTATCTAAATTAGAAAAATACTAGCTTATACCCAATTAGCTTATAAAGTGCTTATTTCTCAGCTTATTTTAGACCCCTTTTCTGAAACATGCCATGTGCACAGTTTTATGGCCATTTTCACAAGCTTGGCAAAAGCTCATTAGTGAGCTTTAGCTTGTGAAACTTAGCTTTTTGTGTAGCTGACCTAGCCATCTTGAGGTCCCAAGCTTCATATTCCACTTTGTAGCTTGTTTGCTAGGGCTGCACGTAGCTTAAACTTTGTCCCATTTCTGTCTTAGAAACAAAGAAGCCAAGTGCTTATCTGCTTATTCCTAGCTTTTCAGTATGCTTCTTTATGTCTTTTAGCTTCATTTGAGTAGCTTGTAGCTTGTTGTATCTTATTTTAACTTTGGTCCTAGCTTATAAGCTTGTTTAAGCTTAAACCATCCAAATAAGCTCTTAAGCTCAACTGTTGAAATAATAAGCTCAAATCAGAGCTTATTAGTCATTTTCATAAAAAGTGGTAGTTGTAAAAATTGCTTATTTTCTTGTGCTTAATAAGTTGCAAAAAGAAAATCAAAAAAATAAAATGTTTAGCAAAAAGGTGGGGAGGCAGGCTCGAACCTGAGACCTCCCACCTTTGAGAGTGATAAGAGTGTACCTGGATACCAGTTGCCCTTGGGTCTTTGACTGGTTATCTTGTGCACAATTTAATACATAACACCTTGTTAGTCCATTAAGCTTATACGAGTATTTAAGCTTATTTCTAGCTTATTTGAACTAGCTTTTTCATCCTTTTTATTTTTCTTTAGTTTGTATTAGTATTAAGTATTTTATAAAAAAGTTTCAGATTTTTCTAAATAGTTTTAGTATTTTTAAACATTTAATTAGTATAAAATCGTATTTAATTCATAATAAAAAATATAAAAGTCTAAAAAATATAAATCTTTTTTTTAAAATTTTATTTTGTCATATAGTACGTAAAAAAATTGTTTTTACACTTGTAGGTCTTTTATTTCACAAATTTTACGTTTTTGCTTGCGCACTCGCGTAATTTTTATACTTAACGTACGTTTTCATTTTAAGTTACGTTTTTAGATAATTTAAGTTTACATTTTAGTTAAAATAGTTTATTTAAGTTATTTTGTTTTATAAATCTAGAAAAAACATCATTTTAAAAATAGTGATAGCGTTTATTTAATATATTTTAACTTTTTAATTTCCTTTAATTTGCATTTAAGTCGCTGTAATTTATAACTTTTTCTTTAGGTATAATTATCCATCAAAATCCTTATTGATCACTATCCTTAGTGATTATTCGACATCTGACTGTGTTAAACACCAATTCATCCTCCGTGGGACTTAACGACCCAGGAATCCCCTATATTCCTCTGATCTTTATTGCATTGGTTTCTGAGCAGTTTTAAGTTTATTATGGTCAGCCATTCACAAGTGGCCGGCTTGTGTGATTAAGCTTGACGGTTCGGGACCAATCAATAAGCCCATACGCTAACTGATTAACCTCATCCAAACATCCCTTTTTACCTTTATAGAAATTATATTATGTTTATTTGTGATTAAAGTTTCAGTTTGATGACAGAAACCATCGATAAAGAGTGAATCCATAGCTCAAGGATGTATAGACTTGCGATGGTCAACTTAGTGCAGAACCTGTGGCTATGAACACGGTTGGTTACTAATTTCTTTGAAAAATTGGCATATTGAGTCTTGCATAATAATAAAACTGAAATGTTTTTTTACAGGGATGGTAGAATGGTTGTGCAGAAGTTCGTTTACTGCACTAGGCTCACGCCACTGTTGGACACCAAAATGATAGCATGCATATAATGCATTTTTTGGTTGCATTTTTGCAGGCTTCGGTTGCCATTAGTCTTTAAGTCTAGTTTTGACTAAACTAACAGGAATTCATCAAAATCTGTACGAGGGCCTGGATTAGCCGAAGGTCTGAAGGTAATAATCTGAATTACATTGATTTCATAAATGTTGTTGATAGCCACGCTGCTTTTTTTCTTGATCCTGAAAAGGCTTCATTCAGAAGCAATATCACCTAATGGTTTGAAAATACTTATCAGAAAACAAGAAAACCAATCACAAAATACCACCAAGAACATAGTATGTAAGTATTTCTTAATAAAGATCGAGAACACACAGGATTCTTTCATTTACATAAATGAAAATCATTTCTTTCATCATTGTTATTACAACTAATATTTATTATTGCCATTTTATGTAACAATTATACATTAATATATACACCCTACTGTATAGCATCTCTTTAATACTATAATACTAGATGTGTCTAATCAAGTGGTAACCACAATTGCGCAGAGTAAAGCTACTGATCTAAAGCCAAGGCACAAAAACAGGTCGACGGAAATGAAAGTATGCCGTGAGTGGATTACTAAAAAATCAAAATCATATGACCCAACACCAATATGCTCTTCACTGCTGTAAATTTCTAAAACAAGCAGGTAACACTCACAACATCATAATTGTATTTTATACTGTCAAACTTACTTTGTTCCATTTGATTTTGGTTTTGGGCTACATGCCACACTCCATACTTATCTTAGTCTTTTAGGGTCAACATATGTGCTTCATAAAGCAACCATCGCTATAACCCGATGCACACACCTACCATCAAACATTTAAACACCCCTGCACCAGCAACCAAACACCCCTTACAGAACCAACTTGACCCTTGACAAGAGCAACCAAATAGCCATGTCTACATTATTTCTCAGCATCCTAACAGCCCTTTTAGCAGCAAACCAAACACCATAACCAGCAGCAAACTAAGCACCCCAGCAAACTGTATCATCTTTTCTATGCATGTTCAATATGTTTGAAATTTTAATATAAGGTGGGATTTTTAACTCACAACTGTGTGTATCTATCCAGATTATATTTCATCTAAAATAAATCAAGTAAGCTGATATTCACCTAAAGCATATATCTAATGCATAGAACCTCCTAAATTCTGTTTAACTATAACTATATTATAATAAAAATAATTAGTATCTGTAATCATAGTTGACACACTATTTGTTATAACTCTTTTTGGACGATAAGTCTTTTGGTTATTACCCACTACCCATAAATCTGTAATGACCACACACATGATGGTGCTAACTACTATGATTAATGTCCTAATTATAGGCCTTGCAAGGAAAGAGGATTTTCCATTCATTAGATATTTGTCCATGTTGCCATGCTCTTAACAGACCAAGGAACTTAGGCCCCAATACTCCAAGTACGAGCACCCAAGTTTATCAGAATACAGTGGACTATTTTCATGAAAAATGACTAGAAGCGAAAGGATACTAAAGTGCATAAGTCATCTGTGTTTGTGAGTAGTATTTTGTTTTGTTTTAGGATTTAGCACATCACTGAGTCGAGTAGTACACCAACATCTTGGAAGAACACAATAGAACACCAACATGCGGGGTCTAGGACTATTTGGGTAAGTTGATAGTTTAGTGGCATAAACATCCTTTATTTAGTTTGGATCCACGCCAGCAATGTTCAATAGTACATTGACCAAAACATGAAGGCTTCATGTGTCCAGTTGATGGAGCTATCATGATAACAAGTAAAAAATCTTGAATTAATTAGTAGTCCCTTAGAAAGTGAAATATAGTTATAGTGTTGGTTCACTTACCGGATGCTTCATTTATACTACGTAACTCTTTTGACACAAAGCCATATTTCTTGCAACATAAAGGGTTTTTTTTCAGGGATCGTAGAATGGTTGTACTGTTGCATATGCTTTGTGATCAATCTGTTATTTGCCCTTTATGTTTTCATATTCAAAAGTATGATATTAATTATGTTTAAATAATACAGATTTGATTGGTGACAGAACATCATGTGGGAACATTGAAACAAAGGAAGAAGCTAAAGGCAAATAGAAGCGATTCATCTAAATTGAAATGCAAGACACCATGTAAACACCGAATGTCTTTTAACGTATACATATTTTGGTGATTGCTATCTTTTTTGGCTGATGTAACTCTACTTATTCCAGGGGAAATAAACTCCAAAAAGCCACGTTGTGGGGTGCTTATGCTGACCAGCTGGATGATTACTTGAGCAGAACTGCAGAAGTGCATTGGGTCACGTTGTGCTCATCATTCAGTTTGCTAAGCATAAGATTTACAAAGGTGACATGTCTCATCATTTCTACTTTCTAAGGTTTTTATACTGAAATTCAAAAACTATCTCTTTCTTTCATTCTTTCCGGTTCCAACGTTTCGAGTTGACTTGAACGGTAATTATATAATATGATCATTTTTGAATCTTAAAAGATTAGGTATAACTGAATTTTAGCTATGTGTTACCTTATGATCGTAGTGAAAGGTATTTGCTTTAATAACAGCATATTGTTAGTGGTTAATAATCAGATGCGTAAGGTGGGCAATTAACATTATCGAATTTTTTTTGTAGAAGTATAAATATGAAATTGCAAGAGGGATAGAACCATAGTAACCATGTTAGATTATTAAAATCACAATCAATGTTTAAAGTATTACGTAAAAAACTAAAAGTGGTTAAAAAGGTACAGATATCTAACAAATAAACAAGTATGGAATGGAAAATCCAGTTATAAGTCAACACATTCAACATCCGTTCTATCCAACTAATCTTGAATATGGAATGGAAAATTCTGATTTTCGTTCATATTATATAACACCAACATTGAAACGGATCACAATAGCCCGAGAACTGACCAAAGCAACCATAGGCATCTGAACACCCCTTTTCCGCTCCCTCAGGTACTGATCTGCTACTATATCTGAACGTTACACATTTTGACAAATGGGGTTTGTAATTAGTTATTGACATGTAAAAAAGTAAAAAATATGAGTCGTATATAGAATGATGTTTACATTTAGGTAACATTTTGTCAGGCTCTTGATCTTGATCAGACGTGAAAATGGTCAGAACTCGAGCCAAAACTGTCAAGATCTTCATTGCTCTTAGTGTGGTATCCTGAAATTGTTAGCTGATGGATGAGTTTTTTTTATGTTGATTTTTCTAGGTGTGATAACAAACAACGGAGAAGGTTATGGTGATTCGAGTTCGTTGTTTTCTTCTGCTCTATGGGATTATGTTGAGTCGGTACCAACGAGTCCAGCTTTTGCTCTTGTGAATAAGGTGTTTGAACAGATGCCGTGTAGCTTAAATAGGGTCAGGAATACTAAAAATGGTGGTAGGAGGGTTAAGCGATCATCAAGATCGAGCAGTTTGGGTATCCTCTATTTTTCAGTTCTTGGAGTGTTGTTTGCTATATTATGTGTATTCTTAGGTACATCTATCGAGGTACTAGGTAGAAGTATATTATGATGACTCTGTAGGATTTATGAAATATTTATCATATCTTATGAAAACAAAGAGATTTTCATCTTCCTGTGAAAAATGCTGGTCTTTAAGGTCTATTGTTTGGGTGTTCATATTGGGCTGTCCCAGCTGAAGCCGGAAACAAAGAATTAAGGGATTAAAACGAAGACCAATAACGTTATTTGTGGTACCAGATTGGTCCATATAAGCTTGTTTTTGAAAATAAGAAACATAAATATGGTTGCATTCCGGTTTTCAGATTTATTTATTTTTTGTGTTTTTTCTCTTTCTGGCAAGTGTTGAGATAAGATCACAAAGATCTATTTGGAGCTGCACTTAAAAGGTTGTGAGTTATAAATGATCAACTCGGTTCAAGTGTCACATTGAGGACTAATATAATAGTATACTTAAAATCTACATTTATGTGAGATCTAAGTTCGGGGGCATGTAAGATCTTGTGAGAGAATTCCATAGGGGTGTTTTTATAGGCTAATATTGGGTCTCTATTTTGCACCTTTTGCCGAATAAGATAGAGCAGGAATAACTATAGCCTGGATGTATTTGGTGAACCAATTGGCTAGAAGTTAGCCCTATGCTTAGAGGACATGCAGCATTCAGCTACCAGTTATAATCGGAATGATGAAATAGAGAAAATATAATATTGTTATACTTTTTCTGTATGCATTTGATAGCTGCTTAGTTCATGATGATATATGACTGACAGTGTGCATGTAGCTTTTAACCATATATTCATAATCAGGACTAAATTATTCCTGACAGTATAATTTTCTTTGATTTTTCTTCTTATTTGGATAGCTCAACCCGGGAAAGAGCCCATTCCAGAAGACATTTGCTGCTCAGGTATGCTGATTGTTTGTCGCTTCAATTTCATCACTGGAACTGTATGATGTGATTTTTGGGGTTATAATCTTCATGATATTTCTTAATCGACACCATATGTCATGGCATGTGATAAATAAGTCTAATTCTATCTCTTTCATTCTCTTATAAAAAAAGGATCTTAAGATGTGCTTATACTAGAATTACATGTAATTTAAGTGCCAAAATCGAAATCATGAGAAATATACATATATGTAATCAAGTTGTTTAAGTATTGGAATGAAATGGAACATGAAAAGAGATTTAACTGTAGCATTGCTGTATTATTGGTAAGCTTATACGAATAGATGCTGAATTGCTTATAAACTTAGCGATAAGTTCTTAGTCATGAATACAACGGTGTCGTATTAGGTGCCCTATGTAGATTTTAAGTATACTATTATATGTCTTTTTGTAATACACATACTTTTATAAACATAGACAAATAGTGTTTGACCCAACTTGTTTTAACTTGCAACTAGACCTATTCTGACCTGTTTTCCATCCCACATGATCCACTCATATTACCACATATTTAAGTAATCATAGCAATAAGTAGACATAGACAAATATTTTTTGACCCGACATGTGATTGTTTGACCCGACATGTGATTTTTTTTGTTCTGTTCATATGTTTGATTTGCTTTTTTGCATTAGTTTCAACTATCTATAATTATGACTTTGAGTTACCTTTATTAGTTGTCATTATCATTAATCTACTAAAGCATGCTTATGTATCTGATATGCTTCTTTGGTGGTTACAATGTGTTGTTTGTTCTTAGGTCTTTTCTTATTCATTAATATTTATTAAACTCACTTGGGTCCTTCGTTAATCACCCCGTAATTATTTTAGTAGATATTGTAGTTAAAAGGCACGGGTACTTTGCTCAAACTTTATATAACCGGTTTCGAGCGGTAGATTATTAATTAATATAAAAGGGTTGTTATTAAAGTCTTGTAAACTAGAGATGTAATAACTAGATAATCACTTTTATGAGAGGGTTTTTGGGATTTCGTTTGGTGAAAACACTAATATTCATAAAATAATGTTTCGTAAATCGGTACAAAGAGTTATAATTTACGTTATCCTATAGAGATGATGCAATATTGTAAAAACAGTCTAAGACCTGCATTTTGAAAACATTGTTAAAAGCATCAACTACGCGTAATGATAACACCTTTTATATATGACATTTATCTAGCCATTTATGTTAATTTTTGCTATTAAAAAAAATGTATTTAAATATTTGAATCCTACCCCTTATGAAAGACTTGGTCTCTATATGCTCTAACTTAATACGTATAACTTTTAATTATCTAATTTAATTTTTTTTTGCTTTCCAGTTGAAATTTATTGATTTTCATTGAGGCCTCCAACTTAATTTTCTCTGAAGTGGGAGAGCACGAGAGACCAATGGTAGTACAATAGATTAGGCAACAACCAATGTCTACTATGATTTAGTCCATGAGCTTCTACGCTTAGACCGTAACCACCTAATCAAACTTTCTTCCCTTAGGCGTATACGCCGCCTTGAGGTGGTACGGGATGATGAGGAACAATTTGATGATGTTGCTAAAAATTGTTCTTTAGTAGCCCAAAATCTCTTCCATGAAGGTGACCATAAAAGAGGAAAAACTTACTCATCGGGTATGGTTATGGCTGGTGGTTTCTTGGTATAGCTATGCCCTTATATTTCATAATCAATTGCTTTTACATATACGCATTATTAACTCTTCATTATCTTCCTAAGAAAGAGAAACGATGGTACTTTATTCACAATTACAATAGCATCGACTGCGTGAGCCATGTATCATTCAAAGACAGTTTCATTCTTAGGTGAATCAGCAAGAAACTAAAATGGTGGGAGTGTGGGACTGGTCAGGGATGTATGCTCTATTTAGGCATGTTGAGTGTAAAACTTCAGTGATGGAAGCTTTAATAGAGTATAAACGCTAGCACCCATGGCATAGAGAGAAAGGAATGGACAAATATGCGCAAATGTAGTGTGTTATCTAGACAACACCCAATGGCAAGATGGTTCATGGTAAGCTTATGACCCATGAAACTAATAGGAATATATTGATCTAAAATCATAGGACTGTTGGGGGGAAGGGGTTGATTTATTATGTTTTTGGATTTTTTTGGGCAATCTGTTTTTGCGTTATTGAAACTCTATTAGGATTCTTGAATTTATTAGTGATATTTAAAAAGTGTTGCGCACGTTTTAGGCAAAATTTTGTTTTTATTATGATTCTATAAATGTATTGTTTACCATATCTATGCTCTCAACACTTAGCCTTTAATTTATTACTGTATCTTTTAATCCTACTGTATAACAACCGGTAAACATGAGTGTATGAGACACTCCAAACTTTGGAATGCTAATCGCTGAGAATAACCAGCAACATGCCCATGTAATGAATTTTGTTTCTATTTTTCTATGATTTTGTTATCCATGTTGCATAACTTCGAGGCTCACAATGCGTGAATTGATTTAAGGTAAGGCATCTCTTGGATGATATATGCCTCATGAATCATTAAACTAATTAAGGAAGTATATATGTTGGACATTTTTAATCATCGAAAAAAGCTTTGAAATGCTATAGTAAAATATTGTAGAAAACTTTTAGACCTTGATAGATCTTGAGCTTCGTAGATCGTTAGTATCGCTTGTGTAATCACAAACAAACTAAAAGAAAATCTCTACAACTTGTATTCTGTAGCGGAATATAAACACAAGTATAAAACACAGATAACTAAGAACTTCTTTGATCCTCTATGGATCGTTATATTAATAACTTGTTTTTAAAACATACATGCATAATTCATTCTATTGTGTTCCTTTTATAGACAAGGAACCCTAAACAAAACCCTAAACCGTTTCCCAAGAAATGTATAAACATAAAACTAAATAAGATATACACAATCACTTCCTAATAAAGCTCATGTATATCCAAACTAAATAAACTAAACACGGAATAATAACTTCCACAGAAACAAACTAATCTTGAGCAGAACTATGTCTTCATCATAATCCATACCCTTCGGCAGAATCCATTCAGCAGAAACAATAACATAATTCGTACTTCACATAATTCCCAACAATCCTCCCCTAAACTGGAATTTGACGTGGTTAAGTTCCAGTTTCTTGATAGATCTCTAACCTTGCAGCACTAGAGGATTGTAGTCAAACAGCATCAGCAAAGAAGCAAAACAAAATCATCTCTTTGATGAAGAAACTCTGAAACTCCATATCTTTGCAGCAACAAATGACAACATGTACATCAAAACATATAAGTTTCAAACTATTCTCATCACATCCAGGTGTGTTAACTCCTGTGAGAGGTGAATCATTGAAAATAATGGATTTGATGTCTCTTTACCAATAGCCATCACTACTGGAGAAGCCAAATATTTAAATTCGAAAACCATGGTACACTGATAACCATCTGATTTATTTGCAAATCAGCAACCATGAACGGATTTGATATGTCTTTACCTGTAGCCGTTTGCTCAGGACTAGCCAATTCTTAAAATTGGTGAACTGATTACCAAATATGGAATGCCACTGCCTTTACCACAAGCCATATACATGTGGGCTAGTCAATTCTTGGATTCCAAAAAGGAATAAATCATGGTGAATTGATAACCATACAACACTCAGCAATTAAGCATGGGTGGTTGCAAACCCTATGATTTTGAGCAAACCATTACAGCTATCAACAGATTTGATGTGTCTTTACCAAAGCTGTACCCTTTGGACTAGCCAACTCTTTGACACACACAAGGTATATCTGGTGAGTTAATAACCAGCAATAATATACAACAAACCTGCAATAAAAGTTAGTAAAAACAAAACATATACATAGGGTTTTTTTAAAACTAAGAATAAAACAAAAAGTACAAATCATACAAATTACCACAATCAAGATAAACCTTTATGTTGCATAAGCTGAGTTTTAATCAATCCAACACATTGTTCTGCATGAAGGTCATCATTGCCAACTGGATTAGGAGGTACTTCCAACTTCTGTCTAAGCATTCTTTCCATGAATAAAACTGACAACGGATAAGTTTTATCCGAGAACATACACAAAATCATGCCGCATTTCGTCTGAACCACATGAACACATGGCATAGGATAGAATCTCCAACTCTCAATCTCCCATTTATGTGAATCCTTCCAAATAGAATACCCTTTACCATCTGGAGAATGAGAATCAAACAAGACTTGAAGATCACCCAATAAATATAAACCAGAACCCTGTGGTGAATGAATTGTATAATACTGAGTAACATGTTCATACAACATCTTCAAATCTTTTCTATCCACCAAATGAAATATTTCCTTCAAGAAGTTGAACTATAAAGAAGTATTATCTAATCGATAAACAGTATTAAGCTTCCCAGCTGTCCAATTGATCAATACAGCATGTGTTCCTTCAGGAATAACATCAAAAGTACCCACTTTAATAAAAGTTGACTCAGCAGCCTTGAGATCAAAAGAAATACTCTTGGAAAGACGTTTCCTAGCCAATCTCACAGAGCTCCTTAAGGAACTAAGTTTCCTTTTAGCCATACTTTTCTTCCTCCTACCAGCTTTCTTATCTTTATCAATCTGTAGATCTTCTTCCTTACTCAATGGATCAACCAAATTATCAACACTAGACAATGCTTCAGGAGAAACAAGAGAAGATTCAGCAGGAACAACCTTATTAGTGGAAGGATTAGCTTCAGAAGTTGTTTCAGTAGTAACAACTTGAGACATTACTTGAGGCAAAACAGCATCAAAATTATCCACTATATCAACTATTTTAGGTCTGTTTGCGTTAGGAACATCAGACATATTATCAATCCTTTCCAATTTAGAAGACGAAGTAGAACCAGATGAATAAAACTTCATAATCATATTATACTTTCTGATCAAATCATCATCAGATAACGCACAGATTTGCTTCATTGACATGCCAGCATTATAAATAGTAGAACTATGATTCTTCAAAACTCTCCTCATATAAGCCCTCTTCTGAGCTACAGTCATTGGTTTTTCCCTTTTTGCTTTATGTCTTTGAGCAACCATAGCTCTCCTCTTTGCATTCGCTTCTTGCTTCTTTTGATTGCCAAGAGCCACCATTTGATCCACAAAATTCGCACTATCAAAAGATGCTACTAAAATAAGTTTTGCAAGATTAGGATCAGATGCACCTTGATTAGTATAGGCATCCCATTGATCATCAGTGATCTTAGGAAATAATGCATCAAGCTCTAGTTTTCTCTCTGTATACAAATTTTCATAATCAGCAAACATTCTAGCTTGAGCTTGATTTTCTTCTTCAGATACCAAACCTGAACCAATCATATCATCAATCACAGCTTCATTTCCTTTGTCAGAAGATTCAGCAGCAATAGGAGAAGAAACATCAGATGTAAGAGCTGCATCAGCCAAGATTCCTAGTGATGCATGCTGAGTCTCTTCTTGCTCCTCTTCAGAAGAAACCAAAACTCTCTTTTTGCCCCATTTTCCAAGTAGTTCCTCCAAGTTCTTAACCTTAGTCTGCAACTCCACAATCTTACCACCAAGAGTAGACTTGGTCTCTGCAAGCTCCTTCTTGAGATCAGCTACCTCACCTGCATACTTGTTCACTAGAGCATATATCGAGGTAAGTGTAATAGGGTCCTCACCTCCACCAACTGATTGCTCAGTGGTAATGGGAACTTCATTGGGCCTTTCAGTATTAATAGGAACATGCTCAAAATTAGGAAATCCTTCAAATTGATTCCTAATAGGACTAGGTGTGGGCAGTCTATCAATATCAAACTGAACCTCATCAAGAGAAACTTATGTAGGTGAAGGACTAGGACTAGGTCTAGATGAAGTTATGAGTGGAGGTAAGTCAGTAGAAACATTAGATGCTTCAGCAGAAGGGGGCCCTCATCAATAGTAACTAAAGGATTACCATCAGTAGTATTGGAAGAAGGTAAAGTAACAACATTATCCTCATCAGCAACCTCATTCCCCTGAGGCAACATAGCTTCTAATAAAGGAAAATGTGTCCCCTCAAATTTAGTTCTCATTGAAGCAAATAGCTTAGCAGTTAACGCTCCTATGGGATAAAAGGCTTGGGCTTGTGTGGTAATGTCTAAAATTATCTAAAGAAACCTAGGGTACATCAAAACTTATGCTTTTTCCTATCTATATTTTCAACCATATTATCAAAAATATACTTAGAGAAATTATAAGTCAAACCCCGAGAAAGACAAACAATACCACATCCAAATTGCGTAGAAAATTGATCCCATCCTCCGGATTTATTGCTCATACATTGAAGCAAGGTGTGAACCAAAAATCTCCACATAGGACACAACTGATTCTTCAACCACATATCAGTCCTTTCACCCTGATATCCAATAGCTCTTAATCCAGCAAGAATATCCACCGCATTAGAATGATAAACCCCATTTGCATCAGCCAAACGAAGTTGTCTTCTTATCAGCTCCTCTGTCACAACATACTCTGTTCCATCAACAATAGCTACAATCTCTGCATCATTCCTCTTTTCCGCAGTTGCCCAAAATTGTTTAATCAACGATTCATAAATCACTTCTGGAGAATGCGTTAAAGCATAATGAATCTTGGATCGCTGTAAGAATTCTACAATTGGTCTATACAACTCATCACCCTTAGCCGATCCCAGAAAAGCGACTTTATTATGATCATGCTTGAATTGAAGCGCCATGAGAAAAATTGTAAGTTAGGGTTAAGATTCACACAAGTGGAAGTGTTTTGAATGTGAGTAATGAGGGAAACTTTTAATGAGACGAAGATATGCAAACAGAGAATAAGTAGTATTTTCCCAATTTTGGTCAAATGTTGACCAGAGCTTACGTGTACTGCTACTTTTCCCAAATTAACTTTCAACTTCGGCAAAAACACTAATCAATCTGCTGAAGAATACTACTCAGCAGAAACAGATCACGTATTCAAGAAGCTTCAGTAAATATCTTTTTACTGTTTCACCCACACGCATTAAGTCTCATTAAGTCTTGAAACTGTCTATAAAACAATCCCAATGCACACATAACTCTTCATCAAAAAAACCCCAAATATCATCACAAACCCTAATTGCATCAATGCTCCAAAATTAACCACAACAAACCATTAGTAGATCCTCCCCAATCACCCTTTCATCAGATGACAATACATCCTCCATAAGCAGTCTTGAGAGGTGGAAGAAGGATTATTTGTCAAGCAATCCAGGCGATGATGAAGACAACTCATCCATAAGTTCTTATGTATCACCTTATGAAGACTCAGATGAGGAAGCAACTTCAAAGAGAGTGAAAGAGCCTGTTCTTGCTATTGTGAATGTGTCTTCCATTGCCGTTGATGATTCTGATGACTCCTGTAAGGAGAGAACATCTTACTCCCAACCTCCAGCTCCTCAGCCTCAACGAAGGCCACGAGCCAGGAATCCACCACTTCCTAAAGATAGAGAGGTAGTTCTCAGATAGATTTTAAAAATCTTATCTTCTCCCCAAAAATTCCGCCAACAATTGCTTAATCGCCCTCTCTATCTCTTCTTAGGGATATGCAGGTCAATTATATTCATGGAGGGTGGTTGGTATCCTTTAATTCTTATCAATCATTTATTTTCCAAAACTTTCTTCATTCTTAATTAATATCGATGTTGTTAAGGTTTTGGAACGAGAATCGCATGCATTCACCAATATATATCATAGGCGCTTTGCTTTTGCAATAGGGTTTTATTTGTTTGATCGATTGCTATATGATTATTATGATCGCTATTGAGGTGTTATGGCCGATCAAAACCTCACTCTAACCCTGCCTTCGATGGCTCATAGGGATATCTAAGGGTTTCAGGTTTTGATTGATGGGTTGTCGCAAGTTGGTGTCATTACTTTTAGGTCGTGAATCGCTCCTTATAAAAGACATGTTGCTTATCGCTATTTTAATGGTGAATGTTATGGAAGTTTGTTGCATGGATGTTGGGGTTTTCTGAATATGCACTATCTTACTATTGGGTTCACATGTATTCACATATTCGGTAGTAGCCTATCATTCTCGCTATTGTCGGGTGTAGCTTCGCTTGATACTACACACGATTATATGTTGAAGATCATCTAATCTTCATGGAAGTTAAGTTGGACCATAGTGATATGAAGGCAAGTGCTTTTCTTGAGTCAATTTATCTTTGTCATTATTGGTTGGTTCATTTTATTGTAAGTTATAAGAATGGTGTGTCATTCTTATATTCGAGTCTGTAAGTGTCCTAAGGGATGAGGTGAGGATATCACCCTCATCTAACTTCAACAATACATTTTACCGGGTGAATTAACCTTTACCCAAAAATAGAGAGGTAGTTCTCAGTCTTTTGCACTGTGTTTTGGTGCATCAACAGGATAGAGGAAATGCTTTAGGATCATTTTGTTGAAATCTATAGGCACACATGAAACTTTATTTTTCTTCATCATCATGTGTGGTCATCGCCATCATCATCGATCAATCCATCCTTCCCATTTTGATCCTTAGCTTAATCATCCGGTCATGCATATCCAGTCATCGAGATAGAATGAATGGGTGGTTATGCAAGACTTGATAAATACATATCCAGCATTTAGTGTGAAAGATGTGAGCAATCATGCATATCCAACAAAGATGTTAGATGTTGGAATAGATGATATAAACAAGATTCAGATTAATAGATCATGTATTGCTCTTTTCTTGTAATTGCATTTGATGTTGATTGTACTCTGTAAGTCTGTAAGTCAGTAAACTGCTTCTCGAATGAATGAATGAACAATTTGCTTCAGTACTTTTCTTGAATGAACATAGTAACTTCAGATTGTCTTGGTGGAAACAAATAACCACTTCAAAGACTTTGAATTCAGAGAAACAAGCTTTAGAGCTTTCTTGACCATATTCCAACTTAACAACCATGGTAAATTCCAACTGAATAACCAATATGCAAATCATAACAAACACAGAGAAACACACAAACCAAACAAAGACAAACAAACTATCATTACATTAGTTGGTTAGTGTTAGAGAACATAATCATAAATCAAAAATCAAACAAATTTACATAAAACAATGCAAAGTATACACAAATCCTCCCTTAAGGCATATGCCTCCCCTGAGGCCTATGCCTCCCCTTAAACTTTGCAGTTAAGGGTTAAGCATACCAATATGGACCACAAGGTGTTGAAACCTTGGTCCATCAAAAGCTTTGGTTAACAAATCTGCCACATTATCATCAGTGTGAATTTTAACCACTTTTATCAAATGTTTGTCATATGCATCTCTTATAAAGTGGTGCCTGATTTCAATATGTTTTGTTCGACTATGAAAAACTGGATTTTTAACAATGCATATGGTACTTTGATTATCAATAAAATTGTTGTGTTCATGAAGTTATACCCATAATCCAACAATTGATTTTGAATCCAAAGAACCTGTCCACAGCAATTGGCGCAGCAACGTACTCGCTTCATTAGATGAGGTAGCCACAATAGTCTGTTTCTTGCATTGCCAAGAAATCAATCTCTTTCCAAGGAATTGGCAACCTCCAAGTGGATCTCCTATCCAGATTTGCACCAAAGATAGTCACTATCACTATATGCTTCCACCTTAAATGGAGATTCTTTTGGGTACCAAAGGCCTAAGTGAGGTTGACCTTTGAGGTACTTAAAGATCTTCTTAACAGAATTGAGATGGGAAGTAAGTGGAGTAACTTGATGTCGAGAACAAACACTCACAGAAAAGTAATATCGGCGTGAAGTGTTAAATACATCAAAGAACCAATCATAGATCGTAAAGATGTACATTCACTGGTGGATCTATTTCATTGTTGATCTTTGACTTTGAAGCTTCATAAGGTGTAGTGGCATCCGACACTCTCCATACCAAACTTCTTTAAGATGTCCCTCACATATTTGTCCTGACCGATAAAGATACCATCAGGTTTCTGCTGAACTTGGAGACCCAAAAAGAAAGTCATTTCTCCCATGGCACTCATCTGAAATTCTCCCTTCATTAGCTCCTCAAACTCCCTACACCAAGCTTCCTTTGTGGATCCAAAATAATGTCATCCACATACACTTGCACAAGAATAATGTCTGTGGAATTCTTCTTCAGGAAAAGTGTTTTATCAATGGCACCTCTTCGATATCCATGCTTCAGCAGAAATGATGAAAGCCTAGCATACCAAGCTCGTGGTGCCTGATGTAGTCCATAGAGAGCTTTGACAACCTTGTAAACATGAGTAGGATGAGCAGGATCTTCAAATCCTTTAGGTTGAGTGACATAAACCTCTTCTTCTATTTCACCATACAGGAAGGTGCCTTTAACATCCATTTGATATACCATAAATCCCATATAGGATGCATAAGCCAAGAAAATCCGTATGGCCTCATCTCTAGCCACAGGTGCAAACACTTCATCATAATCAATCCCTCCTCTTGTCTATAACCCTGAGCAACCAATCTTGCTTTGTTTTTAATGACAACACCTCTTGCATCTCTCTTATTCTTCAAAATCCATTTAGTACCAATTGCATATTTGCCATCAGGTAGTGGTACCAATATCCAAACTTGCTGATTTTGAAATTGTTGCATCTCTTCTTGCATTGCCTCAAGCCAACTTGAATCTTCAAGAGCCCGAGTAACACCGTTGGTTCCACTTGAAAGAGAAAACAAGCAAACAGACAATGTTCATAGTCTGTGTGATTGTCTCTTTGCTGATTTGAGACATAAGAGATAAAAGCCACTTGACCATATTTAGAACTTGCCACCGTACCCCTTGTTCTAACAGGTGCATTAGGATCACCAATAATATTTGACTGAGGATGAGTATTGTGAATCCTTTTAGTAGTAGTGGTGTTGACTTCAATGGAAGAATCAAGATTAGTCATAGTAGGTTCAAAATCGGTGTCATAAGAAGGTGAGGTGAAGATTCCAGCTTTGGGTTGATTATTACCAAGATCTGAGGGTCTTGGAAAACGAGTATAAGGATCTCCAAAGTCTATGGACACTCGAGTAGAAATGGGAGTAGAAACAAAGATAGCCTTCAGCAGAATTGATAGGAGAAACCGGATCATGTTCAGTAGAATTGAGGTTTCCACTTATTGTTCCACTTGCACTCTCCTCAAGATTCCTTTCATCATCTAGATTAGCTGCATACTCTTGTTTCTTCAGCCTAGCAAGATCCTCTGCATAATTAGACTCGTCTTCACTCTCATCAAAAGTAACTTTAGAAGTGTCACCTGAAAAATTGTTAGGGGAGAAAGAAGGCACTACAATGGGTTGTTCATCATCTTCAAACTCACTGTCAGACTCGCAGATCCGTGGTATCTCAGACTGATAGTTGGAGACTCTTGAGTACTTGCATTTTGTTTAGCCATATGTCTAGAATAACCCAAATAATCAGTTAAGTAATCAAGGTCAAAAGACCAAACATGACCCTGTCCTTGAACATTAGGCTTATCTTCTAGAAACCTCATGTTCAATGTCTCCTCAATCTTCTTAGAGACAAATTGTACACTCTATACGCCTTACTATGAGCTGAATATCCCACAATATAACCATCATCAGCTTTCTCATCAAATTTTCCCAATGGATCACTTGTATTCTGAATAGTCACTTGACAACCAAAAGGTTTAAGATAATGAATAGTAGGAACTTTCCCATAGAGAAGTTCATATGGTGTTTTGAAGTGTGGTCTAGTAATGGACACTCTATTCAATACATAACAAGCTGTGCCAACAGCTTTAGTCCAAAACATGGTGGGTAGCTTAGAGTCTGCCAGCATTGATCTTGCAGCCTCTATGAGGGTCCTATTTTTCTTTCTCACACCCCATTTTGTTGTAGGGTTCTTGGAGTGCTATAGTCCCTTTTGATACCTTTTGACCTACAGAGTTCTATTAGGATAGCATTCTTGAACTCGTCCCATTATCACATTCCTTTAACCTTTTTGTTCAACTGATTCTCAATAAGGGTAATAAAGTCTTTCAAAGATGGAGATGTTTCATCTTTGTTCCGTAGAAAGAATACCCAACAAAATTTGCTATAACCATCAGTGATCACTAGACAAAAATACTTTTGATCAATGCTTCTAACTTGAGTTGGACCAAACAGATCCATATGAAGCAACTGAAGAGGTTCAGAAATAATGCTCACAGCAGTCACAACTTTGTATGAGGCTCTGTTTTGCTTTCCTTTGTTGCGTGCAACACGTTATGATCATTAGTGAAGAATTTGGAAGGAAGACCTTCAACAAGACCCAGTTTAGAGAGCTTGTTTATGGTCTTGAAGTTGACATGGGCCATCCTCCTGTGCCATTTGGTAGACTCATCCAAGGATGCTTTAGCCACCAAACAAGTTAAGTCACCTTCTCGGTTTAACATCGCTAAGTTGAAGTTGAATGTATAAAATTGTGATTCCGAGGAACTTTCAGCAGAATTGAAGTTTCTTCTGGGAGTTTGAAGTCTTTAGATAACACAAGACATTCATCCTCTGTGAAGAGTACTTTGTTCTTGGTGTCACAGATTTGTAAGACTGAAAACAAATTGAAGTGTTGGAGTTCCTTGACATAGTATACATTCTCAAAGTCCAGTTGAGGTGTTCTGATGGTCCCTTTCCCAGTAATCCTTCCATCACTTCCTCCAAAGGTTAACCTCCTCCTTCAATTGATACAAAGTTATGCATCATATCCCTGTTTCCTGACATGCTGCTTGAACACCCACTATCAACAATGCCAACATCTTTATGCTTAAGAGGATGATTCTACAACAACAAAAATATACAAAATATTAGTACACTATTGAGGCTCAAGTCATTGCTGACTTGAACCTGCCTTATGGATCATATGAATTATGCCATGCAGATGTATAGGATCCACTATTGTTCTTGGGTTTCCATTGAAATTTAGGTCCCTTTTTATTCCAAGAACAACCTGCTGAGGACTTGACAGCAGTATCCCAGTTCCCTGTCCCGTCAGTCATTGAGTCAACATATCCAGGCCAATAACCATTCTTAAAGTATGAACTTGTTGGTTGTACATATGGTCTTGCAACTGGTCTTTCCCAAGGAAAAGGAGAATTAGTTGCTTGTGGAACATAAGGGGGTATAGCATTAACATTGGTCCACATTGGTCTAGATGTCCTAGAATCACCACACCTATTCATTCTTTGCTCATGAAAATCACAATCCTTAATTAAATGAAATTTACTTCTACACACAAAACATGTCTTCTGTTTAGAAGATTTATTCAAACCAAAAGATGTTCTAGTACAAGCGTAGTATTCAAACCAAAACCATGAAAAGAATTGTTTTAATAAAGATTATTATGCAAAGAATTAATAAGCAAGTCTTCAGAGGCAACTGTCTTGGAAGATGATTCCTTGGCAGAACTCTGACATGCTTATTGGTAGTCTTGGGTGCAGGTGGGTGTAGACTTGGGAAGGTCGACTTGTCATTTGAATCACACTCAGAGACCCTTGCTCGGAGGACTTGTCACTGTTAACACAAGAGACAAAGTCATTAGAAGAAGTATCGGGTCCGCAAGTCATTTGACTTTTTGCCATAGAGATGATGTGATCCATCAAAGTCATCGAAAGGGTAAGGTCAATGTGCATAGGTATTCCTCTAATAGATCCACGCATAACATGTAGGTCACCTTCTTTAACATAATTAGCTAAGCTTGCGGTGTGGATTTACGGTGTGTCATCTCTAGCTTCTAATCCTACATATTTCTTAAAGCCTAAACCTATCCAAGAATTAGGAGCTTGACTACTATATAAATGACTAGCTAACTTTTTTCCATTTAATAACCATTCGTTATGCCTTGCAATTTCCTCATCTAGTTTCACCTTCAGATCTAGATTTTCTCGACACTACATCTCGCCGTAACTTCTCTAATATTTTAACTCATTCTTAGCATTAGTAAGATCTCTTTCTAACACACTTATTTTCTCATCATAAGCTATTTGATTCTTCTGAAACCCAACCTTTTGTCTTTCTAGTGTTTTTAAAGCCTGTTTATAAGCTTCAACTTCTACAAAGCATTCATTATATTTAGGTTTCAAAATATCATAAGCTTCTTTGAGTTCATTATAACGTTCACTACAACCAAACAAACAATTTTGTACCTGAGAGATGCCCATCGGGCAACTGATCATGCCTATCCTCTCTAAGTACACTTGCAATCAAACCAACATTATCAGACCATCATTATCCCGCTCATGATGCTTCCAGTTCATTATCATTGCAAGAGTGACCAAAGCCTGCCGATCCCTTTGAAGTTTCAGACTCTCTCTGATTCTGCTGATAAGTAGAGTATCTCGTCTCATCACCAGCTTTCCTGTCTTTGCACTCTCGAGAATGACCCATCTGTTGATAAGTGAAGCACTTGACCTTCCTTTTGTCAAACCTCGCTGGATCTCTTCCTTGGAAGACAAACCTTCCCAGCCTTTGCTCAAAAATTTTGATATCCATGGACAAGCATAGCCACCGCCACTTCAGCTTCATCTCTTCCATCTCCAAGGATCCACCGATCTAAATCCTCATATGCCGCCTCGCTGAGGATCATAATCAGCAAAGAAGGATCCAAGCACATCTTCCATGATACCTCCAGATTGAGAACTTGATGGAGTGGTAGTGTAAGATGATGATGAGTAAGTTGGACTTGGACCATGACTCATCTTGGGGTTAGAAGCTCCAACGAATGCTGTGTGACTGGCAGAAGATGATGATCTATAAGGACTTCTTACATCATGTTCAAGAGCTTTAAGTTTGTTATACAACTCATCAAAAGTAAGCATATCCAATCCACCTTTTGCTTTTAAAGCAATGCTCACTTGTAGCCAGGATTGAGGTAAAGACCTCAAGAACTTAGAATTACAATCATCATTATCCGGCTTTGCCTGCAGCTGATTTAACTGACTTAAAATCTTGTGAAACTTGTCATAGCCCTTATGAATTCCTTCCTCTTCGGTGATTTGAAAGTCTTGAAACTGTTGTCTAAGCATGGACTTTCTCATTCTCCTAGACTCCTCATTCCCACCGAACTTAGCCTTAATTGCTAACCATATGTCCTTGGCATCTTGCATGAAGTGAAAATCACTCAAGTGATCCTCGGGAATAGCTTGAAGAAGAATGGTTTTAACCTTGGTTTCTCTCTGAACCGCCAAGAACTCTTCAGCTTTGGGAGGAACATAAGTCATAGTTCCAAAGAGCATCTACAGTAGTTTTCTTCAAACTGTTTCCTTCAATTATCTCCCATAGATTCCAATCAATGTTGGAGATCCAGCTTTGCATCTTCATCGCCCAAAGATCATACTCTTCCCTTTTCAGATAAGGAAACTTAGCATTGCTATTAGAGAGACTTAGTTGCTGCAGATGGGTGGAGTTTTGGTTGTTGGTGAGTTCAACATCAACGCCCGAACCGCATGATGAGTTTTGTTTTGGTTATATGGGTGTTTAGAAAAACCTGTCCTTAGTATCGTAGAGACTCTCACGAGGCTCTGATACCACTTGTTGAAAACTAGAAGACCTTGATAGATCTTGAGCTTCATAGATCGTTAGTATCGCTTGTGTAATCACAAACAAACTAAAAGAAAATCTCTACAACTTGTATTATGTAGCGGAATATAAACACAAGTATTAAAACACGATAACTAAGAACTTCTTAGATCCTCTATGGATCGTTATATTAATAACTTGTTTAAGCACACGTACATAATTCATTCTAATGTGTTCCTTTTATAGACAAGGAACCCTAAAACAAAACCCTAAACCGTTTCCCAAGAAACGTATAAACATAAAACTAAATAAGATATACACAATCACTTCCTAATAAAGCTCATGTATATCCAAACTAAATAAACTAAACACGAATAATAACTTCGCAGAAACAAACTAATCTTCAGCAGAACTATGTCTTCACAGAATCCATACCTTCAGCGTAATCCATTCAAAGTAAAACAATAACATAATTCGTACTTCACATAATTCCCAACAGTGGATTTAGGTTGTTTTGTAGCTTTAGGCCCCGTGCTTTGCTTTTTGTGAGCGCTTTTTTTTTTGGTGCCCCCTTTTGCCTTGCCTTAGCTCTTGGCCCGTGCGTTCTTTTGTTGTGCTCTGTGTTGCCCTTAGGTTAGTCGGCTTTTGTTGTGCCTTGGTTCGGTTATGTTTGCCTCTTCTTGTCGTGTCTTTTTTCCTGGGTCCCCTTGCCTTCTTCTCGGTCCCTTTGTTGCTGCCTACCCTGCTGCCCTGTTTACTTGTTTTGCTTGATTGTTTTTGCCTGCTTTTGCTTGCGGTTTCGCCTGCTCTTCTCTCTTCTTCTTTCTTTATCACACACACCGCACTTTCCGGAGGTCTCAGCGCCTCTACTCCCTGGATTTATCCCGGGGTAGGGGTATGATCTGTCTACATTTTACCTCCCCACACCGCTGCATGGATTGGGTTTGTTGTTGTTGTTGTTGTATTTCCTTTGGAGATTAGTAAATGAATAAGACACGGGTTAAATTTTCGTTACTTTTCTATAAAGCTTAAAGATTGTTAGATATCAATATTTATTGTTCAAATCAAGATACATGATTTTACAATGGGGTGTTTGGTGGGTTGCTTTTTTTGACCTTATGGGCTTCCGAAAAAGCTAATAAAGTCATTGTTTCAGGTATTTAGTTGTTGCCTTTGTAAACGAGTTGGAAAAATATGAGGGTAGTTTCTGGCGCATATAAATCCAAAATTAGCTCTAGAGTCGTGTTACTACTGATGAATCAAGGTAATGATTGCGCCTTTTCCACTCTTTTATCATTTTTTTTAATATTAGGTGTGTTTAGTGTTTCCCAGTTGAAATTGGTCTTCCGATCATATAGTCATTTCGACAAATAGGCCGCTTGCTACTAAAAATCAAAAGCAATGGTGATTCGTTTTTTGAATGACTATTTTGTAGCATGAGGTCTTGTATTAAAGTCGTAAGGATGTGTTTAAGACGAGTGACAGTTTGAAAGTGTCATGGTTTCCATTTTTTGCGATTGTTATGGCTCCTACTAATCAGAGGGCCGTGTTGCTTCAGAAGGTATACTCGATCAAACATGTTTTATTACAATTGAGCAATCCCAGATATCATCATCAGTTGTGGAAAACACAACTGATGTGCACATGTTAGACCAACACCAGAAATGTAGATCTATTGTGGTGGAAAAAACTTACATGGTAATGATTTCGACTGTAAGATGGACACATGATACGTGTTATTGAAGGAGGCCTTACCAAGCCTGATCATATTGTTGATGGGCTGCTTGAAATAGCCTGTAATTTCAAACTGATAGACTTGGGGTTTGAAGGTACGAAAAAGAATGATCTTTAGATACTTAAACAGTTGCTTAGTGCTTTATGCTGATACAAAATTTGGATATTCGATTACTTGCAACCATGCTTTCTATTCATATGTGTTAGTACAAATTTGAGTACTTATGGTTTTTGTCTTAGGATTGGGAATTAGTTGCACCAATGTTTTTCCTTCTTATGCTTTGGTAGAAGTTTAAATTTATGATTTGTAAAAGGGTCGATTTGTTTGTTAAGATGGCTTGATTATTTATGATTTATGTCTTAGAATTGAGGATTAGTTTCACCAACGTTTTTCCTTCTTATGCTTTGGTAGACGTTTAAGTTTATGATCTGTAAAAGGATCGATTTGTTTGCTAAGATGGCTTGATTGTTTATGATTTCTGTCTTAGAATTGAGGATTAGTTGCACCAATGTTTTTCCGTATGCTTTAGTAAAAATTTAGGTACATGATTTTTAAAAACATGGGTATTTTTACATCTTTGTCCTGGATTAGGTGAACTATGATGTGTGTTGAAACTTTTGGATTTGTTACAGTTAAGTAAGATACAAAGCTTTAGAACTGCTAGAAGTTTATGATTTCATTTTACAACCTTATAATGTTTGCTTTGTTTCCCACCCAGTATTTTGAGGTATTCGAGTTTGTGAC